>OZ018380.1:41861104-42486104 GCA_963969555.1 Polydrusus pterygomalis | reverse complement strand
GCAAGTACTGTTGCTTTCCTCAGCCTAAACCTTTAAAAAAATTGCAGCTCATCAAAATCTTCAAAATAATTACTCCTAAGATATCTTCTTCTTGGAAACCCAAAATCGATAATATCTAGGACCTCTAAATCATATTCAAAAATGTTATCTTCAAACACAAAGTCCATCAATGGATCCTTTTATTAATCAAAATTCTTTTTACCGCTTTTTTTGACTTTGAAAGCTTCAAAATACGCACGCGCACGTGTCGAGTTAGGCTGGATCCACATATATCCGTGATACGCATCCGTTCTGTACCACATGATTAATATGAACCAATGAAATTTTAGGGAATAAAATTTCATTGGTTCATATTAATCATGTGGTACACAACGGATGCGTATCACGGATGTATGTGGATCCAGCCTTAAAGTTAAGTCAGCGTTAATCCTAGAAATTGGAGGGATTAAAATAAAGTCTGGCTTAAGAACAAAGCTCGGCCTTGCAACAACGGTGCAACCCAATTAAAGAGTTAAGTCTGTATTAGACAAGGCTTAGTGGTAATCCCGACTTAGTGCTTGCGGTGCAAATGGCCATTAAGGACACATACTTTTCAAATTATCTCTGAAATGCAACTACAAAAATGATTACCTGAAAAAATATAGTTTGGAAATCTCTGGCACACGTACGTAAAAATAGGGGAGGTCAGCGGGTACTGGACCCCCCCTATTTTGAATAATTGACAATTGTTTTTGTTTTGTTTTGCTCAAAAAATGTAACTCTTTATGGAGAAGCAATGTACCAAATTTGAAATTTATATATTATTAAATACTTGAAGTATTCAAAAAAATCAGTTTTTAATTTTAAACTTTGTATATCGAACATGAGGATCAAAAATGAAAAATGGCATTATAAAAGTCATATTATTTTTGCTCAAGGAATATATGGTGAACGGATTGACTTCCTTTTTCCCCACACCCTGTATAAATGTATACAGGGTGTTTCATTAAGGGTGGCCACCAGCCATATCTCGGAAACTACTAAGCATTGAAACTTGGGGAACACAATTTTATGATTAAAGTGGTCATGAGAAAATTCTGGAAATTATTTTTAAGTTCCTCATTTCGCCGCAAGGGGGCACAATTGAAAATTAGTTTTTTTTAATTCTAAATTTCTCCGAAAATTCCTATAATATGGTATACCTCTGGTTACATCATTAAAAAGAATAGATAAATCTGCATCATTTTGGTTTAAGGCTTGTTGGCGTGCCGACCTTGATAAGAGTTGGGGAAGCTATTAAAAGTGTAATCATTAAAATCGGTATAACTTCTAAATGTCTTATCCGATTTTACTAAATTTAAGCTTGTTTGAAAGAAAAAGGTAAGTGGTACTTTTAATTACTGTATTCAACGATACACGATAGTTTCTAATAAAATTGCTAGAGGGCGCAATTTGTAATAATAACAAGAAGAAATTATTGTTTTTATAGCTTCGTGGCCACGACAAAAAAATATTTTTATACTTTATGATTCTTTCATGTGTAGGTTTGTTACTCATTATTCCAATGGCCCAAAAACTAATTTAGAATTAATGACATAATCATGGAAACTTCTAATTTAGGCATAATATGATGTTTCAAAAATAAATCTAGATAGCCGTGAAACAAAATCGGCAGTGTTGACAAAAGTTTCTCCTTGATTATTTTTGAATTACTTCTTACCTAATCAAAACTATAGGCTTGCCGTATATTTTGAATGTTTTCAATGTGCCCCTATTGTGGAACGAGGATATGCTGCCATATATCCTGAAGGAATGCACCATACCAGAGTATTTCGACTACTGGCAATACGTTTAAGGCAAACGGGAAGTGTACGACCTATTTCAGTTGGTATCAGAAGACGTGCTGTAAGGAATGAAGACAACATTATAAACGTTCTTGCGTACGTGGAAGCGAATCCGCATTTAAGTTCATGAGAAAGTTTCATAGACCTAGGTATAAGTGTTATTGCAGTGTTCCGAATTATAAGGGATTTTAGGCTGCATCCCTATCATGTAGATTTACACCAGGCCCTATCGGAAACTGATTTTGATAAGCGGCTCGACTATTGCTATTGGCTAAGAGAGATGTGTAATGAAAATCATCATTAAACATTGAAAACATTTAAAATATACGGCAAGCCTATAGTTTTGATTAGGTAAGAAGTAATTTAAAAAGAATCAAGGAGAAACTCACTCAACACCTATCAAAATTAAATCGGCCGATCTTGTTTCACGGCTATCTAGATTTATTTTTTAAAACATCATATTATGCCTAAATTAGAAGTTTTCCATGATTATGTCATTAATTCTTAAGACGTTTTTGGGCCATTGGAATCATGAGTAACAAACCTACACATTAAAGAATTATAAAGTTTAAAAAAAAATGTTTGTCGTGGCCACGAAGCTATAAAAGCAATAATTTCTTCGATAAAAGTGTTAAAAATTATTGTTTTGACCGTGACAGCTCTGAAACCAACAAAGATATCGAACCGTAGTCTTCACATTTTTTCTTGCAAATTTAATCTAGTTTCCGCTTATTATGTCATAGTTATACCGTATGATTTGAATTTTCGGGATAAAATCGAAAAAACTGTTATTATTACAAATTGCGCCTTCTAGCAATTTTATTAGAAACTATCTTGTATCGTTGGATACGGAAATTAAAAGTACTTATCTTTCTCTTCCAAACAAGCTTAAATTTAGTAAAATCGGATAAGTCATTTAGAAGTTATAGCGATTTTAATGATTACACTTTCAATAGCTTCCCCCACTCTTATCAAGGTTGGTAGGCCAATGAGCCTTAAACCAAAATAATGCAAAATTATCTATTTTTTCTAATGATGTAACTATAATATAGGAGAATTTTAAAAATTAATTTTTAATTGTGCCCCCTTGTGGCGAAAGGCGGATCTTAAAAATAATTTCCAGAATTTTCTCATGACCACTTTAATTATAAAAATTTTTTCCCAAGTTTCAATGCTTAGTAGTTTCCGAGATATAGCCGGTGGCCACCCTTAATGACACCCTCTATATAAATATTAAAACTTTCTTCCTAGTCCGATTTTTTTAAGAGACACAAGTTTTCAGAAATTT
Organism: Polydrusus pterygomalis; assembly: GCA_963969555.1. Taxonomy (NCBI): domain Eukaryota; kingdom Metazoa; phylum Arthropoda; class Insecta; order Coleoptera; family Curculionidae; genus Polydrusus; species Polydrusus pterygomalis. Next base: position 42,482,993 of record OZ018380.1, on the reverse strand, counting down.
TTTTTTGATTAATTATATTTTTGGTCCATTTATCCCCTTGTGATCTTTATGCGTAGACTAACTGTACACCATTCTTGAAATCAATCTTTTTAGGCAAAGAAGCAATCAGAGTAGCTGCAGCTACGGGCGCGAAAGCATTACAAAAAGTGAACGCAAGAAAAGTATTTGTAGAAAGTTTTGGTCATGCAGAGTCTGCCGCAGAGGGTTCAGCTTTAGGTGTCTGGCTTTATCAAGAAAAAAAGTTAAAAAAAAATCAAGTCTATATTCCACAACTTGAGCTGTACGATGACTGTGATTGGACAGGATGGCAAATTGGACTTCAAAAGGCAGCGGCGCAAAATTTATCCAGACAGCTAATGGATACCCCAGCGAATTTAATGACACCAACTTCATTTGCACAAAATGCTGTGGAGGTTTGTGGTTAATAGCATATTTTTTTCCCACTTTTAAAAAGGATTTATAATTAATTACTGTAACTATATTTCTTACTGACGTTTTAAAAGACTAGTGGATTATTGCACAACGATTTTAAACAATAATTATTAAACTGATATCAATAATATTGGTGGAAACGATTTACTATTATTTACTCTGTTACACTTGTCTGGTTAGTTAATCCTTGATAAAAGTATTTTTGCAACTCAACATTAATGCAGATATTCCAAGAAAAACGATTTAGAAAATTTCGGTTGCCAACAAATATCGAACTACATGATATTATTAAACAAAATGTTCTCTTTTAATAGGTTCTTTGTAAGTCTGGTGTCAACGTGGAAGTGAAAGTAAGAGGTTGGGCTGAAACTCAGAAAATGTATGCATTCTTGGCTGTGGCGCAAGGTTCCTGTGAACCCCCTATTTTTTTGGAACTTAGTTACTACGGTGCCTCTAGAGACGAACGACCTGTGGTAAGTTAATATTTATTAAGAGGATAGTACTAAGGGCAGAAAAATTAAAACCCATTGGCCGAGGGAAGAGAAATAACTATGCGGGCAAGAATATCTCCCTAAATAAATTTAAAACATACCGTGCGAGCAAAAATGATTTGCATCAAAGAGGGCCTTGCATCTAAGGACGTAATGCTTAGCCGTAGAGCTTAATACCTGTTGGGTGTCAGTAACTACCTAAATTAACAATCAATCAGTTATTCCGTCATCTTTGACAGTCGTTACAAGTAATTTGATTCATCGCTAATTTTTCCAATTTCTTGAACAATTCACACAATGTGCTTTACGGAACAGCACAAAACATTCATAGTTAAAGCGTATTTTCGAAACGGGGTTAGAGTAAATGCTGAATGGCAATATAATCTGAGTTTGTGCATGGACGATTTTCACCAACATTTTCCTAACATTGTTTTTATTGCTGGGGATTTATATCATTGCTTAAAAAGAACCGTAGCTGTGTTTAGGAAAACAGGTTATATACAACACAAAAAAGGAGGAGGAAGACCATCTGTAAGAACAGACGAACTTGTTGCAAACGTTCGTGAAATAGTGCAAAATACGCCAACAAATTGTATAAGACGCCTGTCCCAAGAAGTGGGAAGATTTTATGGAACATGCAGGACTATTCTAAAGAAGCAAATTTAGAACAATTACAAGAATGTGGTAACATTTCTCTAGAGATGCTAGTCAACACTTTCGAAAATATGAGGAGACGTGTGAATTTATGCTTGGAGCATGGCGGTGGCCAATTTCAGCAATTTATGTTATTATTTTTCTTTTTCTTTCTGTATATTCTTACTTTGTTAATTTTGAAAACAACAATAGTTATTTTTGTATTAAGTGCGCAAAATAGGTGTTTTTTTAATGGCACATGAGATTGTAAATTTTTACCGAGACCGTTAGGTCGAGGTTAAAAATTCAATCAAATGTGCCATAAAAACACTTTTGCGCGCGAAATAAAAACAACATTTTTTCTACAACTGTTTGTTGTTAACTATTTTTTATCGTGTTTAGAAAAAAAATCTAAAATCATAATTCATTTAAGGTATTATTTCTTACATCTGCTCCTATTACTATGGAAACCTAAAATTGTTTAAATTTTATTGATTGTCAAATCTATCGTTTTTGTGTCAAAATTTTATAGTTGCTTGCTCAAGTTTGATACCATTTAAATGTCTGAAAGTGATAGTGAGACGCCTCACGAAATTACGGATGCGGCAGAAATCGTTATATCAAATATTTTGCCCGTGAAATCAAGAATCAAATATGAGAAAGTGTACACTCAGTTTCGCGAATGGTGCAATATAAAAAAAGTAAAAACAGTAACAGAAAATGTTTTGCTCTGTTATTTGGAGGAAAAGTCGAAAATTTTAAAGCCATCTACACTATGGAGTACCTATTCAATGCTTAAAAGTATCCTAAACATAAAGGAAAATATTGATCTGCAGCGGTTTACTAAATTGGTTCCTAAAGAGAAAATCCATTGGATATAGAGGAAAGAAGTCAGTATTAACAAAGGAGGATGTAGCAAGGAAGAGAACTTCACCGTTAATTACTATTCTAAAAAGATTGTTAATTTAATTCACTTTAATAATACATTTTTTTATAAAAAATGTTTAGGAAATTAATTTTTGCATTTTTATACGAAAACATCAATCAGCTGAGCTTGCCGTGAAAAAATATAATTTTTTCACGGTGAAAAAATGACATTTTTTTACGATGAAAAAAAGCGACGTTTTGTGCATCCATAGTAACCTAAAAAGTCATCTTTTTTTGACGTAGAAAAAAATAAATTTGTATTTGTCTACTTATTTTATTACTCATTAGTTTGGCATATCATGTCATAATATAAATTTGACAAAATGTTAACCTAGATTTGGTTAGATATATCGTCCCCATATCATTGTGATCTAAACCAAGCCCTACGTTTTTTAATCCAAGCCCTCTTTGATGCAAATAATTTTTGCTCGCACGGTATACGTAATGTTTTAAGTAAATTTTACCAATTATTATTTTTAGGTTTTAATTGGAAAAGGCATAACCTATAACAGTGGTGGTCTGTGTTTAAAAGAACCTAACAAGCAAAGATACATGCGGGGTGACATGGGTGGTGCTGCTTGTGTCGTTGCTGCTTGTCGTGCCGTCGCAGGTCTTCAGTTGCCCATTAATATTCGAGCTTTGGTAAGAATTTTCGTTTTTAGGGGAGAGCAAGGCAATATGACATACTATCTTTTGAAAATCAATTTTTACTAAACCAAAAGGTATATTAAGTTTTATTATTTTCTTTTCATATGGCCTCTTAACGTTTTAAGTGAATTAAAATATTTTACTTGTAAGAATTGCAATATTTAGGAAAAATTTCAAAAAATAACAAGCATTACAAAAACCATTTAACCTTATAGGGTAAGGCAAATTGACATACCAAATTTTTTCCTTAAAGGCATAATAACATGGTTGTATGAAATTAACTGTCCAGTGGGTAAAACAAAAAAAAATAACAATGTAAGTGTAAAATGTAGTTTCTACTTATATTTTAAATTTGTTGTACATTAACGAAATTAAAAAAAAAATATTGAAACAAAATATGAATAAATTAAGAACGACATAGTGCTATATAGGCAAAACGACACACTCCTATGTCATTTTGCCCAATGTGCAATATAAAGAATAAATAGATTTTCTGGGTTATAATTTTATTCAATCATTTAAATGTTAGTGTAATATTAAAACTAGAGGGCTAATAGTTGTGGGTTAACACTAAAACATTGGCATCGACCTTATATATTTTACCCAAAAATATTTCAACGATCACTTACCTTGATATTTTACATAGGAAAATACACAAACTTTCTAGAAAACAACAAACGATCGACTATGCTATTTTATTACGGCTGACGATCTTAGCGGTATTAAGATGGGTTTGTAGTAGAGAACTCAACACGAATGTAATCGAACTGGGCCGAAAACAGGTAATATGTCATTTTGCCTGCTATGTCATTATGCCTTGCTCTCCACTAATATTTTTATTATTAGTATGATCCCTTGAAAATTGAACCACTAGAATCAGTGGCGTATTCAATTTTTTATTGTGGAGAAAGTAAACTACAGCATACTAAACATACTATGTATACATGGACAAAATGTTTTGTTTATCATTAATTTTCTGGTTCTCTACTTAGATCCCATTGTGTGAAAATATGCCTGGATGTGCAGCAATGAGACCTGGGGACATCGTTAAAGCCATGAACGGGAAAAGTATTCAAATTGAATCTACTGACACAGCCGGAAGATTGTGTTTGGCAGACGCTTTGGTTTATGCTCAAAACTTTTGGCCCAGGTAATACAATTCAAAAGAAAAGGGACGGGCGGCTAGTAGTAGTAGTTAAGGGAAGCCTCAGTGCCAAGCAAGTAGGTGCCAACCCCATTTTATGTCTGGGTAATATCAGCCGGACGGGACCTACAGTTTTACGTGGGTTCCGAACCACAATTTACCGGCAGATGTTTTTTTTTCTCGACACCGTATTACGGTCTTGTTATAACACCTCTTGGTCACCACATGCCTCGACGGGGAGCAGCCTATTACGTTTCCATGATGCGAATTGAAGAATGTTGCCACAGAGCCCCTGAATCCATCGGGATCGGTTTCTCGGAGTCCCCCAATCCATCCGGATCGGTACCAGACATGCGTTCCTTTTCCTTTCGTGGGTCACGGTCCATAGTAAATCCTTCACTTACTTCAGGTGTAGCTTATTTCTCAGCAACATGGCGAAGGAATACCCGAATGATACCGGAGAAGCCCGAAGATCCCACAGCTGTATCGTATCGAGGTCGCATTTTAACTGCACCATAGTGCCATTGCGAATGCCAGTGTGTATTACATATGCAATACTACGTAGTACGGTGGTCTGATCAAGCAAACTAAATAAGTTCGCCAATCCTGCCAGCGATCGAAACAGGTACCATTCGCTTGCGCTGGGTCAACGCTAGGCTGCCATCTGAAGTCCGGCTTACAGTCATTGAGTTTATTAATACTCAAACACATATTTTTTACACTTAATATTGCTTATTTATTTACGGATCAGATCAATAAACTAAATGGGTCATCCAAAATTTCTGGCTAAAATCGATAAAATACTCAGGCGTTGGTGTTAAAAACGGTATATCATAAAATAAAAGATTGTGTTGAGTTAATGACTGACAGATCATAAACTAAGAAATTGTATTAACAAAAGAAATTAAGGTAGGTCATAGATAAACTTGTTATAAAAATACAATTAAAAAAAAAAAATTAAAAAATGGTTTGGTTTGATTATGTACAGTACATATTACTGAGATATGTTATATATACTAATTATTTAATTAAATGGTCTGTGAAAGTCTCTCCATTGACTTATAAACGTCCTCGTTTTGATTAATTGTCAACTATTATTGTAATTTTGACCTATGATTTTTTTACATTTTTTTACATTGGTTTTTCCTTAAAGTGAACAGTCATTTTCAAAGCTTTGCTGCTTTTTATTTGCATCTTGGATCCAGGGACGTAGCTAGGAATTTTGGCGCCCCGGGCGAATAGTAGTTCTGCGCCCTACCGGACAATCTTAAAACTAAAATTATACATCTATAAATTTTAGTTTAAAAAATATATTAACAACAACGGCGACTCGTGATTTGTAAACTTGGGGGTGTACTAAAAAGCCTGTTAAAGGCAAAATGCGCCGCAGGCGAAAAATTTTCAAGACCACGCCCAAATTTGGTCAATAATTTTTAGTAAATATTTTAAAAATTTATGATTACCTACTTATTTTATTGAAAATTAAATAAGATAAAAAAATAAAAAAGGCCAATTTATTTTTCATTAGTGGGTACATTGTTTAAAAGTAAAGTCACTTCTGTTTTTATTTGCAGCAAACTTATCAACAGATTAAACAGCTTTATTTAAGTTTGGAATAACTGTAATGTATTGTTTCTCAAATATTCCACATTCATAGTCGTTTTGGCATTAAAACTGTTCATTTTTATTAAAATAAGTCTTTACTACCCCAAAATACTAACAAAAATATAAAGGTAAACTCCAAATAATAAATTCATACAGCAATGAACTCAACGGCGCACATTTAATTTGTGCGAGTTTTCCTATTAGAATCACGCTTTCCCCCACCACACCTGCTAGTACAAGATGCATAGAGAAACAGCAGAAACCCCGCCTTCGTAACGCATGTGTGCGACTTATGAATTCCTACGCGCCATACGGTTGCTTTTGACAACCGGCTTGGCGAAAGCTATTACACCACGTTTCGTTCGATTGTTTGACGGTACGTTAAAATAGAAGGGTTCTAACTTATATTGCGGCAAGAATATAAAGAAGATAAATTTAAATGAACATTATTTTTTCTTTATGGGGTAATTCTTGATGAAGTATGGGGGTGCACGTGCTCCTGTGCTCCTATGGAGAAACCGCCACTGATTAACAGACTTAAACTTAACATTCGTGAAAAGAAAAATTGCTTGTTCGGACTTGTGTGACTTATGTCGTGGCAACTCACAATTTACGTAGCATAGTGACGCAATCGAATCGCGGAGCCTTTTCTTTAAATATCGGCGTTGCCAAATGTCAAAAGCAATCCAGCCGTAATTGCATTAGTACATTTTTAAATTCCCGTATTTCTAATGACCATTTTGGCGCCCTGTTAATATGGCGCCCCGGGCGGTCGCCCTATTCGCCCCCCCCCCCCTTGCTACGTCCCTGCTTGGATCAGGTCAATTTTACCCAGATCACTAAAATTTGACAATTAGGATGTTTTATTTACAAACTGATCTGATTTGTAAGTGATCCGGTCACTTCCCCCTTTGCCCCTGACTGCACCACCCGTAAATTTCTATCACTTAAGGTTGAATTATCAACGTCATTCAATCTATTGCTAACCTATAACCTATTTCGCGTTGATTTTTTGAGTTTATTATTTTAATATCTAACATTTAAAGAAAATCAATGAGTGACAATGACACAATAATGTTAAAAAAAATCTTACCCGATATTTTTCGCTATACAATTCTCCTAAAATAAGTTATGAAACTGCTTGATATTTATTAAATATGTCAATTATTACCTATAGAATATCATGTCTATACTGATTTTTTTTTAATTTTGTATAAAAGCTAGAAAACATAAATAAATCTACGCGAAATAGGTTATAGGTTGGCAAGCATGTTGATAATCCCACCTAAGTAGTTATTTATTTATTTATTTTAATAATAACCTTAAAAGGTATGCTGACAGTGACTGAAGTCCTCTAAATGGAAATACGACTAAAAATTGAATAGGTGTAGTCATCAATTGAATATTCTTTAAGTGGTTTTCGTGTTTATGGATTTTGGGATCTTCATCATCATCATCAAGCAGCTATATAGTCGTCCACTGCTGGACATAAGCCTCCCGTAAATATTTCCATCTCTCCCTGTCCCGCGCTGCATTCATACAGTTCGTGTGAATGCGCTTCAGATCGTCTGACCATCTAGTGGGTGGTCTGCCTCTGCTGCGAAGTGCATGATCTCTAGGTCTCCATTCGGTTATTTTCATCGTCCATCTGTTATCGTTCATCCTAGCCACGTGGCCCGCCCAGTTCCATTTGAGATTCGCTATTCTTACGATGGCATCCGCAATTCCACTTCTTCTTCTCACCTCCGCAGTCGGAACCCTATTTCTCAGGGAGAGTCCCAACATGGCTCTTTCCATGCTTCTCTGTGTTACTCTTATTTTGTTTGCTGTTTGCTTTGTTAGAGTCAGTGTTTCGGCTCCATACGATAGCACAGGCAGGACACACTGGTTGAAGACCCTTCTCTTTTGACACATGGGAATGTTAGATCTTAAGGTTGAATTCTCAACGTCATTCAATCTATTGCCAACGTATAACCTATTTCGCGTTGATTTTTTGAGTTTATTATTTTAATAACTAACATTTAAAGAAAATCAATATCGTCGGTACATTATTTAGGTAGTATGTGATATATTACAAAAATATCAATTTATTTTATTGCTAATTTTGGGAGAATTGTATAGTGAAAGAACAATGAGTGACAATGACATAATAATGTTAAAAACAATCTTAGCCGATATTTTTCGCTATACAATTCTCCTAAAATAAGTTATGAAATTCCTTGATATTTATTAGATATGTCAATTATTACCTATAGAATATCAAGTCGATAATGATTTTCTTTAATTTTTGTATAAAAGCTAGAAAACATAAATAAATCTACGCGAAATAGGTTATAGGTTGGCAAGCATGTTGATACTCCCACCTTAAGATGTAGCTCAGTTTTCCAAAGGCTGCCCAGGTGAGACCTATTTTTCTGCCGATTTCACAGGTTTGATTGTCTCTCCTCAATCGAATTTCGTGGCCTAGGTAATTATACGACCATACTTGCTCGATATTCAAGCCGTTTACTTTCAGATTTTCACTGGTGACTAGATTTGTCATGAACTTGGTCTTGCTGATGTTAATATTCAGCCCAACCTCTTTGGATGCTAGTTCCAGCTCCTCTAGCATCTCTTTTGCTTCATCGAATCTGTCTGCAATTATTACTAGGTCATCGGCGAAGCGAAGATGGCTCAGCTTCTCGCCATTGATGTTAATACCAAAGTTTTCGATCTTAGTACACTTAAACATGTACTCCAAGAGGTTGGTGCATAATTTGGGAGAAATGACATCACCTTGCCGCACACCTCGCTCCATCTTGAAGTCAGGAGTATCTTCGTGAAGTCTAATGACAGCATTCGCGTTCTTGTAAATATGCTCGATAAGGCTGGTGTACCGGTGGTCGATACTACAGTCCGCGAGGGCTTGGAGCATACTACGATGGTCCACTGTATCGAAAGCTTTCTCGTAGTCCACGAGATCTTAGGGGGCAAATAAAACCCAAATTTTAATTTGCCAACATTTCGAAAAATATATTTCCTTCCTCAGGGCTAGTCACAAGTCATAATGTAAAAAAATTAAAAAAGCTAATATTAGGTTAAATAACACACGGACATACAAGTCGTCCGACTTGGTTTGTCAAGCCATGTTGGAACGAAAGTCTGTCAAACAGCATCGTCTCCACATATACCAACTTATCTGCCGACTTTGTTTAGTTTTCACATGTGCCTACCCACGCAGTGTATGCATAAATAAACTTTTAATTTAATTTGTGCTAAAGGCTCAATCATAAAATGACATCTAAGAATTTTTTAGTTGCTGCTGCCATTGCACTATATTTCAAAACAAAAATTAATGGCACTTTCTTTATTTGCACCAGGCGCCAATTCACGCAGTTTCTTTATAAACTTGTCGTATGCAAGTTATTTTTTTTGTTTGTTACTATAGTCTTTACATTTCACTTGCCAGAGAATTGTCTTTATAAATTTCGATAAACTGCTCAAGGAACTAGCGTGACAAGCATCGTAAATCCCCAAATCGTTCATTCATTTTAAGAACTTAAAAAAGGTAAAGATTCCGAAATAATTTTATTACAAATAGACGATCATGTATGTATACGCGTTTGCAAATAAACTTCTGAAATCGGCCGACTTTATTATTAACTAGCTACACACGCTCAAACTTGTAGTAAAAAGTCTGAAGAAAATCCGTCTTATTTAGCGCAAGCCCAACTTCTGACTTCATTCAAGCCACGAGTTTTACTACACATGCTCATGCAAGTCGGCCGACTTAGCTTGTACAAACATGCCAAGTCGGACGACTTGCATGTGCGTGTGTAGCACCCTTAACATAATAGTGAGATCCTTAAACGTATAAAAACCATCTACACAAAAAAGTCTATTGGATTTGAAGGAATTTTATTTCATAATTCTTTAAATATGTTGAAAAAAATATTCTGCAAAGTGCTTTTGAATGATTTGTTAATGTTGTTTACTAGATTCACATTTTAAATTAATACTTTTAATCAACTTTAAGAAATCCGTACATTCGAGCGCTATACGCAAATCTAATTTAATGTTTATGAAATTAGATTTTGTTTTTACAACATTTTTCCATGTAATTTCGATTTGATTCGTTCGATTTTAATGACGTATAAGTGATGACGCACGGGTAAAGCTCCACTGGGACTACTGTGTGGGCTCTATGTAATAGTTTATAAAGTTAATTTATTATATTTCGGCCAATATATCGGGTGGCTCACTCTCATCGCAGGATTCCTAACTAATCAACTTTTTATTATTTTTAAAAAACAGAGTTATCCAGAGGCATTAGGTCTACAATTTATAATTATTTTGAACCATACATTACAAGGTTCCCAAAGTATCAGGGCATATCAAACATAATCCTTTTAAAATATTATATTATTTTTGGATTGCTTGGCCAGTCCTAAGAATACTTTGTTCACCATATCCTCCATGTAATTTTATTTAACATTGCTTAATTTTAATAGTTTTTAACGATTTTCGAAGAATTTTATGTTTTCAAGACAAAAAACAAGCACCTGACGTTAGTTCAGAACGACAGTTATACATGTATTGTTGTTTGTTGAATAGATTGTTAAGGTAGTACATTTATTTAGAAGGAAATCCTTCATTAGGTATTAAACCAAGGGCGGCTTTAGTTTCTTGTTAACGCTCCAAAAAAGTGTGTTAGGGGAGTTAAAAAACAGCACACTAAACAGAACGAAACAAATTGTATAACTTTGGTGCTAATGACAAGTTGTCCATAATAGAATGTGTTAATTATTATTATTGTTTTTCCTGTTTTCTTATATCATAAAACGCAAAAATACTTACCATTTATTCTCTATCCGCATTTAGGTTTATTATTGACGTCGGCACCATGACCAATGACATGCGACATTCCCTTGGTGCTTCGGCAAGTGGCGTCTTCTCCAATTCCGAGGCTCTGTGGGAGTACATGCTGGCGGCTTCGATGCATACAGGCGATAGAGTGTGGAGGTTTCCTCTTTGGGAACACTTTTCCAAGTTGGTTGCCCATCACCACGCAGTAGATGTTAAGACTTTTGGCAGAGGCGGGAAATGTGGAAAACCAAGGTATAAGCAATAACGAAACTAACATTGATATAGTCGATTCAACGAGTAAACCTGCAAGATGGCCGACATGTCATAATGACAATAGTCATATTCCAGCTATTTAATTTTTAGTAAGAATAATATTGGCAGCAATAGGTCAGGACCGGACTTAGAAATTGTTGTATAATGTTACCTAATTTCCATAAAACAATTTTTTGAAATATACAGGGTATTCCTTAATGACTTAGTAATATCTTAGGATTACTTCTCATGATATTTTCAAGAGAATAGTTAATCTGAACATATGCCTGCAACGGCTACACTTTTTTGCTACAGTGTGTTTTATTTTCTACTATCTCTGAAAGTACCTACTTAAGATTATTAAAAATTTTAGTACCTGTGTTAATAGGACATAAAACCACATATTTTATTTAGAAAAGTTAGACTGCTCCACCAGTGGCTGGCAACCATGTCTTCTGATAATTTTTTATAAAACAAATGGTGCACTGCCATCATTTTTCCGCATGGGTATTTTTTCTATCATTTTCCGCCACTGCATTAGGTAGAATAAATCTTTTAGTCAACAATATTTTTTAAATTTATTAATTTATTGTTACACAGATTTATAAAGTAAATATTAACATTTTCAATTTATTATTAAAATTTTAAAACTAGCCTATTATAAATACATAACATAATAAATGAAAATGGAAAGAACATAAACTTGAGTAAATCAGACATACATAACACACATATAAGTCGCAAGATTCACGTAGGACTGAATTGCTTCTCAATGGAATAGAAGCAATTATTGCATGTGAGATAGGATTTAATTTCACATTTGAATCTATTTATATTGGCTACTTTTTGAACAGGGGCAAGTGATTAAAAACTACAGAAATAGCAAGGACTCTTTTTGAATGCACTAAGCCGAAAGCCAGGAATGTGAATACTGCTCCTGCAATCCCACATATAGTAGGAGTGAAATTTGTCAACTGTCCCAAACTTGTCATGATGTTTATCAATAATTAAATGTTTGGCATTTCTCTGTTGTAAGATAAAATAAACGTATAATTATTAATAAGAGGTAAAAACATTCTGTCTAGTACCTAGTACCTACACAAGAACTGAAAGCAAAAAATGGTACACAAAAAGGATCAAAATATAGATAGTAAAAAAATAACAACATTAAATTAGCCCTACTCGTCATCATCTGTTGAGTCAGAAAACTCGCAATCGCTATCAACATTTATCACAATAGGATTATTGGGAGCAATAATATTTTGTTCTTTGTCCCACGCTTCCTTAATTACTTTATCAGTATGACAAACATAGTTCCTCCAGTTTTCTTGTGAAACATTTGCAAGAGCCACTTCCCACGTCCCTAAAATATTTTTTGTCTCGACAATGTGTTTGTCATAGAACCGCTTCGCTTGACTCCACACCATCTCAATGGCATTGTACTGGCAGTGATATGGCGGTAACCTTAAGACTTGATGCCCTGCTTCATTTATTAAATTCTCTACTGCGTAGAATTTATGTTTTGGCACTTGAGATATCAATGTCCATAGGTCAGCTTTTTTGGCAGTATCAGGAAATTTAATTTGTTTTGCATTTAACCAATTCTTCATATTTTCCTTTGTCCAACTTTTAATCGGAAGCCTTTCCGACTGCCTACTGTGGTAGCTTGCATTATCTAGTATAATAATAGATGGTCTTTGCAAGTTCGGGAATAACTTCTCCTTTAACCAGGTTTCAAAATTAACGGCATTCATCTCTCCATGATAGTCCCCTACATTGGTTTTGGATTTAAAAATTAGTGAAGAATTTTCAACAAATCCTTCTTCAGTACCTGCATGTAATATTATGTATCTAAAAAGAAGATCAGAAAATTAGTTATATGAATTTATTATTATTATTATTATTATTATTATTATTATTATTATTATTATTATTATTATTATTATTATTATTAAGAATACAATGTGAGCTACCTAATATGAAGGAAATGTGGCATACCTGTTTCCCTCTGCATTAACTTTTCGGACAGATCTTACATCATCATCCTGCCAAGACCGTCTAAAAGAGCCATTGGAAAAAATCCACGTCTCATCAAGAAAGACGCATTGTTCCTTAGCATCAGCTTTCAATTCATTCTCCATATACTTTTCCAAAAATCGACGTCTTTGAAAAGCTATATGAGGTGTTTCCATTAAAGCTCGTCGGTTATTGTCCCTTTGATATGAGAACCCTATCCTTTTTAAAAGATTATGTAAACTTGTTTGCCCACCTGTATAATTTTGCCTTAATTTTAACCGATGGAGCAGCGTTTTTATTGTGACTGGAGTTCCTAAAATGGTATAGAACATGCGTTAGTAATCAATAACACTCAGTACAATACAATCAAATTTATTTTAGTCATGTTATCACTTGCTCACTATTCACAATAACAAATTACTACAAATGCATGTGTGCAATGTGCAATGTATATCAATATTTTACAAATAATGAATTTAGCCGAACACTACCAGGATTTTAAAAGAATCTATATACAGTATGTCCGCGGATGCGGTTAACACAACACAACACAACACAACTGGACTAAAAATTGAAAGATACGAAGAAAAGTCAATCTTGAAAAAAAAATTTGCTTGTCGAAAATATAGGAACTACGATGAGAAAATTGATTCTTATTATACAAAAATTCAAAAACATGCAAAAACATAAAATCAAACACGAGCAAGCAGTCATTTTTTGGCCTTTTAACGTGAAATGACAAATAAAAACTTGCTCCAAATTTAGTCCTATCCCTGATTCCGAACTTACTGAACAAAATTGGAATTCACGAAATTCAATAAAAAAATTAAACATTTTTGCAAGTTCGCATTTTTTTTAAACTATGACTTTTATTGTGTATTATGTTTCGTCCACTGTAAATTTATTTTTATTAATGTTTAGTAATATAAAGGTAATAATCAAGTAAAAGTAGTAAAATTGGGACTTGCAAAAATGTTGAATTTTTTTTTATTTCATAAATTACAATTTTCTTCAGTAAATTTGGAGCAATTTTTTTTTAATGATTTCGCGTTAAAAGGCCAAAAAATGACTGTTTGCTCTTGTTGGAATTCATGCTTTTACATTTTTGAGACGCTCTGTATAATAAGAATCAATTTTCTCATCGTAATTACTATTTTTGCGATAAGCAAATGTTTTTATAAAGTATGACTTTTTCGTATCTTTCAATTTTTGCTCCATTTGTCCTCTTGTTAACCGCATCCGCGGACATACTGTATATTGTTAACCCGTTAAATCTTCCATAACCAAGACAATAATACACTAACATGCCTTATTATAACTTTTGTTACCTTCATACATACACTTTGTGTGTTTAATATGTCTAAATTAATGGTAAAACACATTTAGACAAGTATAACATGGCTGCAATGTTTGTCAAAGAAGAAAGATGCCATAGCTGTAAAAGTAAAAGTCTTTAAATTTAAATAACTTATGCCATTAAAACATTGTTTTAAGGGCATTATTACTAACAAGACAACAACCAATTAAAACAACATCCATTTAAAAATTTAAATATTTTAGCAATATGGTATTTAATAAATAATATTGTAATTTTTCCTTATGACCTGCCCACAAGAAAAAAATCTATATGACTTACGTTCAGAATACATGTTGTATATTTCGTTTCTTATTTCCATGCAGATGCTTTTAGGTGCTTCATCAGTTAAATATTTGCGTCTGGATCGTTTTAAAACCAGTGTGGATTCCTGGCATCCATTTTTATATTTGCGTACTGATTCGACTGAAATTTGCAAGGCTTTGGCAGTTTCCTAAAATTGACATGGCACTATAAATATGTGATAAGTAATCTGAAAAACTTTGGACTGGAAAGTATGTCATGTTATGAAAGAAACCTCAATTACTACTACAGTTACTAACCTTGGTTGGAGGTAACTCAGGGTGGTTTTCAACAAAATATTTAAAAACATTTTGAACAAACTGCTGGGCAACTTTATTTCCTTGCATAAGGCAATAACCTTGTTTTAGCGAAGAAGGTCCTTCAGCACAATAATCATGGTCCATTACTTGTTCACTCATATTTTCCTACAAATACAATATTATTAGTTATTTATGAAAATAGAGGTGAGAAATCAGAATTAATTACAAATGTCTAAAAATACTTACCGGCAACACAATAGCACAATGGAATAGCTCTGAAAAGAACTGTTTTTAGAATTAAATAAAGTTTCAAGGCACAAAACTGGATAACAACGAATTAAAACGACAAATCAAAACACCAAAATTGAACAATGTCAGCTAAAACCGTATTGCGTGGAAACCCCGGAAACGGTCTCATGTTGCGCTTTACAAAAGCAATGCCTGGCCTGCCCTGTGATCATATAACGGTTCGTGTTGGTTAGCACCGGTATGTGTCTCTCTCTATCATGCATTTAACTCGATACGAAGAAACAAGAAAGATATATGATTTAGGGACTTAATAATAGTTGCTTTTACTTATGTTTGGAATTGAATTTTAATAATTTCTGGTGTGAAATCCTAGTAACTTTTTGCCTTAATTTATTTGTGATTGGAGAGCGCTAACATGGATTATCCGCCGCCATCATGCAGGTTTACTCGTTGAATCGACTATAACACACTATGCGATTTATCAGGAAATCGTAGAGACGGTACCCGTCCATATGGAATCGGATAAAAATGTGTCGGCGCACCGTTAATAGATCCTAAAACATTAAAAGAATTATAAAATCAGCTGTGTTGTCGATAAACCAGCGGTTTTTATTTATAATATTAATGACTTTATACCAGTTCTAAGGTAGATAAGGTACGATATAATATAGGCCTTATGTCTTGCGAAGAAAAAAAAATTGACTAAATCGACCAAGAAAAACTGATGTAAAATATTTGTAAGTGTCCAAAATGACCGCTAGGGGACGCAAATACTATAATGAAAATTAGAATTTAAATATTCACGAGTTATCGCTGTTAAGGTCTTCATTTAATAAGGAAATCAAAAAGATCAATAATTTTTGCGATAGTTTGTTTTTATGACTTTTTTCATATCGTCAATAATAAGGTTGGCGAAAGCTTATTAAATTTTTTATTTAATTTGCTATATCTTTCAGCCCATTTGCCCAAATTTAATATACATAGGCTAGTTTTATAGATAATTTTACACTTATTAGAATCAGACTGTGGTCGTGATCGCTAGTTCCCATTGTCTTCTAGATGGGGCTGTTTACCCAAGATTTAGTTTTTTCAGATTTTCTTAATAAAATTAAATACCTACCATGACAATATTTTATTACTGTGCTCGAAGAGCACAAAAGCAGCTACATTTTGGCGCAAACCACAATTCGAGATATTTATTCTTTCACGAATTATTTACAAATAACCATTAGTAAAATTAATGTTACTTTCACTAATCATGATAATTGCGTCTCATAGCAGTAATTTTGGAAACTTAAAAATATGTTTTTTTTTCATTAATAATATATCTAAATCTTTATTCTCAACCAACTTAAAATTTAATTTCAGAGAATATAACACCAAATATACAATATATAAAATCTTAAATAATAAAAATCATGTTAAGTAGGCAACTGTTAATAATTCCATAGAAATTATTTAAAAAAAAAATAATATATTAATATAATAAGTTAAAGTTAGTTTAATTTTAAAAACATTTTTTTTAGTTTTTTTTTAAAGTCCATAATTTTGACATTTCTTTAATCTTTTTCGGTAAATTGTTATTCCTCTATATAATTGATCTTTGGCCAAAAGTACTCTTTACCATAGGTGTTTAAATATGATGATTTTGTCTCGTGATGTGAATAATGTTAGTCGAAGGAAATAATATATTTGATTGTTTTTCTTTAATAATAAGAGAGCGTATTAGAATGCATAGTTTTAATTTATAAAACTTTTCTAAATTTAAATATCCGTTTGGTTCATACAAATTTATAGTTAGTTCTAAAAAAGGAAGTTTATGTATGCATTTATTATTTTGTTTTGTAGTTTTTTAATGGCTGAATTGTAGTTAAATTCGCTGATCCCCATAATAAAATCTATGTTGTAATTTTAAATAAATCAAAGAATAATATATATTTTTTAAATATTTTAATGATATATACCTTTTAGCTTTAAACAAAATGCCAATTATTGGTGAGATGTAACTTCTTAAATATTCAATATGGATTTTCCAACTTAAATTTTCATCAATATGTAAACCTTAAAATTTAGTTGTATTAGTATATTTAATTAAGTATATGATTGTTAAAAGATACTGATGAAATATTATTATTTTTTAATTTTAATTTACTTATAAACATAAAAGATGATTTATTAAAATTTAATGATAATTTATTAATTTCAAGCCATTTACATATTATATTTAGGTCGTGGTTAATGTTATTATAATTTTGAGCATAGTCTTCATGAAAATATATAATCGTAGTATCATCAGCAAACAGTTTTATTTTACCTTTTAAATTTAATGTTTCTATAGTTGATCCTTGCGGAACACCACAAGTTATGTTGTTTTGTGAACTTTTAACATTTTCCATTTGAACAAACTATTTTCTATTACTATATAATTTTTTAACAATAAATAAATATTTTCTCGAATTCCAATATTGTATAGGCATTTAAGTAAAATGTTGTGATTTACTGTATCAAATGCTTTACATAAATCTAGGGACAGTAGGCAGCATTTTTGGTTGTTATCAACGTTTTGTTGAATATCTTTGATAATATCTGCAGCTGCAACTTCTGTATCTCCAAATTTACTAAAACCATATTGAAATGATGGAGAGAGTAATTTTTTTTCTTCTAAAAAATGTACTATTCGATTATTTAAAAAAATTCAAAAGTCTTTGAAAATGTAGGTAAAACAGAAATTGGGCGATAGTTACTACTAAAATATTTTTCTGCATTTTTAAAAACTGGTGATACTTTTACTATCTTTAATTTATCTGGAAATAACTTTAATAACTTACTTGAGAATTTTAATAATTTTGTTCTATCAGTTTTTCTTTTTTAAGTTCTTCTTTTATACGTAGGTGTTGCATATTAGTTTGAGATATAGCATTAACAGATAATAGTATACTTGCAATAAACGAATGGGATTTAGCCCTTAATGTATCCAAATAAAATAGTATATGCGGTAATCCGGAGAGAAACCGATTGCGTGCGACACACGTTACGATTTCTATTTGAATCCATATGGCTGACGTAACGAGTAATAACGACCGGTGTCGACGGTAACACTAACACAGACATGTAAACCGATGTCCGGTTTTATATTTGAGCATTTTCCCCGAAAAGGTGTTATAGAAATTAAATTTGTTGATGTCCGATATGCCGCAAACAGTGTCATGCTTGCATTTCGTAGTAGTGAATCGTTTGTCCCATGTCATGCATGGGCTCCATATCTACGGGATGGGGATTATAAGAACGGATAGAAAGAAGTACGCCTTTCGCCTTGATTTAAAGAAGAAACGTAATATTGTATCATAATAATGTAGTTTGCTTTAAAAAAAAAGCATCAATCAATCAATTCTAGGTTGTTAGGGGAAGGTCGCCAATGATGGCACCTTTTTTTTACCACCTAATATATTTTTTAAGGTTTTAACCCATTTAACCATGTTAAAATATTTTTTACTACCTAAATATTCATTATAAAACTTTACAAATATACAAAAACTATTTTTTTGGTAAAAATAATAGAAAAGAAAAAAACACCAAGTATGCCATCATAGGCAACACAGTTGCCTATGATGGCATACTCCAGTAAAATGCAAAAATCTGAAGGACGCATACATGTAAAAGAAATATTTTTGTTACAGTTTGCACATTTCTATTGTTAAAAAATTCAAGCACATAAAACTGTTTAAAAAGACTTAAAATAATATATTACAGTTTAGGGAACATGTTTAAAACTTTTAAAAAAATTAAAACATTATCAGGAAAGTGCAATCTAAAGATATATTCAAAAACTTTACAAAGCATGTAAGTAGTGTTTAGGGACATAGACACAAAGAAAAGTAAAAGTAGCGCCGTTTTGAATATGACGCCTATGATGGCATACTTATTTATATGTATTTATAGGTATGCCATCATAGAAAACCAATGGATATGCCATCTTAGGAATATGTCACACTTCTAGTATATAAATTATAAAAAATTAAAACCACAACTTAGATTTAAAATAATCATAGCAAAGTAACATATACAGTGTGGTTGTTTAAGTATGCAACATATGGGAATTTTTTTTATTAACGATTTCTCAGAAAATTTTATTCTTGATAAAAGTTGGTGCATATTCGAATATCATATTGGGTGCACTTGGAATGGTTGCAAGTCAAACGGCGTACAGGGTAGGCTAAAAAATATAAAACTTTTACAAGAATAAATTTTTAATTAGCATATTATCATTACTAATGCTTTATCTTGTTAAAAATATTTTTTAGGATATTTTAAAGTTGTGTTTAATATCGTTGCAACAAACATGAAGTTTGTGATTCCTTAGTAAATTAAAAATTCAAGTAACTTTTACAAATATGCTTGAACTTGAACAAAAATATGTGAAATTGATTTGATTTTGATTAATTCATGAAAGACTTTATGGTGAATATTAAAAAAAAAACAAATGTTGGGAAATAATTAGTGTTTTTTAAAAAAATATATTTTTTTATTTTAGGAGGTTACGTTTTTGAATCTATGCATAACTTTTAATTCTAAACAACTTTTTTTAATAACATTTTGCTGAATTTTTTGAAATAGGGGTACTTTATTCTTGTACAAGTTTTCTATTTTTTGGCTTACCCTGCACGCCGTTTGACTTGCAACCATTCCAAGTGCACTTAATATGAATATCTAACATGCACTAACTTTTATCAAGAATAAAATTTTCTGAGAAATCGTTAATAAAAAAAAATCCCATATGTTGCACACTTAAAAAACCACACTGTATATCCTATAGTTATCGGGAAAAAATCGTGCATTCTAATTTAATGCACCTAAAATAATAAATTTTTGGTTTAAAAACTGGCTAATATTACTTCGCCACTTAGCAATGTCTGTTCTATTAAATAACTTAACATAAAAACGTCCGTCACGACTGAAATTCGACTCACAACTGAACGGTCAATACGCGCGCCCGTCTAACTATGCGGGATGACGCAAACCCGGTTTATTCCAGAGATACCTGTGGTATGCCATCATGGGAAGTATGCCATCAAGGGCGACCTTCCCCTTTTTTTTAAATTTCTAATGGATCCAGTTTTTTGAAATTTTGGTCAGGATGCCTTTCATTAATAATAATAATAATCCTATCAGACAAACAATTTGGATTTCAAAAAAGTAAATCTACACAAGATGCAATTTGTCACCTAACAAATCAAATAGGTATATAATTTAATCGATAATAAAAGAACAGTATATGCATATTTTTAGATTTAGCTAAAGCCTTTGATACTGTCAGTCATAAAATTCTTATTAACAAATTAGAAAAACTTGGATTTCGTGTTCAAATATTAACTTTATTTAAAACCTATTTATATAACAGAGTACATCATGTTAAAATTGGTGAAAATATTAGTTCACCAAAAATAATTAATTATGGAGTACCACAAGGTACAGTCCTAGGACCAATACTTTTTAATACTTATCTAAATGATATTTTTAATTTAAACTGTCAAGGAAAACTACATAGTTTTGCTGATGATACGGTAATTTTTTATGAAGGTCTAAATTGGAATATTTTAAAAAATACTATTGAAAAAGATTTTATAAAAATAAGCAGCTGATTTGATAAAAACGTAAACTTCCAAATGTTGGTATATAAAGGAAGGTGAAATTATTAAATATCTAGGAATAATTTTTGATAAACATTTAAAATGGGATTTACATAGTGACTACATTGTAAAAAAACTAAGAATTCTTATTCCAAAATTTAAACACCTTAAACAATTTTTAAATATAAAATAATTCGAAATATTTTATTATTCTTTAGTACAAACCCATTTAAATTATGAAATACTAGGATGAGGAGGCATAAATAAGAATTATCTTAATAATATTAAAACTATTTAAAAATACATTTTGAAAATTATTTACGAAAAAGACCACCAAAATTCTTCTGATTTACTATTTAAAAATAGCAAAAAAATGGATATTAAACAAATATTTTTTTACAACAATATGTTATTATAGTATATTTTTAAACATAAAAATATAAAATAAATTATATTAATCACACATATGAAACTCGTCATAAAAATACTATTACATATAAAAATAGAGTAAACAAAACAATAGAACACAAACATTTTTTAAACATGAATCCATATATTTTTGATATGCTACCACAGTCAATTAAAATAGTTAAATCATTAAATTAAATATAGAAATAAAATTGAAAAATGGATATTATCCAATATTCAAGAACATCAATAATAAATAATAAATATACGAAGCTATAATGAATAAAATAAATAAATACATATATTATATACATGACGTATTGTATCTTTGTATACTGTAGTGATATAAAATATATTACCAATAAAATATTCATATTCATATTCGTTTTATATTATAATATAATCTAGTTGTGCCTGAATTATATAATTTAACTCAAAACAAGTATTTTACTTCGGAGTTTGGATTGCTAGTTTATACAAAAAAATTATATATAGCATTAAATGTCAAAAAAATATTTGAATATACTTTTTTATTATTATTAATATTATTGTTATCTAGAAGTAAAAATATAATTTACGTATAGGTATTTATAAACTATTTTTTTTCAGCACACAATTTTGTATGTCTGTGATAGTATCGTATTGATACAGTAACATAATTTCGTCATGTAGTAAAATTTGCATTTCTGGTGTAACGTAATTAACCAAAATTTTTTAAGTTAATTGTATTTTATGGGCACTAAACTATACCGTGTGTCCACGGATAGAGTTTGGAAGAGGAAAAACTTTTTTATTAGTAGGTATAAAAGAAAAAATCATTCTTTATTAAAACGTCTGCTTGTGCTGAAACCATAGTTTAGAATGTCAGATTTGCGATTACTATACAGGGTGCATCACAAACAACATTTTTAGTTTTTTTGGATGTTTTTTTTCAATTCCTTGATTTATTAAATGTATTTTGCTGGTGTTGAAACTACAATTTCAACCATTAGATTTGCGATTACTATACATGGTTCGTCAGAAACAACAGTTTTTGTTTTTTGGATTTGTTTTCCGTTCTTTTTGATGATTTGCTAAATCATCACTTTGGGAACAAATGGATTGGAAGGTACCTATGGTCCAAATCAGTTAGCACATAGGAGTCCCGATCTCACAATTATCGAATTTTATTTATGGGGACATCTGAAGCCACATGTGTATAAAACCAATTTCAATTAATAATAACTTAGATCTCTTGAAAGAAAAATAAGAGTAGTTATTGCAAATATCCCAATACAGCAAGTTAGGAATTGTTATCGGGAATTCAGGTGTCGAGTTGAACTATGCGCTAAGTCGGTGGTACCACGTTGAAATAAAAGTTTTATAATTTATGATTGAATGAATTAAAGAAATATGACATATTATGTAATAATAAAAATACTTCACAAGTAGGCAAATAAAAATAAGTTTTCTTACAACAAAATCGTTATTCTGCCAGATTTAAAATCATATACGAAGTTAAAAGCAACAACAGTTGTTTGTTTTTAAGTAAGTAAATTTATTTTAAACAAAATCCAAAAAACTAAAAATTTAGTTTTTGACGAACCCTGTATCGTAATCACAAATATGATATTTGAAATTGTAGTTTCAGCACAATCAAGATTTATTTAATAAATTAAGGAATTGAAAATTAGAATTGAAAAAAATCCTTAACACGTTGAGCGCCATGTGCCCCCACCGGTAGTCATTTTCAGTCTCTTCGTTCGGACCGTGTGACCACCCGTGGACATTTTACGTCTGCTCATTTAGCGCCGTGTGCCCACTTGTGGGCACGTTTTATATGGATTTACGTATGCTAAGCCGATTGTTCTGTCCCTGGGAACATCAGAACTTAATGCGGACCGGGCAGATTAGATTTGGAAATTGACATTTTTTTCTGTGCAATTTTTCGTTGGAAATAAAAATAATCCGTGGGCACGAAAAAAATTTTTTGCAAAAAACAACATTCAAATAAAAAAAATACAATAAATCGACGAAATGATCATAAAAAGTCACTTTAACAAAAGTTCTAAAAAAAAAAGTTGGTCCCACATTACATATTGGCAAAATTACCGCGGCGCTCAACGTGTTTTAAAAGTAAAAATGTTGTTTGTGACAAACCCTGTATAGTAAGCGCAAATCTAATAATCGTAATTGTAGTTTTAGCATAAGCAGATGTTTTATAAAAAAATATTTTTTCTTCTAATACCTACTAATAAAATCCAAACTCTATCCGTGGACACACTGTATCTTAATATTTTTGATTTTTGAATTCAGGTGTGGTGAAGGATGTAAAGTAGCAGCTTTTCTAAACGAATTTGTCCCATGTGGTGACTGGCTCCATATGGATACCTACGGAGTGATGCAGACCGATGGAAAAGACTATGCCTACCTTAGAGCAGGAATGTCTGGCCGTCCCACCAGAACTCTGGTAGAGTTTTTGTCCCAGCTAGTGTGCCACCGCGAATAATCAAAATTATCTTTATTTATTGTCCAACATGTTGAATACAATGTGCAATACGTTTTGTGATGAAAAAAATGAACTTGTTTATACTTGTATCTTTGTACTTTTATATTTTTATGTATGAGTAAAAAATTATATTTGCTTATAAACTTTTCCTTCATTACCACTAAGGTTTGTTTGTACCACAGCGATATAGTAATAGTAACAAGCGCTAGAAGTAACAGATTAATATGGAAAAACTGATTTGTCTTCATAAGCCATTCCAAAGAGGGCCTTGCATCTAAGGACGCAATGCTAAGCCGTAGAGCTTAATATCTGTTGGGTGTCAGTAACTACCTGAATTAACAATCAATCAGTTATTCCGTCATCTTTGACAGTCGTTACAAGTAATTTGATTCATCACTAATTTTTCCAATTTCTTGAACAATTCACACAATGGGCTTTGCGGAACGGCACAAAACATTCATGGTTGAAGCGTATTTTCGAAACCGGGTTAGAGTAAATGGTGAGTGGCAATACAATGCGGGTTTGTGCATGGACGATTTTCACGAACATTTTCCTAACGTTGCTTTTATTGCTGGGGATTTTTTATCATTGCCTAAAAAGAACCGTGTCTGTGTTTAGGGAAACAGGTTCTATACAACACAAAAAAGGAGCAGGAAGACCATCTGTAAGAATAGAAGAACTTGTTGCAAAACTTCGTAAAATAATGCAAAATATGCCAACAAATTGTATAAGACGCCTGTCCCAAAAAGTGGGAAGGTCAATGGCCCAATTTAGCAATTTATGTAATTATTTATCTTTTTCTTTCTGTACCTATATTCTTACTTTGTTAATTTTGTAAACAAAAATAAATTTGTATTTGTCTATATATTTTATTACTCATTAGTTTGGCATATCATGTCATAATATGAATTTGACAAAATGTTTACCTAGATTTGGTTAGATATATTGTCCCCATACCATTGTGATCTAAACCAAGCACTACGTTTTTAATCCAAGCCCTCTTCGATGCAAATAAGTGTTACTTGCATGGTATTAAAATATTAATAATTTATTAGAATAATTGTTTATGTAAGTAAAGAAAATAATTTATTTCTGTTGTCAGTTGTTTATTTTATAAGCGAGCATTACTTGAGTTTTTTTCTTATTACTAAAACAGTAGAATGGGATTTTTGTTTTTTTATGGAGGGGGGAGTCTAACCCGCTTCCCCCTTATTGGCGGCCCTTAAATACTATGTACATTGTATCCCAAATTCGATGCTCATCATTGGGATCTCGGAAACTATAAAAGATACAGCAAATGTTAAATTGGGGCAAAGTTGGATAATTTGGAGCTTAAGGTAATGCCAGTGAGAAATTAAGCAAATTCCTACTATTTCCGAAGATATCGGCAAAAAACCGAAAACTTCATTTTCCGTTTTTGCTTTTTTGTGATGTTATTTATAAACATATTGAAAAACATATTGCACTTTCTACAGACCCTTTATTATTTCCACAGGCCCTTTATTACGGCGCATTTAAAAATAATTGCTAATTTAGAAAACCACTTTTCGGTTTTCACCATCAGATCCAACTTACCGACCGATACCGATCTGAAATTTAAATATTACTTTCTGAAGTAGTTGGTTCCCCCAAAACATAAACAACCAATAACATATATATTGTAAAAATTTCATTGTTTTGAACCGACAATCCATCATCAGTTTTTTTGCAATACGGTCCTGATAAAATCGTGTTTTGACAAAAAGAAAATTTACTCTAATAAATTATTATTTACCCTAATATTTAACGATAATTTAGATAGTTAAAGTGAAGGTTGACATTCTCGTTTTTATTATGTTACCCAAACAGTATGATCGCTATACAGATATTCGAAGATAGTCCACGTGGACTTGACAAGTCGGTCATCAATGTTTTTTTAGTTTTTTTGTCCGTCTCAACTAAGATCGTATACACTTTAATAGACTAGCCGGTACCTGCGCCTTTGCTCACTTTATTCAAGAGGACCCAATAGAGAAGAATAGGTACCCCGAACCCATATTATTTTTTAAACAGGAATTTCTTTGGTGCTTTGGTACACTATTTATTTTTTAGTTATAATGCTTACTGTAAAATTTCTTTGTTACCAAAATATTAATTATTACATACCATTCTTTTTAGTTAGAGTAGTATAATATTTAAGGTTGAATTCTCAACGTCATTCAATCTATTGCCAACCTATAACCTATTTCGCGTTGATTTTTTGCGTTTATTATTTTAATAACTAACATTTAAAGAAAATCAATATCCTCGGTACATTATTTAGGTAGAATCTGATATATTACAAAAATATCAATTTATTTCATTGCTAATTTTGGGAGAATTGTATAGTGAAAGAACAATGAGTGACAATGACATAATAATGTTAAAAAAAATCTTACCCGATATTTTTTGCTATACAATTCTCCTAAAATAAGTTATGAAATTCCTTGATATTTATTAAATATGTCAATTATTACCTATAGAATATCAAGTCGATACTGATTTTCTTTAAATTTTGTATAAAAGCTAGAAAACATAAATAAATCTACGCGAGATAGGTTATAGGTTGGCAAGCATGTTGATACTCCCACCTTAAACGTAATAATAATTATCAGAACCGTATTGCAAAATAACTTTAAGATACTGAACATGGAATTTCGGTTCAAAAAGGTGAAATTTTGCCTAATTGTTATTGATTTATGTTTTGGGGGAACAAGATACTTCACAAAGTAATATTTAAATTTCCGAATTTAATAATTTTGATGTGAAGGTGATATCTGAAAACCGAAATGCCCGTTTGTAAATAAGAAAATATCTTTAAATGTCTTGTAAAAAAGTGCCTGTAGAAAGAACTTTCTGTTCTTCAATATGTTCATAAATAATATCAGAAAAACCTCAAAACGGAAAATGAAGGTTTCGGTTTTTCTCAGATATCTCCGGAAGTAGTTGGAATTTTCTTAACTTCTCACTGGCATTAACTTAAGCACCAAATTTTCCAACTTTGCCCCGATTAACCTTTTATAATTTCCAAGATCCCAATGGTGACCATCGAATTTGGGACACCCTGTACTCTTATTAAATAAAACAGAATATTTATTTGGTTTAAATATTATGTACTTTTATTATTCCTTAGACATAAATTAGGTTATTATTTTAATATGACGTCGACAATAACATATTCTATACTATAAAAATAAATAATTATTACAAAAATAAACAAAATTTTAACAACCATATGACACAAAAGATGTGATTTTTTTAAACGCATTACAATCACGAAGTTATATATACACTTGTCTACATTTTACTTTTTCATATCATCGTCGATAAGGAGCATTAAACTTTATGCTTTTATGATTGATATAACGTCCATCCGGTTAATGTATTTTATTGCGTTGCAACGAGAATAGTTGTAAAACTTTAAGTAAATTTTCTAAATTATATTTAGGATTCAGGACGCGAATTACAAAAGTCTATATCTGTATGCCCTAAAGATACTTTAAAACGTCTTAAGTTTTCTAAAATGCACTACACTACAAAGAAAAAGCTGGAAACACATTATTATCACCTCACGTGAGTTCACATCGTATCACGTCAGAAATAAAATACATGAATTTCAAGCAGAATCACATTATTATTATTTTACGTGAAGTCACATCATTCATTTAACAAAAACAAACTGTGGGGTGCTTCGCTAATAGTAACCCGAAAATGTGGAAACTAAATAATAGTTTATCTTCATCTTTAAAGTTTGAAGAAGATTTAGAAAGAGCGTGTGCAGTCATAGCGACTTAAAAACTTAAAACTAGGCACTTGATACATGAAATTAATTTAAAAAGAAGGGAGAAAAGTGAATTTTACACTTTATTCCAAGAGTTATTGCAAGGTGATGAAGATCGTTTTAAGATGTACTGTCGTTAAAACTCCTTCCATTTTTTTTAAGTCACGCTTCACGAAATTGATGTTCAAACAGAAAATCTGAGCGCGTGAAGACCTGCAAAATCATGTGCTTTTACGTGAACACACCGTATGACAATAGTGTGTCTCTTGTTAAGTTGTACCTATGGAAAAACGGGTCTCATCAAATTTACTGCTCATGTGTCTTCACGTAAACTTACGTGACGTAATAGTAATGTGTTTCCGCCTTTGCTCACGTCGTACAGGTGAGCACAATAAAAATCGTCATCGCTTCCCCAAAAGAGAGGTCTCGCACACGTGGGCTAGATCGACCGCATAATCGGCCCAGCCTAAGAATACCGACACGTGTCCATAGTGGAGGTCACAAAACACACGAAAGCCCAATGATATATTTACCTAATATTAGTTTGTTATATTTAATTTTCAACTTATTTACGTGAACGGCAACGTTACGTTAACGTCAAAGTATTTTATGTCACAATTAAAGTTGCTGGTTAATTAATTATTTTTAAATTTTCGTGCACCCCGACATAAGTATTTTACCGATATTATCTGCATCCGATCAGAGTCAAGGCCAAATAAACACCTGCACATGTACGCGATCAAGGTCAAGGCCAGGATGGGTCCTGTCTGGTATTCCTTTACTACTAACAAGGTTCAACATTATTATTAGAAACAACAAGTAAGCTCGTATTCCTTCCAATACACACAAAAACCTATTAAGAAAGACGAAGTCAAGTTTGGCTGTTTAAAAAAATGGCTCGAATAAATTACAGTTTATTCTCCAAATCAAAAAAACACCAAATCGGTAACTCGTCAAAATTCTTGTTTAATTAAAAAATCCAAAAAAGCTTACATATGTTTCGCCCTTATATGGGCAAATGGGCATCAGCAGACCTACAAATTGTAACTGATAAAATGACTAATAGAACAAACTCATTTATTTTTCTTACCTAACATTTGAACACAAAAATTAAAATAATAAACACGAAATCAATATTGCAAATAAAAACAGTAACGAACCTAAGTAGGGTCAGGGACTGATGGTAATTCGTTGAGAACATCAGGTGAGAACAGATGATAGCCCACGTTCTAAAGTCCTACTTAAAAATCATAAAAAAGAAGATACATCAGATACAAGGATAGGACTCTTTTTTGGTCTAGTAATCTCAAGTTTTTCTAATAAATCCAACTTTTTGCTCTTATGGCATTCATAAATAATGTTTATATTTTCGGGTACTGAGAATTGGTGCCCTAATTCCAATAAATGGTTTGCGAATGCTGACTTTCTATTAGTTATATAAGTGTTTTGATATTTATCCACAAAAGTAAGATGCTCCCGGACTCTGGTAGTTATTTTCTATCTTAATTATCCGACGTAAACAGCTCAGCCGTCACCACAATGCAAAGAGTAAACACCGGACTCAGAAAGTGGGTTATTGTCTTTTATTTTCACAATATTATGTTTAAGAGTGTTGATGGTTTGGATAGGTTGTAAGGTTTAAAGAACTTACTTAATTGTTAAGAAATTACTAGAAAAAAAAGTTAAGGATTTGTAATTATTGCTTTCAACCTTTGTATTAGATTGTAAAATATTATAAGACAGTCAATATTTGTTTAGAAATGTATAATAAAATTTATTGATTAGTTTCATAGGAAATCCGGTATTTACAGATATTTGTTTTATTATTTGCAGTTCTTTATTAAAGGCGGCTTTTGATAAAAGTAGTTTAAATAATCCAGAAAAAAACGAGTTTAAAGTCGAAAATGTATGTGATTAAGACGAGTTTAAAGTAAACTGAATTATATTATCTGTTGATGTATATGTAGGGGAGAGTGGTCCACAGTGGGACGGTTTTTTTGTTACTCTAGATTTTTTTTAAATGATTAAACATTTATTAAAGAAAACAGGTTTATAATGTAAAGTAACCTTTATTTTCCTAAAAAGCAGAAAGAAAATAAACAAAAACCTAAAAACTTAAATTCTAGAAATATTTATTTTTGACATTGCAAATAGTCTCGCTGTGCCCTATGGTGGCCTACAGTGAGACTTAACGTGGTCCACAGGAAGACAACCCTTTATTGGACATCTAGCTGACTAAAATTAACTTCAAATTGGACACATTGATTTTGTCTTTTTGTTTTACCAAATAATGCTGGAACTGGCAAAATCATTACGATGTCTTCAAACAAAACAGTAGCAACTTCTGGAACATTTGGGTAGACAAATTTGTTTGATCTATTTTTTCTTTGCAAATAACTTATATCATATTCAGATTCATGGGAGATATTACTTAAAATTTTTCCAATGAAATATTTGGTTGATTTTTCCCATAAAATTGTACTTTAGGACCTAGTCGTTATTTCTATCTAGTTCCTCATTCAGGCCTGCCTTTTCATTAAAAGTCTTGAGTGCTTTCCCAAAGCTTATTAGTTATAGAGGCTCTAAAACTCACTTTAGATAAATCCGGTTGGCAGTCTTATTGGACCATCCTGTAAATATCTCCAATGTAATTCCAGACTCTTTCCTATCACAATTTACCTTGCTAAGGTCTGATGTGACACTCCTTTTAGTTCGGCTGCCTTTCTTAATGAAAATCCTTCATCCATAACCAGTTTTACGGCACTTTTCATCTGGTTTTCTGAAAAGGACCCTATGGTAGTTTTTCCTTTTCTATTTCTTGCCATTTTCTAAAAAAAAATAGTTTAAAAGTTAGGTAGGTATTCCAAATTTCTTGGGCATGGTGGGACACAGTGAGACACGTCTCAGTGTGCCCCACCTAGTGTTGTCTCAGTGTTCCCCACAAGCACCATATTTAAAAATCATGTAATATTTTGTAATGAACCCGAAATAAAAATAATATCGCAATGTAAATGAACACACAAATATCTAATCTTCACTTACCACCAATCTTAAAGTTCTAATTAAAAGCACGCCAAATAAACACCAATCAAAACATCTTCTCGAAAAATTACTTTTGCGGTCAAAATTTGCATAAACACCTCCCTACAGATAAAAACAAACTGAACTGAAACAAGAACTCATTGGTGGATCTGGCATGTAAAAACAAGCTTGCGCATGGCGCGATGTAAAAAGCGGGGTTGCCAGAGCCTTAGAAATTGTACTGTCTTACTGTGGAACATGTCTCCCTGTGGACCACTCTCCCCTATACCGGGTGTTTCTTAAAAGACGTTCACCCCCATAACTTTTCTGTATTTATAGATGTTAAAATGAAATTTTGAAATTATGCATAAGAGATGAGTCTGCATTTATTGGCATATAATTTTCAATTTGCTAGCACTTCCGGTTTGACCGGGAAGTAACCTTGACTTTGGTATTTTAAATGGGACATCTTGTATATTTTTACTTATTGGGATTCAGTATAAGATTCTGAGTAAAATGACACCTCACTTGTCATTTTTTGACGTGTTCTAACATTTTTATGTTTATTTTTTATTTACAATCTGGAGTGCTACAAATTAATTAAATCTGTTAATTTATAGTCAAGTAGTATATGAAAATTAAAATTATGTCATAATAATTAAGTTTCTAATTTTCACAAGCGTTTAAAAAATGAAATTTTGTTTTCTTGACGGTTACCCCATTTTTCTAAATGAAACAATGGTAGTTCACTAGAATATATTTAAAACGAGCATTTTTTTCCAATAATTTGATACCATACCCTCCTATGCTATTTTAAAATTGACACGAAAAAATTTGCCTTAAGTAACAATCGAAAATTTAAAAGCGTTATGCATTATTATTGTCGCCCTGTCTTTTCCAGTGTCAATTAAAATAGCATAGGTGTGTATGGTATCAAATTGTTGAAAAAAAATGCTCGTTTTAAATATCCTAGTGAACCACCATGGAAAAATGGAGTATACGTCAAGAAAACAAAATTTTATTTTTTAAACGCTTGTGAAACTTAGAAAGTCAATTATTATGATATAATTTTAATTGTCATATACCACTTGACTATAAATTAACAGCTTTTTAATTTGTAGCACTCTTCATTGAAAATAAAAACAAACATAAAAATATTATAACACGTCAAGAATTGACAAGTGAGGTGTCATTTTACTCAGAATGTTATGCTGAATCCCAATAAGTAAAAATATATAAGATGTCCCATTAAAATACCAAAGTCAAGGTCAATTCCGGTCAAACCGGAAGTGCTAACAAATTGATAATTATGCCAATAAATGCAGACTCATCTCTTATGCATATTCTCAAAATTTCATTTTAAGATCTATAAATATACAAAAGTTATAGGGTGAACGTCTTTTGAGAAACACCCGGTATATATAGACTACTTAATAATAAGTTTTTCCTGATAACTCAATGCTCTTGCGCAATTTTTAAAAATCTAATAAAAATGGTCAAATTGGTTAATTAATTTTATTTATTTAGTTCAGGAACGATATCGCGAAAGTTGAAAATATATTTATTTCAAACTAATGTTGGTAAAAATCGCATGTTTTTAATAATCGTATCTTTTATAATCGAATGATATTGAAAATCGGGTTATCATTAGAATGATCACTCGAATCGCTACTTATACAGCGGAGTAACAAAAACTGAGTTCCCCCCCCCCTCCCCCCCGCAAACGTTTACAGGGGCCCCCTCCCTCTCTTTAACGAATGGAAAATGATAATTCTTATTTTCATTACTAGAGTGTATTCACTCATTAAACCTGCAAGATGGCCGACATGTCATATGACAAAAGTCATTGAAAATGCAAAAATTTATTTTTTCTACTGACGTTTTATAATGACCTCTTTTCGATTGTCATTATGGTTTTTTAATAACCTCCTTTTAAGCGCAGCGTGCTTAAAAAAGTTTTAAGCACGTTACCAGGAGCAACGTGCTTAAAAGTAACGCAGGTAATTATTTACAATTAAAACGTAACCACAGACTAGGTATAATTTAATATTTTTTGGCAAGTGTCAATGAAACATAGGTAATAAAATGTTAGTAAAATTAAGTTTTTTATTATAAAACCTCAGTAGAAAAAATATTGTATACAATTCGTTACGAAACAATGTATTTTAGTCACTTTGACGTGTTGTCCAACTCGGCTTTGCCTCGTTGGACAATTTCACGTCGCGTGCCTAAAAGACACTCATTTCGCAACTTATTGTATAAATAGCTATTATTTAGCTAGAATATGACTTTTGTCATATGACATGTCGGCCATCTTGCAGGTTTACTGAGTGAATCGACTTTAATAGGTTCAGGTTTAAGAATTTTTGAATTCGGATATCGTGTAATAATTTAATTAGGGTTTGTTCGTACCAACTATTAAAACAGCTAACAATTCGAATTTATTTTATAATCCTAGGTAGATTGGTAGACTGGTAGACGTAAGATAGGTAGTAATTAAGTCATTATAGGGTAAGTGCACCAGTAATGGACACTGAAGAGAAAATTCTAAACTATTCATGTTGGATCTAAGGAAGTATTTAACTTATTTTTTTTTTGCGCACAGATATTTTTAAATTTATATACTTTTAGGAACATTCAAGTAAATATCCAAGAAAAAATTATTTTT
This sequence comes from Polydrusus pterygomalis, assembly GCA_963969555.1. Lineage (NCBI taxonomy): Eukaryota > Metazoa > Arthropoda > Insecta > Coleoptera > Curculionidae > Polydrusus > Polydrusus pterygomalis. The sequence goes on along the minus strand of OZ018380.1, from coordinate 42,449,823 downwards.
TCCAAAAAATATTTTCCAGTATGCTAATGTCCAAATCGCCAGTATTGGTCACGGAGATCCTAGTTTTGGACAACTGAAAAATTTAGTAATGGACACTTTAGCAACTATATATTTTTTATCCGTTATTTAGCTGAATAACACTCAAATCTTCTACAATTATGAAAAATAAACGCACTGAAAAAATACTTAAAGAGTAAGCAAGTAAGAGAGTAATTTTTATTAAAAATCTAGGTATATATAATAATGTGCTTTAAATAAAATTAGAGAGTTCCGGTACAGAATAATGTCCCCGCTTGTTTTTAATAAATGGCTCCTTTATAATTTGTTTAATGTCTTCATAAAAATAAAATATTTGATCTTCTCTTTCTGGCCATTTCCAGTCATTGCCTGCTTTCTCCATTGATGAGACTTCTGCGCCTTCCTGGTTAACTTTTGTTGCTCTTCCTAAAACAAAGAAAAACTTTAATCATTAAAACATAATCCACACGATGACACACACAACTTAAAGGAAAATAAAAATTATCAAACTATTTTTTTAATCAAGAAATAGTCATAACTTAAGTTACCTGGATAAAGATGACCATTGTATCTAACAACTACGAAATCCCCACCATGTATATTCTTGATTATATCATTTTCAACATCGCTCACATCCAGATCTTCATTGCTAAATTATAAGGTACATCATCGTCATCATCAGAAGACTCGAAATCGCTTACAATTTTTTTCTTTAATGTAGGCTTCTTTTTAAATTTTTGGTTCCTTTGAAGGGTCACTTTTAGATTTTAAAGTATCATAATGGGCTCTGTAAAGTGGAGTGGATACAACTGCTGGAAATACTTTTCGTTTTCTTTTTGGTGGCTCCTTTTCAGGTGTTTTAGGAAAAATTAGACATTTTTTGAAAGGAGTAGGTACTAACCTGATATCCTTGGTTTTCTTTGCCCTTATACAACACAACGTTTTCTAATTCATCTGGCAAGCAAAATACCTCAGAAATATTCAGCGAAGAAGGTTTTTCATGTAGTGACCATTAATAAATTGTAGTCATTTAGTAATGGACACTTTTACCATGTCCATTTATGAATTTCTAGCGAAATCTTTATTTAGTAATGGCCACCCTTAATCAAAAACTTCCACGGTCGTTTTTTAAACTAAATTGAATAGAAAATACAAACTACTTACCTTTTACACCCGAATGCACCGTAAGCAAATTTTGCGGATTAGTTAGGTAATCCAGGATTAGGTTAATGTTTACATGCGCCGCAAGAAAAATGTAGTTTAAGCTTCAGCTTATCTAATCGGTCAACGAAGCGTGGATTGCCCTGGATTAGCGATCGACATCTAACTTCAAAGTCAAATTTTGGCACTATTTTTTTGTAAGTGTTGGATTTTTTGCAATTTTTTTTATTATTTCGGGATAAAATGGAGTTTATAGAGGATGAAATATTCATTGATGATGACCTAGATATCCTCGACATCATCAACAAATTGTGCGATTCCGTCGTTTTCAGATTTCTAATCCGGATTAGATAATCTAATGACGACGCATAGCTACGGGATAACAGATTACAAAAACTGGATCGGGGAACTGGGATTACAAACCACAAACGCTGCATTCGGGTGTTATTAAAGATGTAAGGACACAAAAGAAATACTTAAACTTTAACACTGACTTCGCAACACTAATTTTCGTCGGGGGAGCCCACAACTTGTCGACAGTTCAAAACCAACTGTTTTACCACAGAACTCCAATAAAGTGTTTTACAACGCGCCAAAATTTTGACGTATGATAATCGGGGGTAAATGCCGTTGGATGGTGCTAATGTCGGCTTTGTATTTTGGGTTGTCTGCGTTAGAATGTAACATAAAAACAATTGGTAAAACTTAAAGGAAATATGAGATAATAAGGTTAATTGGCGTAAGATGACCATTACTAGCGGTATGTCCATTACTGGTGCACTTATCCTACGTAATATTCCAGCAAACATGATGCAAAATTAAAATTTTAAAACGCCACTTATAATGTTGCTTACCTACCATGTATGGTAGTAACCGGGGTAGAAGAGCCTCATAGAATCCAAAAGACAGAAAACAGTAAAACACATGAACACTCAACAAGTCTGCACAAACATTATGTCACTAAGTACTATTCAAGGTATTATACAAAACGACCAGATCGTCGCGAGTTTTTTTTGCAAAATCGTTTATAATTTCGTCGATATTTTTTAATGTTTTAACAAACTCGTGATCGATACGGATAAGGGCCCCTTTCACACTATCAGGTTCGCCAGTCAGGTTTTAAACGGGACAGAATCCTGAAGTAAGTAAAACCTGAACCTGATAGTGTGAAGAGCTATATTTAAACGAATGGTCCATTACTTGTCCGGTTTGCTTCAGGTTTAAAACCGGACCGGCTAAACCTGATAGTGTGAAAGAGGTGTAAGGATAAATCCGAAAGGCGCTGTTCTCCCATGGTGTTACGTAAATAGGTTTTTACTATTTTAAGTTTGGCAAAAGATCGTTCCGCTGATGCAGCACTAACTGCTAAAGTTAGAAATAACATCACTAGGGGAGAGTTGCCTAAGATGGGGTACTTAGGATTAAAAGGTATATTATATGTCCGGATTTAATAATTATGTCCTTTGATGTCAGTAGATTACCTATAAATACTATATACTATCTATAAATCATTGTTAAACTAAACTATTTTAAGGGAAAAGAGAGTAAAATGCATTTTCTTTAAATAGTGTCTATTACCCCATCTTAACCGAATGTGCGTATAAGATGGTATTTCCCGTCTGGTAAACTGGGGTATATTAAATGAAGCTTGTTTTTATTATAAATTTACTATTTCTAAATGGAACAGAGAGTCTTAATATTAACAACCAACGAAAAATACATAATAAAATATAGGTTTCAAATGTTTAAAAAAAAGTCTTTAAATTATTGACACAAATCGCACGTAAAAGTATCGCAATCATTTGGCTCAACTCCTGCACAACATGTGCCCAGTTTTTGCACTTCTTACACTGGATACTCCATACTTCGGGAGTTGGAAAATAAGTCGTCGCAATATAGGCAGCAGAAGGCATTTTCCTCTGTTTCACTCTAGAATAACTTTCTGTTTTTGTGTTTTTCTTTGGCATTTTTCTTTTAACCTTGCTCCCGATATTATTTTCTACCTTACTTAAAACCTTTTTTCACTTTCTGTTTTTTATTGTTATCAATAACTATATTTATTTCTTCTCTAATTCATTTTTATATGGCATTGAAGTAAGAACTGCCGTTTTGCCGCGACGATTTGTATTTTCTATTTTTTTATATGGTGCTTCAGGCACATTTAATAGGTCCTTAGGAGGTATTAAAAAAGAAGAAGTTAATTCTACCTTTGGCGGGGTCTGCTGAGTATTAATCTCTATAGGCTTGTTCATTCCTGCGTACCAGGTTCTGTTCCAACAGAAACCCGTTTTGGAGAAAAATAAAAAATTAAAATAAGGTCGGATAAGACGGGGTACCCCACTTTACCCGAATTCTATTCACCCCATCTTACCCGCACTATACAATTTTGCGATTGTTTCAACTATTAATTAAAAAGTAGCTTAAAATCAAATAAATAATAAGTTAACCATATTGTGGAAACCTCAGAGTCTTATATTTAGTATACCTTATTAATATTCTTTAAAATTACTTCACGAGCACTTTTAAAACACCGACAGAACAAAACAGCGATACCGTTGAATTTTTAATTTCGGCCATATTAAATACATAAACAAAGATATCTTCTCAGAAAGATTTATCAATGGTGCCTTTGGGTCAAGACCTATTTAGCCTATTTTAGTATAATGTCGCTAGTACTTTTAAGAAAAAACCACGTACCCCGTCTTAGTCGTCCACCCCATATTAGGCAACTTCCCCCTACACTAGATACATCTGGAAAATTTGAAGAAACACGCTGATTTTTATTATAAATGATCCGCAAGTTCATACACTGTTTTTAATTTTGAAATACTATCTCCAAGTTCCTTTATGAGGCTTAAAATTTGACTAGAAAAGTCAATAGACAAGTCTTTCTCGTCGTTTGTAAATTCCGCGCTTTTACGTATAATTCTTCACTTAACGAAGATAAATTCTCAGGATATAAAAAAATAAAATTAATTATGAAATTAAATACCTATGAAAAGCAAAACTGGCAGCAAGTGACCGTCAATGTAGACCCCCTGGCTGGCTGCCCCCCCCCCCCCGGTGCGTGGTCTGCGGGGGTGTTTGTGCATAACAAACACCCCCGCAGACAGTAGCGTACACTGTACTTATACTATAATCAGATTATATACTTTTTGAAATCATCGTAACGCAAATAACAAATAATGCGAATCGCTTTTTCATCGGGTTATTTTTGATTCGAATGCTCAAATAAAAAAAATAAAAATATTTTTTATACATTTTTGCTTTGAGTATACAGTGTGTCCGAAATTGAAGTCTCTATATGGGTATCTCGCTTAATAGATGAGATAGAAAGTTGGTTAAATGGGGAATATTTTAGAGAATTTAATGCCGATCTCGAATTCATTTTCGAAATTATTAAAAGTTTTGTAGTTTTTCACTTATTAAACAAAAACTAAAAATGGCGCATTTCGTTTTTTTTAAATAGGGGCTAACCGGTTAATTTGACATATCCCAAAGTGTTACATTCTTAAGACACTTTTTATGGAAAAACATTTCTGTACAAAAAGAAAATGCAGATTGTCTTTTGTTTGTGAGTTACCCACAGTAACTTTGTTATTTCTTATGGCGGCCATCTTGGATTTATACATCAAATTATTTCTCTTTGAATTACCTTTTAAACGATGTGCCACATGCTACCAAAATTTTGGAGAAATACTCTTAAATTATTAAAAAAACAGTTTTATCGTTAACTTGGCAACAGCGCATGCATCTAACATAGCAGATAGTAATTAAACCATTTAAAGCACCTCTTAAACCTTTATTTTTTTAGGAGACCCTTAAATTCTGAACCTGACCTAACCTTACCAAAACCAAGTAGGATAACTTAAAAAAAAACATTTATCAACAGCCTGCAACTAATTTAGTTATTAAAAAATGGCAAGATAAGATACATTCATAAACGATCTAAGATGATAAGAACATCAGAAGAGTTTTAAAAAACTGTCAGAATTGTCACAGTGGTAATGGCCGACATTTTAACCATTTAAATTAATAGATTCGAAAAACGAATTTTTAAATTCTTATATCGTTTATGAATGTATCTTATCTTGCCATTTTTTTATAACTAAATTAGTTGCAGGCTATTGATAAATAATGTTTTTTGTTTTAAGTTATCCTACTTGGTTTTGGTTAGGTTAGGTCAGGTTCAGAATTTAAGGATCTTGTAAGAAACTGTATTCTAAAAAAATAAAGATTTAAGAGGTGCTTTAAATGGTTTACTTACTATCTGCTATGTGAGATGCATGCGCTGTTGCCAAGTTAACGATAAAACTGGTTTTTTAATAATTTAAGAGTATTTCTCCAAAATTTTAGTAGCATGTGGCACATCGTTTAAAAGGTAATTCAAAGAGAAATAATTTGATGTATAAATCCAAGATGGCCGCCATAAGAAATACCAAAGTTACTGTGGGTAACTCACAAACAAGAGACAATCTGCATTTTCTTTTTATACAGAAATGTTCTTCCCTAAAAAGTGTCTTAAGAATGTAACACTTTGGGATATGTCAAATTAACCGTTAAGCCCCTATTTAAAAAAAAAGGAATGCGCCATTTTTAGTTTTTGTTTAATAAGTGAAAAACTACAAAACTTTTAATAATTTTGAAAAAGGATTCGAGATCGGCATTAAATTCTCTAAAATATTTCCCATTTAACCAACTTTTTATATCATCTAGGTATTAAGCGAGATACCCATATAGAGACTGGAATTTCGGACACACTGTATACATTTTTCAGATAATATGTAATTACCTCTCATGGATATGAAAAAAATCAAAATTTATAATTCAATGATGATACAACTAAAATATAATTATGAGCGAATAATGATATAACAGTAAAAGAACCATAATATAACTATAAGCAAATAGTCATATAAAAGAGAATATATCTATAAACAAATATTTATATTACAATGATACAACCATCAGAGTATAAGATTCTATTTTAACAATCCACACAATCGATATTATTTCTGCTATTCACATTTTGCTGAATTTTCAGAAAAACGAACTATTATTGTATAACCATATATAGAAAACAGTTAATCTGCATCCAATAATTTTTCTATTTATTAAAAAGATCGTTGAAATACAATTTCTTAAAAATACTAATCACAAAATAATTCGCCTAGAGATAGATGTACCTATCAGCCGTTTTAAACCTTTTACTTATAGATTTCCGAGTTATATAAACGTTTCTATGCATTATGTAAATGGACTCAATCGTCAAGGAAATTTATAAATAAGAAAGGAATAATTGCACTCTGATAATAATATAATATATTATGTAACAACCGTTTTTTAATTACAGTCTAGTTACTGAAACATTATTATCTTATATTAAACAGGTACTATTATTTTTACCCCGTAATATTTCTACTATAATACTTTTTCTTTTGTCCCTTTGTAAAACCTACAGGATTTTGATTTTTTAAACTCATACAAGATTCGTAAATATTAACTTGACTAGAACACTGATTTTAATTTATTAGGAATATCTTGACCATCCAATAGATATAGATATGTTTTGGTAATATCTAAACTAATTAATATTAGAACATTTGCAATACAATAAAAATATAGGAATAATTTTAACATTCATAACTCTTAGTGATATGAACTGTAACGACTCACTCGTCGAAAAAATAGAATAATTTCAATAGAAATTATCATTCTGTATTAATATATTGTCTGTTTTGTTACAGTTCGGTAACTTGAACATTTTTTTCCTTCACTATAACACTAACATTTTTCACTTCATAATCCTTTTTACTGTGATACTCCTCCTCTTGTCCGTTGTATTCTGGAGGATTTTGATTTTTAAACTGATACAAATTTCCCAAGTATTGATTTGATTGATTGACTGATACACTGATGTTTATCTGAGGCACATCCTGACCAGCCGACAGCTATAGCTATGTTTGCGAAGGTGCTAAGCTCGCGCTAGTGGATTCCTTAATGATATGTGAAGTCTTGACTTTCTCGTCTAGGGAATCATACAAGGGATACTCACAGCATAGGATAAATTTTAAAAATCTAGGAACTTCGACGTAGATTGACGGTGGTATTGGTATAAGTGGTGATGTCGACGATTTGTAATATCTATAGTCGGAAAAGCTGAAAGTAAATTTTAAAAAATTACAATAAAAATGTAAAAAATTATGTAATTATAAAGATATTATAGTTCCTTAAATTTTGTTTTTTATATTAGTGCAAGAATTGTCAGTTACAATAAACTGAAAGGATGTTGCTTTGTAATTATAATATTTTTTCAGAATAGGGAACTTGACAAAAATTTTAAATGGAAAAAAAATTCTATAAATCATAAGCATATATTGTCATAAAACATATGGCAGCAAAAAAAAACAACATATTTCGTCCCAAAAGACCGCTAGCGAGATTAAAAATGCCCCAAATTTCAAATTATCCCAAGCGGGTTAAAACGGGTCGTGACGTCAAGAAGTATAATTCGTGTGTGACATCCACGAAATAGGTTATGGGTTGGCAATAAATTGAACGACGTTGAGAATTCCACCTTAAAACAACAATACAATAACAATAACACACGGCAATCCAAATGCAAACTCGGTAGCTCGGCCACCGGTCAGGATGACGGAAAAGTCATACTTCCTGACGTCATCGGGCTTGGCGCGCTTAAAAGGTCGTTTGAAATGCTTTTGACACGCGTGAAACTGTAAAGAATTTTTACCAAGTTATTACTGATTTTTAAGGAGTAATAATTGGGGAATATTTTTTTTAGACCTAACTAAATCATATTATTGAAAAAAAAAATTGGAAAGTTCCCTATTGTGCCGACAATAAAACTGTTAACGTAAGACATTAGTAAGTTAATAATAATCATAATATATATATATATCTTTATTCTCAACCAACTTAAAAAAGTTTATTACAGAGTATATATAACACCAAATATGTTTAGTAATGATTAATAACTCCATCGAAATTATTCAAAAAAAAAATATATATAATAACCATTTATAAAAAAAATATTAATATAATACGTTAAACTTAGTTCAGTTTTAAAAAATATTTTTTTAATGTTTTTTTAAAAGTCCATAATTTTGATATTTCTTTAATTTTTTTCGGCAAACTGTTATAAATTGTTATTCCTTTATATATTATTGATTTTTGGCCAAGAGTACTCTTTACCATAGGTGTTTGAATATGATGATATTGTCTCGTGATGTAAATAATGTTGCTCGAAGGAAATATTATATTAGATTGTTTTTCTTTAATAATAATAGAGTGTATTAGAATGCATAGTTTTAATTTATAAAGCTTTTCTAAATTTAAATATTCATTTGGTTCCTATAAATTTATGATTGGTTCTAAAAAAGGCAGTTTATGTATGCATTTAATTATTTTGTTTTGTGTTTTTTTTTATGGCTGAATTGTAGTTAAATTCGCTGATCCCCAAATTGAAATCATATACCTACTGTAATTTTGAATAAACCAAAGAATAATATATATTTTTTACATATTTTAACGATATATATCATTTTTAGCTTTAAACAAAATGTCAATTATTGGAGAGATGTAACTTTTTAAATAGTCAATATGTTTTTCCAACTTAAATTTTCATTACTTAATATATAAACCTAAATATTTAATTGTATCAGTATATTTAATTAAATGATTATTGAAAGACAGTGAAGAAATATTGTTATTTTTTAATTTTGATTTACTTATAAACATAAAAGATGATTTATTAAAATTGAATGCTAATTTATTAGTTTCAAGCCATTTAAATATTATATTTAGGTCGTAGTTAATGTTATTATGAATTTGAGCATAGTCTTCATGAAAATATACAATAGTATAAGTTAAGTATTAGTATTGAAAATCTGATAATAAATAAAATAATATTCTTAAAATTAAAATTATTATATTTAGCTATATTTTTATAAAAAAAATTATTTTATACTTTGTATGATAGTATTTTTACTAACTGTATTATAGGTAATAGCAACAGGCAAATTTAGCAAATACTTTTGCTTAGATATATTGATATCTTTATTATCTGGCCAGATAGTAACGAAGAGCTGATACGGTTTTTGGAACATATTAATAGTATAAGACATTAAATTCTCCATGGAAACAGAAAAACATTCTACCCTATCTTTTCTAGATGTCCTTCTTCAAACGAAGTGTCGAAAGCATAAAAACTTCAGCGTTCAGGAGACCCACTTAAACAGGACGATTCATTAACTACGGATCACTGTGTTGTCGGCTTACTCAAATCATACATTAAGAACTATCAGTGTCAACTAAAGACTGATCATTTCGTTAGACATGCAGACATATTTTTATTTATGTCTTAGATACTATTTACATGATTTTGTTTCCATAAAAGTAACCTAAGTCAAACTTAAGCAATAATTATAATAACTTACTCTCTATATCTTTCATCGGAAGACCTCTCCAAAAGTGGAATTCCTGATAGAAACAAAATTATGAAACTAGTAAAAAGGGGGGACATAATGGCTACCCATTCTATTCCTTCTAGTACGTTTAATGATATGATGAAAATTCCCCACCATAAAACTATTTCACCAAAGTAGTTTGGATGTCTTGATAGCCTCCACAAACCTTAAAAATAATAATAAAATATTATTGTTGGATAGCACAAAGGTTTTTAAAAATAATTAACTAACCAGGCATAGTTGTCTGTGGCATTAATTAATGATATTGGTAAACATACTCATAATCAAACTTGCCTGATTAATGTAATCAAAAATTTTGCTAACAAGGTCACTCTGTCAAAAAAATTTTAAAAAAAAATTTCCTTGTCAGACTTCCATTATCTTTATTTTATTACTTAACACAACGTTTCGGTTAGTTAGTATCTCTAATCGTTTTCAAGTGTAAACTAAATTACAATTCTAAGGCTAGGTACTGTCTTAAATACTATCCATGTGCAGTGACGCTTGATGACTCCGCCTACGTGCTTATTGGAGTGTGAAGTTTGAGCTGTTGGTTTTGGACAAGAAGAGGCTTCCAGATATTGGGGATATCTATACTTGGTTTACTAAATATATGGGTATTTTGATTAATGAAAGCTGCTTCTTTGAACTTTCGTTTTCTCCAGTGCTGTTCCGTGTCCGAAACCTTGGCTTCTGACCACTGTATATCATGCTGGTAACCCAAGAAACACAAAGTGGTTAAATAAAAGTTTAATTTTCGTTTATACCGCAAGTATAATTATGGTTGTTAATAAACCTTTAATATAGGACAAAATGTCCGCCTCGTCAATGTTTATATATAGTGTATAAAGGGAAGATATCAACGTTTACAATTTACGTTTAATACTCTTTGATACGGAATGAAAATGCCAGGTATCCATTCGACGCTTAAATATAGTATACCAAACATCAGTTATTAACGTTTACGAAATACTTTAATTAACATTTGACGAAAAATGGCTATTATTAGTATAAAAAGTAAGAATTAGAAACGTCTTTGTGATACGTTTTTTCAATATTAATTGAAAATGGTTATTGATCGTTCTTACTTAATTTTAGAATATATACAGTATATACAGTGACCTGCAGAATTCTGGTCCAAATGAAAAACTTTTTTTTATCGATTTTCCAGAAAATTTTATTCTTGCTAAAAGTTTCTGCGTCCCCTTAAACTAAAAAAGCCGTCATTAAAATTGAAAAAAATTGTAGTGTATACGAGAGAGATTAAATTTTTTAAAAGTTGCTTAAGAGTAAAGTACTCTTATTTTCCGTTCGTTTTCTTGGACAACCTTTAAATAATTAAATTCCCTTCGTATGCACCACAAATTTTCCAATTTAAAGAGGGCTTTTTAAGTTTAAGGGAACGCAGAAACTTTAATTAAGAATAAAATTTTCTGACAAATCAATAAGAAAAAAGTGTTCCATATAGAACCAAAATTCTGCCGGTCAATTTACTATATTACCGTAGACCTGTACTGTATACACAGTAAATAAACACAATGAAAATTTAAATGCAAATAAATTGCTAATGAAAATGGATAGAGGTTAATATAGGTAAAAAAAACGTATGAATGTAAAATATAAAAGTATAAAAAACATTTATTTTTAGGTAAGTACAGTAAAGTGCTGTAATAGTAGCCCCAGCTAACTTTTTACTTGACTGTTTTGGTACCTTTGTTTCGCTTGTTTAAGCCAATCTTGGCACGCTTGATTTATTGCTGTATCAGTCGTTTCCCCAAAAAGTGCTTTTCCGTGGTCTTTGCCCTGAAAGGCTATCTTGACAGCTTCTGTAAAAAGTGGTTCCTCCAATGGAGGCTAGACGGGTTCTCTAAAAAAGGTTCAATCGTTGAAAACAGCTTTAATTAATAACCAACTACAGTATGGTTTGGGAAAGGAAAAGATAGTATGGTGGGATAATGAATCTGAATTGTTTATATATCTTTATATGGATTTGTCACTGTTGTACTGTTTTAGAGATATAATTGATATGAAAAACGACTTGCAAGTCCCTGTACTAATTTTTTATTTGCTATTCGACAACAACTTCCAGTTTAATCAGAACTAAAAATTAAATTAAATTTCAGCCAGTTTCGGAAGTAATAAGCATTTTTAGATATTATACGCACAATGGCTATTTATTAGACAAAATAAATATTAAACGTTTATTCAACTATTATTTTCCCTTTATCAACATGGCGTGGTTGGTATAACCAGTAGGTATTTTAGGTGTATTAAACGTTTATTAAACTAAAAACATAAGAATTAGTTAGTATCGTCGTACCTATAATACCGGATATCGATATATCGAGATAAATATACCCACCAAACGTAGAATTTTAAAGGCTTTTATACTAAAAAATACCTAGACCCTATAAAAACTATATAATAACCTCAATAATAACCTAATCATTTGTTCAACGGTTTGTCCAGCAAAATGGCCCACAATTCCTTCGTTCATAAATTTAACCAGGGCATTATGTTTAAAAAAATTGGGATCAAAACTAAAAAACAGATATTCTTACCTTATATCGAGAATTATTTCACGCATTCAACAAAACTCAAAACAATAAAAATACAGTCACGTCCGCCATTACTCGCTGCTATTTCGTAACGAATTCAAGCAGTGTTGTCACATCCAAACACCTAAATTCTTGGGATGGATACAAAAGTCCCAAATTTATTTTCATCAATCTTAGCCGTGCCGTGAGAGTTATACCGTGCCATGAGGAACTAAATATATCTTGTCATTAAACTTAACGACCTTAAGGCACTTATTAAAATTTAAAAAGTAAGCATTAAAAGAAAAAAAAATAATGATAAATAAAAATGGCAGGTCCTACCTACATTAAGTATTGATAAAGTTCTTTTTTTATATGGCATTATAGGAAATTCTCGAGAATATGCGTGAATAATAAAGACCTCCAGTCGACGACAATGTCTGCAAGGGTGATTTTCCCCAGACCTGGCAACGTCGGACGCAAGACGTGACGTAGGCTGGCAAGTTCTCGAAAATCACCCACATAGCTGCGTGGCGCTTGCAAGCGTCGCAGGTGCTGGTAATTTTATATGAACACTGTGAACGTTTATTGGAGGTTTAACAACTTATTGAAAATTATCGTTAATTAATACTAAAATTATAGTTCTACAAAACAATGAAAATATTTTAATTTCCGAAACCAATAATTGATTTTTCCTTTTCTTTTGTTGTAGTCACTAAAAAATTTGGCAAATTTTATAAAAACAGCAACCTTTGAATATTTTACTTCCGAATAATATGGACTTTACCCGTATTTTCATTACCGTTTAATAACAGCTCTTGACTTTGGGATAAAAGACGAAAAACGTATACGACAAAAACACTTAATTTTTTTCACATAAGACTTTGAATAATAATAATTTGGTAAACAAGTTATAATAACAAAAGTAAACAATAATGTTGTAAGATATCCAGAAAAAATCCCAATATTTATAATGTAACCTCAGAAAATGGTATACCGTCCACCTGTATTACACTGTTTAAAACATAGACGTTGACAAGAAACGTTTTATTAGTACACCATAACCAAAAAAATACCAAAATATTGTTGAATACAAGTATATTAAACTATAATTAAAATTTATGTGTTTCTTGGGAAGTCCATACATGTTCCGCTCCTACCTGATCTTGAAGTTTCACCTCTATGAGTATGTTTTAGATGTTCTTTAACTCGCACGGGAAGGGATTTGATAGATACAATTTTTTGTGTTTTCATTACGGGGGGTTTTACTTTTGTAAGAAAGCTTCTAAGTGTATTTCCGGATTTGAAGGTTGTTTTGATATTATAGTTTTTGGCTATCTATAATATCAAAACAGCCTTCAAATACACTTAGAAGCTTTCTTACAAATAACCCCCCCCCCCCCCACACATTGGAGAAACAAAAAGACCTCTTCCCGTACGAGTTAAAGATCATCTGAAATATACTCAAAGAAGTGAAACTTCAAGATCAGGTATAGCGGAACATGTATGGACTTACCAGCATGATATACAGTGGTCAGAAGCCAAGGTTTCGGACACGGAACAGAACTGGAGAAAACGAAAGTTTAAAGAAGCAGCTTTCATGAATCAAAATACCCATATATTTAGTAAACCAAGTATAGATATCCCCACACTGAGCTAATTATTTAGCTATGATGGCTTTATATAAAGCAACTATGCCTAAATATTAGAGTAAATATAGCGCCAGCCCTAACGTCGTGTTGTGACTGCCAAATATATTAAGCAGAGTCTATTTAGTAATCATTACTACATATTTTAGTAACAATATGATCCATGAAAACCTGCTCTTACTAGAAAATTTGGCTGCTTTAGCAAAATTGAATATTAGTAAGGAACACATATTTAATATAGTCCTAGCCAGTTTATTTAGTAACTGTTGCATGATCGTGTAATATTAATATACTCGTGTGGTAATTATTGTATTGTCGTTTAGTAAAGGAGCATACTTGTTTAGTAATCACAGCATGATTGTTTAGTAATCACAGCATAATTGTTTAGTAATCACTGCTTCTTTGTTTAGCAAGTAGTTATACAGGGCGTTCCATAAATATGTGCTGTTCAAACGAAAGTTTTATATACCTACGGTAAGTTTTTTTAAACGCGGGTCATATTACATATATTATTTAAAACTGATTAAATCTTATAGCTAAAAAAATTTACTCTTAAATTATGCCCAATGTAATTTTTTTTTCAAATTTTTTATTAGAACAAAAGTTAACAGGAGGTACAAAATCACATAAAAAAACAACGAATACTTTAGGTAGGTACAGCACAGGCATACAGAACTGAAAAATAATGCGCGTAATGCGTATCGCGTCACACAACTATCTCGCGGAAGATACGATTACAGATTGGACTTTTGATCTTCCTAATGTCCGAGTGGCAGAGCAAGCGGTTTCTTATTGGCTGACGTTCAACCGAATTTACCCTTTCCTACATCCAAATAACGAATCTTAATAAACCGTTTTGCTCTAGTAGAACCGCGATCGAGCTATCATGACTTTAAGTACCTGGCAAAGTGCATTAGGGTTACGATTAACAATTGTAACGCTAGGAGTGCTAATTCAGATAGCAATAATTACTTAGCCGTTTAAGTTTATTTCTTTATAAAATTATTTAGCTGGTATAGACATAATAATATAGCAACAGTTAACAAATATGTTGTAATAACAGCACTATAAGATTTCTAAAACCCAGCAAAATATATACTGCAACGACTACAAGATCATCATGTCACCTTTAAACAATAGTTTAACTAATATAGCGGTTTATTTAGTAACAGCTGCTAAATTTGTCCAGCCCGATAACTTAGGAAACTTCATTTTCTCAGTGCAATATCTGGAAGCCTCTTCTTGTCCAAAACCAACAGCTCAAACTTCACACTCGAATAAGCACGTAGGCGGAGTCATCAAGCTTCACTGCACATGGATAGTATTTAAGACAGTACCTAGTCTTAGAATTGTAATTTATTTTACACTTGAAAACGGTTAGTGATACTAACTAACCGAAACGTTGTGTTAAGTAACAAAATAAAGACAATGGAAGTCCGACAAGGTAATTTTTTTGATATTACTTCATTTATCTACCACCTTCAAGCAAACAAGGTCACTCTAATTGTTAGAAAATCGTTTCTGCCAACAATAGGCTACCATCTGACAGGCAAGTAGGCTTTCTGTGTTCTTAAAAACCGAGATAAAAACCATTGCAAATTTTAACTTACCATCATTACACCATTTTCCTTGATTAAGCGGGTCTTGCCTAAAAGAAAATTTTTGTAAATCTGCGTAGGTTTCTGCCAAGAATCCGATAATAAATAGACATGACCCAGCAGAGTCCAACGTTGTCATCGTTTTAGGGACTAACGGAATGGCGTGCCTGGGTGAATTTATAATTATTACTGGAAGACTTACTACGTAGACCCACACAGCCTAAAATATAAAGATATACAGGGTGATCCTTAAGTACATCAAGAAAATCTAGGATATGATTCCTGGCATCAATTTAAGTTGAAAAGTTCATATAAACTTATGCCCTAAAATGCTTACCCTCTAAGATACATCAGGGTGTTAAAATATTTTTAAAAAATATTTATTTTAGTTAAATTTCGAAAATCCTTAAAGATACGGTATTGAAAATTCGTGCTTATCTATTTTGGATCAAACTACATATTTTAATTAAAAAAGGTTTTGCTTCTTTCCACCAGTGGCGTGCGTACCAGATACCATCAATATTGTTTTGGTGAAAATATTTGATACGGTACTGATTTTTTTTTTAACTCCGATGCATTTATGTTGGAGAATTACGGGAGCTCGTAATGGGTCTCAGAGGCATGTTGTGTTTGTGCATCTTTGGCAAACCATAGAAAAGACATGGACACGCCTGACACCACACTACAGTAAGCCTCCACATCTCTACGGCCTGTGGCTGACACCTTCATTATTTGGAATGGAACCGATGACGAACTAAGAGATTTTCTAGATCACCTCAATAGCATAACACCAACAATCAAATTCACCATGGAGAAAGAAGAAAACAACCAATTACCGTTTCTAGATGTCAACGTGAAGAAAAATGGCAACAGCATCCAAACTTCAGTATACAGAAAACCTACGCATACAGGTCAGTATCTCGATTTTACATCAAATTACTCAAACAACACGAAACATGGCATAGTTAAAACCCTCATGGATAGAGCAATTACAATCTGTAATTCGGAAGAAGCACTTAAAAAGGAATCTCACCACATCAAGACCGACCTCAACAAAAATGGCTACCCCACAAGATTAGTTGACACAATATTGGAAAATCGTAAGAATCGACCCAACGCGCAAGAAGCAGACAGAGAGATACAACCAACACTCAATATTCCGTATGTCAAGGGAGTATCTGAGAAAATAAGAAGACTAGGCGTACCAGATACTATCAATATTGTTTTGGTGAAAATATTTGATACGGCAGTTATTTTTTTTTAACTCCAATGCATTTTTATGCATTATTGATACAACCTGAACAAGAGTGGTATCTACTATGTTTTTGAAAATAGCAGTAGATTTAAGGAAAAATGAAAAAATAAAAAAAAACTTTGTCATAGCTTAGAACTTCCATAAGAAACTTCCATGAGAAGACGGCTAGATGCTAGATGCTTGCTTGCTTGCAAAACAATATTGATGGTATCTGGTACGCACGCCACTGGTGGAAGGAAGCAAAACCTTTTTTAATTAAAATATGTAGTTTGATCCAAAATAGATAAGCACGAATTTTCAATACCGTATCTTTAAGGATTTTCGAAATTTAACCAAAATAAATATTTTTTAAAAATATTTTAACACCCTGTATCTTAGAGGGTAAGCATTTTAGGGCATAAGTCCAGATAAACTTTTCATCTTAAATTGATACCAGGAATCATATCCTAGATTTTCTTGATGTACTTAAGGATCACCCTGTATAAGGGAGTTATTATTAAAAACTATATAAAACATTAAATTTTTTTTTTAAATGCACTTTTTTACTAGTGGCATTTTAAAATATTAATTTATTGGTTGGGGGTTATAATAAACATTTATACTGTGGAGGTGCACGCAGCGCCGTAGCAAGGAGAGAGGTTTGCCCCGGCTACTACATTAATAAATTCTTTAATTTCCTTTTTGGACACTTGGAGCATTTATCATGTATGTCGTCACCATCTTAGCGCTACGTTAAGTCGATATGCACCTTTAAACTTTTTATAGAAATATACAATATACATATCTTTCATTCTCCTGAAGTTGACGGTCTTTACAGTCGAAACATGTAGAGAATTGGTCATTTCTTAACTTTTATTTTATTGAACATACTAGTGGAGGAAGGCTTTAAATGTCTCATTTATTTTCCTTCATTGTTGTTTTAGCTTGCTTATAAAGTTTTTTGGTTTGTGTATTATTATTTAGTATAATATTCAGTTCATCTGCTATTATTGTTCTGACAGCCTTTCTTAATCGTACTGTTATTAATGGCTTCCTGTCCAACAGTTAAAATCGGTGATTTTGTCGGGACTTTGCCATGTTTGTTTTAGGGAGGGTATATCATACTTCACGGAGCCCATGTGGAACTCACTTACGAAGTTTTTAACTAAGCTGGTAAAGTTTAAATTTTTATTTTTTGACAAAGATGTATCTTTTATCGAAATACGCTAAATACATGATGTAAATAAAATGACGTTTTTCCGAAAATGGTTAGGATTAGCGACATGAATGACACCCGAATGCAGCGTTTGTGGTTTGTAATCCCAGTTCCCCAATCCAGTTTTTGTAATCTGTTATCCGTAGCTATGCGTCGTCATTAGATTATCTAATCCGGATTAGAAATCTAACAACGACGGAATCGCACAATTTGTTGATGATGTCGAGGATATCTAGGTCATCATCAATGAATATTTCATCCTCTATAAACTCCATTTTATCCCGAAATAATAAAAAAAATTGCAAAAAAATCCAACACTTACAAAAAAATAGTGCCAAAATTTGACTTTGAAGTTAGATGTCGATCGCTAATCCAGGGCAATCCACGCTTCGTTGACCGATTAGATAAGCTGAAGCTTAAACTACATTTTTCTTGCGGCGCATGTAAACATTTAACCTAATCCTGGATTACCTAACTAATCCGCAAAATTTGCTTACGGTGCATTTGGGTGTGAAAAGTACTTAATTTTTAGTCAATAGTTAAAGGTATGTAAAAAACGTTGTCCAAAGTTTATATCATACAGGGCGTAAAAAAAATGGATAGTGTGTCACAGCTAGTCCGTCCCTGCAGCTGTGGACTAATTCTCAACACTTTCTGGGATAGTAATTTGAAGGGTCTTACCTGGTATACATCATATGAAAAAAAAATTGAAAAATTGGTTTAATAATTATGTGTTAAAAACTTAATTCCAGGGGAGCTTTTTGGGAGCCCATATAACATTTGGCAGTTGCCACAGAGAAAAATTGTTTATTAGACAGGAAAAAAGTAAGATTTTAGCGCTTGGTCTATACGTTACACCACGCAAAAAATTTATCATTTTTTTCATGTACAGGGTGTCCAGTTTTCGACACTTTTGACAGGTATCTCAGTTATTAGTACAGATAGAATGATGCGGTTTTCGCAAACCTGTGTCACTTTTTTATGAAACAAACGATGCCCTTAACGGATTTATCATGGCCATCTTGGTTTTTGAGATACAGGGCGAAATTAAAAACGGTGCATTTTCAGACACTCCTTGTATTTTAGTTATCTTATACCTTATCGAAAATGTAAAAACGTGGTGTTATACAGTTTTTTACGTAGAATCCAGTGGCGTAGTTAATATTTTTCCAGGTGTCCCCATTTTTGAGAAATATACCAAAGTTGTGTTTTTTTAAATGGAACACCCTGTATATTTTTTTATATTTGCATTCTGCTTACTGAGAGCTTTCCAAAAATATATAATAGTTGGCACTTTGTTTTAACAGGAAGGTTAAAATTCATATTTTTTAAATAACAAGCTTTAAGTTGACAGTAGGCCGTGTATTTTGCTTAAATAAAAATAAATTGACGATACACTACACCATCAATATTACTTTATAGTTTAATTTCAAACTTTTAAGTTTTTTAATACTTTCAATAGTAAAAAGTCATTTCCTCTTATTGTTACGTAGGTATATTATCGGAATAGACAAAAACATCTAGTAGGCCTTGACTTATCCAGGCTATAAAACAAAATTTTCATAATGGCGTTTAGCTCTTGTCAGAATTGTATTTAGGTATTTAAGGTTAAAAAGTTACTCATAATTTATTTATGATATTGTTCAATTTCAACGATGGCCCAAAAGTATGAAAATTATGAAAAATACGATATGCTGGTATGCTTTATACAAGCCAGTAACTTTCAACCCTAAATACCTATATACAATTCTGACAAAAGCTAAACGCCATTATGAAAATTTTGTTTTATAGCCTGGATAAGTCAAGGCCTACTAGATGTTTTTGTTTATTCCGATAATATACCTACGCAACAATAAGAGAAAATTACTTTTTACTATTGTAAGTATTAAAAAACCTAAAAGTTTGAAATTAAACTATCAATTGCCAAACCAATTGATGGTGTAGTGTATCGTCAATTTATTTTTATTTAAGTAAAATACACGGCCTACTGTCAACTTAAAGCTTGTTATTTAAAAAATATGAATTTTAACCTTCCTGTTAAAACAAAGTGCCAACTATTATATATTTTTGGAAAGCTCTCAATAAGCAGAATGCAAATATGAAAAAATATACAGGGTGTTCCGTTTAAAAAAACATAACTTTGGTATATTTCTCAAAAATGGGGACACCTGGAAAAATATTAACTACGCCACTGGATTCTACGTAAAAAACTGTATAACACTACGTTCTTACATTTTCGATAAGGTATAAGATAACTAAAATAGAAGGGGTGTCTGAAAATGCACCGTTTTTAATTTCGCCCTGCATCTCAAAAACCAAGATGGCCATGATAAATCCGTTAAGGGCATCGTTTGTTTTATAAAAAAGTGACACAGGTTTGCGAAAACCGCATCATTCTATCTGTACTAATAACTGAGATACCCGTCAAAAGTGTCGAAAACTGGACACCCTGTACAGGGTCTTCCAACGAGGACTGAACAGGGGCTCATTTTTGAGCTTCCTTGTATTTAAAGAAAAATCCAAAATAGCCAATCGATGTACTTTTTCCTGCAGAATTCAAAAATTAAACCAAAAATTTATTTGAACCAGAAACAAAAAAGTTACGCTATGGATAAGGTGTTTTTTAAATGGAACATAGCTTTTTTTATACGATTTTTGGAACGAGTGATTTTTTTTTGTCCGTTCTGATTAAAATATTTAATATTGTGACAGCTATATTTATTAAATTTTAATGTTTTATCCAGTATAATTTAACTTTAACCTGTTTGAAACATACACTAGGAAATCACCTTTGAATCCTTCAAAGTCATTTCGGCAATATTATAGTAAATTTGTCAAATTTTTTTTTAATTTTGCAGGAAAAAGTACATCGAAGCGGAAGCTCAAAAATGAGCCCCTGTTCAGTCCTCGTTGGAAGACCCTGTACTTAAGTATAATAATTAATACCTAGGTAACTATTTGTGCTTTTTATAAATACCCACTAAAAAAAAATGTTGTTATTTTTTTCCTGGTCTGTCAATATATTATTTTATAGATAATAAAATTACTACGCTACGTACATCTTAAAAAAATATTTTAAAAAATCTACATAATCTTACAAAATTTAAAAAATGGCGAAGGTAAAAAAACTTAGTCCGGTCCTATCTCTGTAGCCAACCGCTTAACGTAAAATAGATCAGACCTCAGCAGGGTCTATAAATGACAAGTGATGCGGCGAGTTTTTAGATAAATTTGACTATAAAGGTAATTAAGTCAGAACAGAAGTCTATTTTGTGTTTTGAAACAGCGGTGCTGGTGTATGTTTCTAATAAGGGCTACATTTATCTTTGTTGATCCTATTTTTTAAATAGTGTTTAATTTGACTGTTTGAAGGTTGAAGACAATGATGTTTCTTGAATGATGAAAGAGTTTTGGATTTCCAATGTCTTTATTTGTCTTAAATCACAAGGTTTCAACTGGTAAGTATCTCCGGTCGTCTTCAGGTGAATACTAAATAAGTAAAGCAACTACAAGACTATTTATACTAGCTAGGTGCACCAAAGCATAACTGAGGTGGGTGCAGTCATGCGTTCAGTTCGCACGTGATCTTATCCTAAGATAACATCTATCTAACAAAGGTTTCCAGATATTTCTTAAGTCTAATGATGGTTTACTAAAGCAGCCTGGATTCTGGTAAATAGCAGCAGCTTCCTTAAACTTCCTTTTCCTCCAGTGTGGTTCCTTATGTAGGACTTCAGCTTCTGACCACCTGATATGGTGGCCATGTTTCCAGGCATGGTCAGCTGCACCTGAGTGGTCTTAATGTCTCACCTATATAAGATTGGCCGCACTTGCAGGGGATAATCGGGTAGACGCAGTTTTCCTATCTTTTTGACTTATAGGCTTTGTCTTCGTCAGGTGGCTTCTTAGGGTGTCCCTTGAGTTGAATACGGTGTTGATGTTATATCGTTGTCCTAGTCTTCTTATTTTCTCAGATACTCCCTTGACATACGGAATATTGAGTTTTGGTTGTGCCTCCCTGTCTGCTTCTTGCGCGTTGGGTCGATTCTTACGATTTTCCAATATTGTGTCAACTAATCTTATGGGGTAGCCATTTTTGTTGAGATCGGTCTTGATATGGTGAGCTTCCTTTTTAAGTGCTTCTTCCGAATTACAGATTGTAATTGCTCTATCCACGAGGGTTTTAACTATGCCATGTTTCGTGTTGTTTGAGTGATTTGATGTAAAATTGAGATACTGACCTGTATGCGTAGGTTTTCTTTATACTGAAGTTTGGATGCTGTTCCATTCCAAATAATGAAGGTGTCATCCACATATCTCAGCCAAATTTTTGGTTTCTTCTTTGCCTGTTCCATTGCTTTGGATTCAAACCATTCCATGTAAATGTTGGCGATTATTGGCGAGAGAGATGAGCCCATCGGTAGTCCGTCTACTTTGTTGAAGAATCTATCATTTTCGTGAAAGTAGGAATTGTTGAGGCAGCATTCTAATAGTTCCAACATGGCATTAATAGGGAGCGTTGTTCTTTCCTGTAGAGGGCGGTCTTCCTCAAGTTTGTTTTTGATAAAATTTAGGGCGTCTTTTACGGGAACGTTGGTGTAAAGACTTTCGACGTCAAAGCTCACCAGCTGATCTCCTGGCTGTACTTCCTTTCCTCCTATTATTTGAACAAAGTGTTGTGAGTTCTTAACAAATGATTTGCTATTTCCTTGGAGAGGTTTTAGTAGAGGGAGTAGGAATCTAGCTAGCTCGTATGTTGGAGAATTACAGGAGCTCGTAATGGGTCTCAGAGGCATGTTGTGTTTGTGCATCTTTGGCAAACCATAGAAAAGACACGGACACGCCTGACACCACACTACAGTAAGCCTCTACATCTCTACGCCCTGTGGCTGACACCTTCATTATTTGGAATGAAACCGATGACGAACTAAGAGATTTTCTAGATCACCTCAATAGCTTAACACCAACAATCAAATTCACCATGGAGAAAGAAGAAAACAACCAATTACCGTTTCTAGATGTCAACGTGAAGAAAAATGGCAACAGCATCCAAACTTCAGTATACAGAAAACCTACGCATACAGGTCAGTATCCGATTTTACATCAAATTACTGAAACAACACGAAACATGGCATAGTTAAAACCCTCGTGGATAGAGCAATTACAATCTGTAATTCGGAATAGAAGCACTTAAAAAGGAATCTCACCACGTCAAGACCGACCTCAACAAAAATGGCTACCCCATAAGATTAGTTGACACAATATTGGAAAATCGTAATCGACCCAACGCGCAAGAAGCAGACAGGGAGGCACAACCAACACTCAATATTCCGTATGTCAAGGGAGTATCTGAGAAAATAAGAAGACTAGGACAACGATATAACATCAACACCGTATTCAACTCTAGGGACACCCTAAGAAGCCACCTGACGAAGACAAAGCCTATAAGTCAAAAAGATAGGAAAAACTGCTTCTACCAGATCTCCTGCGAGTGCGGCCAATCTTATATAGGTGAGACATTAAGACCACTCGAGACAAGGATTAAAGAACACAAAAACAATACGTTAAAAGGAGAGACGAAAAAGTCAGGTGCAGCTGACCATGCCTGGAAACATGGCCACCATATCAGGTGGTCAGAAGCTGAAATCCTACATAAGGAACCACACTGGAGGAAAAGAAAGTTTAAGGAAGCTGCTGCTATTCACCAGAATCCAGGCTGCTTTAGTAAACCATCATTAGACTTAAGAAATATCTGGAAACCTTTATTAGATTGATGTAATCTTAGGATCAGATCGCGTGCGAACTGAACGTATGACTGCACCCACCTCAGTTATGCTTCGGTGCACCTAGCTAGTATAAATAGTCTTGTAGTTACTTTACTTATTTAGTATTCACCTGAAGACGACTGGAGATACTTACCAGTTGAAACGTTGTGATTTAAAACAAATAAAGATAATGGAAGTCCAAAACTCTTTCATCATTCAGTGTTTAATTTGTCTATTTTATTTTTGTGGACAGTCTTAGCAGTCTATTTTATAGATTAGGTATGTTTCATTTAATTTGGGAATTTCATGTTTTAGTTTCGTAAAGAATGTTTTGAGGACTTTTTTAATATTATAAAGAAGATTCGGTTCATTTTTTCTATTTTTGGTTCATTTGGGTTTGAGTTGTATTTAGTCTTGTAATTACTTGTAACTTAAAACTCAATAAGAACACAACAATGTAAATTCTTTATATGTTCAAAGATTCTTTTTTCCGATGTGAAAATTTTTTTAATAGCTTTTATAGCTCATACTGCTTATGTACCTACTTACCTGAAAGGTCCAGAATATCGCAAATCGAATGGTATTGCTCTTCTTGTCTTCAAATTGTTTGTCTCTACCAATCTTAATTATCCTATAGAAAAGATAACCTGACAGTCTCATACCCCATAGACATACAAAGGTTGTTACCATGAGTTGTCGACTATCGTAACTTTTCTAAAAAAAATAAATATTACCTGTCAATGGAGTGGATTTTATACACCTCGCGGCCAAACTGGCGGTACAATTAAAGCAAAAACGTTCCATTTTCGAAAAAAGAACTTTAATAAATTTTAAATAAGGCCAGTTTGATCTGGATCTTTCATTTAGAGCAGTGTTTTTCAACCTTTTTCAGGACACGACCCCCCTAGTATCAAAAAATATTTCGCGACCCCCCGACCCTATTTTTCATGTATGCGTTATGAGGATTCGGATATAAATATATAATTAAGTACGTAAAACATATAATTTTAAATCGAATACGTGGCCAATTGATAACTAACAACAAATACAAACATATTGTTAGGGCCGAGTGTTAACTACAGATAGTGCCGGTAGCCTCCCGCGACCCCCTTACAGAGGCTTTCCGACCCCCCAGGGGGTCGCGATCCACAGGTTGAAAAACACTGATTTAGAGTAATCAATGATCTCTATTTTTCCTGGTACTACCAGGTAGTACATTTATTTTATTTATATAATTTATTAATTCCGGTTCAACCAGAAGTACACACAACTTTGTTATTTTAAAAAGAACACCCTGTTTATTTTTTAAAATATGCATTTTACCAAGAATTCTACGCATAAAACAGGTATCATATCTTTACCTATCTAAGACCGTTTCCGAGCAAATGGCTATGGAAATTGTCAAATTAGCCACACATTTTATTGTTTTTACAAATAACAAATGAATAAGTGAAATATTTAATATTATTTTTTAACTACTGTTTAGGTATTCCGTATGAATGAGTCAAAACTATTTCACTTCCGGTTTAACCGAAAGTGCAAAATTTAATATTCCAACCCCAATTTCTCCAATATTGCCCCTTTTAAATATAATTATCAAAATGTTACTTTTCTAAATATTTTTTATTTAAGCTTCCTTATGTGTAAAGTTATTGGTTTTTAAGATTTTAGCAAATAAAAATTTACTTATTAATCCATTAGTCCAGCTATACTCTAAGTGTGTTCCGCGGAACCCTAGGGTTCCGCGATACCTCTGTAGCGGTTCCTCAAGAATTTAGAAAAAAAATCAAAACACCTCTCTCTGGTCGAACGTTTTGACTCCGCGGCCGCGCGTAGGTATATTTATTTGTATTTGTATAAACATGTGTTACAATAGCTGGTACAATATCTCATAAGTTTGGTATCAACATGTATACTTGTATACTTGTGAGCGCGCAGTCCCTTTGATAAAAGCCGCCTCTGAATTGTTTACAACGCAATTTTTATATTTCTCTTTTTATTTTTGCTTTTTGTTTATCAAAGGCGCCGACTCGAGTATTTTCGAGAATATTCGAGACCGAGTCTAGGACTAAGTATAAAAGCGGCGATCGCGCGTCGCGCCTCGTCAGTCAGTTGACGATTAGCGTTCGGAGCGATAAGTTCCTACCTACCTACTTACAAGCTCGCTAGCGAGAAACTAGTGTTCATTGTTCTACTGCCTGCTGTATTCTGTTGTCTCAGTTTTATACATTTCTTTATTGTACTAAACTTAGTCTCTTATACGCAGTAACGATTGTGCATTATTTAGACCCCACCATCCTGACGTGTAACATTATAAATAAAGAAGAATGGAACGTTGGCTTAAAGGTGTTAAACGTGTTGCAACAACATCTTCTAATGACGCTGAATGTTCAAAAGCAGTACGCGCGGAGAATATAGCAATCACCGATCCAGACGATGATGCCACGACGTCAAGCGCGACGGTTTCAAAGACGAAAAAAAGGAAGTATGATGAATCATATATCAGTTTCGGATTTGTTGATTCCAACGGCTCACCTCTCTGCATGCTATGTAGTAAACTGCTTCCTAATAGATCCATGGCACCTGCCAAATTGCGCCGACATTTACAAACTGTACACCCCGAGTCTAAAGACAGGAATAAAGAATTTTTTGTTCGTAAAAAAGATCAGTTATTGGAAAGTCAAAAAAATATGATGCATGTAACAAAAACTATCAACGAAAAGGCCACGGAGGCATCATATTTAGTTAGCTATCGCATTGCACAAGCAGGTGAAGCGCACACTATCGCTGAGAATTTAATAAAGCCATGTGTATTAGACATAACAAAATGTATGCTCGATGAAAAATCTGCAAAGCATCTTTCTACTGTGCCGCTATCAAACGATACTGTTTCACGGCGAATCCATGATCTGGCAAGTTACGTCAAACAAGAACTAGTTACACGTCTACAAAAAACACGATTCGCCTTGCAAATGGACGAGTCAACTGATGTCGCTGGTTTGGCTATCTTGCTGGTTATCGTGAGATATCCATATGAAAGTTCTTTTGAAGAAGACATGCTTATGTGTTCACCGCTGCTCACAAACACTACCGGGGAAGAAATTTTTAATAAAATAAATATATTTTTTGAAGAAAATAATCTCAGTTGGAACAATTGCATTGACATTTGTACAGATGGGGCCAAGGCGATGACAGGTAAAACAGCAGGAGCAGTGTCACGAATAAAAAATAAAGCGCCTAATTGTAGTTCCAGCCATTGTATTCTGCATAGAGAAGCACTTGCGATGAAGCAAATGCCGTCAAATCTAAAATTAGTTATGGATGAAGCGGTAAAAATAATTAATTTTATCAAATCACGACCACTACAATCCCGATTGTTCTCATTATTGTGTGAAGATTATGGCAGCAAACATAAAACACTGCTGCTCCATACAGAAGTGCGATGGCTGTCTCGGGGTAAAACTTTAACAAGGCTATTTGAACTTAGAGCCGAGTTACAAATGTTTCTTTCAGCAGATACTTCTTTTAATTTGAAGGACCGTTTGTATGATAAAACTTGGTTGTTCCGATTGTCTTTTATGGCGGATATCTTTCAAAAACTGAACGAATTGAATTTATCATTGCAAGGTAAACAGACAACAGTGTTTCAGGCCTATAACAAAATAACTGCCTTCAAAAGAAAATTAAATTTTTGGATTATTTGCGTTGGTAAGAAAGAAATAGAAAGCTTTACGTCACTCAGTGAGTTTGTTAGCGATAACGACTCAGAAATGTTTCAAGATGATGTGTTTGAAGAATTGGTCCAATATCTCAGTTCGATGCGCGCATCTTTTGAAAAGTATTTTCCCGAAGAACAGAATACAAAAATGAAACTGAATTCATGGATTCATAATCCTTTTTTACCCAACTTGGAAAAGCCCGAAAGTATGTCAAACGAGATATATGAATCTCTTTTAGAAATGTCATCAGACACAAGTATGGAGTCACTGTTCAAAACGACGCCTCTCAACGATTTTTGGTGCAGAATCCGTGATGAATATCCAATGCTTGGCAAAATGGCTCTGAATATTCTTCTCCCGTTCCCAACAACATATTTGTGCGAAACAGGATTCTCAACCTATGCAGCCACGAAAACAAAATATCGCAATAGACTGGACGCCGAAACTGATATGAGACTTCAACTGTCTTCTATCAAACCTGATATCAACCAATTGATGAAAAATAAAAAACAGTTCCATACCTCCCATTAGTTAGATTTTTTTCTTTTTTAATATCTTCTATTATTGTACTTGCCATGTGGTAAAGTAAGTAATAATTAGTAACTGTTACATTGTACTTTTATTATGCTTATTAATAAAGAATACACTTTTAAAAACTATTGTTTTATTGTAGGGTTCCACCAAGTATTTTGCTTCCCAAAAGGGTTCCGTCACCAAAAAAGTTTGAGAACCGCTGCATTAGTCCATTAATTATGGAATAGGTAAAAAAATACTCAAATTTTAAACATCCATATCTTCGTCAAAATTATATCAATCCACTCAATTTTTGGTTTATTAGGAAGGCCGTCCCTTGTACTACTTAGCATAATATGTTTGGCCTTACTTAATGTCTTTTTTATATACAGGATGATGGCTAAGATACCAAGCCGTGTAAAATGTGCTAATTTTAAAATTAATGTTTGGAAAATACGAAGCAATGAAAATTGAATTTTATTAGTGTACCTACTGGTTACAGCTTTATGTTAGGTACTTATTGTACACATTACAGCGCAGTGCTGTTCGTGTCAATTAAAAAAAAAAATCTTGATATAATACTAACTTAACAATAGTAATAACAATTTAAAGAAACAACTTAATTATAAGAATAAAAATTAATAACGCGTATTTCCTTCACAGGCGTTAATGGCAGCTTGACAAGGATTTGGCATACTGAGAATCAGATTTCTTATAAAAACCTGATCCATATTTTATTCCATTTAAATTAATGCTCAGCTGAGCCAAAGTTTCTGGTGGGTTAGCTTCTGCACGATCCTCTCCACCCATTCGATCTATCGACTAGCAACCAGAGACAATTTACCTTTAGATATCTACAGCTTATCTCCTGCGCAAACAAAAGTTACGTTTTATGGGTTGTGCAAACAAAAGTTACGTTTTATGGGCTTTTTTCATTCGGGGAACCTTCGTGCATGCGCACAAACCTCGTGTTATCGGCCGTCCTACTTTATCGACAATAATCGACGCGCTCAAGAATACTCTCCAGAACCGGCTCGGCCGCCATTTTTGTTGTTGTGTTTTAAGGTTTCTCTGCGAATTCCTTGTAGTTTTCTAAAGTTTTCAGCTATTGGATCGGCTATCGTGGATTGTGGGACTGGTGTTTAATATTTATGGATTTCTGGTTTTTGTGTAGTTTAGTTAGTGAATTGTGTTTGTGCTTTTAGTGACTCGGATTGTAATATAAACAATGACTAGTATTGTTATTCCAAAGTCAGTGTGATGACATTTCATACGGCGGTAAACAGTCTCAAAGAGACCGACGTTTACCGCCGTATGGAATGATTGGAATGTCATCACACTGACATTGGATAAATTATACTAGTTGCAGCCGTTGTATAATTGTATTATGCCCAAATAGGGGTAAAATAAACCCTCTATGGTGGCATATGAGTAAGAATTTAAATTTTAAAGCCCGGACCTGTCTATTTTACCATTCGTCAAACGATAATGTTGCAGTGCGCATGTCTAATAGTTCCCAGTTTTGTTTACATGTGCGTGGCCATAAAACTGCCACATTCGTGATTATTGTTTGTTTATCTAAAGGTAAATTGTCTATGCTAGCAACGTAAATCCGAATAAAAGTAAACTGTTTTCAGTCAATATAATTTGCAATATACAGATTTTTAAATTTTTTTTAATTGACACGAATGGCATTGCGCTGTAATTTGTACAGTAAGTACCTAACATAAAGCTGTAACCAGTATACTAATAAAATTCAATTTTCATTGCTTCGTATTTTCCAAACATTAATTTTAAAATCAGCACATTTTACACGGCTTGGTATCATAGCCATCATCCTGTATAAAAAAGACATAAAGTAAGGTTAAACACATTGTGCTAAGTAGTCCAAGGATGGCCTACCTAATAAACAAAAAATTGAGTGGATTGATATAATTTTAATGAAGATATGGATGTTTAAAATTTGAATACTTTTTTACTTATTCCATAATTAATGGACGCAGTGTATTTTCCAACAAGTAACTATTTATGTTAATTTATTCATAGTTACATCTAAGGTAGCTGCTATGGATTTTCGGAGATCTGTTTATTAATTTCAACTGTTTTACGACGTTTTCGCCATGTTATTTTTTAATTTAATGCTTACTGACCATTAGTGACTTGTTTCTAACAAAAGTTAGAAATATGCCTTTTCTACGCTTTTTAACTAAATTTTTAATTGCTAAAATCCTAAAAACCTATAAGTTTAGTTAGACATAGGAAAGCCTAAATGAAAAATATTTAGAAATGTAAGATAATTTTGAAAATTGGATTTAAAAAAATGGGGGATTGCCATGAAAATTATTGGGGAAATTTGTGCTTGAATGTCAAATTTTGCAACACACTGGAAGTGAGATGTTTGTAACTCATTTATAAGGAATTCCTAAAAAGAAGTAAAAAAATAATATTAGATCATTCACTTATACTATACTACATCTCAAAACAGCATAAAAGTAGCAAAAACAGCAAATTCACTCAAATATGTTATCAACAAGACGGCGCTCCGGCACACAATGATAGAATAGTAGTTTATATTTAAATGCGACTTTTGGAAATCGTTGCATGGGTATTAATGGTTCAGTACGATGACCAGCAAAGCAAGGTGCCCTGACCTTACATCCCTTGATTTTTTAAAATTGGGGCCACATTAAGGAAAAGGTATATAGAACAAAACCTCAGAACCTCCAAGAGCTAAGTGCCAGAATAATTCAAGAAATACACCAATACAAATGAACAATGTTCTACGAGAATTCCAAGAAATAATTCATTTGTGTTAAGTGGCAAACGACCATCATTTTGAGAATTTATGGATACTTACTTTGTGTATTTTACATAATATTTTATTAATTATAGAGTTAACACATAATGTTATTATGTATTTTATCATAGTTTCCTAATAAAACTTATTTTTTAATTGCTTAAACCGGAAGTGAAAAAGTTTTGTCTCATTTATAAGGAATACCTAAAAGGGAGTAAAAAATAATATTAAATATTTCACTTATTAATTTGTTTTATTTTTTAAACAATAAAATGTGGCTAATTTGTCAATTTCCACCGGCACTTCTCGGAAACTGCTTTAGATAGGATATGATACAACATTGATGCTTAGAATTATTTGTTAAATTCTCCTTTTTTAAATAACAAAATTATGTGCACTTCCGGTTCAACCGGAAGTGACAGTCAGACGTGTAAATACTAATTATGTGCATAGTGTAACCATATAACCTACCAAAATTTAATAATAATTATTTTATATCATAAGGATGTGACAAGATCGGTAATTTCGTTATAGTCATATAGAATCCTCTATTATATATATAGTATACCTTGTCTCCCTGCATTCTTTTCGCCACCAGGTTCAAATCGCAAGAAAAAATTATAAAAATTTTAGATACCTACATACAGAAAGGTTATGTTGAATTTATTTTGAAATAAATTAAAATGGTTCAAAATCTTTAGATGCTCTGTACAAATAGTTCGATAAGAAGAAATAAGGTTAGGTGGATACAGCGAATAATCCTAAAAAAAAAGAACGACCCCAACTTTTTCAGAACAGTTGAGAAAATGTTAGCAGAAATAAACCGAAAAATTGCTAAAAATCGTATGAAAACAATGAAATTGCCAAAGTCAAAATTGAAACAATCAATAAGCGCGGCTACCATTACATTAACTAATATGGCCAGATAATAATTTTGACTTTCTTCAAAAAAGAAAGGTCCTAATATTCTGTTACGTAAAATTCCTGCCCATACGTTTAGCTTCTGTGGGTGCTGTGTATGGGCCTCTTGAATCCAATGAGGATTTTCTGTCGACCAATACCTACAATTATGTCGGTTGACTGTTCCATTAAGGCAGAATGTAGCCTCATCAGTAAATAAAATATTCTGCGCGAAACTTCCGTCATTATTGCAGATGTTTTGCATATTCTCACAAAACTGAAGACGTCGATAGTAATCATCCCCATTTAGTTCGTGGACAAGACAAATTTTGTAATGATGATATTTTTCCTTATGAAGAATATTTTGTACAGATTTATAACCAATATTTTGAATCCGACCCACTTGACGAGTGCTGGAATGGGGATTGTCTTGATACGACAGTAAAACATTTAATTTAGTTTCATCGCACATTTTGGGATGGCCACTTTTTGGTTTATTGTGCACAGATCCAGTTTCTGTAAATTTTAAAACTATCTTACTTACTGTAGACCTTGATATCGGCGCTCGCTCTCGATGAACATTATTAAAAAGTTCACATACTTCAAATGTAGATCTCTTTCTATCGCCATAGCCAACCATCATGAGGATTTGTATGCGCTCTCTTTCACTTAAATGCATTTTAATTAAAATATGACGTTCTAATAATACAATGTAACTTTTTTGGCAATACTGTCACTTAAAATAAAATAAAATGACAATGGCGAAAAAGTACAATAATGTGCATGGTTACCAAGGTTACTACAATAAAGGTAATAAGTTTCCGTAGTTTCTTCACTATTCATTAATTCCATAAAAATTGACATCATTATTGTTTAGATTGTGATATATCGAAAACAGCTGAATATCGAAATAGGGTACGTTACATGAAAAATATTCAGAATTTTAAGTAGAATTCAAAAATCAAATAAAATTTGGGGTATTTTATTTAAAAAATATAAGTTGATGTGTGCCACGACTTCTTGAGCAATCCTGTATAATACTAAAAATTCTTAAAATTTGTAAAAATGATAAATAAAATTGACGGGTCCGAGCGTTTTTCAGAAATATACATGGTTATGAAAATATTTAGGGTGTTCCATTCTTTTTGCCCACGCTGTATTTAAATCTTCGACGTTTAAATTTTGAATGATGCACGTTCGATATGAACTTTGTTAATGAAATTAATGTAACTAATGTTACGCGTGTGCATATCAAATAGGTACATCATCAGTATAATAATTATTACATAGATCTGTACCAAAAATTTAAAAAAATATAATTTGGACAGTATTTCCAAAGATGAGCAACTTTTTTTTTTATGATCGAGCACAAGCACTATAGAAAAAATTCTTTAAGGCGCTCTGGGAGCGGTGCGTGTGCGTTACTAGTACCATCTTATTGTATAAGAGAGATAAGAAAATATTGTTTCCTAGATCCACCAAAAAAAAATGATAGGTTATGACCCTACCCTTCACGATTTAGAAATTACCATAACTTTTCTCTTCTCTTCAACGATAACCACATTTTTGAGAATTTTTAAAAATGTTTAATTTTAATTTTGGAACAGAACTGTCGTAAAATAACTGAATTTTTATTCCCTTGGTGGTAGGTTTAGGTTAGGTTAGAGTGGTAAACCTCTGGCATTGTCCAAACAGTCACACGTAGTCCTATAAGGACCGTTGTGGTACCACACATGTTCCGCGGAACCTATTTGCATCAGCTTCCTGATTGTTAACGCGATCGTAGAAGAATCTTGACAGCTCATTCAAACCAGCCACTGGTGTTAATAAACTTAGTAAGTCGACCCAGTTGCAGGCTGCTCACTTCCTCCAGATCATTAAAAAATGGTTCGCCCAGTGCATTGAACCTTCTTCTCGCGAGGCCGGGGCATTCACACAAGAAATGCTGAATACTTTCCTCCTCTTCTTCATCTCTGCAACTTCTACAGAAGTCGTTAGTTGGTATTTGCATACGTTCAGCGTGTCTACCGAACATGCAATGTGCGGTGACTACGGCAGTGATGTTTCTTAGGTCCTTCCGACTATGCTGTAATAGCGCTGCGGTTTTCCTGTTATCAAGTAGGGGCCACAATTGTCTGAAGATGCTACAAGTTCTAAGCACTGTCCATCTGCTTTGCGCAAGTTGTTTAGCTATTCGATATATCTCTTCTTTGACTGATCCTAGTGGTCTAGCCACAGTATTCTCTGCTAGTTCGACAGACATGCTTGCGCCCTCCCTGGCGAGCGCATCAGCATTCTCGTTGCCGTAATATGTTGCTGTGTCCAGAAACCCATCACAAGGTGATTCGATGTTGAGCACCAAGTGTGCAGAGATTGTTGCGACAGCGCCTTACTAATTTTGACTGCTGGAGCAAATTGTCTTTATGGCTGCTTGACTGTCTATATTGATAGCCATAGAAGCAGGCCCTTGGTGGTAAAAGATTATTATCTTAAAATAAATAGAAGAAAGAAAGCTCCACTGGATGCTATAACTATTACCCCTTTTTTTTTATTTGACCACATTTTTGTAAATTACAAAAAATTGTAGCAAGTCATATAAAATATAAGGCATTCCTGGACGCATGTATTTAACTAAATT
Source organism: Polydrusus pterygomalis (assembly GCA_963969555.1). Classification (NCBI taxonomy): domain Eukaryota; kingdom Metazoa; phylum Arthropoda; class Insecta; order Coleoptera; family Curculionidae; genus Polydrusus; species Polydrusus pterygomalis. The sequence goes on along the minus strand of OZ018380.1, from coordinate 42,415,592 downwards.
AAAATATATATTAAAACATAATTGTATAAGAACATAGTATACACAAACATTATAAACAAACAGTAATAACAAAAAATAGTTAAAATTTGAATGTTGATGTTTGTGAATTAACATCAAAGTATTCTACCATTGAGCAGAAAGCATGGGATTTAAGAATTTCTTATTTACCCACATCTTTAAATTTTTTAATATATATTTCTCACACTACAACAGGAAAAAATTGTTAAAACAACCTATTCACTGCTGTGGCTGTGTCCATACAGGGTGTTTTTTTAAGGTCGACGAGCGGCCATATCTTGGAAACTACCAGGCATAGAAACTCAGGAAAAGAAAAATGATAATTAAAGTGGCAATGAGAAAATTCTGGAAATAATTTTTAAGTTCCGCCTTTTGCCGCAAGAGGGTGTAAGTGAAAAGTAAATTTTAAAATTTTACATAACTCCGAAAATTCCACATTAAGGTATATGTTTGATAACACAGTTTTAAAGCTTGGAGAATTATGCATCATTTTGGTCCTATGCTCATTGGCGTACCGACTTTAATAAGAGTGGGTGAAGCTGTTGAAAGTGTAATCATTTAAATCGCTGTAACTTATAAACGACTTATCTGATTTTAGCAAACTAAAGACTGTTTGGAAGGGAAATGTATGCACTTTCACCAATCGTATTTAGTTGTCCATAATAGTTCTAAAAAAAAAATGCTTGAGGGCGCAATTTGCAATAACAATACATTTTTTGATTTTACTCCGAAAAAATAAAACATACGGTATAATTATGATACCATAATCGAAAAGTAGATGAAATTTCTAAGAAAAGATGTGAAGACCGCAGTTCGATATCTTTGTTCGTTCCAGAGTGATTGCCAAAACAATAATTTTTAATACAAATTGCGCCCTCTAGCAATTTTATTAGAAACTATCTTGTACCATTGGATACGACAATAAAAGGTACTTACCTTTTTCTTCCAAACAAGCTTAAATTAAGTAAAATCGGTTCAGTCGTTTAGAAGTTACAGCGATTTTAATGTTTACACTTTCACTTGATAAGAGTGGGAGAAGCTATTGAAAGTGTAAACATTAAAATCGCTGTAACTTCTAAACGACTTATCCGATTTTACTAAATTTAAGCTTGTTTGGAAGTACCTTCAATTGTCGTATCTAATGGTACAAGATAGTTTATAATAAAATTGCTAGAGGGCGCAATTTGTATTGAAAATTATTGTTTTGGCAATAACATTGAAACGAACAAAGATATCGAACTGCGGTCTTCACCCTTTTCTTGCAAATTTCATCTTCTTTTCGATTATGGTATCATAATTATAGCGTTTGATTTATTTTTTCGGGGTAAAATAAAAAAATGTATTGTTATTGCAAATTGCGCCCTCTAGCATTTTTTTTGAGAACTATTATGGACAACTAAATACGATTGGTGAAAGTGCATACATTTCTCTTCCAAACAGTCTTTAGTTTGCTACATAGTATATTCCCGAACCGAATAAAACCAGCGTCGTCGAAAAAAATTTTTAATCAGAGATCTGAATTTTGAATAACTAAGCAGCTTCACATCTTCAGGCAGTGCCTTGTACAATGAGATATTAGTGGAATTATCCTTGACCTTTTTGTAGCAATTTTTTTTAGGTCTGATTAAGTCAGAACCTCTAGTTGAGTAGTTATGAAAATTAGAATTTAAGGAAAAACTATTTTTGTTATTATGAATTTCGAGCAGTTGATAGAATATTAACAGAGAAGGTAGAGGCATAATTCCGAACCTCTTAAAAAAGGGCTAATAGTGGTCAAAGTAACCAGCATCGGCAATCACACGAAAAGCTTTCTTCTGCTGTCTAAAAGCCTGAATGGCCCATGAAAAATTACCCCACAATAGGACACCATAACTCAAATGAGAATGAAAAAAAAAAAATAGATGGATTAACTAATTTTTTAATCTACTCAGGACAAAGGTAGAGAATGCTAGTTTTTTTGTAAGTAAGTTTAATCGATCATCTAGTGTGATTTCTAGTAATTTTGCCGATTTACCAGACGTAACAATGTTATTGGTAGAAAAAAATATAAGCTCTGTTTTTTCGAGATTAAGCTGTGGGTCATTTGTAAACTAGTCGTGGGCTTTAGATTCGAAAGATGACATACTCCACGGTATGCTCAGAGTTTCCTCATCGGAGGTAAAATTGAAGTGTCGTCCGCAAAATAAGTACATTTATTTAGGGGTAAGTAATGGCACAGATCATTAATGATGGAATAATGAATTTGAATTTGAATTTTTATTTCTCCATGTGGTAGAGTCACAATCAAAATTTAGTGTAAAAGCCCATCTAAGAAAAAATTATTACTTTCAGAAAGTATAGAGATGAACGTCGTTTTATTTTTTAATTTTTTACAATTATGAATAATTTTCTGGCAGCAAAATATTTTGTGTGTGTTGGACGTAGAATCTTCTTGTGATAGTGGCTGGACACAGTACTTTTTCTTGCAACTTCTAGGGAAAAATCTGTCAATATAATAGTCTGCATTTAACTTATAAAGTATTATTATTTTAACTATAAGGTTTTATTGGTATTTGCATGCTTACCTTATTACCTCCTTGTCCCAGAAAAAAGGTGAGAAGTGCCAGGATCATAAAATTAATTCCCCCAGCAAAATCAGTCACTTTATCCATTTGGAAAATGGCGGCTATTAGAAAAAATATCACTTGCATAGTCACCATCACAATGGCACTAATTGCAAAATGGTCTTCATCCAATATATCAACGGCCATTTTATATAGATTGGATGATGATGATGATTGAGATTCTGTAAAAAAAAGATCGAGTTATTTCTTGTCAAAAATATTTAATACAAAATACAGTGTGCAATATCCTAAAAAGGATCCAGCACACCCACAACTTCCAACGAATATGATATGGTTTCAGCAAGATGGAGAACCGCCCCATTACCAAGTCAATGTCCGGCAGTACCTCAACCGAGTATCTCCAAATCGGTGGATCGGGAGGCGTGGATCGATGGAATGGCCAGCACGATCACCTGATCTGACGCCATTAGACTTCTTCTTATGGGCCCCAAGCAGCAATTTGATATTTTATTATGGTCGCGAAAACGTTTTTGACAAAAATATTATAAAACAACTTTACTCTCAGAAACGTTTTTAATTCGTTTATACAACAGCTATAAATGCAATATTGGCACCATTTTATAAAATACTTCAGTAGTCATTATCATTTTGTAAAGCCTTTTGCAAGCATTACATAACAATTTTATGAACATTTCTGCATCTCTTAAAAAATTTAAACAGCAGCCTTATAAAACAGTTTTATTAAAGCTTTTCACGTTGCGCTATAAAATATACTAGCATATTGTATTTTATGAAACAACAATAAAATCGAAAAGCTTTTTAAATGTATATTCTAAAAGCTGCAAGAAGCAATTCTGTATTAGATAAGGGAAAAATATAATTAATATGGCTAACTATTTACAAGAAGTAAAGAAGCCATTTTATTTATTTTAATTCCATATAATATACTTTATATGATTTTTAAAGACGTTGATTATGATTGAACATATAGCATATTTCTAACAAAATTTAAGCTGGCCCCGTATTTATTAATGTTTAAGGAAAATTTTTAAAGCCTAAAAAAATTAGCTTTGTCGATTTAACCATTTTCTTCAGAAAAACTCAAGCCAGTTTGTTCTAAGCATCATTATTTCATAATTTTTATATATTTAACACCTGTAAATATTAACATAAATGAGATATTTGGTATTTTCAACTTTACCCATTTTTATGTTTTTTTCTATAAAATAATTTTGTATTAATAGCAAGCATTTTAAGATAATTTAGCTACTACACAATCTCTATACAACAATTAAAATATGTGTATGCTTTAAAACTGGCGATACTTCGACAGGGCCGAACTGCTTTAAATCTAAGATCGGGGAGGGGAATACAAAATTCATCTACACACTATTTTTTTAAGGCGCTGAAGTTTAAAATAAGTCGTAATTCTTGAAGACTTTTGGGGAGGGGGCGGGGGGAACTACCTAACCTGAACTAACCTAGCTGCGTCACTTTATGATGCGCTATTTTTATTTAACTCCACATCATCCAGCCATTGTGGATTCTTACCTAATAATTTATTTATTATTGAAGGCCAGATCTTAAGTGCTGTATTAATATTTATCTATTTATAGTCGCTAAGACTCAAAGTCAGATTTGTGGCAATCTGATCAGTGGCAAAAAACATAAAATGGCTGTGATTGTCTATCTAATTCTCGAATAAGTAGTAAATTATTTTTGAATCCTCATGTTCTGTAATAAAATACACTGCTAATTTTCTTTTGTTTAACTTATTGTATACTATTTTTTACTGGCAGTATATTTATTTTGTACCGGGGCTAAGCAAGGTCAAAAATTTTAATTTTTTTTTCGTGTTCAGTCCCTTTGAAAACAGCAGTAGATGTAATTTTTCAATTAAGACGTTCGCGAGTTTTTTAATCAAATCAAACAAAAATAATTTTATACGAAAAACATTACAATACGGTTCTGCTCTTTTGTCTAACCTAACTCCCGTGGCAGCACAGGCAGCTTCATTTCAGAGGGAAAACAGAAACATCTGATTCTTGTTTACACAATCAGCGCGCGAATATTGCTACTTGGCAACTTTTTAGCTAGTACATAACCTTTTAGTGCCTCCTATAAAATAAATTGACTATTTTGCTACATTTTGTCTTCTTTGTGATAGATAATTTGTTATTTGATGGTAAAAGTAACCGTCATGACCGCGTAAAATATAAACATAATCCATACGTTCCTACTTGCATTAACAGACACATAAGCGTTTTGGCATATTGATTGACGATTGATCTGAGGCACCAAGGCAGTTAACGGATTTTATTGTTTTATTTAACTCTAATGGATTATTAATATCAACACCAATGTTCTTACTACACATCATATTTTCATAACACATTTTTAACCATCTTCGAAAAGCACCACTTTTCTTAATTTTTTTCCACTGTTTTATATTCGACATTTTTAATCAGCTGGTTCAGGAATGGTAGAAGCTTAGTTGTCTTAAATATATCTTATTATATACAATTTTATTTTATAAGAAATTTGTTTTTGTTTTTATATTGTAGTAGAAATGTTATATTATAAAATAGTTATAAAGTGATCACTAAAATAACAATTTACTTTTAAAGGCGAATTGTTGTTAAAAGTACAGTTGAATATAGTTATAGGATATTGTACACGAAATATATCTAAATTTTTCCGAAGAATCCAAAAATTGAAAGTTGGTATTAGTCACTGTTACATGACACACCCTGTATAAAAAGTTTTTATTGAAAAAATGCGCAACTAATTCGATTTGGCTGATACACACTGTATAGGTTTAACAAAAAAGGAATTTTGATTTTATATGATAACTTATTTATTTGTGAACCGATTTTATTGATTTTTGTCTTGGTTGAGAGAGAATGGATCAAGACAGACCTTTAATCCTATATTTTTGACATTTGTTAAAAAAACAAAATGGGGGATACACCTCAACTTGGTCAAACTTTAAAACTGGCTGTAATTTTTTTTATAGTACTGTATGTCTTTACATGCAAGATTCTGAAACCTTAAACATTTCTGAACAGAATAAGAGGTCGTACCTACATGTAAATATGTTAAAAATAGCAATTAAAAAGTTGAAGCAAATCAAGGAAGCAAGCTAAAAATAAAAATATTAATTAAAATAATTTTTAAAATTTGACTTTGTTTGTTAAAATATAATATTGCGTGGTTAGTTTTTAAGCTGCTCTAATAGTCTTACATTACAGCAATTAATACCACAGAAATTGAGGTTATTTTTTTCTGAAAATTCCTTACACTTAAAATATACTCCATTTTGGAAAAAGTAGAGCCATTTACCAATTCGTATATAAGATGTGTTTGTACAGGGTGAAACTACTACGTGGTCATAAGAAAATTCTGGAAGTTATTTTTAAGTTCCGAATCTCACCACAAGGGGGCACAATTGAAAATTAATTTTTAAAATCCTAAATTCTTCCGAGAATGCCCATATTAAGGTATACCTTTGGTTACATAATTCCAAAGTTTAGATAATTCTGCATCATTTCGGTTTAAGGCTTGGTGGCCTACCGATCTTGATAAGAGTGGGGAAAGCTATTAAAAGTGTACCTAATCATTTAAATCATTGTAACTTCTAAACGACTTATCCGATTTTAATAAATTTAAGCTTGTTTGGAACAGAAAGGTAAGTATTTTTAATTGTCGTATCCACTGGTACATGATAGTTTCTATTGAAATTGCTAGAGGGCGCAATTTGTAATAATATATTTTTTTATTTTATCCCGAAAATTCAAATCATACAGTGTAACTATGACATCATTCGGAAAGTAGATTAAGTTTGCAAGAAAAATGTGAAGACCGCAGTTCGATATCTTTGTTCGTTTCAGAGTTAAAGAAGGTGTAGTTCTCCTATAGTTGCCATAGTTTTTATAGTGGTAGTAGTTTTTGATGTCAATGGTTTTATTGTATGAGAGACAATATTTATTACTTATTATAGATATGACGAACAGCAGATCGTCAGACGAATTATTTTAATTATATACTGGTTTGGATTCATAGTATAACCTGGGAAGTAAATATTCCATATTAAATTGACCATTTCAGAGGATATAACTTATACGATCCAATATCTCTAACACCAGTTCTAACCATCTCCATATAAGCAACAGTTTATTAGTTGAACGTACATGGGTAAATTATATATTTTCTGAAATTCCATTAGTTCTTTCAAGTATTGATAATCGTCGTTGAGGGTATTATTTGTAGTAATTGTAGTATTTATGTGTATGATGCACTGAGTTGAGATGTATTTGAGAATTTGAGTAATAAATTAGCAACTGTTGCGCTTGTCCCATTGACAGTAATTTGACTTCTACATCTCATTAGATTCTGCTTCTACATCAGGTCAAGCAATTAAAATTATCAGATCAATTTTTCAAGAAAAGCAGAACTACAATACGCTTGTATTGGTTAAGGGATGAATCAAGACTAATATTAATACTATATTTAATACTTATAGGAAATTAAACACAAATATTCTTAATATTTTTATTTATAAAGCTCATTAGCATCAAGCCTTCAAGTACTCTAATTAACTCTATTTCAATATTATTTAATTGTTCATATATTTTCTTCTAAATATCTATATATATCAACCAATTTATTGGCGTCATAATAATATATGAATTCTTTCGCTTCTTTAGTTCTGGTGTTCTTTTTGCCTAGGCCTGGACTATACATATTCTTAAAAAAAGTTTTATATCAGTCCTTTAATCTTCAAAGTAAATTAAAAACTTCATATTGTCTAATTTTGAAACCTGAAATGGGATCCTTGGACGGTTAAAAAATAGCATTTTCTATGACAATATGAAAATATAAAAATATTTCCATCATCCCTGGCTCTGGCTGTTCTGTTGTGGTTAGTAAATTTGAGTATTTGGTTTTAGATTTAGAGAGGTTGTAGGTATGTGTGGGCAACTTATATGAATTATACCAGCTTTTTTGTTATTATATTCAATTAGAAGAATATCCTGTCGCTTGTGGTCTACTGTTTTATCCATTATTGGCCGGTCCCATAGTAGAACTGTTTCTGGTTACTATATTATTGGGAGGTTTTCTTTTAGGCCTATTTTATGAGCCAGTTCTGTGTGGATGATCTTTGCCTACTTTGCCACTTAATTAGGCCATACTAGATAAACATTGGGTGCCATAGCACCACAACCTGTCGTAATATGTTCTATTGTTTCACCAGGGAAATTGCATTTTCAGCACACATCTTCACATTTCTTGTCATAATTTTTTGTTCGAAAGTCACGGTATTGGATTGAGATTATAAATCTTTCTGTCTCAGCATGTAGCTGCCTTCTTTCTAACAAATTCACTGGCATTTCTCTCTTTTGAAGTGCAGTAGGATATTTGCCGTGTAAAGCTCTCTGTTGCCAAGTTACAAGCTATTTACTTGGTGGAGCGTGGATCATTTTGGATAATCCATTTTGCTCTAGGTTAAGTGCTGTATATCCAGCGTCTGCTGCTACCACTTTTTGAAGAATTTCCCCATTTGATTCCTGGAAGTATTTTCTTCTCCAGGTCACTTATGTCTTTCACAAACTATATATATCTATTAATGAGACCACTGGCGTCCTTTCGTTTTAAGTAGATCCTTTCACGTGTAGAGCGGGGGCAGTGATGGTGTCTATCTCGTTTTTGTGCAAATCGGTATCTAGGACTTAAGAATTTCGATTGAGTAGGTAAATATTGGGATTGCTCATTGATGGTAGTAATAAGGCTGGCAGCAGTCAGACAGGTATTAAAAGCTTTTGTAAGTATGCTTTTATATTTATTTTTAAACTCCCTTAGTCCCGCATATGATGGTTTTGAAAAATCCGAAACTATTTATAATAATATGTTTTGTCTATACTTTTAAGAAGTCCATGATTTTTTTCGGTTTTTCCTCTTAAGACATTCAGGATTGCGCACTTGTCTAATCGAAACGATATTTTGATGTAGCTAAATGTCTTATACTTAAGTATACACTTGAACTAAGGACTGTAAGTGAGTTTGATTTTCGCCGTAGAGTTTGATGTCCATAAATAGAATTTAAGTAAAATGTTCTGTTAAGACAATAGGTTGTTGATTTCAATAGTAAAGAGAGTGGGTTTGTGGTCAAAATGAACCAAAGGGGCAAGGCCGTAGCCAGAAAATAATTTCGGGGGGGGGGGTTTGTTCCAGTGGCGGATTTAGGATGTGTTCCAGGGGGGGGGGGGAATGGGCACGAAAGGGAACTGCGCCGAAGGCGCTCTTCTGCGAGGCAAAAATTTTTTGGGTGCCACGCCCTTTTTTGGGTAAAACAACCGTAAAGCTTAATCTGCGGCAATATGCCAGACTTTAAAACACTCTTTTAATTTTAAAGAAATTTGAAAGGTCGGTCGACAAAATAAACAATAAACTATTTATTTTACTAATTAACATGTCTATATTAAGTCATAATTATATCTAAGTATAATAATTATTATAATAAATTATATTATGTAATAATAAGATCAAAAACAAAATAGAATGAAAACGAAAAATAAACAATAAAAACAAAAAAAATATCTGAAGTAGGTACCTACTTACTTTGTACTAAATTACAAAATCAAGTTTCCTGTTCTTAGAAGAGAAAATATTTATGATTTTGTTTACATCTACGTTTATATCACGGTGGACATATAAATAAATAAATAAATAAATAAATAAATAAATAAGGTCTTTATTTCCATTTTAATTTATAATACAACCTAAAAGTAAAGTACACCTAATGGAAAATGCCGAAGGTCAGATGGGAGTGTAAAAACCTGAAGGCAAGACACTCCCCCTGTTCTTTACCTTAAGCATGCACAGCAGATAGGCTATAGCAAGGAAAAAAACAAAACTATGATTTAAGTGAAAAAAGTTACTCTTTTAGGAGCAAATAACCGTGGGGCGTGGATAAAATTAATATTATATTATTGAAATAAAGATATATTATAAGGAATGGACCATTAAAGTATTATATAAATTAATATTTTTTCCAATAGTGGCAAAATTTATAAAATTTATTGTTGACTTAATAAAAGCTTTTTGTAGGCAAACTTAAATGATATGGGACTTTTGGACTTAAAACTTTCGGGAATTTCGTTATAAATTTTGGCTATTTGGTAAGAAAATGATTTTTTGAATTGTTCGGTTCTATGGGCGGGAGGTGTTAAACGATCCCTAAATCTGATATTCAGGGAATGAACATCTGACCTAAATTTTATTTTTTTGCTTAAATAAGAAGGTGATTTAGTTAAAACTATTCGATGAAACAGACAAGCTGCATGAAGTAAACGCCTATTGCCCATGTTCAACCAGCTAAGATTTTTCAGTTTATGCGAAATATGATGTCTACGGCGAATACCAAATATTAGACGAAGACATGAATTTTGTAATACCTGAATGCGGCGTTTATCCGACGAGTCTATCGAAAAACCATAAACACTGTCGCAGAAATTAAATCTGGACAAAACCAATGCCTCACACAAGATAACCCTTAGCTTTTGATTCAAGTAGTTTCTACAATTGAAAATCATTTTTAAATTAAAATAAGCTGCTCTAATACAGTTGCTCACGTGAGCTCTATATTTTAGGTTGGAGTCTATTGTAAGACCTAGATTTCTACAACTGTCAAGTATGGGCAATTCATCATTATTAATTTTTACTTTAATCGATGGTAAAAGAACCTCTCGTATCCTTGCGGGACCAAAGAGCATGACAGAGCTTTTTTTTGAGTTAATGGATAGTGAGTGATCAGAAGCTTCCGAGACTAACCTGGATAGATCATCATTTATCTCCTGCAGAGATGCGTCTGTATCACAAGGATCGAAGATAAGGTAAACCTGCGTGTCATCGGCATATAGATGTACCTTACAATGTCTTACCTGATTTATAAGTTGTGAGGTATATATAGAGAATAAGAGGGGTCCCAGGATCGAGCCCTGGGGAACACCACAAGAGATGGGAAGTGACCCCGATTGAACACCAGCAACAAGAACAGACTGACTCCTTGCGTTCAAAAAACTTTGCAGTAATTTTAAACCTTCCTCACCGATACCAATAAATTTCAATATGGAACAAAGGAGCTGATGGCTTATGGTGTCAAAGGCTTTAGAAAAGTCAATTAAAGTCAGCACGGCAAGATGCCCCTGATCTACACCCCTTAATATATCGTCGGTGACCTTCAAGAGGGCAGTTTCACAACTATGTCCCGGTCTGAAGCCCGATTGGAATTCAGGCAAAATCGAAAACCTCTCTACGTGGTCACGCAGCTGTGACTCCATAACCCTTTCCAGAATTTTGGATAGTGTAGGAAGTACACTGACTGGTCTCAAATCCTTGAATTCTTTAGGATTTGGAATTTTTGGCAATGGTGTAACAATTGTATGCTTCCAACAGTCTGGAAACTCGCCCCTTTCCAAACAACAATTAACTATATGAGTTATATAAGGTATTATATATGGAGCTGCCAACAACAACAGACTAATATTTAACCCATCATCCCCCGTAGCCTTAGATTTTATGGAATTAAGTATTTTTTCAATCTCCTCGCAATTTACCAATTGAAATCTAAATATATCTACCCCAGGTTTCAGATTATTCTCATACCAAGCTATCTTGACTGGATTGGCATTTAGTTTAATAGTTCCATTTATGTAATAATTATTGATTTGATCAGGATTTGCGAGAAGAGGAGGAATATCAATATTTTTTTTCTTAATATTAAGTAATTTAAGGTCATTCCAAATTTTGTTTACACCAACAGTGTTTATTCTTTGCAAGAAATATGCCTTTTTTTCCTTACGACAAGCCAGGGTGGTGTAGTTTCTGAGCGATTTGTAATAGTCATAATGAGCAGTGTTTTTTGTTTTGCGCCATTTTGAAAAAGCCCTATTTCTCAAAGACATAAGAAAACGTATATTATCGGTTAACCATGGGGCATATTTTTTGGTAATACGAATTTCTCTCAAGGGAGCGTAAACATCAAACAGGTGCAAAAGGGTGTTGTTTAAGATCTCTATTTTTTCTGTTATATGTTCAAGCCGAAAGATGTTATCGAGGGAGGCGGCACGAAGGTTTGCAGTAAAAGCATCGACATCAAAGTTTCTAAAATCCCTAATAGTCTTAAAATTTGGCAATTTTTGCGAATGTGTAAGTTTTAACGTGCATTTAGTTAAGTCATGGTCGGACAAATTATGCACAGGCAGGACCTGAACATCATCAATAATTTCAGAATCACTAGTCAAAATCAAATCAATTAATGTTGTACTTGTAAGTGTAATACGTGTTGGAGCGTTCACAATTTGGGACATATTTAATGATTCGATTGTGTTGATAAACTGCGATGCATACGATTGTTTAGGTTTCAGTAAATCAATGTTAAAGTCTCCCAAGCACAAGCAAGCATCACATGATGCCAATATGGCAGAAATATCAGCTTCAAAAATATCCAAAAAGTTTTTTATATTGAAATCAGGAGGACGATACACCGCGCCAACAGAGAATATTTCATTCTTTATTTTAAGTTTTATCCATAGTTGTTCGATATTTTTGCTAACAGGAATTATGTTATAAGTAAATGAGTTTTTTATATAAATGACAACTCCACCTCCTCGCCCAACAACCCGATCTTTTCTGATAAGATTATATCCTTGAATAATTAAGTTTTGGTCTGGAATACCAGAATTAAGCCATGTCTCGGAAATACAAAATATATCAAAATTTTCCGACAGCAGGAGGTCCCTAATATCAATAAATTTCGGAAAAAGTGAACGTACATTTAAATGCGCCACGGTAATTGCTCTATCACCAGTCATACTATACTAGAAAAAAAAATGAAAGATATCAAAACAATAACCTACAAACTAAAAGAAAATAAAAAAAATATATCCTATATCTAATCTTTAGATTGCGGTATAAAACGCAATTAATTGATTATTATCTGTAAATTTAAACAAGATACCAACCAGTGTTCCCTTAATGTAATTGACAAAATATAATTTGAACAGTAGGGATATACAAAGTGCAGGTACAATAGTAACTTATTAATAGCAAAAACAAATAACTTAGTTGATGTTATTTAATAATACAAATTACATAGCAGAGAGGTCCAGATTATTATGTTTTAATTCAAAACAAAGTAAAATTTTATTTGCTAAACTAACACTAAACAAAAAATATAAATAAAAAATGCAAGGCCTGACCCACGGTCAAAAAATTTTTTTTTTCTTTTATTAATTGCCATATTTTTTGAAATTATTATTTTACTACAACCTCATATTTTAAATCCTTAAAATCACTCTTATGCCAACGTCACCGGCTAAAAAAATGATCACAACCAAAAAAAATATTAGATATTATGAAAATACACAGTGGAAACCCGGTAAAAGAAAGAACAATAACTTACATTTATGTATGCATATACAGGAAAAAATATCCTTTTGTCCATATTTAGGAGAGATTATTTAATTCCGTTACGTCACTGACGCGATGCACTTGATTATCTTTAAGTTTTACATAAATGTTCCCACGCAAACACCAAGCATTAGCCGAGGAAAATTTAGTCATCGCTGCCTGAAGCAGGGAAATTCTGTTTTTTGTTAAATCTTCCTTTATTGAAATTTTTAAAGGTTTCGAGAGTTTGCGTTGCTTGAATACATCCGAACGAATTTTATTATTGGTAAACTGCACTAAAACAGCCGCCGGTTTATCGGGTACTGGATTCTTCGATGCTACGCGGTAAATTTTTTTAATATCGGCCGCATTTATGTTTACCTTCATCGGATTTTTAAGTAGGTCGAGAATGGTTAATTTTAGTGATTCGGGATTTTCGCCATTTTTCCTTGGTATGCCGTATATGCGCACGCTTTGTCTACGGGCATATTGTTCTTGATCGTCTAGCGACTTCTTAAGTTGAATATTTTCTTGATGAAGCAATTTTAGGTCAGATTCCATTGCATTTAGTTTTGTTTCCACTGTTTTAAACCTTTCCTCAAACTTCTCATCTATTTTTGTGCAAATAGAAGCAATTATATTCTTCGCAAAGTCACCTTTTGACATTTCTGTAGCAAACAGGCTTCGAATGTCGTCCAGATCATTGCGCGTTAGCACCATTTTTAAAGAGAAATACTGAGAAAGCACAATAGATTTTTGCTAAATAACTGCTTTATGGCACTATGTATAACTTCACAAACTTACAAAATTAACACAAACTTATTTCCACCAAAAAACAAAGATATTAGGGAGAGAAACACTGCAGGCTGGTTCCCGCTAGAGCGCTATCTGCATTTCCAACATATAGGAAAGCCAGACCATTAAGGCGATCTGCAGCCATTGTAGCCCGTAAATAAGATTAACTATTATGTTGTGTAACAACAAAGTTAGACGGGCGCACTGTATATAACTGCAGTCTCATTAATACTTATTAATATTCTAAAATAAATATCTTTTGTTTATTTCGGGGAGGATCAATCCCCCTTGATCCCCCCCTGGCTACGGCCAGGGGGGACTTAACGAGTCGTTTATACCTTTTAATATATTTATATTTCCTAACGTTTTCTTGTCCAACGTGGAGGTTGGTTGGTTGCTTCATTAGAGGGTGCTTAATATGGTGCGTATTAGGGCATGTATTGTATTGTATTTATTATTATTAATTATATTATTATTGTATAGTTTAATAAAGTTTCTATACGATTTTACATATTGTCACGGTCACTGACGTCAGTCATCGTATATTACAATAAAAGAAAGGTTGTTTGGTGAAAATATTAAGTAAAAACCCATTTAGGTAGGTATTTGTTTTACAATAAAATAAATTATTACTTTATTTACCTGCAAGGGCAGATACATCATGGACTTGTTGACAGGACGCAAGAAATCTAAAACGACCCTAACACAGCGCCGAAGGCAAAGATTTTTGGAAATGATCCATGTTGGAGTCATTCTGGGGCTTTATATCGACGATAAATTAAAGTTAAAACGTCACATAATTAACCTAAATTCCAGAATATCTAGTGGATGCTACGCTTTAAGGGTTGTATCTCGAGAGTTGGGCGAGAGTTTATTGCAAGGAATGTGTATTTTGCACTTAAAGAGAGCCACCTTCGATATACGGATGTGTTTCTGGGGATCTTGCTCTCAGCACCTTTTTAGATCGGTATTTGTTTTGCATGCAGAACAGAGCAATAAGGTGCATTTGTCATGTGGTTCGCAGAACATCCTGTAGACCTCATTTCATAAATTTAAAGGTTTTAACCTTGGCTTCTCTTTTTATTCTAGAAACAGCATGTCTTATGCGCAGAAACTTTAAATCTGAAATTCAAACTCCCTCAGCAACTGCCACAAGAAGCAATAAGCATATCATATATAGCTCTACCCTTTCCTTCTTCTACCCTTAACCAAAACTCTTTCTTCTTAACATAGTATAAAACAAAGTCGCTGTCGCGTCTGTCCCCAGCTATATGTGCTTAAATCTTTAAAACTATGCAATGGATTTTAAAGCGGTTTTTTTTAATAGATAGAGTGATTTAAGAGGAAGGTTTTTATGTATAATACATGCAATATATTGTAGAGAAACACTGATAAATTTAGAGGTTTGTTCGGGTTTGTTCGAGAAATTATTTAATCATCTGCCCCTTCGTTTACGGAATATTATTTGCGACAAGAAGTTTCGGAGAGAGCTAAAAACGTTATTAATTGAGAAAGCATTCTATTCAATTATTGAATATTTGGAGGTATCACTAACTTAAAGTAGGTATAATATCGTCGCTCGCATTACGTAAGGGCCTAACTCGGTTTTTGTAGTTTTTCAGTAGAGCGATTTAAAGAAATCAATGGTGCTTATTTTGGATACAGCATTGACAGCAATTCTTTATTTATGTTTATTTTTTTACAGTTTCCTAGATAAATCAATCTAGAATGATGAGACCTAATACTTTTTAATGAAGTTTTACGGGTTTTGTAAAAAATAAATAATAATCAAGATAGGCCCCCTCGTAAAAACGATAACAAATTCTGATTTGTACATGAAATAAGATATATAGGCCCCTGTGATATTAATAAAACATTTGGTTTTCAAAGGAAAGGGAGCGAAATTTTTAAACTTTAAACATTTTTATTTTATAAAAACGGTAAAAAAAAATTCTAAACATATAATTTCAAAAGAATTAAAAACAGCTAGTGTAATATTTAATTATTTATTCTCTAGAGGTATAACAAATTAAAAATGGGATTGGTATTTATTTTATTTTTTACGAATTGTCTTTTATGTGTTAAATAAAATTGCAATAAATAATAAATTAATAAGGCCTATCTGCAAAGTACTGTTCATCCTTTAAAAATATTTTATAACGTAAAGGAATATGTTGAGATTCGCCCAGTAAGACCCATACAAAAAATATAGCATTGGGGCCAATCTTAAGTTTGGTCTTTACGTAAAAGTATTTTTATCGATAATTTAAGATAGGCCTGACTATAATAATACTATAAAACAAAAACCATGTAGTATTGAGATTTGTCATAACGTTAAGGCAGTCTTTCCCTGACTTTATATGGGTATAACTCATTTTTGCCAAAAATCGAGATAGGCCCCTACGTAATGCGAGCGACGATATGTTCTGTTGTATAATACAACTTGTATTTGTATGGTGTTATTAAATGGATTCTGTCGACTATTGTGTGTGTGTTCTGTGCAGCATTGCCACATTTTTTTTTGCCAAGTCGGGATTTTAGAACTTTTCGAGTGAAAAAAGCGGGATTCTTTCGTCGAAAGCGGGACATAGTAAAAAAACGTAGGTAGTAATCAGAAGTTTTTAAATATTTATCTTTTTATTTGAGTTCAAATTACTTTTACGTGACGATAGATAGCAAAAATAGCCATAGAAAATGTATTTCAATAAAAATGTGATATTTTATATCAGATTTACCCTATCGTTAAATAGTTGAGTCTTATTTGTCTTCTGAATAAAAAAAAATAAAAAAAAACAGAAATCAAAATCAAAAACGTTTTATTCATTAGAAAAATATGACGCGCGTTTCAAACAATTGTCTGAGGAGTGAGTGTTACAAATTGCAACTTACAATAAAAGAATAATTACTTATAAGAATTAGGTACTTATTCATGATATTTCTGTGCAGATTTAACTTCTTTTAAAGTTTCCTTTTTCTCTTTAATAAATATGAAGGACTCTTTACAGGATACCTGTAGATTAAACTGGATGAGTAATTCTGCTTTCATTAAATTTACGGAGCATTCATTTCTGGCATCCGAACATTTTAAATTCATCTGGGAAAAAACGCGTTCAGGAAAGCAGTTTGATGTTGGGATACTTAATATAAAAGACACTAGTTTAAACATATTCCTGGTATCTTTTTTTGGAAACTGTTGAAAGAGCTGGTGCCATTATCCCCGAAAAGCGGGACTGAGCCTCTCCCGCGCGGGACATTTAATTTTGATTTAAAAATCGGGACGTCTGGCAGCGTTGATTCTGTGGCACTGCACACAAAAAAAACTACTCTCAAACCAAGCTTATAGTAATGCTCAAACAAATAGCCTTATTTTGAAACTAACTTGCTTTATTTTGTACCTAAAAAATATTCATTTTTAAACTACTACTATAGTTTTAAATTATATCATCAAGTTAATCAAAATTATGTTCATAAAGAGATTACATTATCATCATAACAAGATAATCTTATACTTGTTTTAAAAATAAGTATTGTGGTCAAAGTGAAATATACTATGATGGGTTTGAAAATAAAAATAAATTTGTATTCTCACAGCGAGCACAAAGACAGTCTCTATACACAACTTGAGTAAAATCTAAACCCTTATTATTTCTTTGATGCTATTTGCATTACTTTGCATCAAACCAATATTAACGTATACTATATCTGCAACTAAAATTATTGATAGGTTGATCATTTATTTTTATTACCCTAAAACTAAAGTAGAGTCAAGTTAAAATAATGTAGTATTAATTTAAAACTATATTTTGATGCTAAGGTATTTTCTATTTAATTTTACTTTAGCATTGCTCCTATTCATGTATATGATAGTTTCAGTTTGAAACTTTTAGGTTCAACTGGAGACTAGATTTTTTTGTGTGTGGTTGAAACTAAATGGCCAGCTTCCAGCTGCTATATTGAGGAATTTTAACTGTAGTTGTGTTTTGATTTTAAAAATGTTGTAACCAAATTAATTAAAGACTTTTAATTATAATTTTACGTTAAATTTTAAGCCATGTCGATGAGAGTAGATATATTATTGTGATAATAAAGCTATATATATATATATTTAACTTTGACTAATAAAAAACTAAAACATGCAAAGTATATGCGCCTCCAATTAAACTGTAAAATCGGAAAAACTGCCCATTATCAGCCTGATTAGGGCGCGATTGAGGGGGGAGGGGTCCTAATCCATTTATCCGCCACTTCCCTGAAGTAGCGCCCTTGTACTAAACAAATTTAGGGAACCTAAAACCAATGGGCCCCTTTCCTTCTGGTTCGATATTACTTATAAACGATTTGTTGACGAACACTCAAAGGCTTTGCCACTCCTATCCGACCTTTCATACACAAACAAGGGGAAAATCGATGCCTGCCTGATATTGAGTAAAACCAGAGAAGTCCAAGGTCATCAGCAGCATCCGGCAGGATCGATAATTCCACGCGGTGATGTTAATTTAACTTTATTATTTTGAAAAAAAATTGTAATAAGAAAGGGGTAAAATACTTGAATACAACATTGTTACTATATATAGACATAGATTTTATAATAGTAAATAAAACAAAGAAAATGTTAATATCACATTTCTTTACTCGGATTTTGGAAAAGGAACATGTACACCTTGGTTCTTCTTATTGGAATAACAAATAGGTACCGATAAACTTCATATAAAAAATAAGTAGGAAATAATTAAATTAACATTCGAAGAATCATTCCAAAATAATAAAGAAATTTAAAAAATTAACTTTAATGTATACCTATACCTACTCCTACTGGTTACCTTTTTTTTTGACCAAAATGAACCATATCGTGACCTTCTTAAAATAACATGCATGTTTTGCATATAGAGTTCTAAAAATATAGTAATGGATAAACAATGAACTATTATATACCTTCAAACATGCATTTATTAAATTAGAATAAACATTTACCAACAAAACTAAGCTATTTTTATCACAAAATATACCTACTAGAGGTTATGTTTTTATTAGATTTCAAAAAATATTATTAAAATCCTGTTAGAAAAACACGAATTTCAGCATTCCATAACACCACATACCACATTTGTGTACGAAAAAACGCACATAAAAACGTTTGATTAAGTGATTTTAGGCGTCGCGTCACGACACCATGCGTCGCCTTCCACCGTCAGGACATCTGGATTACTAACTGTCCAGGTCAGCTGTTTTCACGGCTGAACTTCGGTATGGATATTTCGAAATAGAACGAGAAAATAGCGGAAGCTGGAGAAAGAGGAAATTATAAACGGCGGCTGCTCTTACTTGAATACCTAGAGTATATACAACTCGGTCGGGCCAGTTGGAGGTACATTTTAAAATTATTTTGTACGTGCGTTTAAAACTTGCAAAAGAGCGTCGGCGTCAGCGCCGATGTATCGTCGTTCTAAAATCGCTTCATTATAAGTAGCATGCGGATATCAGGTAGTGATGACCCTTGAAACCAGAGTCGGCATGAAAAAAGACTCATTGGAAAATATTATTTATTAATATGGGTATATAAATTTTTTTCATCGTAGCAAGAAATTTTTAAGAAACGTAAAACGTATAAAAAATTTGAAATTAATTAATATTGGTTAAAAATTCTGTTTTGGTGCGGGATATCTTTTTCCATGGTTTACCGACACATACTAGAATATTGAAGATGTTCTGCTTCTTTTAAGCTCGTCCATATTTGTTTTTTTTGTCTGTTATTATTTATAGCCATAGGTAATATTTAGTGCGTCTTCTTTCATGACTTTAAAACAATAAGAGTTTTGATTTTACTTCTATTTTTCATTCAGAGTAGAGTTATTATTATAATTTACAGGCAGATATATGCATTACTATTTATGTGAGCATGTTTAAGTTACTTAAGCTAGAAACAATAGTAGAACTATTAAAAATTAAGCGTCTTTTTAATAAATTTTGTTTTTAATTTTCCCTACTTGAAAACCACGCACCATCGTTGAAAAAAGGGCGTGGCACCCAAAAATGTTTCTATTTTGTTTTCTTCTCCAGTTCTTTTCTGGTTACGCCCCCCCCCCCCCCCCCCACTGCAAAAATGTCTAGCTACGCCCTTGCCTATGATTTTTTTTTAATATAATATTATAACCATATAATTAATAAATTATTAGTTAAAATACTTGTGGTATAATTCTAGTTACTCCTGTATAAATTTGTATTGTTTACCTTAATCTTCTGGTACTTGTACTTTTGGTATATTGTCACTTGCTGACATATAGTATTTCTCTATGTATTCAATTCTGTTAATTAAAGCCTAAAGTATATTAAAAGGTTATTTTATTACAATTTAATTAACAGAATTATAAATGGACAAGTTTTTGAAGCCTGAACGATTTGAAGCAGATCCACATGAAGACTCAGCGGCTAAAGAATGGAAACACTGGTTCAAGACTTTTAAAAAAATTTTGGAAACAAGCGATAAAGAAAATAAACTTGATGATAGTGCAAAACTAAGGCTTCTAACTAATTTTGTGTCTAATACCGTCTACGAACATATTAGTGAATGTGAGAAGTTTGAACAAGCTACAAAGATTTTAGAAGATTTATATGTGAAAAATGCAAATGAGGTATTTGCTAGACATCTATTATCTACAAGAAAGCAACAGCCCACAGAAAGTATTGATCAATATGTTCAAGCTCTAAAACTACTAAGCAAAAATTGTGATTTTAAATCAGTAACTGCAGAACAAAATAAAAATGATTTTATTCGCGATGCTTTTATAGGTGGACTGTTACTTAATGAAATCCGTCAGCGTCTATTAGAAAGTAATACTCTAAATTTAGAAAAAGCAATTATACAATCACGTTCTTTAAAAGAAGCACGTAAGCAATCAAGCGTCTATTTTAACCACAATTCAATAAATACAGTTCATTTAAAAGAACAATCGACTCGATCATATTAAAAGAAAATTTAAATGGAGTCTTCGCTTACCCTGATGACGTGACTGTTTGTGGAGCGAATCAAGAAACTTATAATCATAATCTAGAAAAATTCCTAAATGCTGTTAAGAAATTCAATTTAACACTAAATCAAAATAAATGCACTTTTAACAAGACGTCTATTAAATTATTGGGATATATTATTGAAAATGGAACCCTGAAACCAGATCCTGATAGACTACAACCTCTCCTAGATTTACCAGCACCACGTAATACTGGCGAACTTCGTAGAATAGTAGGTATGTTTTCTCACTATTCTGAATTGATTTACAAATTTTCCGACAAAATCAAAAGTTTGGTAAATTGTAAAATTGTTCCATTGACGCAAACTGAAATTAAAGATTTTGAAAACTTAAAAACAGATATTTCTAATTCTCTGCTGTGAGCTATTGATTATAAAATACTTCTAATTGTAGAAACAGATGCCTCAGACTATTGTATAGCTGCTACGTTAAGTCAGTCTGGAAGACCGGTAGCTTTCTTTTCAAGGACATTGTCAGAAACAGAGCGACGACACTCTTCAGTCGAAAAAGAAGCATAATATGCATGTGTTGAGGCACTAAGGAAATGGAGGCATTTTCTGATGGGACGCCACTTTAAATTAGTGACTGACCAAGAAGCTGTATCTTTTATGTTTGATACTAAACAATCCAGTAAAATTAAAAATGAAAAAATATTACGATGGCGTTTAGAGTTATCTTGCTACAACTACGATATTGTTTATAGACCTAGAAAAGAAAATATAGTTGCTGATGCTTTATCCAGAATTTGTGGAGCTAGTACAAATACTAAACTGTATGAACTTCATCAGTCCCTCTGCCATCCTGGTATTACAAGAATGTACCATTTTGTTCGAACTCGCAACTTACCTTTTTCTATGGAAGATGTAAAAAAAATGACTACAGCATGCTCGTTATGTGCTGAGGTGAAGCCAAAATTTTGTAAAAATTCAATGGGACATCTAATTAAAGCTACCTCCGCATTTGAGCATCTTACCTAATATTGATTTTAAAGGACCTTTACCTAGCTCTACTAATCATAGATATTTGTTAACGATAGTTGATGAATACTCTAGGTTTCCTTTTGCTTTTCCTTGTTCAGATATGACTAGTTCCATAGTCATAGGATGCCTAGATCTTCTATTTACTATTTTTGGTATGCCAGCATATATTCACTCTGATCGAGGAACTTCTTTTATGTCCCGAGAAATAATATCATATCTTCAATCACGTGGAATAGCTAGTAGTCGTACTACACCATACAATCCAGAAGGCAATGGGCAAGTAGAAAGATACAATGGTATAATTTGGAAGGCTGTTAATTTAGCACTAAAAAGTAGAAATCTAAAAGTGACTCAGTGGGAACTTGTTTTACATGACGCATTACACTCTATACGTTCATTACTGTGTACCTCAACCAACTGCACGCCGCATGAAAGAATGTTTAATTAAGACGATCAACCAGCGGCACATCAATACCCTCTTGGCTAATTCCTTCAACAAAAGTGTTTCTTAAAAAATATGTACGGCAAAGCAAAAATGACCCTCTCGTCGATGAAGTGGAATTGGTAGAGGCAAACCCTGAATATGCATTAATCCGATATCAGAATGGAAAAGAGTCAACGGTTTCTATAAAACATCTCACCCCCAGAGGAGATTTAAGCTTAATAAACTCTGATCAAAATACTACAATTCCTGATACTTATTATGAAGCTGAAACTAATCTATTATCCAATACAGAAACTACTTTTAGTTCAATGCCGATTAACGATCTTGTTGGACCTAGTATTCAAGATGATGAAAATAATGAAGACACTGAAATTAATTCCCATGATCAGAGCATCCAGATCCAGGAAGAAAAGGCTAACAAAATTATTCATCAGTCGCTGAGAAAACGCAATCCTCCTGCATATTTTAAAGATTATGAATAAAATAAACCTGGGGAGAATGTGGTATAATTCTAGTTACTCCTGTATAAATTTGTATTGTTTACCTTAATCTTCTGGTACTTGTACTTTTGGTATATTGTCACTTGCTGACATATAGTATTTCTCTATGTATTCAATTCTGTTAATTAAAGCCTAAAGTATAGTAAAAGGTTATTTTATTACAATACTCAAACTAATTATAATTAAATTAACCATAAATTAAATTCTCAAAATGATGGCCGTTTGCTTCTTGACACAAATGAATTATTTCTTGAAATTCTCGAAGAACATTGTTCATTTGTACCTACCTAATGGTGTACCGTGAAACGGGGCTACTATTGATACACTTTTTCAACTTTTAGGTCCTACCTCGTTGCAACAAAGCTACGTTCATCAAAACTAAAATTATTTTAGATTACTTTGGAGTTTGGAGTAAGCAGGGCTACAGGTGTAACACTGAAAAAAAATCTAGCCCTCGCCATACCGGAGAAAAAAAATTTTGAAACACATTTTTTCAAGTATATAGCCCCGTGATGGGGCTAAATGAAATTTGTTTGAAGATCGCATCTAAAATGCAAGTATACTCACAACTGGGGCTTCTTGAAACGCAAATTGTCTTTTAATAAAACTCGCAGTTAGTAATTTAATTAAAAAATATTGGTTATGGCAAAAAATAGTTTTATTTACGTTTTAAAAAAATACATATTGCAAAAACAACAAAACATTGAAAAATCAACCACTTTTTACAAACTAAGAGAAAACTCTAAAAAACCTATTTTGTGTGCAAGTCCTTAACTTTTCGATATAAAACTATATTATAGGGAATATCGAATTGTTATTCACTTAAATCTCTTAAGTTGCCACCCTGTCTATATAAT
Source organism: Polydrusus pterygomalis (assembly GCA_963969555.1). Classification (NCBI taxonomy): domain Eukaryota; kingdom Metazoa; phylum Arthropoda; class Insecta; order Coleoptera; family Curculionidae; genus Polydrusus; species Polydrusus pterygomalis. Next base: position 42,391,959 of record OZ018380.1, on the reverse strand, counting down.
TGTACCGCACGCTGGAGTGATTTTTCATCGTATAGTCTCGATATTTTCGATTTCCTGGCTTTCTTTTGTAAACTCGCACTATTTTCAAGTAGCCCCTGAAATAACATTAAAAAATAAAATGCTACACCAATGGCTAGTAAAACACGAAATATATGTTTTGAGGTTAGGGTGTCAAAGGGAATACCAGTCTCTTTCGAAGAAAAAATATTGCTGTGTTATATAACTCATATGTGTCTTTGTGTAATAACATGTATACAGCAGGTATATACAAAATATATAATAAAAATTTACTTTTTTTAACGCTACAAAATCACTACTAACCAGCACAAAAAAACTTCCCGCGTATAATCCAACCTACCAACTAACAGGTCTAGACACGCTCGCCTTACATGCGCACTTTATATTTCACACCAGCTGTCGGTGGCACGTGACTTAAACAGTAGCGGCTGAAATTATCAAGTTACCTCCGCGTTTTCAAGTAGCCCCGTTTTACGGTAGTATTGTTTACTTCTCGAATTATTCTGTCTCTTAGCTCTTGGAGGTTCTGAGATTTTGTTCTATATACACCTTCTCCTTGATGTGGCCCTAGTAAAAAAAAATTAAGGGGTGTTAGGTCAGGGGACTTTGCTGGCCATCATACTAGGCCATTAGTACCAATTCAACGATTTTCAAAAGTCGCATTTAAATAAGCTGTCACTATTCTAGGAGAACCTACCTATGCGCCGGAGCACCGTGTCTTTTGTTGATTTTTGCTTTTATGAGCTGTTTTTACAGCATAAAAACTGCAAAATCCGATCCATGGATTGGAATATCTCGTATAGCTGTGTAAATCAATGATCTGCTAGCAGATCATTGGTGTAAATACTCTACTTACAAGTGTTCCCAAAATTTATTTTGATTTCTAAAAAAAGGTTACATTAAGGGCGATCACACACACACCGGCGCAGTAGTAGCAGGTACTGCTAAAAGGCGGCGGCACTGGCAAAATAAATCTATATAGATAGATCCATTTTTACTGTACTTATAATTCGTTAATTAAATTAAATAATTTGCTTTGGGTCTCAAACACGCTTTGAATACTGCCGTGACTGAGACCAGTACCTATAATATAATTCCCAGGTACTTATTTTAGAACCATCAAACAAGAAAACAGCTATAGTGTTTCCAGTGTTTATAGTGTAGCCAGCGCTTCCCAATGAGCGTAAATTTGACAGCGTATAGGTACTTATTTTCTAAGACTTGATTGTTTACCTACCACCATTTTTTAAAATGTCCGAGTCGGCACAAAACCGCTGTGAACCTATGTCAATATAGCCATTTAATATGCCGTGGCCATACTATAAAAGAAGACCGGGAGGGAAAATAAACAAGGAGAAACGTGGAAATAGATGGCGCGCACCTGTAATAGGCACCGAGAGTGACAGTCAATTTTTAACATTAACATTAACTATACACCTAGGTGTATTTAACTACGCCGAGGAGGAAAAAATCTTTGCTGTACTAAGTTAAATTTTTTAAATGATCGCTTAACTTTGTCGTTTTGCTTTGCTAAAAAGAAAAGTACTTTCCATTTGCTTCTTTTACACAGCGAAGCAAAGTAAAAATCTTTGCTAAGTTGATCAAGGAACACATCCTTAACCGCAACCGCGGCAAGGGGGAGGAAAAAACTTGGTTGTGCTTTGCTATTTAAAAATAACTAAAATGAAGTCAGCCATCAATAGCCGAGTTTCTTTTAAATAGCATAGTAAGCCAACGGATCAGTTGAGCGTTCCTTTTAAAAATTTAACTCGCTCAATAAAAAAATTTCTTGCCACTTGCCGACGTTAGGTATGCCACTCTATATTTCTCATACGATTTTGTTCGCGAAGCTTTCCTTTAATAACTTAGCTAAGCAAAGGTTTTAACTTTGCTACGCTATTTTAAAGAAGTAAAAGGAATCTACCTAACATCGATGTTTTTTTAAGCAATATCGATATTTCGAAAACATCGCTGTTCAATGCGCATCCCTAGACACTTTGACTTTGACACTTGTCAAGGAAATAAAAATGTGTGTCAGTTTCATATAAACCTTTATCTATGGTCAGTTTTTGTTTTTATATAAATTGAAGTGGGTTATTGTGAGATTTATATTATAAAATAAAACAAAGTATATTTATAACTTAATACTTTGATATAGGTATGCCTTTTGGTGATCAAGTGGAAAATCAAAATCCCACGCTTTACTTAAAAACTGCGGATAGATTCATTACAGAAGAGGAACATGATGATGCCATTGTAGACGATTTCGACGGAAGGGAAATATTTGGTAAAGTTTTGACCAAATTTATAGAATTACTATAAGCTACGTTTCTGTTTTGAATGAGTGGCGTGAGGTTTATTTGGTGCAGCAACTTTAATAGACATACCTATCATAAACAATCAAACCATGTTCTAATTGACTTCCTAGGTTTATCAGTGGAGGCGCTGTTTAGCGTAGGAAGGCAACAGAAAAGTTATTATTTTCTTTTTAATAGAATAAATTTGCTATAAAAAATATAAGCTTAACTATTTGTAATTTGCCAAAACTGTCCCCAATGTACATAATTTACAAATGTGTTTTCAGATTTAATTCGAAATATAAATGATCCAGAGCACCCCCTAACTTTAGAAGAACTTCACGTAGTCCAACCAGAGTTAATCACTGTTAATAATGACAGAAACGATGTCGAGGTCAATTTTACTCCCACCATACCCCATTGCAGCATGGCTACATTAATTGGACTGTCTATACGAGTAAAGTTGTTGCGATGTCTCCCTTCTAGATTTAAAGTTAAGGTAAGATAATTGTAAATCTTAATTAATTTTTGCATTTGTGATTTTTCTCAGACTTGAATTCCATAGAATTTTCTCAAAACGAGATTTCGGATTGATGATACCTACAAACCTTATTGCTAGTGGAGAAAATATTTTTAAAGTTATGATTAAGAAAATGTTAATTAAGTGACTTAGTAGGTACCTTACTCAATACCGAGCTCAATACAATAATTTATAAACGATAAGAAGAAATAATTTTTTTTGTGTTTGTGTTTTGGGAGGTGTTTTGTATGCTTTTGTACAGAAAATGTATATGACATAATTTAAAATATAATTGTTTATATAATATATTGATTTAAGGTTGAAGTGACACCAGGGACTCATAACGCAGAAAGCCAAGTTAATAAGCAACTCGCAGACAAGGAGAGAGTAGCAGCAGCTTTGGAGAACAGTCATTTAATAAAAGTGATAAACCAGTGTATTGCTCCGAGAAATAGAGGTTAAACTAAAAACAGTAGAACATTGCACCACAACTAAAAATGGGAAAAAAAGAACCCCCTTTTTTGTCTTCTAGTGGTGAAATAAATACTGCCTATCAGAAAATTCGCAGATATTTCAGGAGGATATTTAAGTTTGAACAAATGGATTTTCAATTTGCCTTGTGGCAAATGTTGTATCTTTTAGTAGCCCCACAGAAGTTAACCAAAGTATTTCGAGCTAGGAAAAACTTTAAATCACAATATGCTCGAGATGACCCAGCATTTTTAATTCTTTTTGCTGCTGCATTAACGTTAACCTCTATAGGATTTGCTGCAATGCTAAATTATACTCTTATACAATTTCTTAAATTTTTGCTTGTTGAAATTTTTATAGACTGTATCGGAATTGGTGTTGTTATAGCGACTACCTTATGGTACATTACAAATAAGTTTTTGAAGCCAACAAATTTTCCTCAGGATGTAGAGTGGGGATTTGCATTTGACATCCATCTAAATGCGTTTTTCCCGCCATTAATATTACTCCATTTTTTGTTGCTTATTTTTTATCATTTATTTTTACAGCATGAAGTGGGAAAACTAGGGGCATTAGCCATAGTCTTTGGAAATTCTTTCTGGCTTGCAGCTGCAATTTACTATGTTTATATTACTTTTCTGGGTTATAATTCAATGCAGATTATTAAAAATATAAACATATTTTTAACACCTATTCCTTGGTTAATAGTAATGTATTTAGTATCTATTTATCAAGGGTTTAACATATCTAGTGCTGTGTTTGCTATGTATAGTCAAAGAGTTGTGTAATTCATATTTGTAAATTTTTCATATACATTGTTAGTTGGTAGGGTAGCTACCCTGTAACTGTGCAGATTAAAATCTAATGTAAATTATGATTTATTGTCTTGCTATTTAGAAATTCAGCGATCGACGATCTAAAAACAAGTGTAGCTGTGCTGTGTAGGAAAAAGAAAATATTGGTAGCTTAGGTATATGTAACGAAGTTACATGCAGGGTGTCTGGAAATAGGTATAAATTTTCAAGCAACGAATTTTTTGTTAATAAAAATACTTCAAAATACAAAAAAGCTTCAAAATACATCCCTTTGTCCAACAAAAATACCTGGGATGTCATAACTTTGATGCTATTTGCATGTAACTGAAGTTTTAAACGTTCATGAACGATTTATACAGGGTGTTTCAATAAAAACTTTCAGGCCAATTATTTCGGAAACTAAAAGTGACATGTAAATTCTATAAACGCCAGTTTTTAGCCTCTATGATTGGCTTCACAACTGTGTAAAAAATGTGTTTGAATAATACAAGAGGTAGGTGGCGCCATGGTGCAAATAGCTCCGACCATAACCGATGATCTGCATACGCTACGGGCTGGACCGACGCCCGCGCTTTTTGTAACGGTCGACCGATGATACGCTTATATGCGAAAGACTCGGTTTAAATAATGGGCCCGACCGATCATCAGCACTGATCATCGGTCCTTTGTGAAACGGCACTAACATGTTGACGACTGACCATACGCGAACATGTGAAAACGAGAATTGCTGCCGACGATCGGTTGTGACCGATCATCATCATCGGTCTTTTGTGAAACGGCACGTACTTGACGAGACCACAGCATCGCGCTGTTGTCGCTTTGTGCGTAATAAGCGAGGAAGAATGAAACAAAATTCCAGAAATTTTTGGGTAGATCCCCTATGTTTAAAAAGGCCAATAAAAGGTGCTTTTGTCATACTTTATTCAGATTTAAGAGAACATCCACGTACATTCTTTATGTATTTTTCGAATGTCTATGGCTTCATAAATTAAATTTACTGAATTAGTGAAACTGTCATAATTGTGGAGACATAAAGGGTGGAATTTTTAACCGAAATAAATTCAGTATTTAAATGTCTCTTTATTTGTTGAAGAAATACAGAACTACGGCTGCTTTTATTTTTAGTTTGGCATACTTGTCTACGTGTCTTCATGAAATTTACTCCTCTTTTTGGGGTAGAAACTGCCCGAACTTTTTTTTCAAAAGTTTTAAATGTAAATAAAAAGTAATTACTATTTCTGTATCAAAGCGAAACTTTTCGCCTGCCATTTTTATTTTCGTAAAATACACAAACGAGCAACAACGCGATTAAAAACGCAACTGATGATACGCTGCATGTGAAAGCTCTCGTTTACCAAATAGCTCGGACCATAACCGATAATCAGCACACGCTACGGGCTGGACCGCCGACGCCCGCGCTTTTTGTAACGGTCGACCGATGATACGCTCATATATGGGTTATTCTTACGAAATATGCTTATTTGGTGTTCACACCCCTTAATTTCACAAAGAAAGAAAATATAATCAAAAACTTTTTTGCGATTTGTTGTAAAAAATGTATAGATTTTAGTATTACAAAAATTAGTTCATAAAGTGCACCACTTTTTGAAAAAAATAACTACAAAGTCAAGAATTCTCACCTCCGTAAGTGTTCTCAGTCCTAATATGTTTATTCATTTTTCTTAGTATTAGCTAGAACGAATAAAAATAACATTAACTCTGTTTAATACTTGAAAAGTGTAGCGTCAGGCATACGCGCAGGCGCAAGCATACGGGTCGATAGCTAGAGGAACACGACCAGCCACCGGCAGTCTGTACCTGGTCCCGCTACGCAACCACACGCCGTTTCTCTACACGTAGTTACTAAGTACTTTGTTAAACTGACCAGTACCTTACATTTGTATGTTGTATAATAAAACACAATTATTAAGCGGGTGTATCGTTTATTTAAACCACCGGACACCACAAATTGGCGACGAGGAGAAAAGAAGAAAAAATCGTAAAAAGTAAAAACGTGGAAACGTGCGCGAGCGGCAGTGATAAAGCATTCCAAGATGGCAGCCAATCCTGTTGGGCATTTCAACGAATTTAGGCCTGATGTGGACGATTGGGTGATATATCGTGAACGACTGCAAGCATATTTCGCAGCAAATAGCCTAGAAGAAGAAAAAAAAGTGGCAACCCTCCTCAGTCTGATAGGCACCAGAACGTATATCCTGTTGAGAGATCTTTGCAACCCCACAGCACCAAGCGAGAAAACATTTGAGCAGCTGGATGAAATTCTGAAAAACCATTTCACCAAACAGCCAATTATTTGGCGGGAAAGGAAGAGATTCCATGAGGCAAACCAAAGTGCGCAAGAATCTGTAGCCGAATGGCATGCGCGGATTTGCAAGATGGCGGTGGAATGTAAATTTGGAGCCAATTTAGAGCTGTTTATCAGAGAGAAGTTTATTACTGGGCTAAAGGAGGAGAACACTTTCGACCGGATTTGCGAAGAGGATGAAAAAGTTACCCTAAGCAAAGTCCTGGAGCTGGCGAAAAGGAAAGAAAAGTTGGCAACGCCATGTGAAGACGTCAATTTCGCGCGCCATACAAGGGCGCAGCGTCAGGCTGGACCAATAGGAAGATCGACACCCGGCACTTTCATTGGCGGAGCGGATGACAGGCGCAGGTTCAAGCCAGGTCACCGAGAACGAAGCCAAGGCCGCAATCGATTTCCAAAACCAGATGACAGATGGGAGAAAAATGGACGTCAAAATGGTCAAAATAAAATTTTTGGAAGCATATGTCACGTTTGCGGAAATAAACACGCAGGTCAGTGTATTTATTCTAATTATGTATGCTCAAAATGTAATAAAAAGGGGCATCTAGCCAAAGTTTGTAAACAAAAAAGAATTAATTTTGTAAATGAGGATTCAGACTATTTTGAAACTAATGAGGAACAGGTTTATAAAAAAGATGAAAAAAAAGTTAGGGATTTTAGGCTGGTAAATAAGGCAACAGGTACAGACTCAAATAAATGTTGTAATTGTAAAAAAGTTTGTTGTAATTGTAATGTAAACAACATTGAAAATTTTAAAGAGAATGTTTATGTTTGTAATATTTTGAAAAAAAAAGATTATAATGACTGTGATATTTTACTAAATAAAAATAATGTTTGTAATGTGGATTTTAGGACACGTCAGAAAGGTGGCGATCCCGGAGGCAAGGAAGTCAGGGAGAGATTCACAGTGGACTTAATTATCGAGAAGAGTAATGTAAAATTTCAGATTGACTCGGGTGCATCTATTTCTGCTATAAGTGAAAAAGTTTTTCAAAACAAATTAAGTCACTATAAATTAAAGAAGGATGATACTATTTTGAAGTCATATGATAATAATATTTTTAAGCCACTGGGATTTATTGAGGTTATGGTGAAATATCAAAATAAAAGTAAAAAAATAAAATTTTATATCGTTTCTAAAGCAGATGTATGTATTTTAGGCCGTGATTGGTTGGATGCATTCGAAGTTGGATTCGGGCTAGTCAACAAGGTTTCCGACCAGGGGATAGACTCCTTGCTGGTGCAGGAATTTCCAGAAGTCTTCGACGAAGGACTCGGAGAGTTTAAGTATGCTGAGATTAAACTTCACCTTAAGGACAATGCCACTCCCATTTTCTGCAAACCAAGACCAGTGCCATTTGCATATAAGAAACTAATGGATGAAGAATTAGAAAAAATGGAAAGAAGCGGAATCATTGCGCCAATAGAAATTTCGAGTTCTAGGGAATTGGTGGATAGAGGTCAATACCTGCATTTTACCGAGACAATGGACGATTGGCCTATGAATAATGAAGAAATTAAGAGACATACGCTAAAGGATGGAGAGCTGAGCGAGGTAAAGAGATACGTAGAAGCAGGAACGTGGCCCTCAAAGGTAAAACGATCTTTATTACCATATTATCATAGAAAAGATGAGTTAACCATTGAGAAAGATATTTTGATGTGGGGGCATAGGATAGTAGTTCCAACAGCAATGCGTAAGAGAATATTAACCGAGCTTCATGCTAGTCACTTTGGTATGGTCAAAACAAAAAGTCTAGCGAGATCATATGTATACTGGCCAAATCTAGATAAAGACATAGAAGAAAAATGCAATAGTTGCATGTATTGTCTCCAAAATAAGCAGGCACCTCATAGGGCAGAATTGACACCCTGGAGACTGGAAGACAAGCCCTGGAATAGAGTTCATTTAGATTTTTGTGGACCGATAGAAGGTAAAAACTTTTTAGTAGCCGTAGATGCTTACTCAAAGTGGGTAGAAGTCTTTGTAATGAGATCTATGACATCGAGTGAAACAGAGGAAAAGATTAAAATCCTTTGTGCACGATGGGGTTTACCAAAGACAGTAGTAACAGATAATGGTGCTCAATTTAAAGCAGCAAATGTACAGAAATTTTTCAATCGAAATGCGATAAAACACATTACTTCACCACCTTACAACCCTCAGTCGAATGGACTAGCAGAGAACGCTGTAAAAACATTTAAAAATAATTTGAGGACCAGACTTTCAGATCCAGAAAATAAAAGTAAGGGTATTTCAATGTTAATTTCAGAATTTTTATTCTTTTCCAGAGCAACCAAACACTCTAGCACAGGGGAAACACCAGCAAAGCTAATGCTAGGCAGAGAAATAAGGACCCGAATGGACGTGCTAAGAGAAGGATTGGAAGGAGTAGAGGAAGAAAAGCAACAAAGTGAAAATAAAACGACCATTCAAAGGCAAAAGAAAGCTCAGGAAAAACAACAAAAAGATTATGGAGGTAGAGCTAGAGCTTTTGAAGAGGGAGAGGAAGTGATGGTAGCAGATTATAGAGTACCGAATAAGAGAAAGTGGGTTCAAGCATGTGTACTTAAAAGACTGGGAAAGTCAACCTATATTTGTAAGATCAAAGAAGGTAATAAATGGAAAAGACACACAAACCAAATACATAAAATGAACCAGAAGATACAAGAACAAGAAACCAGGACCTCAGAGAAGACAGTGCATAAACCTAGTGCACCACCGTATAGGTATTATAGTAGCCTGGAAGGAAAGAAAACCACGGAAGAAGCAGAGAAGGAAGTGGAGGACCAAGGTGAGATTACAATATGCAGAGACGTATCAAGAGAGAGAGAACAGCCAGAAACTTCGGGTGTATCCGACCAACGTGGTGGGAATATTTCTTTAAATGTTTTTGATAGGGTAGCCAAACAATATTTTTCCCAGATAATTGATATTCATAAACCTAGAGTAGATGTAGATGATCCGAATATTTCTTTTTCTAGCTCTCAAGTAGAATTGACTTCACCATCCTCCGGTATCTCCACCATGACTGACATGAGTAGAAGTAAGGACCAAAGCCCCAATAGGGAAACGGAGAGTAAACAAAAAAATATTCCAGGCAGGCAAAGAGAAAAACGTAGCGTAAGCAAACCTAAAAGATTTAAGGACTATGTAGTAAACATAGATTGAGTTTATTTTATTTATGAATTGAATTTTTTATATTCAAATGTTAAAAGTTAAATTATATATTTTTCTGTTGGCTCTTGGGATCAATGTACGGTTCATATTAAAACAATATTATTTTATTACAGAAAAGTATGTAAGAGTGTTAAGGCAATAACATAATGCTAATTTAGTTTTCTCACTAAAGCAGGTATCGCCAAGCTGGGGTGAGGGTGTAGCGTCAGGCATACGCGCAGGCGCAAGCATACGGGTCGATAGCTAGAGGAACACGACCAGCCACCGGCAGTCTGTACCTGGTCCCGCTACGCAACCACACGCCGTTTCTCTACACGTAGTTACTAAGTACTTTGTTAAACTGACCAGTACCTTACATTTGTATGTTGTATAATAAAACACAATTATTAAGCGGGTGTATCGTTTATTTAAACCACCGGACACCACAAAAAGAACACCCTGCCCAAGGATGTCAAGTGAATTACCAACGAAAATATTATAAATTCCCAATTTTATTTGCATTGAAAGTGTTGTTCCCAAGAACTAACTTCAGCTCCGTGAAGCATACCGAAGTTTAGCTTCTAGGCAAAAGATGGCGCTAAATACCAGCTGAAACTAGGGGACTTCCCCTCTTTTAATAAAGTAAATTTCGGTAAACTCGGTACGCCAGTCATTGCCCGACTTTGAGGGTAGTAGGTTGTTAATCAGCGCGTTATAACGTACTTTACAGTGTGGTAATTTGAAAATATCAACTCCGTTAAATTAAATTCTAAGGTAAGTACATAATTTTGTGCTATTGTTTTTATGTACAGGGGAGTATTTTTAAGAGTTTTAGTTACTTGTATAGTACAGTATATTAAATTTTTATTTACAAAGAAGATATTCAGCAAAAACATGTTAAATCCTAATCTCCGTGAAGCTCAGCTCAGTGAACCCAGTTATTCGCGGAGCTGAGGCTGTATCACGGAGTTGATAATATTTTACAAAGTTTAGATACTTTTTCGTTTTTTAAAAATTTTTGGGCATAAAATGGTAACATACTTTTCAGATATGGCAGACACGCCCTCCACGAGTCAAAAGAAAAAAGTGATCATGAAAAGCAGAAGCAAAGACAACGAGAGGCCATGAGAAAACTACGTGAATCAAGGAGAAATAATCCTCAGACATACGAAGAAGAAAAAAGAAAGGAAAGATATTATGCTCGCAAAAGAGCGGGAAAAATAAAAACAATTGCAGAGATGACCAAAATCTCATCTCCGTTATACCCTCATCTCTAAAATATCGTTTTTTTTCCAAATTCCTTGATAAAGTGTGTGACCACTTAGATCACTAAATAAGTTACGTTGGTCTTTTATCAAAACCACAATTGCCAATGAAATATCTCATAATAATTTTTGACATACAACCGACCGATCATCAGCACTGATCATCGGTCCTTTGTGAAACGGCACTTATATTGCTCAATTGACCAAAAATAATTTGACCGTCAATTCCACAACCCTAGGTATATTTTTCGTAGCATTAACTATTTAAGAGAAATTTAGCATAGAAATGCTCATAGTTGGCGGTTGTTGTATAAGATTTTAAATCACGTCGTCGACTTAGTTAAATACATTAAAAAAAACTACCTTAAACAATTTAAATAATAAAACTGACTTAATGCCAAAAAGTACAATTTTATTTTACTCTTATGATATTTTTAATTTTAATAAAATCAATGAATTAATTATCGCCTTTCTGTAAATTAAAAAGCAAATTTTATATTAACTTCATTTATACTTTTATACAATACAATTAATAAGTAACATTATGACTATCGTTTTTTAGCACTTATAGGCGTCTCGACGCCAGGATAATTTCGCTTTGTGGGATCATATTTGTAAGTTTTTTGAATTGGGCCTTTTCCTGCTCTTTGAAATTGCATTTCATCTAAACGTCTTCTGTCTTCCAGTTCCTTGGTTATTTTTATATTAGTCCAGGCTAAAAGTAAATGCGTATAATATTAAGGTTTGAAATATTTTAATTTTAATATAATGCATATTCTTGAGAAAAAGTGTAATATTTGCTTATATTAGTTAACGCCATCTAGCGGGGAAGGCAAAACTTTAACTGTAGCAAAGTTTTTAAAACAATCGGTTATACTATGGAGAACTATAGGGTAGGAGGCCGATCGACAATGGCAGCATTTTCAAATTCTGTCCCGGTTTTTTGGTTAGTTCTCTATTGACCGATAGATGGCTCTCGCGTCCGAAGTGGGCTGATGTTGTCTTCTTCTTCGTTTTTAATATGGAAAACTAGATCCTCCATAGTTTTTAACTTTTACTTTTGACAATTGACATTTTATTTTTCGAAATAACAAATAACGTTTAAAAATAAGACAAGACAAATAACGTTGTATTGTAATTAAGAGGAAACGCAGCCAAATAAGTGTCTTTCTAGCTTCAAAGGTAAACCCTCTGTAGCTAGAATGTTCCTGTATTTTAAAAACGAAGCATCGTTTGAACTTTATACAGGCCGAGTTTACTAATAAGTATAACAAAGTAAGTGTTAATTCATATAAAAGTCCTTATTTGTTCCTTAAAGAACTAATTTAAATAAAAATAGTTATCGCATCCATAAGAAATCATTTATTTGATAGCCCACTTCGAACACGAGCGCCATCTTACGGCGACTCGTAAAGCTGAATTACCGATGCTAATTTGGGACCGAATCCAATGCATTGCGATCGGCCTCCTACCTCAAGTCCTCCATAGTTATACCAAGTCGGAGTAATAGCAGTTAAAAAAAAACATTGAATTCCCCCCACCACTTTATTTTACTAGATTGGACAATCCGTGTTAAACAAAAAGTATTAGAAAATAATATGTAAGAAATAAAATTCAGATATATCAAAAACTAGTGTAATGTTTCTTGATTCTTTTCCGGCTGTTTACTAAATAACCAATTCGACCTAATATACAGTGTGGCCACGGATAGAGTTCGGAAGAGGAAAAACTTTTATTAGTATTTTTTGTTTTATTAAATAAATTTTGCTAGTGTTGAAACTACAATTTCAAATATTACATTTGCGATTACTTTACAGGGTTCGTCAGAAACAACATTTTTAGTTTTTTCGATTTCGTTTAAAATAAATGTACGTAAAAACAAACAACTATTGTTGCGTTCTTACCTCGAATATGATTTTATATCTGGCCCAGTTATGATTTTGTTGTAAGAAAACCATTTTTTATTTGCCTAGTTTTGAAGTATTTTTATTATAACATGTCATGTTTCTTCAGTTCAACTCGACATCTGAATTCCCGATAACAGTTCCTAACGTGCTTTATGGGATATTTGCAATAACTACTCTTATTTTTTCTTTCAAGAGATCTAAGTTATTATTAAAATTGGTTTATACACATGTGGCTTCAGATATCCCCATAAATGAAAGTCGAGAATTGTGAGATGGGAACTCCTACGTGCCAAATGATTTGGACCATAGGTACCTTCCAATCCATTTGGGTACCTTCCAATCCATTTGTTCCCAAAGTGATGGTTTAGCCAATGATGAAAAGGAATTGAAAAAAAAAGATCCAAAAGACTAAAAATGTTGTTTGTGACTTTGTACGTGTACTTTGAAAGGATGTTGATAAACATACCACTTGGGGGTTTAACCATTAAAGTTTTCAAATTAAAAATACCTAGCTTAGAATTATTCCATTTATTCCCAAGTAGCACAACAATATTGATCCAATATTGACCCAATATCGTTCATATATTGGCCCAATAAACAAATGTGGACTTTTTGAATTATTTGCCCATTATTGTATTTTTTTTTCATAAAATTATTAAGGTAACTATATTCTTTTGTGGACACTAAAAATGGGCCTTTTCACTAAATTTTGATTTTGGTAGTAGTGTATAAACGAACAAAAAATACAATTTTCTGTGTTTTTACTTTTCTATACTTTTAAGCCATAACTGAGAAAATAAATAAATAAAAAAACTCCTTGAATAAAAACACGGACTTAAACATACCTACGTCATCGCGCCGGAAGATTGATGCACAGAGGAATGATAGGAATAGCCGAGTCGCTGGCTTAAAATATCAAGAATTCACAAAATCAGCAGCTTGACAGTGTTGCCGATACTCTCAAAAATCATATATTATAGTACCAGTGTAACGTTAATTGACTAGCAATTAGTAATTATAATATACCAGTTTTCCATTCAATAGCTGCGGAATGAATTATTTTACCAGTATTATGTTTATATTTATCTAAAGTATCCAAATAAAGTTCTAAGAAGAAAGTATATTATTAAGATTATAAAACTTTCTACATATGGCAACAGCGGCTTAATTTGCCGATAGCAGTTCGACAGATCAGCATTTACGCGTGTGCGAGGTTAAACGCATGCGCTTTAGCAAGCTTTAAACATATCTACGCCATGAGTCGCGCCTGTTTTGAGATTTTCAAATTGGTTGAATTTTACCCGGTTTTTACTGTGCTGAAATAAATTAATGTTATGACCTAGCAATAATTTTATTGACGAAAAACACTTATTATAGCACCGACTAAACAATTCAAATGCCAAATGTATCAAATTTAAGAATAGTGAAAAGGCCCATTAATGGAAAATTAAGTAAAATATCGGCAATTCTTGAAATATTGTGATTGATCTAAAAAGTTTGAAAAATTGTTACTTAAATTAGGTGTTATATAATTAATTAGTATGGCAATAATTATTGTTAGGATTATTAACTGTATTTATTTTTAAATTAAAAATGATATTAACATTAAATACTATGGCTATGCATCTGACTCATGCTCCTCATTTTGTTTCTCAGCTAGTATTCTAATATTTCACGAAATGCAATATTGGACTAATATTGGTAATATATTGATTTGCCGATACAAATGAATCGATATTGTGCCAATATGGAACCAATGATCAGCCAATATGTTGTGCTACTTGGGTTGTCAACAATAACCAGAGAAAGAGAATCAGATCATGTGTTTTGTTAGCCATACGTTTCTCTTTATCTTTTAAATTCCTCTTTGGTTAAGTATAAAATACTTGGTGCTAATAAAATACACTTTGTAGTGGATCTTTATTTTTGGATAATCTGTATATTTGGTAATAATTTTAAAATTTGTACATGCAAATCTAGTAGAAAATCGTTCTACTTTAAATTTTGTTGCATCTTTATAAAAGAGTTATTTTAATTTTTGCACTATATAGAACAATCAATATTGTTTTTTTTCTTTTTGCAAAAGTATTCAGTGACCTCCAGACATTTAATTTTTTTTTGGTAATAAATACTTACAATCTTTAATCCCTTCTGTAAATCCTTTTGGTTTAACAGGAAGGTCTTCCGGTTTGTGATTCTGCATTTGTTCGATGTTAAAATATGTTCTCACTTTTGGTAATTTTAAGATGGCCACCTGTCCTAAAGACATAAAGTTAGCGGCTACCCAGTAACACAAAATTACACCAGGAAAGTTAACAGTGAACGGCAAAATAATAATTGGAATTGCACGCAGAAAATACTTCATTAAATGTAAGTTTTGGGAGGAGAGTTTTGCCCCATCTGTACCAAGCTAAAATGGAAAAAATACGAAGTAAGAGCCAGTTCTAAGCCGATGAAGTATTTAATTTATATATTCATATAAATATGGCATCAAAGTTTTCCGCACACATAAGGAAAAATAAGTGAAGCATTTTTCTAATGGTAAATATTTTTATAAACCTACAATTATCGTTTCAAACCTATTTATATCCGTACAATCCAAATAATAATTCTCTACTACCTCCATACAAATCAAAAAATTTGTTAATTAAATTTTACTCAATCAAACTTCCGAGCGGGAGTTTGAAAATCCAGTATATTTTTTCTACGGCCCAACCCTTTATTTTTCTGTGGGCCCAACTTACGAAGTTACCCTGTATGTGAAATTTTCCCTATTGACTGTTTAATAATTATTATTTCTGACCGGGATATTATAGGTTTATATCATCATGGTTACGCTATCAGTAAAGAGGGTTATAACTCCCTTGGGATATTAAAGATTCTCTAATTCCCACTACCTTTTACAGGTAAAATAAAACAAGAAATGCTAAAATAACTATTTTTTATTCATGTCATTACAACGTCAATGTCATTATTGACGGCACCTGATTCAAATATACCGGAAAGGTAATAAATTGAAACATTTATTCCGGTTTAAAAATGAACAAAAATTTAAATCGGTCAGAAATAAAATTATCTATGTACCACCGGAATTATAAGGGTCTCAATTACCTCGGTCAATTGCTGTCCCTCGGGCCAAAGGCCCTCGGGAAGTAAACTTTGCCCTCGGTAATTAAGACCCTTATAATTCCCTTGATACATAAATAACTATTATTTTTTGTACCTGAGGTTATCTTGATTCTATCAGCAACCGTTAATTGTTTTTTTGATTATTTAACTACCGTGCGAGCAAAAATTATTTGCATCAGAGGGCTTGGATTAAAAAACGTAGGGCTCGGTTTGGATCACAATGATATGGGGACGAAATATCTAACCAAATATAGGTTAAAATTTTGTCAAATTCTTATTATGACATGATATGCCAAACTAATGAGTAATAAAATAAGTAGACAAATACAAATTTATTTTTGTTTTTTACAAAATTAACAAAGTACGAATATACCTAATATTATGCTCCAAGCATAAATTCATGCTTGGAGCATGGCGGTGGCCAATTTCAGCAATTTATGTAATTATTTTTCTTTTAATAAATTCACAAGTCTCTTCATATTTTCGAATGTGTTGACCAGCATCTCTGGAGAAATGTTACCACATTCTTGGATAATCCTTTCTTGTAATTGTTCGAAATTTGCAACTGGTGTTTTAAAAATAGTGTTCTTTAAATAAGGAAAAACGAAGTAATCCATAACCGTTAATGATCTAAGTGGGAATTCAATGTCTGATCAAAAACTGATCAATCTGTTGTCAAAAAAATTGCGTAAGTAGTTATAATAGTTTCGGCGGCTGTATGGGCGGTTGCACCGTCCTGTTGAAAATATCCAAAACGTAGTTCGTCGTCAAGTAATTACTCCACAAATGGAATCAAAATATTGTCTCTATACCGCTGTACTGTAACTGTGTCATGGAAAAAAATAAGACCAACAATTTGTCTTCGGGAAACAGTTAACCAGACACCAATTTTTTGAGGGTGCAATGTGGACTCTACAAAAAAAATGGGGATTTTCACTACTCCACATGCGTGTATTCTGAGAATTCACATAACCGGAGAGGTGGAACTAGGCTTCATCCGAAAAAAATTTCAGGTCTAATAAATCATTTCTTTCCAATAAATTTTGGGTAAACCATTGAGAGTAATTCCTGCGTCTATCAAAATCTGCGGCTTGTATTTCTTGGAATACTTGCACTTTATAAGGAAATAAATTTAGCTGCTTCTTAAGAATAGTCCTGCATGTTTCATAAGATCTTCCCACTTCTTGGGACAGGCGTCTTATACAATTTGTTGGCGTGTTTTGCATTATTTCACGAACGTTTGCAATAAGTTCTTCTGTTCTTACAGATGTCTTCCTGCTTCTTTTTTGTGTTGTATAGAACCTGTTTCCCTAAACACTGCCACGGTTCTTTTCAGGCAATGATAAAAATCCCCAGCAATAAAAGCAACGTTCGTGAAAATCGTCCATGTACAAACCCGAATTGTATTGCCACTCACCATTTACTCTAACCCCGTTTCGAAAATACGCTTTAACCATGAATGTTTTGTGCTGTTCCGTAAAGCCCATTGTGTGAATTGTTCAAGAAATTGGAAAAATTGGCGATGAATCGAATTACTTGTAACGACTGTCAAAAATGACGGAATAACTGATTGATTGTTAATTCAGGTAGTTACTGACACCCAACAGGTATCAAGCTCTACGGCTAAGCATTACGTCCTTAGATGCAAGGCCCTCTTTGATGCAAATAATTTTTGCTCGCACGGTATTTTCGGCAGTCAAACCATTAAGGAGTTTTTATACGTAGACATAGCTTTGTCTGTAGCCAAGGGAACAAAAGCGTCTTGCGACACATCTCCATATAAAAGCAATTTATTGAATAGTAAACAGATCCATTTGCTATTTGTATTTATTTTAAATAACTGCAATACCGATCCATTGAATAAATTACTTGTGTGAGAACTTTCTTATGCGAAAACGTTCGGCGCTGCTGCGTTTTCGAATGCCCGATTCCCAGAAGTGTCGATATGACGTCATTATGACTCCCCGTACATACAAGCTTGATTTTTTAAAAATTAATTTAAAAATTGTGATCAACTTTTCCTACAAAAATCATGCTGCGTGTGGAGTGTCCACCAGCCCCAAAATGTCAATATGACGTCACTATGACTCCACGTATATACAAGTTTGATTTTTTGACAATTGTTTAATAAAATTGAGTTAAAAATGGTGGTCAACTTGTCCGACAAAAATCATGCTGCGTATGGAGTGTCCACCACGCCGAAAATGTCAATATGACGTCATTATGTCTCCCCATACATACATGTCGGACAAAAAAAAGAGTGGTAGATAATAGTATTTTAAATGCAAATATCAATTTGTCCGACAGATATATTAAGTTATATAGTCAGTCCGACAAGAAAATGAAAAAAAAAATCATTACCAATGGCACATTCCTTTTTGTCAAATTCTGACTGATTAAACTTAAATGTTCAGATATATTATTGAAATTAACTAAATTTACATAAAGTTTGTATAAAATTACAATTATAAAATAATTGCCATCGGAAAATTTGAAAAATTAAAAATCTGTTTTCTTTTATTTGATATTTTATTTTTTATTTAAGTATTTACTCCCAAAAGATTAAAAACTGTAATTGATGGTAAAGTCTAATTTTTCGGAAAACAGCGTTTCGACAGTTGATAACCACAAAATGACACCAACAAGCTCACACGTCAGGTCGAGTCATATTGTTTTTTTGTTTTTGATGTTTAAAAGTGTTTCCTGGTTCGTGTGGAAGTATGCCGCGTAAATTCAAATAAAATATGAGAATATTTTCAGAAAAATCATTTCCCGTACAAACATTTATTAATTATAAAAAATGAAGTAGTTTATAATTTATAATAATATATCGAAGATAAATTATTATAAAGAAATATTAAATAATTTATCAATTTTTTAATTTTTAAATAGGTTGCAGTACTATATATGTAAGGCACATATTTTTTTACAATTAGTACTTTATCTTAAATCGAAAAATATTAAATGCAAAGTTCTATGTACGGAGATACATAATAACGTCATATTGACATTTTCGGCGTGGTGGACACTCCATACGCAGCATGATTTTTGTCGGACAAGTTGACCACAATTTTTAACTCAATTTTATTAAACAATTGTCAAAAAATCAAACTTGTATATACGTGGAGTCATAGTGACGTCATATCGACATTTTGGGGGTGGTGGACACTCCACACGCAGCATGATTTTTGTAGGACAAGTTGATCACAATTTTTAAATTAATTCTATTAAACAATTTTTAAAAAATCAAGCTTGTATGTACGGGGAGTCATAATGACGTCATATCGACACTTCTGGGAATCGGGCATTCGAAAACGCAGCAGCGCCGAAAGTTTTCGCATAAGAAAGTTTGTCGGACTCTTCCCAAAGAAGGCACATCAGTTTGACATTTGTATGTGTCATTAAAATTAAGGGTCCTTGTACTGGGGACTATTACAGGCATCTCGCAATTTTGTCAAGAAATAATATACAGGGTGAGTTTTTTAAAGTGTTACAAGGCGATATCTCAAAAACGGTTTAAAATATTTTCTTGAAATTTTAGAGAGGGAATAGGGAGATGGGGGGACATATTTAAACATATTTTTGGCGTCTATCCCCTTTCCCTATTTTGAGGGGTGGGGGGTAACTTTGGAATTTTAAATGAGGTAATGTACTTTATTTGGTAAATACGAATCTGCGTAAAAAACTACGTACGTATAGAAAAAATGTTTTCATTTGCTCCCCTGGTTTCGAAATTATGATTTATTAGGTTATAAAATACAAAAAATACTTTACTATTAAATTTCAACTTATTTATCGCCTGTTATGCTTCAGGAGATGTTCGAAATGCCTCCCTTCAACTTCCAAACACTTTGTCACTCTTTTTCTGAATAAATATCGTACCCGTTGTAACATTTCAGTTTTCATAAATAAGCATGCAACGCGGATTCGGTATTTCCTATCATCTAAAGTTGTAGGTGTAGCTGCCATCACTTTGTCTTTTATAAAACCTCAGAGTAAAAAGTCAAGGGGGGTCAAATCCGGGGACCAAACAGGCCAGTTTACCGAGCCAGCTCGATCAATCCACCCGTTTTCAAACAATTCGTTTAACTCATTACGGGCCTGTCTCGCAGTCCTGTTGAAACCACATGTCAGGAGTTGTTTTGGTTTAATAATTGGGGTAATTGGTTCCTTAAAAAATGCGGGCCAATAACTCTATCCCCGATTATACCACACCATACATTAATTGACCAAGGATGTTGATTTGACAGAGTTCTCATCCAGTGGGGATTATCCGACGCCTAATAGTGCATATTGTGTCTATTTAGCTTTAAAAACAAACAATTAAATTTCTACTGACATGGGATAACTTAAAATCCTATCTGGCCACAATTATGGAAAGTAGCTTCATAAGAAAAAACAACATTATTGATGACCTGTTATTTCCTTGCATTTGTCTTGTAACCCAATTACAAAATATAACTCGATTTTCAAAGCCTTGCCCATATAGCTCATAGTGGAGTGTAACGTGGTATGGATGAAATTTGTACAAGTGCAATATGGTCCTAACTGATTTCTTACTTATTCCAGCATCTCTAGCAAGCCGCCTGGAACCTATATGCGGGTCAATAGGAACAATTCCTTAAACTCCAACTGCCGTATTTTCATTCGTTTTAGTTCGCTTTCGAACTCGTGGTTTCGTCTTCAGGCTGCCGGTTGTACTACTTCTGGTTTCCAGCCGTTTAAATGCCATGTGAGATTTCGGATTATTAGGAAACCTCTCCACCAATACTAATGCAGCTTGTCTGTAGTCTTTTCTGCACTCCCCGAAAATTAACAACATATCAACCTACACACTAAAATTCCCCTTCATGTTTAATTAACTAAACTGAGAAATAAACGTTAAGGTGGGAGTATCAACATGCTTGCCAACCTATAACCTATTTCGCGCAGATTTATTTATGTTTTCTAGCTTTTATACAACATTTAAAGAAAATCAGTATCGACTTGATATTCTATAGGTAATAATTGACATATTTAATAAATATCAAGGAATTTCATAACTTATTTTAGGAGAATTGTATAGCGAAAAATATCGGGTAAGATTTTTTTTTAACATTATTATGTCATTGTCACTCACTGGTCTTTCACTATACAATTTTCCCAAAATTAGCAATGAAATAAATTGATATTTTTGTCATATATCAGATACTACCTAAATAATGTACCGACGATATTGATTTTCTTTAAATGTTAGTTATTAAAATAATAAACTCAAAAAATCAACGCGAAATAGGTTATAGGTTGGCAATAGATTGAATGACGTTGAGAATTCAACCTTAAAAAAAAATCGCAACTGACTTTAGTTAAAACAATGCATTTCCATGGAAACGAGTAATAATTTTAAGCTAAGTGAACTAACTTGATTTATTGGTTTTTATTTTTTTATCTAAATTTAATAAATAAGTTGGAGTTAAATTGTAAATTATTTTAAGTAAACAATAATTTTGTAACCATGGGAGCAAATCAAAACATTTTTTAGTACCTAGTTAGTAATTTAATGTGTAAATTCGTATTTACCAAAAAAAGTGCATTATCTCATTAAATTCCAAAGTTACCCCCCACCCCTCAAAATGGGAAAGGGAGTAGACCTCAAAAATATGTTTAAATATCCCTATTCCCTCACTAACATTTCATGAAAATATTTTAAACATTTTTCGAGATATGGCCTTGCAACACTTTAAAAAACTTACCCTGTATAGGTATTCACCTACTAAAGACTATCTTTTATCTCTAGCCTCAATGCAAAAATATAAACGAAATATTAAATGAAGGTTGCAAAGCTACAGGCCATTGCATTGTAGTCTGACAGTATACAAACTATTTCGTAGGCAGGCAACTTTAAATATTTAGTTTTGTTTTATTCATGTCGATTAGCTCTAGCAAAAGTAAATTTATTTTTTCCTATAAAATGAAAAAGTGATGAACATATAACCACTACAAAATCTTACCTCTATGGTTAACCAAAGTGTGGTACTGGTAACAATGGGCAATAGAAAATATTGGTCAGGTAAAGTTAGGTCTGTAAACCAAAACAGTCCACCATGTGTCAAACTTTCAACTGGCACATTGGCCATTTGACGAAGTCCCATAAAAAAGGATATAAAAATGGGAGCCTAAAATGAGTTAAAAAACTATTTTTATTTAAATTATCCTCATTATTTTGTAGCCAATCAAATTCTATTATTCTAAAACGTTAATAGACAACTAAAACAATTTTCGCCAACTTTTATTGTGGTAGGTATCCTGAATGATATTTAAACTGGACATTTTTTGACGTTATCTAGCATTAGTACCATCGTAATATAATAATAGGCGTTTATTTGCAAATCAGTATACAGCGTGTTCAGAGAAGTTCTAGACATATGGGAATTTTCTCTATTGTTGATTTTACGAAAAAAAGTTATTCTTTATAAAAAGTTCTGCTTGATGCGCAAATATTATTGACATATCAAATCTTAATAAATCATGTACAGGGCGGCAAAAAATATAGAAACACAGAATTACGTTAAGAGGAAGGTACCCTCAATTTTTATTTTAGAGCAAATTGTTATAAGAAAATTTTACTAAGGACTACAAAACGCCGTCAGATACAATTTTTCGTTGAAATATCTTAATTTACAGGGTACCATCAAAAAATCTCTTGTTAATAAGTCGAAAAATATTTTTAAATAATTTTTGACTAACATGTCAATATTCGTTACTATAGTATTGCACATAGTTGTTGCGAAATTGTTGCAGGTAAAAATTAAAGAAATAAAATAAAAAAATATTTTGCAAAGGCTTTTTGATGGTGTAAATTAAAATATTTCAACGGAAAATTGTATCTGACCGCGTTTTGTAGTCCCTAGTAAAATTTTCTTATAACAATTTACCTGGGCTTATAGATTTTAACACTGAATTACAACAGACACGATTAAGTCTTTATCTCAACTAAGTTGTGAACAAAAGATCGAATTAATTTTAAAGTAAAAATTAGGCTACAAATTAGGTTTTCTAAAAAAAATGTCAAATAATTGTCTTAATTTAATTAATATAATTAATTGTGAAAAATGTTTTACCTGCGCCATAGGGACAATCATATTTTTAAATGGACTTAAGCCTTTTTCCTTCATAAACAACATCATTTCTTGACTGTACCTTGCTGCGTTGATAGAATCACCTACAAAATTAATAAAGATGTAAAACACACATATGCAATACATGAAATACACGCATGTTTCGCTACACCGTAGCATCGTCAGGATCAAAATTAACACATATTGTGTGCACAAATAACTACCACATAGTCAATTTTTGAAAATACAGTAGACTCCCGATTATCCGAAGCTTGATTATGCGAACTCTGCATTATCCGAAACGACCCATGAACCGGATTATCCGAAATGATTCTTGCTATGCCTCTGCATTATTCAAAATTTCTAAGAAATGTTTTGTTCAGCATAATATAGGTTTTATTTTTGGCGCAACCAATAATGAATACGAGATGGAGGTACATTGGGGCCAAAAATCGAAAGACTTTAAAGTTAAAACAAGTACCTACCAATTACCTCTTTCTTGAATTTATGAATATGAATACATACTAATGTGCATACATAAAGTATTAGAATTTATTATGTATGTATGTATGTATGTACATCTATAAAAGTATGTAGATATAGTTACTTTTCCTATAGTTAATGATTTTCCTCAATCTCCGCATTATCCAAAATTTCGATTATCCGAAATCGATCCGGTCCACATCATTTCGGATAATCGGGAGTCCACTGTACTAATAACAATACATACAGGATGTCTGACCGGGAACCGTTTCGATCTATATATGGAATAGTATATACAGGAATATATAATATGCTAATGTTGATGAGGGCAACCCGGCTAAAATGTTTTCAATATGGTGGCACTTCCGGTTATACCGAAAATGTCAACTTGCTTATTTTAAATGGAATACCCTATATATTATTACATTTTTGGATTATGAGCAAGATTCTCTGGCAAATTTCGTTAATCATACGATCATCAAACGACAAAAATAACTAAATGTATTTAAAAAAACAGTTTTTAGTTCTGTAAAATGACACCTGTCAAAATTTTCGCCGAGTCCGTTCCTGATTTCCCTGACGATGTAAAACATCTAATGTAGTACGGTTTGATGAGTCTTTATGGCCTACACAAAATACTAAAATTTCATTAAATTATGCGTATTGGTTCAAAAGTTAAAGCCGAAAATGTAAGTCGCTGGGTACCTTTTTGGGGCCCCGTATCTCCGTTAAGGGGTACTTTAGGCTGGAGATGATACAGTATATAGCGGAGGCCTTTGACTGTGTTTCTCATGACATTCTACTAGAGAAGCTGGGGGCCTATGGGGTGACTGCGACTGGGGACAGCACCTGCCTGCTGGGGACTACTTGTTGGGCCGCAGGCAAATGACCACCTTCCGGGGCAAGTCGTCCGGTGAGGCGGAGCTAACGGACGGGGTACCCCAGGGCTCGGTGCTGCTTTCCCTCATTTATATTAACGAGATAAATCATGCCGTACCCAACTTGAAATTGATACTGTTTGCGGACGATACCTTTAGTGAGGATTCTGATATAAGCATACTGGATAAACAAATGGACAGATTGGGGTCTGGTTCCGGACCAATAGACGGGCACTGAATGATAACAATACATAAAATAATAAGTTCGGACGCAGGGACATCGAGTGTGAGAATGCTGGATGTCATATTTCTGGGAGTGTACGTGGACCATCTTTTAAAGTTTGATAGACATATTGAACATGTAGCTGAACTTCTTTCAAAAAATCTATTTTTAGTTAAAAATTTAAGGAGGATACTCGCACACTCCTGTCTTCTCCAGCCGTTTCACGGTGTGTTTCCGTCGTTAGCTTGTTACGCTATCTTGGTTTGGGGTCACTTGCCATTCGGCGCGTCTATTTAAATTATAAAGGAAAGCTGTAAGGATCGTTGCCGGACTCGACTACAGACAAGACGCCAGAGAGGCTTTTAAACAACTAGACCTCATGACTATTCCTTGCCGTTACCTGTATGAGTGTCTAATCTATTGCCACAAAAACGAGCAACAGTATAATCTGAACCGGCTCTGTCACAATTACCCAACTAGACAAGGAAACCAAATAAGAATAAACCACCATCGTTCAGAACAAACTAGAATGTCTTCTAACTATTACGGCCCTAAATATTACAACTGCCTCCCCATGCATATAAAAGAATTGCCTGAAATACCTTTTAAGAACCCAATTAGAAAATTATTATTGCAGAATGCTTTCTATAGTACTCGAGAGTTTTTGGATTTTGACATGACTTGAACAAAATACCTGTGCTTCTCTGCTGGTACAGTATAATGTATGCTTTTATAGTATATTAAAGTATAAGTGGATATTAAGGTCTTTAAAACACGCGCGATTTTGCAAGCACGACGGCGCAGCCGGAGTGCTTGAAATAGAGCAAGTGTTTTAAAGACCAGTTATCCACGAATACTTTACATTATTTTTTTTTATTGGTATTTATATTACAAAAAATGGAAATAATAACTTAGTAAGTAAGTGAAATGGTCGAATTCGCGATGTAATATACCTGTCGTTGTCATGAAAATGAGGAGAACAAAAAATACCTTCCAATCTGTCACATAAGATTCATTGTTGTCACCGTTGACATTGGTTGTCTATTGCTTAAAAACATATTTTATTTGACGTTAAAAGGTAATTCTGTCAAATCAATAATTCAAAAGTTGACATATTTAGACTTCACGTTTCACGGGTTGTTGATGTTGCCATGGTAACTTTAAAACGCGCGTGTTTTAAAGTTACCATGGCAACATCAACAACCCGTGAAACGTGAAGTCTAAATATGTCAACTTTTGAATTATTGATTTGACAGAATTACCTTTTAACGTCAAATAAAATATGTTTTTAAGCAATAGACAACCAATGTCAACGGTGACAACAATGAATCTTATGTGACAGATTGGAAGGTATTTTTTGTTCTCCTCATTTTCAAAAAAAATAATGTAAAGTATTCGTGGATAACTGGTCTTTAAAACACTTGCTCTATTTCAAGCACTCCGGCTGCGCCGTCGTGCTTGCAAAATCGCGCGTGTTTTAAAGACCTTAATATACACTTATACTTTAATATACTATTAAAAATCTTTAAATACTATGTTGTGTTTTAGTGTGATTTTAAAATCGTAGCTTTCAGAATTTTTTTACTTTGTGTCGTCGGTGAAATATTATAATGATATTCCTGACCATAATACATTTGAATTTGAATCTGAATTTTGGAAATTCTATAGCAAGCGAATAAATCGCCTAGTGAATGGGCCCCTTAGGTGTTAATACAACTTACCAGTTTGTCTTGCTTCGGACATTCTCAATTGTATCATTTGCAATTGTGGCATATTATTATGCATTTTGGCAGCATTTCTTTGTGCCAGAACAACCAATGGAAATACCGTTATCCTAATAAAAATGGTGGCTAAAAAAAAAACTTGTGTATTTTTTTTTATTGGCTTTTTTATGAACGAAAAATTGTCGTTCGATTATTACTGTATATGCTCATAACGGCACGCAAAATGAACACCCTTTTTGCCATACACCATCATCGAATTTCTTTAAATTGATAAATAGATTAGCATCCATCAAGAAATATTATGATACAATAGACTATGTTCAGTGTGTAATGGATTTTTCGATTATGAAATATACCTAATATGTCACTTCTACACATCAATTTTTTAATTTCATAAAGGTTCTACACCATTTTCTTTTCTGCTAAAACCATCATCATTAAATAAATTTTCTGTCTCCTGATGATGAACGTTTCTACTACGTTCGAAACATGTAGAGACCCCTAAAGAATTTTTATTCTATTAAATTTTGTGGAAAAAGACTTTTAGTTTTTTCTTTCTTTCCCATACTTTCAACTCCACTTTAAGCATGGACTATTTCTTCAGACATCTTTTTATTTAATGTGAATTTAATTATTTCTGAAACTGCTGTTAACAGATCACCCAATATGTATTAAAATTTTTACATACCAAGGACAATAGCTGCCCACCAATCAATCCCTAAGGTAACATGTAAATATTCCATACACTGTTGCACTATGCCCACTGGCGTCCAGCCTCCTAGTCCCATAGATGCAAAAGTGGGCTCCCCTAAGGCATTTAGTTGGTTTAGGGCTTCTACTGCTACATCCGGTATAGGTGGAGGCTCGGGTATTTCATCTGAAAGAATTTCATAATAATCAGTTATATTGAGGCTAATACCATATTATACAGGGTTGTACTACCGTACGGTACACCCTCATGTAGGGAAAACAGTCCATTTTTGAAAAATCAGTCGGACCCGTCGTGTTTTTTGAAATGCCTTTTTAAAAATATTATACAGGGTAGAACAAAAACGTGCTAGGCATTGCATGTGTGATTTACGTATTATATTATACATCTCACCAAATAGAAAAAGATGATACTAGATAAAATCTGGTGATCTTGCTTCGAGACGCTAAATTTCTTGTCCTTTTTAAAAATATCTGGATATTAAATTTAAAATGAGCTCATTGTTTTTGCTACGGACATCATCGAAGTGTCAATTCGCATACTAAAAGATGTTAAGCATTAAATGCGGTGTATTTTTCAGGGCGATGACACACATAGCGGGTTGTGCCAATCAGCACATGTATATGTGCTATTAAATGATACAGAACACACACAAAGAGATTTGAAACAGCTTCAATGTAGCGTCTGATGTAGTGATGGGAATAACCGACTTATTTTAATAACCGACTACCGAGAATTCAAGTGATTTTTTTTTCACCTTGAATGCTAATATTAATATGGTAATATGGGCGGTGGATTATCTACAACATTAATGAACTACGCTGCCGAGAATTAGTTTGACTTCTAAAAAAAAAAGGTCGCCAGTTCCGTTATTATTAAAAAACCGTGACACCTACCTATTCATGAGCCACCAATTTTAGTATTTTAATGAAAAACCGGTTATTATCCCGTCCGTTTTTTTTTTAAATCACTTAAATACTCGGTAATTAATACACGTTAGACTTCTAAAAAAAAAGTCGCCAGTTCAATTAATTGTTTCGTGTAGAACGCCACGCGGTAAAAAAAACCGACTATTGATAAATAACCGATTATTAAAAAAAACCAGGTATTTTAAAAAACCGGATTATAGGTTATTTTTCACTCGAGTGATCCCAACACTAGTCTGATGCATCCACCGCTAGCGCTTGAAGTGGTTCTAGAATAGCTGGAATTATATTATACTCGTCAGACAAGGCAGTTTTCAAAGCGTGTTTTAGACAAATTATTTAATTTAATAAACGAATTGCAGTAAAAATACATCTAGATTTGTTTTGCCAAAGCCGCCGCCTCAACAGAAACCGCGCCAAAACCGCCAGGTGTGTCGTGTCAATGTTGTAGCAGCGTCGGCCTTCGCCTCGGCTGAAACCGCTAGAAAAACGCCGTGTGGGTCACGCCCGTTGGATTAATGACACATGGCGCGGCGAAACGAATGGGACTTTGCTAGTGATTAATAAACTTGTTTAACTATGTTTAAAGGAATAGAAATAAGACACACCTCACACTTACGTTATTAGTTCACTAATACAGGGTGTTTCATTAAGGTCGAAGAGCGGCCATATCTCGGAAACTATTGGGCATAGAAATTCAGGAAAAAAAAATTAATAACTAAAGTGGCTATGAGAAAATCCTGGAAATAATTTTTAAGTTCCGCATTTTGCCGCAAGGGGGCGCAATTGAAAAGTAAATTTTAACATTTTAGATATCTCCGAAAATTGCACATTAAGGTATATTTTTAATAACACCATTAAAAAGCTTGGACAATTTTGCATAATTTTGGTCCCATGCTTGTTGGCGTACCGACTTTAGTAAGAGTGGGGGAAGCTGTTGAAAGTGTAAACATTTAACTCGCTGTAACTTCTAAACGACTTATCTGATTTTAGCAAACTAAAGACTGTTTGGAAGAGAAATGTATGCACTTTCACCAATCGTATTTAGTTTTTGCAATTATGCAAAATTATCCAAGCTTTTTAATGGTGTTATTAAAAATATACCTTAACGTGCAATTTTCGGAGACATCTAAAATGTTAAAATTTACTTGTCAATTGCGCCCCCTTGCGGCAAAATGCGGAACTTAAAAATTACTTCCAGGATTTTCTCATGGCCACTTTAATTATTCATTTTTTTTCCTGAATTTCTATGCCCAATAGTTTCCGAGATATGGCCGCTCTTCGACCTTAATGAAACACCCTGTATGTGACTTTCAGCTACTTCTCATTTAATTATAAATACACTTTTTACAAAATCTACCATTCCAATTTTAGATATTCTTCTCTCCTCACACTTATGGTGTTGTCTCATTAATATGACACTTAACTTACTGCTATGCTACCTTTATAACTTATTTTTAGCCAATATTTCACGAATGGCCTCTTGTTAGGTTTACCATTACGTCGAGAGTTTTTACTTTGCTTGTTTCTTCCATCATCTCGTAGCTCCGTTAGGACTGTTTGCACCTACATTCCTTATTTTATTTTATTCTATTCTCCTGATGATGAATGCATATACATTCAAAACATGTAGAGAATTTACCCTTTAATAAACCTTAAAACTTATTTTAGTATACCAGTGGAGGAAGACTTAAGGTGTCTTATTTCTTTCCCTTTATTATTAAAAGTTTCGTAAGCGAATGGACATTGTTTGGTAAAT
Source organism: Polydrusus pterygomalis (assembly GCA_963969555.1). Classification (NCBI taxonomy): domain Eukaryota; kingdom Metazoa; phylum Arthropoda; class Insecta; order Coleoptera; family Curculionidae; genus Polydrusus; species Polydrusus pterygomalis. Next base: position 42,362,252 of record OZ018380.1, on the reverse strand, counting down.
ATTTCGAAGCAGTACAGCACTACAATTTGGGAACGCATGTGTCATAGATAACTTCACAATTTTATCTAAAAACGTTTCAAAAAATACTCATTCCCTTGTATGTTACATGTATCGACACTGTGGTTTGTAAAATTTTTCGAAACAAACAAACAGTTCAAAAATGTTTCAAGTAACAGAATTCGAAACCCAGCAATATTCACGGTATCGAGCTTCTCCATATCGTGCAGTAAGTTCTCCCGGTTACTATTCTTCTCTTCTCTTTTTACTACATATATATTATTTGATATTTTGTCACGTTGATACGAACACACCGATAAATTTTGTGTCGCCTGTCTGCCATGATTTTATGTTTTATGATGATTTATATCATGGACGATTTCTTTAATTTAAGACTGAAAACGTAAAAGTGCGCACACTCATACTGCTCCTACAAAAACTTTACGTTTTTTTTTTTTTAATATTTTACCGCCCTGCACCTTCAGACGCAGTAGCCCAAGAATGGTTTGTAATATGTGCTCATCTATTATGCATATGAAACGATATACACGTATTAAAGTCAACCCATATAGAAATATTTATATGCAGGCATTTTAGTAAGCTGGCAGAAGTTTCGATTAAACTGCAGTTTTATGACAGAAACTAGTAGAAAATTGCTCCACACTCTTCAAGCATAAAAATTTAAATTATTATATTCCCATATAAAACTATTTACGTTGGGCTTATGACATGTTATGCAAAATATATTTAGGATCTTAAGTGAAATCCAAAAATTAAAACTATATTCTCCCCATACAACAGGAAAGCTAAAAAAAAAGGTAATGCAATCCCTAAGTTAAGTATAACTAATTACAACCAGTGCCAATGAGCCTAATGAATAAAAATGTAGCAATTGCTTTTTCTTATAAAATCGAAGTAATTTCTTGAAAGCCAATGAATAAAATCTAAAGTAATAGCTTTTGCGTCCAGCAATTGCTTAAAAGTGCAGGAATTGCTTCTAGTCAATGCTTTTTCTTAAAAAATAGAAGCAATTGCTATCGTTTTCTTAAAATGTGATGAATAAATTAAGGAATTGCTTTTTCTAGTGTAGCGATCGCTTTCAACTTTTTAAGGTAGGTCGACCCTTGCATCATTTGCTTGGTAACAGCCAACTTTAGTTCTCCGCGGCATACATGTGCGTTGCTCTTAATTTGTGTCTTCAATTATGGCTGAATATATGAACTTCCGTAAAAGAAAAATCTACAGTGTACGTAAAATTGCAGATATGATGATTTCAGAAAGTTATATTGATTTGACTGCGAAAATGTTGAGTGGTTGGCAAATTATTTTTTGACTGATACCTACTGGTAAAAGGCGAGGGGGTGCACTGTCGCCTTTAAATAAGATTAAAGTCGGCGGAAATTGTCGGATCCGGGCTTTCAAAATTCTGTAGGTGAAGAACTCGGTGTTCACCAAACTACTGTCTGTAAGACATACACTTCTGTAATGGATGCAGTTTTGGAGAAGGTCAATATTTTCATTAAATTTCCTACAAATGCTGAAGCTGTTGTGGAAGCTAAACGGTTGTGGTTAGAGATATTTATTTATGTTCCTTCAATTTGTGAACGAATACCAATTGCTTGTCTTAAATTTCTTCATCACTACTATCAATTTCCACATTTTCACTGAAATATTACTGCCATATTACAAATATACGTTTCCTATTTTCCACAAAAACAAAAACATATTAACATTGTATTTACGTCAACTCTTTTGCAAATTAGGCACCAAACTGAACATAAAATCTATAATCTTTGCTACAGAGGTGTAAGAAAAACAGCAATTGCTTCAAAACTTTATGCATATCCAGATCTAACAATTGCTTTTACTAAAAAGTAATTGCTTCAAGTACCTGCTTAATTTTTATTCATTAGACTCAATAATATTTGGAAGATACGTCTAATAATTTCAGAGGTAAATTAAATCTTTATAGAAATACGAGTACATAGGAATTCGCAACACATTGAACTTCAAAATCGACATGAGTTCAACGGGCGTTTTAATTCGTTGCACGCCGCTGTCTGAGATATATCGAATTCCATCTAAACCCATCGTTTGCCTCCAAAACTAGGTTGTTAGTTTTTAACAGTTCCTCTGTTCTTTAGCTTTCGGAATTTCAAGCTCACCGTATTTCACCCTCTATTTAAATTTGTGAGGTGGTTTAACTCGCCACCCTATTTTTTTTTAGCCCTACCTGGTTCTTTCGTGTATAACGTCCAATCACTTACATCAATCGCTTCTGAAGTTGATTGATTTTCAGCTGAAAGTAATCCATGGCAGCAATACAAATAAAAACTAAGTATGTGAATAATCCTACTATGTATCTAAACATCTAACAAATATTTCATATTGGCTACTTTTGGGTATGGCACAAACAGTGTGACCGTATCGTCGCTACCAGTATAATGTCACAATTATGTTCGATACAGAGAACTCAAAGCCAACGAGAAGCGACAGCTCGGCGTTTTGCGTGTCCTGTTTTGGTAGGCGCATGTGGCAAATAAGTTGTGTATCGCTAAAAACCATGTGCTCGTCTAAGCTGTGTTTAGTCCGCGAGCTTACGTTGCGCCTAGCGAATTGTGATATTATATTGTTTTCGTTCTGTTGCATTTGCATCTGTACTAAAAAGTAAGGTCGCTCAGTGTAGAAAATAAGCAAGTTTTCTCGGAGTATCAAGCTGTGGATCGACCGTTATCGTTGCGTGAAGGTCACTGAAAAACGACCAGTCGATATCAAAGGTACCGACAGGTATTGTCGCTTCTGGTTCGCTGTAATATTCTGTGGTTCGATATATCCAACGACGACACAGTAAGATGGACATATTATTCTCTTTATCATAGCAAGCCGACAAGACATCAAATGCATAAGTCAAACAGGTTCCAATGAGTTGCCTGGTCTATCTGTTTTATCATCGTTGGATACACCCATAGACAATTTACCTTTAGATACGTAGAGCTAATCTCCTGCGCAAACAAGTTACGTTTTATGGGTGAAAAAATACGTCCGAGTGCATGACTCGCCGGTCAGCAGTCTTCCCTCTGGGCACCTTCGGGCATGCGCACAAACCGCGTGTTATCGGCTCGTCCTACTTTAGCGACATGCTCAAAATACACTCCAGAACCGGCTCGTCCGCCATTTTTGTTGTTGTGTTTATAACCCCCCATACACGCTCTAGCATGTCGGGTGAACAAGAGTTGGAAATAGACTCGGACCAACATGCTCGATCGTATATGTGTTGTACAAGCCTAGTTGGCGGTTGGAATGCTCGGCTCGAAGCTTGGCTCGGTGGCACCGACCAACAGGCGCTCGGCGCAAACATGTTCGTACGTATATGGTAGTCACCGAGCATGTTGGCCAATTCCAGCATTTCCGTGGGAGCCCAACGAATACTTACACCAGGTGCGAGCCGCTGGATGAAATAGACATATTTCGGTGCTCTTGATTTAGCGTAATTTTGTCGTGATGTCGTTCAGCGACAATAAAAAGTTTTGGACGGAATTAATAAATTTATAAAGAGGACAAAGGGCCCTTTAGGACGTAAGAAGCAAAAAGTACAGCAACAAACATATGATGAGGGACAGTTACGGTATACCTGTAGAAAAGTGCAAAGAAATTACCCCTGATGCTAATGCAAAATTTGTAAAGTCAAAAATTGAGAGTCTAAGAGAGCTTTATTTGGGAGAAAGTTAAAAAAAGTATGAAAGTCAAAAAATAAAACAGGAAGCTCGCAAGATGGTTCTGCTAGAGACTAGTTGCAGCAGCTCTTTAAAAGACGTTTCGCTCATCCGCAAATAGTTTTAAAAATCTTGCGGCTCGTTAGCAGCCAATTCTTTTAAATGTGCCATATATGACTAAATTTACTTCGTTCTTGAAGCCATTGTTTTGTCCAAACACGTCTGGGGTTTCTCCTTTTTCGCTGGTCTAAACATATAAAGCCACCCACAATCGCTGTCGTAGTAATAAAATCCATATTATATTATTAAATGGGTGATGCTCACTAAATAATAACAGTCGATGATCAACTGATGTTGGGTTGGGAAAATGGTTGAAACTTTGGTTCGGACGAGTATGGAATCAAACGAACATGCTCGGTTTGAAGTTGTGCTCGTGACGAGCCAAGCATGCTCGAGCGTGTATGGGGGGTTTTAAGGTTTCTCTGTGGATTTCTTGTAGTTTTCTTAGCTATTGTGGAATGTGGGTGTTTAATATTCACGGATTTCTAGCTTTTGTGTAGTTTAGTGTCTGATTGTGAGAAAATTAATTCTGTCAAAGTTGCTGGTTGGTTAATTTTTTGGTTAAAATCTGTACACCCCGACATTAAGCTTTTAATAAAGCCAGTATTCCACGGGTCTAGTTCTCGGGCAAACACTTTTCAAATTCTTGAACAAGAAATTTTGCTTGAAAATGTTTTACACGTACCCAAGTTTTTGCCAAATTATAAAAATCAATACGATATAAACCAACTAATATTTGACTTGAGGTTAGGTACGCGATAACACCGTAGATTGTGCTGTTTTTGTTTGTTTTTATATTCGATTTTATAAGACTAGTTTAATTCACTTGTTCGGGTTTGTTCGAGAGAATAACTCTTCCTTTTCGAACAAGAACACGACGACGAATCATTTTTAAACAAATTTTAAAAACAAAACCTTAAAAACAATTTTCTATCCTTAAAATCTGATAGGTTTGCTACTACGAAAAATGCCAGAAATCACTACCCCCAACTTGATCAAAAATTGAGGAGAAAGTCCAATTTTTTAGCAAGAATTTAAATTTTAAAGTCCGGACCTGTCTATTTCCCACTCGTCAAATTGATTATGTTGCAGTGCGCATGTCTAATAATGTCTAGCTTTCTTTACATGCGCCAGGCCATAAATCTGCCACTTTCGTGATTATTGTTTGCTTATCTAAAGGTAAATTGTCTATGGCCTCTTCATACGCTTTTAACATTTTTTACATCAATTTACCAGTGGTGATCGGTGGTATAAGGCAGGTGAGGCCCAGCCTCACCAGCATAAATCCAATATAAAATAAAATCGAATTTTACAATAGCCGAGTTCCTTTAAGTTTCTAAGGTTCTTAAGGCTATGTTGAGCGTTCCTTTTAAAAATTTAACTTAGCTCAGCAAACATTTGTTCTTCCCCTCTGGCCGCGGTTAAGTATGCAACTTGGCTGAGCAAAGATTTTTACTTAGCTATGCTGTTTAAAAGAAGAAAAAGGAAAGTACCTAATAGCAAAAAATACAAGAAATCCACAGAGAAAACACAAGAACAAAAATGGCGCCGAGCCGGTTCTGGAAAACCTATTAACAAGAGGGTTGTGCGCATGCCCAATCCTGTTGGACGTCAAGGGATGTGACCGGCGAGCCGTGCGTAAATACGTATTTTCTCACCCATAAAACTTAACTTTTGTTTGCGCACCAGATAAGCTGTTCGGACCTAAAGGTGCTGTGCTATGTACTATAGTTCGAGCAGGAATTTTACGGCCCGACCCGACAACTTTAAGGTATTTTGCACACACTCACGGCGACCATCCTAACGGCACCGATTTCGTTCGTGTTATCCTTGCACACATGCACGGTTTTCGTCAGTTTGATTCTATTTTGACTCGAATATGGGTTATAGACGTGCTGTGGCGATTTTAATGTCTTACATGCGTATCAAAAAACGAAGAAAGGCACGAAACAGAAGTTTGTGGGTTCATCCCATCAATATGGGAAGAAAACAATTCGGTGCATTCTTTGTACTATTTGGTCAGTTGAGGGAAGTCGAAAAAAAACTTTTTCAACTATTTTAGGATGTTCATATCCAGCTTTGATGACCTACAGGAACGATTAAAAAATTCGCTTCAACGTCAAGATACATATGAGAGAGTGCATACAGCCTATGGAAATGTTGGATGTTACAATCAAAATCAGGATTGACCTCCAAAAATATTTCCGTCCAGGCACTTCTTGTGCAGTTTCTGTCCTTATATATAGAACTTGTTTTGTCCCAAATAACCGGCCAAGCTTCCACCAAAGATATTATTGTCGCATATCCTTATAGGACTTTATTTATATCAATTTCATATAATTTAGGGGTAGATTTATTGTCTTTTACTTTGATTTTATCTACTGCCATTACGAAAAATATGATTATGATAAAATATACTAAATAAAATAATGTTCCCGCCAATGAACCAAGAAAATATCGTAAACGCGGTACATGTGCAAGCGCCAATTAAATCTTAAACTCTACTATGGGCATCCTCTCTCCGTCAACACGGTAACGGTCGCCGTGAATTATAGTGGGGGCACGAGGTGACATCGCGGTGGAACTGAACCGTGTACAGGTCGACACACGGATCTGTGTCTACGAAAAGAATGCGAGCAAAAAATGGTTTGCGGAATACGATGTTGTCACGTACAACTTATTAAATTCTAATTTAATATCTCTTACCGGGTCAACAGTACAATAATTAATGAATTTAATTTACTCATTGAAAAGAAATAGTAATATATTTAAGAAACTAATATTTTAGATTTTATTACAATTTCAACATTATTTAAAATTTCTTTTTATCCTATTAATTTTGATATTGAAATGCAAAATAGAGAGTTCCTTCATTAAAGTACTTCTAGCGTAAAAATATGGCAACATAGCGTAAGTTCAAAGGGAACAGGTGGCTATAACTATTGTAATTGGTTACGGGTATCATCTGACACCCGCAAAAAGTAATGGCCGACCTTTGAAGAAATGTGATTGATTCTTGGTAATTTGTTTTCTTAGTCAGTGACGTAGCGATACAATGGGCAAGAGTTACTGATTTATTTTTATAAATACGTCGGCGGTCGGCATCGTGTCGTGTGTCGTAGTGTTTTGTAGTGTGATATCTTGGAATTTTAAACTTTGGAAGTGTGAGTATAAACTTTGTAAGTGTTGTGAATTAGTGAACACGAATCAATATATTCGTGGTAAAACCCTTCACAGTCAAACCCGTGAAGTACCTAATTGCTAATGTTTACAATATATGTGAGGGGAAATCTGAAAATAATACTTTTAAATTGCCACCAAAGCGAAAATTAGACAGGGTTGCGAAGTTGCGATGTATACGGGAGCGTGGGTGATGTAAAAAAAAATCCACAAAGAAGACATCAAAAGGAAAGAAAACAAGCCCGATCACTTGCTATTATCTCCAGGCAAGAAGAGGCCTCGTCTTTCTGCGGTGGAAAAAATCGAACATTTTGATTTTGGAATTGTTCGGAGAACAATAGAAACGTTTTATTTAGAACTAAAAGTGGTTCCAACCTAAAAAAAAACTGCTGCAAAAGTTGAGAAGCGACACTAAGGTACTTTAGCATCTCTAAACTAAGAGAGCTTATGGACGAAGCCATCGCCTCAGTGATACCAGCTGATTGGGAAAAGTTTTGTCGACATGTCGTCGACATAGAAAATCGGTCTTGGGAGACCGACTATATAATGGAGGAGATTGAACCTGTCATAATACAGCTTGAGCCTGACGACGACACAGACTCCGATGATAGTGATAGTGATAGTGATGAGGGTGAAGGTGAAGAAGACAGTTAGATAGGTACACTAATCAGGGGTAGAGAGATTTTAAAAATTTTTTTTTCGCAAAACGATCGAAACCGAAAAACCATCAATCATTCATGGAGCTGTTTTTTAAAACTAATTAAAATAATAATTTTTATATATAAAATAATGCAATTATTATTATTCTAGAATAATTATTCCCTAGTTTTGTTAAATTTAAATAAATCGCTGCCGCACGTCCATGACTAAGCCATTTTTAAAGGATTGTGCTTTCCCCTTACCGATACGTCGTAGACATAGACTGGTGTGTCGAGCTGTATACGGGCCGGTGCGTGTGAAAGGTCACATATGCTGCCTAATCTCTTAACCGTATAAACGGTGCCGTTAGGACGATCGCCGTGAGTGTGTGCAAAAGGCCTAACATTGACGCGACCCGAAGAAATTATTATTTAAGAACAAAAAGCCCAGCCGACCCTAAAAGCCCTGAACGAACTAGCAACACAGCATCGTAATAAAAAAAAATAACGTTTTTAAAGCTTTTTGATAAAGATCCAAAATTATTACTTTTCCCCTTCCCTGTATATAAGATAATTATTTATTATTGAGCACAAAAATATCTAATGCCGCAACCGGAATTTCGAGTTTCCCTCTTTATCTTTAAAAATTTAGGCGATACCATGTTAAAGGTATATGAGAAAAAATATTTTTTTCGGTATAACCGGAAGTCGCATTACTTTCCCAAATAATTCTAATGGACGTAAACAGGAACTGACGACAAGGCATAAAATTTTGTTTATATGTTTTATAAAAGGTTATTAAATCAATGTAACTTTTAAAAAGGTCAGTAAAAGAAAAAAAATCATATATTTTTAAAGACCTTACCATACTTTCCTGTTTTGACTACAAAGTAATCAAATTTTTTATCCAGAACGGTAGCTGAACCTCTACTTAACACCTCCGGAAAAGCGGCTGCTTGCAAAAAAATAACCCACTATACAAGTTAATAGGGAACTTGACAAAAATTTTAAATGGGGAAAAAATTCTATAAATCATAAGTATATATTGTCATAAAACATATGGCAGCAAAAAAAAACAACATATTTCGTCCCAAAAGACCGTTAGCAAGATTTAAAAATGCCCCAAAATTCAAATTATCCCAAGCGAGTAAAAACGGGTCGTGACGTCAAGAAGTATAATTCGTGTGTGACATCCACGAAATAGGTTATAGATTGGCAATAAATTGAACGACGTTGAGAATTCCACCTTAAAACAACAATACAATAACAATAACACACGGCAATCCAAATGCAAACTCGGACGGATGACGGAAAAGTCATACTTCCTGACGTCATCGGGCTTGGCGCGCTTAAAAGGTCGTTTGAAATGCTTTTGGCACGCGCGAAACTTTAAAGAATTTTTACCAAGTTATTACTGATTTTTAAGGATTGAGGATTGGGGAATATTTTTTTTAGGACTAACTAAATCATATTATTGAAAAAAAAATTGGAAAGTTCCCTATTCTGTAAACTGGTCTCATCACATAATAAAATAAAAATGTTCGGTCCAATGCCAAAAAAGGCAATGTGGATGTCCTGCGATTTTGAGTTTTTTTCCAGGGAATTGACTGATTTTGAGTTTTTTTTTACAGGGAATAGACTAATTTTGTCCAAGTGCTCAACTGCGACAATATAGCGTGTCTGCGATTTTTTAGTACAAAACTAATGTACCATTCTTGCAAATTGTCGTTTCAAAAAAATATTTTCTTTAAATTTTTAAAGTCATACAGACTAAGTTAAAGAAAACTAAATGAGCCCTTAACTTTGCGTGATCAAGTTTTACTGGTTATCAAAAGCCGTCAAAATGAAACTGAATTGACAGCCCAAGTGATGACGTCAGAAAAGGCGCGGATAAGATAAAAAGCATTTGTATAGTTTTTTAAAAATGAAACCGTACGTGCCATTTAAAATCTTTGCCTTGACTGTCATGAGAAGTACAAAACAAAAAAATCATGGCATCAATTATGTACTAAAAAGCATTCATACTGGTGGAAAGGAAAAGTATTATCAATGTAGGTTTGTGAATTTAATATCCAAACGCCATTAAATATACAGTGTGTCCAAGGATAGTTTGGAACAGGAAAAACTTTTTTATTAGTAGGTATAGAAGAAAAAGGCATCATTTATAAAAACGTCTGCTTGTGCTGAAACTACAATTTCGAATATAAGATTTGCGAATACTATATAGGGTTCGTCAGAAAGAACATTTTTAGGTTTTTGAATTTGGTTTAAAATAAGTTTACATCAAAACAAACAACTATTGTTGCTTTCCTACTTCGAATATGATTTTATATCTGGCCGAGAACGATTTTGTTGTAAGAAAACCATTTTTTATTTGCCAACTTTTGAAGTATTTTTATTATTAGGTAGGTACATGTCATATTTTTTCAATTCATTTAATCATAAACTATAAAACTTTTATTCAAACGTGGTACCACCGAGTTAGCGCATAGTTCATCTCACCATCTGAATTCATTTTTTTTTCTTTAAAGAGATCTAAGCTATTATTGAAACTGGTTTTATACACATATTATCAGATATCCACACAAAAATGAAAGTTGATAATTGTGAGATTGGGGCTCTTAAGTGCCAACTGATTTGGACCATAGGTACCTTCCAATCCAACTGTTCCCAAAGTGATGATTTAGCCAATCATCAAAAGGAATTGAAAATTAGAAGTGAAAAAAAAACCAAAAAACAAAAACTGTTGTTTTTGATGAACCTTGTATAGTAATCGCAAATCTAATGGTTGAAATTGTAGTTTCAGCACAAGCAGACGTTTTTATAAAGAATGACTTAAAGGTAAAAAAAAATCCTCTTCCAAGCTCTATCTGTGGAGACACTGTAGGTACATTAAATTGGGGTGGCATCAAATCATATACAGGGTGATTCACGGTGTATGGAACGTTAGATGTTTCTGACGAACCAGTAAAGGAATCGTTCTGAAAATTTTGTCACGTACAAAAGCGGACATGCTCTACCAACCTAAAATATTTTTGACAATACCGTGATGCCGCTTCCACACAAAAATAATAGTAACTTCGAATTTTTAAATGCAACACCATATATTTTATTTTATTTTCGAAACCCCCATTACTTTCCTTACAATTGTTATTAACTCTACTCTATACTTATCTCTTACCGTTTCTAAGATATAAATTTAATTTCAGTTTTTTTTTTGTCCGAAAACGTCACTTTTAAAAATGCTGATAATTTTGAACTCTAAAACACTGAAACCCTGAAATTTGGTTAATAGTTAACTAATACCATCGGGCTCTTTGCCCTAGTCCCAAATCTTAGTTGCAATATACAGGGTGGTTGAAAAATACACTTATTCTGGTAACTTAAAAAGTGACCATAAGTCCTTTTTTTCAAATGTAACACCCTGTATATTATTACGGATTTGAAAAGCTGCTAAAATTTCTCTTAATTCGTGTATATCATACCTGTACCTAAGTAACTAGTTTAACCATTTTTTTGACGTATTAAGCATGATTTGTAAAATTTTCTATACAATTCAATTTTCATTTGGTTATTAGTAAGTTAGCCATGACAAAAACTGATGTTTACGTATGTTACTATGGTTATCGTTTTGACATTTCATTAGGTTTAGATACAAGATAGAAATACACTTTAAAGTCATGGAAGAAAACTATATAAATGCAGTTGTTATGAATTTTTTTATTTTATTTGGACAATGGGATAGAATTATCGCCAGGACATGTATAAAGTTTAACGAAATGTACTCTAATTTACCGCCAATGAATCTCAGAAAATTCATAAGAATCCAGAACAATTTTACTGAGTTTGGTTCAGCTTTAAAGGGGCCAAGAAACTTGCCTCGAACCGTGACTTCTGACGAAGACAACGAGATTAATGTTTTGGCATATTTTCATGTATTTCCCCAGTCTTCAATACGATGTGCTCAATACGATTTAGGTATAACATATTCATCAGTTCAAAAAGTTTTAGTACAGCATAACATACATTATTACAAGTTTACAAAAGTTCAAGCCATGAAGCCTCAAGATCCTCAACAGAGAGTTGTGAAATGTTATTGGTGCGCACTCAAGAAGATCCAAATTTATTAAATAAAATAATTTTTATCGATGAATCAAAATTTTCAAGGGAGATTTTTAATAGAAGAAATAGTCATATCTGGTCCAGAGAAAACCTCATGTCACAAAAGAACCCGGATTTCAAGAAAAATTTAGTTTTAATGTTTTTTGCATGTTAATGAATAATCAATGAAATTAGGTAATATACGAGGAGTCATTAATCTCGTTGTCTTCGCCAGAAGTCACGGGTCGAGGCAAGTTTCTGGGCACTTTTAAAGCTGAACCAAACTCAGTAAAATTGTTCTGGATCCTTATGAATTTCTGAGATTCATTGGCGGTAAATTAGAGTACATTTCGTTAAACTTTATACATGTCCTGGCGATAATTCATCACATTGTCCAAATAAAATAAATAAATTCATAAGAACTGCATTTATATAGTTTTCTTCCATGACTTTAAAGTGTATTTCTATCTTGTATCTAAACTTAATGAAATGTCAAAACGATATCCATAGTAACATACGTAAACATCAGTTTTTGTCATGGCTAACTTACTAATAACCGAATGAAAATTGAATTGTATAGAAAATTTTACAAATCATGCTTAATACGTCAAAAAAATGGTTAAACTAAACAAATTTTAGCAGCTTCTCAAATCCGTAATAATATACAGGGTGTTACATTTGAAAAAAATGACTTATGGTCACTTTTTCAAGTTACCAGAATAAGTGTATTTTTCAACCACCCTGTATATTGCAACTAAGATTTGGGACTAGCGGAAAGAGCCCGATGGTATTAGTTAACTATTTACCACAGTTCAGGGTTTCAGTGTTTTAGAGTTCAAAATTATCAGCATTTTTAAAAGTGACGTTTTCGGACAAAAAAAACTAAAATTAATTTATATCTTAGAAACGGTAAAAGATAAGTATAGAAGTTTTGTTTGGTTCTAAAGCGCAACAATTTTTAAAAAAACTCAAATTAACTAACAGAAACTTTATTACGAACAACAACAGTAACAAACGTTCGATACGAGTTATGATGTAAAAAGTCGTTGAGATAATTGTTTTACTTATATTTATAACCTCGCATGGTTATCTTGGATTCTGCTGACTCGAGGCTTTCCGTGGGAATCAGCGGATAGTTGTGATCCCATAACTTATAGTAGAGCTTTAAAAAAATTGTAAGGAAAGTAATGGGGGTTTCGAAAATAAAATAAAATATATGGTGTTGCATTTAAAAATTCGAAGTTACTAATATTTTTGTGTGGAAGCGGCATCACTGTATTGTCAAAAATATTTTAGGTTGGTAGAGCATGTCCGTTTTTGTACGTGACAAAATTTTCAGAACGATTCCTTTACTGGTACGTCAGAAACGTCTAACATTCCATCCACCGTAAATCACCCTGTATATCATACCCTCTGCCGTTTTAACATTTTTTAAAAATCCTTGGAAAAAGATATTTCCGGCCTCGTATCATTGGCGTTCCTGTATTATTTTGTACGTTTTAGATTGCCATTAAAAACCTATGCAAAATTGTCAACAAAGTTATGGTGTTGCTATAAAAAAAAATTAAAAAATTAATATTAGGCTTGCGTTCACACACCTGTTGCCTTGGCCTGGCAATATTTTCATACCGTTCAAAGAAATAGATAAGTTCAGTACAATACCTGCTCTTGGGGCAATAAGGGATTCTGGAACATCGGTTAAGGATAAACCAGCAGCTCCCCATACTATCGTTTTTCCATGGGTTTGACGTTTCGAAAGGTAATGGTACAATTTCTCCGCTTCTTTCCTTATGTGTCTCGTTTTAATCTTAAAAGCAATTACAAATTTAGCTAGGGAATAAACTTTTAAAAAATTTATTTTAATAAAACCTTTAGGATTTAAGTTGGGATTTTAGTCATTAATCATAATATTTTGTAATTACCAATTTCTAGAATTAATCTTAAGTAGATACCTAAGTATACTAGGTGTAACAAAATAATAAATTACTTTAGGTATTTTTCATAGAAATATCGCTTAAATAATAAGTTATAAAAATTACTTAACAATTAGGAGACTTCGTATAAGATTGTACTTTCCCTTGAGTAACAGCTCACAAATAAAAATTAGTTTCTCTTAAAATACAGCAACCAATTTTTAAAATAGAATTTTTCTAAAACCTTTTTTTACATTTTCTATGATCGTAATTTATCCTGATATACTTTTTACATTCAATTCTTGATGTTTTTTAAATTGCACAATTATTTTTAATTCAGTAGTGGTTAGCACACATTCATAACTTACTTTATGTCTGTACTGCCGTTTATTTTCTTCAATTCTATCAGAAAAACTAAACAATGGACTACATCTTTCTGCAAGTTTATTTTTACCATCTGTTAGTTCAGCCTACCAAAAAAGGATAATAATTATTAGTGGATAAATAAGTATATATTTATTTGTTCCCTGTAAAAATGATTAAATTTTTTAACTCCGTGAAACGCGTCACACAAATATTTCATTTAAAACAAGAAAAGAATTATTTAAAAGCATTAGTAATAATCTCGGTAATAATTTAAAACACTTACTTAAGTAATAGAAATTATTATCATAAAGTTTACTAATCAATATTAAAGCATTTATACAGGTACCTACAAATTTCATATCAATTCTGTAAAACAAAAAACACAGTCTAATTGTTGCATCGAAATAATCCCTCACTTCACTAATAAAAACCTTCTGATTTTGATTAAAAATGATTTTTCGGATAATAATCGTAGTTCCTGTGGAATATGGTTACAGATTTCAAGATGACCAAATGAATGTTCCTCTGAATAAATATACTTATAAAATTCATGTTTTGTTCTTTACTGTGTATTTTTTCATTAAATTGAACCAAGGACTTATTCTCTCTAATATGATGTGATCTCAATCGCGACAAGTCTTAAACAGACCCTTTTTAACAAAAAATAATAATCATCTTGAAGGTAATAATTGCAAGCATAACGCAATTACACAAGTGGGTATCAATTTGTAATGCAGTATGTTAAGTTAATTATTACAAAACAATAATCTTAAACTTAATGTGGAGAAAACTGGATTAATAACATTTAATAAAACAAAACAAAATGAATCGCTTTTGGTTAGATGGAATACCAAATCGATACCAGTAAGCGATAACATAAAATTCTTGGGAGTCTATATCGACTCAACGTTGAGCTGGAAATTTCATATTGAGAATTTAACCCTTAAAATGAGCCGATACTGGTTTCTTTTCCGCAGGCTTCGAGAGGTACTTTCCAAAAAGACCATAAGAACTTTTTATTTTGCCTGCGTCCAATCAATCATTAGCTACGGTATTCTATTCTGGGGCGCTTCCGGATGTGCCAATAATGCCTTTAGGGCACAGAAAAAGATCATAAGAGAGATCTACAGGTTACATCCAAGAACATCTTGTAAGCCATATTTATCTCAGCTTAGAGTACCTACAGTTCCATCTCTCTACTTCAAATCTTTGGTTACTTTCATAAGGACACATCCGCATTTTTTCCCATCAAACGCAGAAAATTACACCTTGGAAATGTCAATGACAACCAGGGGTAGGGGAGATCTTCGCATCCCATTGCACAATTCAACTTTTTTTGAAAAAGGACCCTACTATAGGGCAATAAAAGCATATAATAGTCTACCTAATCATATTAAAGAAATACACGATATAAGGAGGTTTAAATCCAAAGTGAGTGAGTACATTATGGAAAAATGCTTTTACACCTTTAATTTTTAGATTCTTGTATTAAAACTAGTCTTTATCACATCTTATTTCTTTTAATTTTAATTTTATTTTAATTTACTTGTATAATTTATTCGCTTGTTTGTTATATCTCAGATATTTATATATAATATATTAGCACTTAGGATATTTTGTGTATTCCATGCCTTTTGTGTGACGTTGCTTTGTGATTATGTAAATCATTTTGTTGGCAATAAAGATTATTATTATTATTATTATTATTACATACAAGTTAAAATAAATTAATGTTTAGCCTATATTTATAAGGTGTAAAGCCAAAACCCGATAACTATCCAATTCACATTATTTCAAGATGTTTAGTTTTGGAAAGTCGGGTAAACTTGAAATCTAATAGCGACTTAGGTATCTTTCAGAGCAGAGTTCAAGTGTCTGCTTTCCACCACTGCTGTTTTTATTATGTGTTATGACATTTCTTCATTTTATCCAAAAATCGGCCAAATAGCTCTCTTTGGAGTATAACTGCCCACAGCTTAACTTTAAATCGATTGGATTTATAAGTTAATGAAAGCAAAAAAAGAAGTATGTGCAAATTTGACCAAAATTCGTTTTTTGTTTTTATTAATTTACCCTTGTAACCCTAATAAATCCGTGTTTGCTTTTTGGAGAAAACGAAAAAGAAACGAAATATTGACAAGAAAATAAATGGCGAATGCGAGACGACGCGCGCGTCCGGATATCATCTAGTGAAAGAAGAAGTGGTGAGAATCGAATTGTTTGTGTTTTTATTTTAATAAAACCAGCATTCTTACTTTTAAATTTAGTTTTGTCGATTTGATATTAGAAAATAATTTTGTGGACAATAAGAGGGTTGCAAACTTTCTAGGCTTATTTATAGATGATAAATAATTAAAGTTTTATGACCATATTGTCTCCCTTAATAGAAAACTAGCATTAGGATGTTATAGTGTAAGAGTTGCCTGTAAGGAACTGGGAATGCAGATGGGAAGGACGGTATATTTTTCGCTCATTGAGAGCCACCTGCGACATGGTCTAACCTTTTGGGGGTTCTGTAATCAAAAACTAAGTACTGTAAGTATGAGATCTATTATGGTCATACAAAAGAGTGCTATAAGATATCTTTGAGGTGTAAGAAGTAGAGAACATTGCAAGCCACTTTTTATTAACCAAAGAATTCTTGCTGTTAGTCTGTTTATTGTGGAAACTGTTTGCCTGATTCATAAGTACAAACATTATGACAATGCTACGGTTTACAACATAATGACAGTTTACCTTTGCTAATCCCCAGGACGGCCCTTACAAAAAATTCAATTATATTTAAAAGCGTTAAATTGTACAACCATGTGCCCTTGGCATTATGGCAGATTCGGGAGAGTAGAGGTGTTAAAAGCTCTATTCAAAATTTATTGGTTTCAAGACTATATTATAGTAACCAGGGATTTCATGAGGATAATTTTTAATCACTTGTCTTCAGATATGTTTGTGATTTTATGTTATTGTGCTTGTAGTTTTTTTTATTTTTATGTGGTATACTTTGTGTCGCTTTGTGTTAAATCTTAAACATCTTTTTTTAACTGTCTTACTGACTGGATTTTATTACAGATTTTATACCCATCAAATCAAATAAAATCATTTATTTTCATGTGAACATGCTACCTTAATGAAGTTAGCACAGCAACTTGCTTTGAAAAAGATGGGAATGCGTATAATGATTGCCCATCGTATGCCCACTTTTGCCCATACAGTAGATTTTTTTGTCCACAATTTGTTTAAAAATAAATCAATTATAAATTTTCGCGGGCCAACGTCCTTTGAAAAAGTAAAGTTAGTATAAATGCCAATGCATCAGAAAAAAGCTTTTCGTTTGCCCATGTTTGCCCATCAATTTGTTTTTTCAAAATTAAATTTTTACAATAAAATTGTTAAATAAACAAAATAAATTGAAAATTAATAAAACCGACTATTTTTGCATTAATCCATAGATCTTTGTATGCTCATGAATTAGTTTTCAGTTAAATACAATTTTTACAAACAACAAAATAAATTGCTAAATTAAAAAAGCCAATTTTTTTTTGCATTAATCCAATTTGTTTGGGTTTGTTCGGGTTTCTTTGGGTTTGTTCGGGTTTTTTATTTGTTTCAACAAACCCGAACAAACCCAAACAAAGATCTATGGATTAATGCAAAAAATAGGATTTTTAATTTTTCAATTTCTTTTGTTTATTTAACAATTGTAAAAATGTAACATTGAGAAAACTGATTGATGGGCAAACATGGGCAAATCTATGGATTTATGCAAAAAAAGTCGGTTTTTTTAATTTTTCAATTTATTTCGTTTAAGTATTTAACAATAATTGTAAAAATTTAATTTTGAAAAAAGAAATTGATGGCGAAACATGGGCAAATGAAAAGCTTTTTTCTAATGCATTGGCATTTATACTTACTTTACCTTTTTAATGGACGTTGGCCCGCGAAAATTTATAATTGATTTATTTTTAAACAAATTGTGGGCAAAAATATATATTGTATGGGCAAAAGTGGGCATACGATGGGCAATCATTATACGCATTCCCATCTTTTTCAAAGCAAGTTGCTGTGCTAACTTTATACACTCGAACATGCTAATGCATTATTTACATTCATATAAGTTTCATAATATATTATTTAAGATAAAACCTCGGATAAAACACTTTAAAACTATTTTATTTTTAAAATAAGATCAAAACACAAAACAAGTTAAAATTCACAATTAAAAAATTCTTCAAATGTATAGAAGGCCCCATTAATCAACAATTTCTTTATGTTCGCTTTAAATTCTTTTAATGATAGGTTTCTTAGATTATATGATGAAATCTATTATTGTTCTAAGATTTTAATTGAAATTATATATTGTTGATTTAAATATTTCAGATGTTAGGTGATGAGCTTTGTCAATAGAGTTTCCTAGCATATTTTGAATTTTACAAAGCCAGGACCAGGAAGCTGAAATGTTATGTTGCATTGCTCGAAGGTGTTTACAATAATCAACTAACCAGGCAACTTTGACTCCCAGTAATGAGTGTAATGACATTGACAATAGTTTCCAATGAGTCCTCATGCCGGCTCTGGTTTCAAGATCCTTTCACTACCTACCTATTGTACTGTTGGATCACAATTGTACATTTATCTGCCCTAGGCTGCAACCACTGCACGAAGCCTGAATCTCAAACATTACCTAATATGTACTAACTAATAACGCCTAATACATCAAAGTCGCATCAATCACAAAAAATATTCGAGTCCTTGAGTTTACACCATTTACACCAAGCTTATAAATACTTAGGTACTTTCCTTAGTTTCTTTTAAATAGCAAGAAAAGTAAATATCTTTGTTTTAACGTTGTATAATCGTATGAGAAATCTAGAAGGACATACTTTACCGAGGCAAGGGGGGAGAAAAAATATTTTGTTGAGCTTTGCTTTGCTATTTAAGAGTAACTAAAAAGGAACTTGGCTAACGACTATAAAAATCTTTTGATTACCTTTATCCTGTCCAAGTAGCTAGTCGAGTTATGTACGTTTTTTAAATTAGTGCAGATCGAGTTAATTTCTTTGCTTAAATTATCATTTAACTTTGTCAAATTCTGAAAAAAAAGAATAAAAATGTGACATAACCTAATCTTATAACCCCTAAAATACTAATAATATTTTTGGGCAGTTCACTTGAATTTACCTTTAGACTAGTAAATGAACTTATGTAGCCTTTTAGCCTTGATATTCTGTAATACCCTGACATTGTTATAAAGGATATTACTATAGTTTAGGAATAAGTATTATTGTTTCTAAAAAAATTAAAACATTTTTGATTTTTGGGAATGCCGAAAAAATTAAAAAAGAATGACAGAATGACATGTCAGAGACAGACATGTGCGTAGTAAAGGTGTCAAACTATCGATAGCGACTATCGATTGTATCGATAGTTGCAAAAAGCATCGTCTTCTGTTTAAAAGAAACAAATGGAAAGTATTATTTATCCAATCTCAGTTTGAGGACATTCCAATCATTCCATACGGCGGTAAACAGTCTCAAAGAGACCGACCGCACAACCAGGGTTGTCAGATCTTTCTTCTTCAATTCTTTAAGTTTTTTTATTAAAGATGTTTCATTTATATCAGTATTCAATTGTTAGTCAGTAACTTTCTTTGAAAGCTAGTTTGCAAATATACTTTAAACCGAGGAGTTTTGAGTGTGACAGAAAAAAATAACAAGCCATTCATTGTTATAATAATACATTCTTTAGTCCTTAAGAAACAATATAACTGAAATCAAGACAAAAAGTGTTTTCAGTGTTTAAAAACAACTAATTAACAAACCCTTGTTTCTCGTATATACTTACATTGTGCTTACAAATCCGAAAATTTTGAAGAATTGGCAACAGCATGTAATTTGTTGCGATTGCAAGCGCCAGGATATAAGCTGAACCGGTACCCGGCCCGTCTGACGATCGATTCTACCAGACAGAGATAGGCCAGTGACCGCCGATGGCGTGGAAGAGACGGAGACAAAATATACGTGGTTATGCCTTGATGAACTGGCTGGAGTCTGGTTGACGAGAATGAAGTTCTGGTAAAAAAATTAAAGCATTTTCTGAGCAGTGTCGTGCCGTGTCAGGTTTATTTTTCTGATTTTAGTTTTGTATATAGAATTTTTGAGTTACCTTATATTTATTATTTTAATATATAATATTATTATATATACAGTGAGTTTATAAAGTGTAGTATATGTACAAACACCTAATGTCAAACAAACTTATAAGTGTGTATGCGCATATTAATTATTTGTGTGGAACGCCTATGGTTAGGAAATTCCCACAGTTTAATGTCATTAAATTGACCTAAGAAACACTATACCTAAGGCCTTTTGCACACAGTCACACTCACGGCGACCGTCCTAAACGGCACCGTTTACGCGATCTACCGCGTTCGTGTAATCCTTGCACACATGCACGGTTTTCGTCAGTTTGATAGGCGATGTGGCGATTTTTTTGTCTTACATGCGTATCAAAAAACGAAGAAAGGCACGAAACAGAATTTTGTGGGTTCATCCCATCAATATGGGAAGGAAACAATTCGGTGCATTCTTTGTACTAGGTATTTGGTTAGTTGAGGAAAGACGAAAAAAAACTTTTTCAACTATCTTAGGATGTCCATTAGGCTGTGTAATGTGTAAAAAAATGATTTTTTCAATAAAATATTTTTCTGTTGGATGGAAATTACAAATGTGTCCTCAAAATGTTCATTTACACGTAATTTAACGTTTTCAGAGACAAATTTGTAATTTCCATCCAACAGAAAAATATTTTATTAAAAAAATTATTTTTATACACATTCCCACATCCACAAGAAGTCACAAAAAAATGATAATTTTGGATTTAAAAAATATTAAATATTGAAAAATCGCCCTTTTTACTAATTTTTAAGGTCACAGGGGCGCGGCGAAACATTTACGGATTTTAATAAAATTTTCCACAAATTACTTTTACATTATAGTCAGATATTGGCAAATATACCATTTACAATTTGCAATTTTTCACTTTTTCGGCCCATCAGCCTAATGTCCATATCCAGCTTTGATGACCTACACGAACGATAAAAAAATTCGCTTCAAAGTCAATATGCATGCATTTATGAGAAAGTGCATATGCAGCCAGGACTGTTGGTTGTTACAATCAAAATCAGGTTTGACCTCCAAAAATATTTCCTTCCAGGCACTTCTTGAGCAGTTTATGTCCTTATATTATATAGAACTTGTTTTGTCCCAAATAACCGGCCTTGCTTCCACCAAAGATATATGCATAGCCATATCTATACCTACTGCCATTTTACGAAAAATATGATTATGATAAAATATACTAAGTAAAACAATGATCCCGCCAATGAACCAGGAAAATATCGTAAGCGCGGTACATGTACAAGCACCAATTAAATCTTAAACTCTACTGGGCATGTCTCTCCGTCAACACGGTAACGGTCGCCGTGAATTATAGTGGAGGCACGCGGTGACATCGCGGTGGAACTGAACCGTGTTTACGGTGCCGGTGCGTGTGAAAGGTCACATATGCTGCCTAATCCCTTAACCGTATAAACGGTGCCGTTTAGGACGGTCGCCGTGAATGTGTGCAAAAGGCCTAATAGGTAATAAGTTGCGCAACATGGATCGACCACGTATGCTTCTCATCCAGGTACAAACCCAAGAATTTACAGTTAGTGACTCTCTCAACTGCCTGACCAACTGGCTGAACCGCAACAAAGGCGTAAGCCTTTCTCTTATGGATGTAGGTAATGAGTTTTTATTGGATTTACAATGAGTTTATTTTTAGAGAACCAACCCATGGGAACTAGCCAGTATAGCGTCAGCCTTGCAAGACATTAACAGTCATTAAAAACGCATTATTCTTTAACAAAAATGTGATAGATTCTTAGTAAAAAACAGAAACAGCAATTGTGACAGCACACTACCCTAAGGGACTCCATACTTCATCAGCTTCTCCAGAAATGAAGCAGCTTTGCCAATCTTTACCACTATCTTACTGTTGGTTAAAAAAAATTAAATATACTTCTTGTGCCCATAGCTTTCAGCTTCCGTATCAAAATTCGATCATCCACGCAAGTAAGGTCAAAATAATAGGACGACAGAGAGATTTCCAACGGTCAGCGATTCATAGATAAACTGAACATGATGCGGCCGTAACCATGGAAGAACCACTGCGAAATCCCTGTTGGAGTGCTGGACATTTGACATAAGATTAAAATAGGCAAAATAAGTGAGTGCAGCGTATATAGTCATTGCTTTTTCGAATAGTGAGGATAAGCCTGTTACAGATCTGTAATTGGAAACCTCCCTATGACCTCCTCTCTTTTAATACGGGAGTAACGTGCGCCCACCAGAGACCAATTAAATATAAAGCAAAGCGTCTTTTTTATATGATTCCATATAGATATTCCAGGACAACTATAGGGATATCATCGAAATTACTGCAAGTCTTTTTGTTTTTCAGCTGCTTTAAAGCTATTGATAAATCATCCTCCGACAGCTCACCCAAGTACATGGAACTGCAATCCCTTTTCGATGACAAAATGCCGTCTCTATCCGGCCCCTAGCACAATCAACAGACCTAGCAAATTGGAGGCATAGAAGCCGCTAAAGTAATTTGCAATATTATGCTCCTTCTTAAGAATGACATTACTATCATGAGTAATGGACGTAGTGACCGTTTCTGTACCTTCCCCGACCCAGATTATCATTAATGATATGCCACACTGGGTAGTTTTCTACGTTTTCCATTTTATTTTTAAAAAATCCTCCGTTTAGCGAAATTAATAACGTGCTTCGAAAATTGTTTTTTTGCGCTTTTATAATACTCGGCACATTCGGATCTACTAAGATTTTTGTCAATCAGGTAAGATCTTTTAGCTCCCTACTCTTCCTAATGAACTCATCATGGCTGATTCATGTTTTAGACTTAACGAAGGACTGCCTAACGCTTGTTATAGGGCCACGCCAGTTCAAGAAAAATAACAGGGTGTACCAAAATTCCTCAAAGATAGCGACCACATCGCTAAACACATAAACCTGGGAAAAATCATTCTTCTCCAAGCATGTTTTAGCAAGTTAAAGATATTCCTAATAGAAACTACTCTCCTTTTAACAAGATTGTTCTGTTTATATGTACTTTTTATTACATATGAAATTTCGGCAGTTACTACAACTTGACCTTGTGATCAGCAATTTCCAGAACAACATTTTATAACAGACAACCAGGCTTTATTAGAGACAACATAATCAAGAGCGCTAGAGTTTGATCCGAAGATTTCCCTAATCAGTCAAATACTTAATATTAAGGTCCTCACTCAAAAGAACATATCATGAGCCCCCAGAGAAATTTCTTTAAAGAGGAAGCAAGAAATACATCAACCATCTACCTTACTGTGTACGCTACGGTGTAAATGGTGTCCGGAAAAAAGCCCACAGGAAATAAACGCACAGAAAACATCGCACAAGAAATATCCGCACCTGAAAAAATGCGCACATGGAACAAAACGCACACGGAAAAAAGCTCACGTGTATAAATGCGCACATGAAAAAAAACGCACGTCGTTTACTTTTTCGTTTTTTGTGTGGGCTTTTAAATTAAAACACACTCTACAACAGTACTTAAATCATAATAGGTATTTCCATAAATTATCCTACTAATTATAAAATAATTAAATCATAGTAAAAGAGACAGGTATCTAAGGTATTTATTGGGTGTTGGTAATAATTAATACTTTTACTTAAATATCAATTTACTACAATGTAGGAGTAGGACATAGTTACAGGTTCAGCATTAATTATTACTTACGGGCAGGTAAGGGTGCACTTATAAATAGGATACAGAATGTAAATTTCCAGAGTAATTATGCCAGGATACACTCGCTTACCTGCCAAAGCAATCATCCCTCGCTAGAACTCTTTGAAATCACCGGACAGACAATCCACTTGCCGAATCAATCCACGATAGATTTTGCAATTCCTGAGAAATACTCGGACTTAATATTACATGACTCGGGATTAGACTATCCAAATCGAATTTTAATTTTGGGAGGTACAAACTTACTGGACCAATTAAGCCAAGCCACACTATTCGGCGACGGAACGTTTGACAAAGCACCTACTATGTTTTACCAACTCTATACCTTCCATGCCATGCAAAGTAGGAAATTTATATCCACCATATGTTGCCGTTAGAAGACGTACAACATAATTTTAATAGCCTTGCGAGTACGTTTCCTGATTAAGAGAGATTGAACGACGTCCTGACATACTTTTTTTCGACATATATCCCAGGTGCCGCAGGAAGAAGTCCACAATTCCATCCAAGAACATGGAACCATTACGATGCAGCTCTTGATGAATCGCCAAGAACAATGCAAAGGGTTTCACAATGCCCTTAACTCTATATTTCATTGCAGTCATCCCAGTATGTGGACTCTATTCGATGGATTGAGAAGAGATTTAGCGTGTCACAAGCTAACATTAGTGAACTCTCAAACTAACCAACTGGAACCTATACTAAAAAGAAATATAAGCAACTTTATGCGCTTGTAGCCACTTCAGTACAAAAATATCATGAAACAGAGGACAGTTATCTTACTTAAGGAAAATAGCTAATCTACAGTAGGTAATATTTTTTTCTGTTCGTTTGTTATACCGACAAGGTATATGTTATATTTATGTATATTAGGTAAAAAACATAGTCTTATTTCTGTTACATATGTATCTATCTATGTAATATTTTGATGTCTTAAAGATTTAAAAAATATATATTTGCATTATATGGTATACACGTAAATTTTGCGTTTTTTTTTCCATGTGCGCAATTATACACGTGAGCTTTTTTCCGTGTGCGTTTTTTCCTTGTACGCATTTTTCCAGGTGCGGATATTTCTTGTGCGTTTATGTGACTGTGCGCTTTTTCTGTGTGGTTATTTCCTGTGCGTTTATTTCCTGATGTGCGCTTTTTTCGGGGATTCGTGCGCTACTACACGAACGGTACAATTAGGTACAACAGGGCGACCCGGCATCGATTCAAACTTATAGACTCACACCAGCACATTCATACGAAAATTCAACATTCAAATTTTTTTAATCCATCGATTTTATGTCCTTTGATATGGCATCAGCAGATTGAAACTCCTCCATGGCCCCTTCAGCTCGGCAAAAAGAGGATACAAGATGGAAACCAAAAATTGTCATAATACTCATAATCATTGTTTGGTACGTCTTTAGACATCCAGTGCCCAGTGATGAATGTTTAAGATATCTGGATCTTCCTCCATATATAGCATTTTCAGTTCTGGTATTTTATTTCGTATTCTTATAGGGTATTTACGTGAATTGCCTTCCATTTGTTTTTTGGTTTATTTATTCTTTCCCTGTTTTCGGGTTGGGAAGCAAAAAAAAGGGTTCACATTCCTCATCCTGATGGCCTATAAGGGAATAATTCGTGTTGATATTCAACTCTGGGCCCCCATAGCATTTCAAGTCAGCGTGTTGGGCGCTTGCGCAGCCTGCTGATCAGGTACACTATTTAATATTTTAGGAGTACTCTGGTTATTAATTCTTCCTGCAAAATGGCTTCCTGGTTTGACCTGGTATCATGGCCGTAGCCAGGGGGGATCAAGGGGGATTGATCCCCCCCCCCCCGAAATAAAAAAAATATATTTATTTTAGACTTTTAATAAGTATTAATGAGACTGCAGTTATATACAGTGCGCCAGTCTCACTTTGTTGTTAAACAACATAATAGTTAGTCTTATTGAAGGGCTACAATGGCTGCAGATCGCCTTCATGGTCTGGCTTTCCTATATGTCCACCGTGATATAAACGTTGTTCTTTGCCTAACCGTTGGCTAGCTACCCGCTCGCCCGGCCTAGACGTTCGAAAAATTAGGAACAATATGTTTTATAACTAAAAACAATTTTATTATCCGGCAACTCCGGCAAGTTAAACTAATTTTTAACAATATTTTTGAGGTCCGAACTATATTTTTTTTTTACATTGACTTGACTACCTTAAATTAATTACTGGTTCATAACAAACGTAGATGTAAACAAAATCATAAATATTTTCTTTTCTAAGAACAGGAAACTTGATTTTGTAATTTAGTACAAAGTAAGTAGGTATATAGGTATTTCAGATATTTTTTTTGTTCTTATTGTTTATTTTTCGTTTTCGTTCTTATTGTTTGTTGTTTTTGATCTTATTATTACATAATATAATTTATTATAATTAATTAGGTATGACTTAAGGTGGGAGTATCAACATGCTTTCCAACCTATAACCTATTTCGCGTAGATTTATTTATGTTTTCTAGCTTTCATACAAAATTTAAAGAAAATCAGTATCGACTTGATATTCTATAGATAGTAATTGACATATTTAATAAATATTAAGGAATTTTATAACTTATTTTAGGAGAATTGTATAGCGAAAAATATCGGGTAAGATTTTTTTTAACATTATTATGTCATTGTCACTCATTGTTCTTTCACTATACAATTCTCCCAAAATTAGCAATGAAATAAATTGATATTTTTGTAATATAGATACTACCTAAATAATGTACTGACGATACTGATTTTCTTTAAATGTTAGTTATTAAAATAATAAACTCAAAAAATCAACACGAAATAGGTTATAGGTTGGCAATAGATTGAATGACGTTGAGAATTCAACCTAATATAAGAGACATTTAATTAGTAAAATAAATAGTTTATTATTTATTTTTTCGACCGACGTTTCAAATTTCAAATTTCTTTTAGATTAAAAAGAGTGGTTTAAAGTCTGGCATATTGCCGCAGATTAAGCTTTACGGTTATTTTACCCAAAAAAGGGCGGGGCACCCAAAAATTTTTCTCCTTGCGGCGCAAAAGAGCGCCTTCGGCACAGTTCCCTTTCGCCCCCCCCCCCCCCCCCTAGAACAAATTCTAAATCCGCCACTGGAACAATCCCCCCCCGAAATTATTTTCTGGCTACGGCCTTGCCTGGTATAGCTTTAGTAGTCGTTCCCCTCCCAATTCACTAAACGACCTTTGAGACTCCTTCACCACTCGATCGGGTCTAAAATATTTATTACAACCGTAGTAAAGGATTTCCGCTTTTTCATGATACGACATAAACCCATAACAATAGGTACCGTACCGGTTTAATCATGAGTAAATGGTTGATCTGAATTATATTCGGTCTATATATGTTATGCACCGTTGAAAAATAACATCAATAAGTTAGATTAAATTAATTGATTCAGCCGATACTAGGTGGAAATTCATACTTATATATAGTACTAGCGACCCGCCCCGGCTTCGCACGCGGGTCTAAAATGTGTTTATTTACGACATCACATTAGAAACCTCTAAATTTATCAGTGTTTCTCTACAATATTATGCATTTATTATACATATAAACATTCCTCTTAAATCACTCTATCTATTAAAAAAACCGCTTCAAAATCCGTTGCGTAGTTCTAAAGATTTAAGCATACATAGGGACGGACAGACAGCGACTTTGTTTTATACTATGTAGTGATTATGAGATACAGTAAAACAAAGTTGAACTTGTAAATTCCTACTATATTAACAAAAAAATAACATGTTTCGGTAACACTGTATATATAGCTTCGTCAGATGACAATGATTTATTAAAAATTGAAAATAAAAAGCGGGTGTAATAAAATTAAATTATTGAAGATGTAAATAAAACAGTAGAAGGGTTACAATACAATAGCGGAAAATCCAATAGAGGGTTTAAAAAATTAACTGTACAATATAGTTACCTAATTTACAAAATCTTAAGTATATGGTCAACAAAATAAATTTAACAAAGGTGAATTATTTAAATCCAATTGATCATTAAGTAACAGAGGTCCCAATGACATTTGTGTGTTCATCTGCCTCAGATCAAATTTCCTAAAATCTTTAAAAATGGTCATCTGATTAGGTACATTACTTATTGCCTCTGTTTGTTGTTAGATTTATAATCTTTATAATCTCAGGAGGGCACCCCCCCCCCCCCTTAGATCCATCACTGATGACAACTATGGAGGACTTGAGGTAGGAGGCCGATCGCAATGCATTGGATTCGGTCCCAAATTAGCATCGGTAATTCAGGTTTACGAGTCGCTGTAAGATGGCGCGCGTGTTCGAAGTGGGCTATCAAATAATGGTTTCTTATGGACGCAATAACTATTTTTATTTAAATTAGTTCTTTAAGGAACAAATACGGACTTTTATATGAATTTACACTTACTTTGTTATACTTATTAGTAAACTCGGCCTGTATAAAGTTCCAACGATGCTTGGTTTTTAAAATACAGGGTATTAAACATTCTAGCTATACCTTTGGAGCTAGAAAGAGACTTATTTGGATGCGTTTTCTCTCTGAAAAAGATCCTGTCTTACACCCCGACACAAAGCAAACTCTACTTTTATAAATTGTACCATTATTCATTATAAATATGGAAATTAATTACAATGCAACGTTATTTGTCTTATCTTGCCTTCAAACATTATTTGTTATTTCAAAAAATAAAATGTCAATTGTCAAAAGTAAAAGCACAGAAAAATAAAGGGTTTAAGTAAAAGTTAAAATAAACTATGAAGGATCTAGTTTTCCATATTAAAAACGAAGAAGAAGAAAACATCAGCCCACTTCGGACGCGAGAGCCATCTATCGGCCAATATAGCGAACTAACCAAAAAACCGGGACAGAATTTGAAAATGCTGCCATTGTCGATCGGCCTCCTACCCTATAGTTCTCCATAATGACAACAAATCAAAACTTACCTACCTGCAACAGCAACTTGACATATTATGTTACCTATCTTAGTTCAGGAGCAAATTTTTTGTCCCATTATTTTTTGGCCGCAATAGTACCTATATAATATACATATAGCTTGGTTTGTTTGATTACTGAATCAATCAACTAAAATTAATCAAACCCAAGAAATTTGGTTAATTTCCAAAAAAGTGAAAATTTTGGAAAATAAAAGTTTTTTCTTCTTGAAAAAAATAAAATTATTTGCGGAAATCCCCCTAACGTCCACCAAAAGAACAACTTTGTCTTTTTAATTTCAGATTTTCAAAAGTGTGTTAGAGTGCCCAACGGCACTAGCACAATAAAAACAAGAAGAGGAGAGTTTGGTCGCTGCACCATCATTCAGGTCAGGCCAGCAAGGTCAACGTAGCAACATTGCATAAAGACTTTCCTTCAATGTCATATTGGCTGCCATAAGTGGGTTTAAAACCAATATTAGGTAAAGCACGAGCTAATTGTAGGTACTTGTTGTTAATTTATTTTGTGATGACGTCCAAATTTATCAATTGTTTGTTAACACGATCCATTTTTATTTTCAACTATATATAATCAATTATTATAATGTATAGCTACTTATCGCCGATGCCGAGGGAATCTATATTCAAAATATTTTTCGTAGGATTATAAGTATTACTAATTTAAAATCATTTAAATATTTTAACTATTTCGAACTTTAATTAATTTATTTTCAATAAAAAAATTTTTTTTAATGTTATTGGGCTGGTAGTGGCCACTACATAGAGAACATGAATAAATAAATCAATGAATACCTTTATTACATACGAAAACATAAAATGATTGTTTACAATTGAGAATATACAGTGAGGACCTAAAGTCCGCCCCCCTCCCCTCTAACTTCTAAACCGTTCGGTATATTTTAATGAAATTTTGAACGATAATATTTGAGCAAGTCTTGCACTTTTTGACATACCAATGACAGCTTTAAATGTCAAGATGACAGCTGGGTCCGCTTTTGGAATATTTTTTTAAATGGAACACCCTGTATATTTTTACATTTTTAAATTCCACATAAAATTATAATTATTTTTTATTAAATGCATTATTAGTCTATACTTCATGGTTTCCGAGATATTGACTCTCGAGAAGTGACATTTTTGAATTTTGACAGCTTATAACCTTCTAACAGTACGTCTTAGAGCAAAACGGCTTACATGTCCCTATCTTCAATTTTTATTATCTTCCCAAAAAAATCAACTTCCAGTTAAACCGGAACACCTATATTTCCTGCTTTCGAGTTACATCTGGATTAACCAGAAGTTGATTTTTTTGGGAAGATAATAAAAATTGAAGATAGGGACATGTAAGCCGTTTTGCTCTAAGACGTACTGTTAGAAGGTTATAAGCTGTCAAAGTTCAAAAATGTCACTTTTCGAGAGTCAATATCTCGGAAACTATGAAGTATAGACTAAAATTGCATTTAATAAAAAATAATTATAATTTTATGTGGAATTTAAAAATGTAAAAAATATACAGGGTGTTCCCTTTAAAAAAATATTCCAAAAGCGGACCCAGCTGTCATCTTGACATTTAAAGCTGTCATTGGTATGTCAAAAAGTGCAAGACTTGCTCAAATATTATCGTTCAAAATTTCATTAAAATATACCGAACAACGGTTTAGAAGTTAGATGGGGGGGGGGGGGGGGGGGAGTTTAGGTCCTCACTGTATGTATGTCCTGCGATGTGATAGACAAGATGGCAAAAATTTTCCAGAATTTCTTATCCAGGAGAGTTATTTAGGTTTACTTAAACTTAATGGAAAGTTTCATAAATTTAATTTATAGAATTATACAAACATATTATCTTAATCTTAACATAGTATAAAACAAAGTCGCTGTCTCGTCTGTCCCCAGCTATATGTGCTTAAATCTTTAAAACTACGCAACGGATTTTAAAGCGTTTTTTTTTAATATATAGAGTGATTCAAGAGGAAGGTTTTTATGTATAATATTGTAGAGAAACTGAACTCGCCTTATTATTATCTTAGAGGCGTATAATGCCTGGCATTGCAACGCAGGCCGGGTACACGCTAGTATATTATAATATAGAGCCTGGCCTACATAGTAGATAATTCAAATATATACCCTAGCACTTTTATTAGTAATCTAACATTATAAGATAATACGACATAATAATATAACGAAATGTGACATAACATAACACAATACAATACACAATACAATATACCTAAAGAGATACAGTTAAATTAATGAAAAGTCTGGAGATTTAATGACAGTATCCACCTTTTTTCACAACGGAACTAATCCCATCGGCAACAAATTCCACCATCTTGGCCGTAAATAGGTAAATCTTCTCCGGCCTAAGCAGTTTATTGCTGTAGATAATAAAGAGACCTGGACCCAGCACAATACCCTGTGGGGCTCCGTAGGTGACCGTCCGCCAGCGTCCGCCATTCACTGTGCACGCCATTTAGATCTACTACTTGTTGTCCTCTCCTCTAGACGTTCTAGCTTTTCCAACAAAAGCGTGTCTTGTGGTTCTAAATTGACAGTTTTTAGAATAATTATAAAGTGGTTAGAGTTCTGAACAAAAGAAAAGGAGTTACCCTGCAACGGTTTAAATATCTAAAGAAGAAAGTGTGATAATGCGCCTGTAGGGGAATCCCTGGAGCT
This sequence comes from Polydrusus pterygomalis, assembly GCA_963969555.1. Lineage (NCBI taxonomy): Eukaryota > Metazoa > Arthropoda > Insecta > Coleoptera > Curculionidae > Polydrusus > Polydrusus pterygomalis. The sequence goes on along the minus strand of OZ018380.1, from coordinate 42,330,778 downwards.
GGTGATTGGCCTTAGCAGCATGTTATTCTTGTGAATTTTAGGAAGACCGTAGAGATGAGGAGGTTTCCTGTTATGTGGTGTTAGTTTTGTTCAGATGGCATATCTGGGATGTAGGCTGGGTATTTCTTTAACGTTCTGTATTTCCTGCAGAAGTTGTTGTTGGTTCCTTGGGTGGTATAATGTACACTCCTTTAGTCAATACTTCTTTAATCTTCTGATCGCATGCTTCGATGTCCATAATCACAGTGGTATTTCCTTTGTCATCTGGAAGAATTTTTATTGAACTGTCCGTCTGAAGGTGTCTCAGTTCTGTTTCTTCTTGTTTATAGGAACGTTCTTATTGATTTTATTGTATCGGAGTTCGTCTACATCTGCTGATGAAAGGTTTAAGGTTTTTATGGATGCTATAATATTTAGAGTTGGTTAATGTTTAGGTGTTATTGAAAAATGAAGACCCTTAGTTGTTCTTCTGCATCGCTTAATAGTCTCTTCGAAGTATTGATTATTGTTCTTACCGAGTCCGTTGTTGGTTCTATTTGGTAACTTGGTTTAAACCTTCGTAGTTTTCCTTGAAATATACTGGCCTAGACAAAATGGTTGGAACAAAATTTATTTTTTCTAAAACTCCAAATGCTAATACTAAAAACAAAGAAAGTATTAGGTAGTACTTTGTATGATATCCCTTTGCTCTAATACCATCTGCAAATCTTTTTGGCATTGACTGATTTAAATTTGTCAATAATATTTCTATCAATGTTGTGCCAAGCTTCTGTAAGTTCATCAAAAAGGTCAGTGGCATTCTTTACGTTTTCTCGCTGAACTTTGCTGTTTAGTATTTCCCATAGGTTTTCAATTGGGCTGCAGATATCCGGACTTTGCGATGACCATCTCATAACATCGATCTTTTTTAAGAAAATTTTACTAGATTTTATACGTACAATTTAAAAATCCTTTTCATCTTATCTTACCATTATATCCGCATTTTTTGAATATTAAAAACAACAATGAAGCTGTTCTTTGTCACCCTAAACGACCACTCTATACTTGGGGAATGAGAAATTATAGATATGTGAATAAATTCCCCCTGATGATCTAAATTGTTGATTATTGATTACCCTTATCTAATAAGGAGGATATTGGTTCGTAGATATATAAAAGTTTTAAATATTTAAATAAACTTACATTTTAGTTGTCCGTAAATACCTAAAGTCCTCTTTTTAAGTACATCTATATTGAATATTAATAAAAATGACGAAATTTATAATAACACAAGGTAAGCTTATACTTATTAGTTTTTAAACAGTAAACAATATAGCGTATGATATTAATAAGCTAACATGATATACTGGTATATTGGGTAATTTATTATTAAAGTATATACAGTGTTAATCAGATTAGGGCCAAATGCATAATGTAATACTTTATATTATAATATATTCTATATTGGTATTTATATATTTATTTTAAGATTTAAAAAACTGATATGGAACTTGTGTTTTTCAAATATTCTCGTCGCACTTTACCTCTAACAGAGAGAAAAACTTATAACTTAAGGCAACTTTCTTTCCTCTAAACCTTGGTGTTGTCAGGGTTCTATTATATAAAATGTGTTTTATACCCATATCATCAACCATACTTTGTTAGATGTAGATTGAATTTTATAGTGTTCCTAAAAATCTCTGAATAAAAGTAGATGTATTATTTCTAATGGTTTTTAGATGTTTCGAATTTTTCATAAATAGGTTTGTCATTGATTTTAATTACATATTTTTTTCTACTAAACAGATTATGCAAATGCACAACAATATTATGAATACTTCACTTTTAAGACCGTCATCTTACATATGATTATCTTATCTTGGGACAAGGTATTATCTGGTTTGCGAAAAATCAACCTTTTTATCGAAAGAAGGCGAGAATATGTTTATTACTTAAATTTAATGTAATATAAGTCAAAAAAAAAATTTCTCAAACCAAATAAGATATTGCAAAAAAAATCAAAACCATCCTAAGGACACATGAAGACCCCAAAAGTAAGTAAAAGAACTATCCTAACAATGACCCTTCTAGAGAGCAGCTATAACTTCGTTATAGTAAAAGATATTATTTTCTTTTTCAGGTTTTTGTATGTTAGCCCACATTACGTTAGCGACCTGCCTGACGTATAACGTGGATACTGAAAGTGAACCATTAACAGTTGTCAGCAATAAATTTTTGAGTGTGGCCTTGGATAGCAGTCTTATTGAAGATAGATTCTCAACTTTTAATTTCTCGTAAGATTTTTGTTTAATCTTTATTTCGGTATATATTTTTACTAAGGAATCCCGCACTTCTCTTATTTATGATGGAGAATGGTCCTACCCAAGAAGCATATTATGCTCGAACTCTGACTCATTTTCTGTTGGTTTTAATTTTGACTCACTTGGGTCCATCAATGTTTTCAAATTTTTGGTTTTACAATATTTTGTTACCAAAATGAGTGGGTTGGTAATTTTTACATATTTTGTATCTCTGCTAAACCGAATGTTTCAAATTTTTCGTTTGCAATATATTTCCATTTTGTTACCATAATTGAATTAATGGGACACAATAATTTAATTTCCAGATGGCTAAGCACAAATAAATAAACTTGTCGACATCTTTACAATTTTTTGGCGGCCAATATATAAAAACATATACACTTTTGATAAGAACAACATTCTCTACAATTACCAAAAACTTTAAAAAATTAATCCAAGGGCTATCATCATGTATCTGCGGACTCTTTAAAATAGAGAACCGAAAAATTTTGTATCTATAAAACATATAAGGAAGTAAGTATATCATAACGGAAAGTTGTTTTTATTTCAGGGATCCAAATCTCACGAAATTGGTTAATCACCTGTCACCGATGTACTTTAGAATTGGTGGCACTTATGCAGATAGAATTGTATTTTCTGAAGATGGAAATGAGAAAGTTAAATTAGCAAATGTTACCTTTTTGGGTAAATTTTAGATTGAAATTATAACATTAGTAACTTACACAAATATTTTTATTTACACAATGTTTTACTTGTTCTAGTGGCTTATGTTAAGTGATGGAATGTTTTTAGCAAAAAAGCTAAACTATTTAATAAAATTCACCTACCTATTTTTATTAATCCCGGTATACTTTGTTTGTCAACTTATGACAATATGGGGATGAATAAAAGGTCAAAATAGGCTAAAATTATCAAAATATTTTTTATTTTATTTAAAAAATTCATTCTTAAAATTTTTAAAACTATTAGATCTTATAATATACTTAAAAGGTGCCAAAGCAGGAAATTCATTAACACAAAACAATGGTTTAACCATCTATGGTACACTGACAAAAACATTTTAGTTCTAATTTTATAAATTTAACCATTTTTTTTAGCCGAAGACTGGTTAAAATTATACCAATTTACAAAGAATGCTAATGTTAGATTACTTTTTGATCTCAACTCACTACTTAGAAATAATGATGGATCATGGAATTCTGATAATGCGGAAAAAATGATAAAGTTTTCTCAAGAAAACGGCATTGAAACAGACTGGCAATTGGGAAATGGTAAGTAAATCACAATCAAGGCAATATTAATTTAATCTAGCATGGCTGTCTTTGCAGCATCGGATATATTTTATTTCTCACAGTTGCGGCGCGATCTACGCACAGGTTTCATGTAATCTACTTTGACAGGTGGGAGAGTTTGAAGGGTGGCTCAATACAGAGCATATTAATTTTTTGGTGGCGTCACTTAAGAGTATACTCCGTTACTGCAGTATTTGTATACATATTTTTTTTTAATCGTATTATATCTCAGAAGTAAAAGTTTTCATTGGACACGATTGCTTTTCTTCTGACTTTTTCCAAATCAATGAAATTGTTACCTCTTGTTTGTTCGGGTCGGGTTTGTTTTGCTTCTTGCAAAACTTTTAAACATAACGTTCAAACTGATTTTTTTTAAGTTAACTATCTTTTTTTGTAGAACCAGATCTATACAATGCCATCTTTAAAGCCCATGTGGACGCCACCCAACTTGGAAACGATTACAAGACATTGCGAGCTATTTTAAACAAGTACAGTCTGTATAGTTCGTCTGATTTGGTAGGACCTGACATGTTTGATGTAGGCAGTAGCGTTTCTACCCAACAATATTTAACTCAGTTTTTACAAGGCGCATCTGATGTAATTCATGCTGTTACTTGGCACCAGTAAGTAAAAGTAACAGTAGATATAGATATATCCCATATCTTATTATAGGCATAGACTTTATTATGAAAGCTCAAAATTTTATCAATAGAACTTACAAGTTAGAAGTTGAGAAAATTTCTAGAATTTGATTGGGCGGGTTCCTGAAATCATAAACATAATTAAATAGCTGAAAAATATTTAGCGGCGCATAGACAAGTTTAAAAATTGAAAAAGGGTTTACGCCTCCGTTTGGATTTGAACCACGAAAACCTCTTGACCACCACTCGTGCACTCTACCAATTGCGCCACGGTGGAGACTCTGAAATTATCTCACCAACTTCGGCCATATAACCTATTCAATTAAACAGAACGACATTTTGCTAAACTATCAAGAAAAATATTATGTTAACGTATGCCCTTGTTCTCTGACAATGCCATATAGGAATTATATAGTGCCTATGTAGGTAAGCTGTAATTAAACTAAAACTAAAAACGCTATGTTTGGGATTGTAAATTGTATTCCAAATAAAACAAGTGGTTTGATGGAAGACCGCACATAATATCACCTAACACAAAACACGCCTTGAGTGGTTGAGCATATGACGACCTCGTGAACTTGGCAATCGAGCCACAATTACGATGACCTAGCTAGCCTGGCTATATTAGAAATTAAAATTACTGATCAAATTTTATATTTCTTCAACGATTTCGACTTAGCGATGATGATTTAAAGAGTCAGTCAATCAGGACATGTTATTTTCTATATTATAGATTTTTACATTTGCATTGTATATTTAGGTATTATTTCCCAGCAGATGCTGCGACAGAAGAGTTGTTTTTAAATCCAGCAACATTTGATTATTTGGAACAACGAATCAATGTAGTTAAAAACGTTGTCAATGATACGAAGAAAATTTGGTTGGGTAAGTTATGTCACACTACATGCAACTAGTGCATAAAATAAATTTATTTTGGAGATTTAGAGAAGCACGTTTACATTACAAACAACAGTAACAACAGAAGTATTGCTTACTACTTATCTATAGTTATAACATTCCGTATCTGTATTACTAGAAGTGGTCCAAACTGCTTGGGTCAGCACAGCCAGAATTGCCATGGAAGATCCAATGTAAAGTTTGTTTTCCTGAAATATTGACTACCATATTATTATTTTACATCAAAATTGTACTGCACTATTATTTTGAAGTTCCTTTTAAAATGGACTCGCACAACAAATTTTATTATTCTCTAATAGGCCAATTAATAGTTATTTAAGAAAAGTCTCCGTAAATTTCTGTAATATTAAACACGCCTCTGATACATACCTCAATGAATCCACCAGTAATAATTATGATAATGTCTGGACATATTTCATTTTGTAATGCCCGTAAAATATTATTTATGAAGCGATGAAAAGCTTCCGGTGCTGATTTTAGGCCAAATGGCATTCTCAACTATTCATAGTGTCTTGTATCTGTACTAAAAACTGTTTCAGGAATAACTTTTCCGTGCATTTGAATTTGATTGAAAACGTTTGCTAGGTCCAATGTTGTAAAATATTATTACCTAACTTATCTAGAATTTCGGTATTATTTGGTAATGGGAACTTATCGTCAATAGTATTTTAATTAACATTGCAACCAACGCACATACACCAATTTTGTTTAGTTGACTGCTGACTGGTCAAATTTGTTGGCTACTATTCCAATAGAAGATTACTGGGTTGACTTTGAATCTATAATATTTTGAGATTATAATTTTGAATTTTTATTATATCCTCATCCTTTCATTATTTTATTAATTTGACTGATCAGGTGACCTCTGCAAGACTTCATTGGTTCTCCTTAAATTCTTCACGACATTTTTTGTCCAATTTTTTTCTAATTAAAGTTTTCAACTAACGTCACTAATATTTTTGAATTTGTAGTATAGTTATATAAAATTGATCCAGAAACATACTTCCAAATTTAATTAATCACGTTAAGTGTCTCACTTATTTTAATTTTGACTGTTTGTATCTTAGCATTTGAGACTATACTTCATAACACGCATTTTGAATATCAGTTATTTTAATTTTATCATTGCTAATAGGCTTATTAAGAGCAGCTAAAGGTTTCGGTTTTGCATCGAAATAAGGAGTTAATTTCGAGGAAGATGAAATATTCTTGTTGAAATAAGTCATATTGAAGATATGGGGAACCATGGTTCCTTTTACCCGACTCCGTTTGCCCATTATTCGGAGGTTTCTTTATTTCAAAACTCTTGCGGTGTGACATAATCATCACTAAAATAAGTAAGGTTGTATCCTACCTTGATTGTTACACTCTATTGATTTACCAACCAATTTCTAATTAACTTAACAAAATACTTTAGATCAGTAAAAAGACTGCTTATAAACTATATAACATACAAAAAAGCCCAACACGATAATAAACTTTAAAAACCCAAAAATAATGATTATACGATGGAATACGTTTATAGTTTCGACTTAAACGGAATAGATTCGACCGTTTCCAAATTGAATTATTGTGTTGGTTCTTGTTGACTAGTAAGCTCTTGTTACCGGGGTCTCCCCTATTCTATACTTTTTCTATGATTACACATAATCATACTTTTGTGCATTTTTTAGTTTAACGAAACAACGCTATGTTTTAAAATTCGATGTGTCAAATCAACTATGATTTTTAAAGCAGTTCGTATCGATATAAATCTTAAATTAGGTACAGTTTTAGTTTAATTTTCGGTGAGGCAAGAGAAATAAAATGCAATATTCAAATAATGGGTGGTTTTATCTTTGATACTAAGTTTATAATATTCTTATTAGCAACTATGTAGTCGTAGAAAAATATTATTTCTCTACTGTACAAGTGTTTACTAATAAGGCTATATTAGCTTTGAAAGACCGTCGCCTAACAGCGAAGAAAAAGTATTTTTTTAAAGCAGTAGACGCAAGGGATGCAAGTAATACTCGCAAAACAACCATACTTACTGAGGATTTTAAAAAACTATTAGTTACTAGCTAATATAAATGCCTTAGAAAAAGTATGGGTTAAACCACAGACGGATATAATATAAAACCTTTATTGGGCTGCATGTGCAACTACTCGTTCCTGGCTAGCCTTGCCCTTAATATATTCTATTTTTCTCTTTTAGGTGAAACCTCGACGGCGTATCAGGGCGGTGCTGCCAACATGTCTGACAGATTTCTCGCCAGTTTTCTTTGGTTAGACAAATTAGGTTTAGGTGCCAAGATGGGACTAGATGTAATTATAAGGCAGACCATATTTCACTATAATTATGCTTTATTAGATGAAAATTACAATCCAAATCCTGTAAGTTTGTATTACAGAAAAATGATAGGTCGCAGGTTTCTGACCAATTGGTGATTATTTTTTGTAATCAGAAATATATTCCTTTCTGATTAGCAATATGACTGAAATTAAACTAAAAACAAAAGGAATATTTTTTTTCTAATACGTAGGTACCGTATATATTATAACAAACTCAAACTATACCCGCTTTTGACCATCAATCCATATACATAATTTTTGTATTCCTCGTCAAGCAGTTTTGAAGCTTTCGAGCCAACAGACAGACTGATTAAAATGGGAAACATGTTTTTCGTGATCTAATCGTAATCCAAAACGTCGGCATCTGATAATGTCTTAAAATTATTTATTAAATATATTATTTTGCGATACAATATTTTCTTTTCGGGGAAAGTAAAAACAAATTTGATGATTTATAGGACTGGTGGCTAAGCATCCTCTACAAAAAACTTGTGGGTTCCTCAGTGATATCCATGAGTAATAACAGAACTTCTACAGAAAAAATAAGGCTTTATGCCCACTGTGCTCAGAAAAATGCTTCCTTGGACGATTCTGCTATAGTCGGTAAGTAATTTATTATTGAAGGAGTTATTGTGTGTATGCTGTTATTCAAAGAATTTTTCTTATTCGGGCAGAGAAAGTGTAAGTGTACACCTAATAGGAATTATTTTTATTCCTCTGTTGTAATGCCCTGCCCTTTTTTTAACTTTATTTCTTGGTTTTATTATCTCTACTGCAAGAGCAGAAGCATTGCAGACTTAGAAAGGGAAATGAGTCGGTCTTAGAGTACTAACTACCAGTAAAACACTATTGAAATGATGATTATTAATATATTATATGTTAAGAAAATATTGATGTAAGTATAACAAGCTTACTTTCTTACATTCCTCAGATAAAGCCGGTCCCTGTAAAAATAGTATGTTTAATATAATTTCAATATAATCTCATTTTTCTACTTACAGGGTAAACAAAAAAGCTGAAAAGCATTATTTTTAATCTAACAATGTAATTTTGCACTTAGGTAGTTTGTGTAATCCAAAATTTATTACCAAACAATTTTTCCATTTAAAAATATTTTCTATTAGAGATACCTCAAATATCATTTATTTATTTATTTATTTATTTGAACAAATAAGATGCCAACAGGCCAATGACCCAGACTTGGCACCCACGGTTTACGATGTTGTGTACCTATTACTAAGATTGTAATATTACTATTAGTTCATCAATTAAAATTAAAAACAATAGCATGATCTCTAAGGCTTTTTTTTAATGTTGATAGAGGTAAATTAAACAAATCAATATTGTGGTATAAAGTGTGGTTAAGCGATTTATGGCAGAATGTGTACCTGTATTTGTTCTATAAAAACAGTTTGCAAATAGATTATTATGACGAAAGTTTCGTTAAGGAATATTAAAACCTATACCGAAAAGAAAATTTGGATCATTACTAAACTTGTTGATACTTTTAAATAAAAAGCGAATATCAGCTTGAGTATGCTGACACTCAAAGGGCAATAACTGAAAGGTCCGTTGAAGTTCTGAAAAATTGACGTGAGGGTCGAAAATGCCGGTGCTTTTAAAGTTTAAAAATCTGAGACGCTTGTTTTGAATACTTTCCAATCTGTTTTTATATACCGCATACTGAGGTGTCCAGACGACAGAGGCAAAACTTAGTTTACTATAAACATCATAAAATATTATGCATTTTCCTTCAAATTCAGTTGGTATTATTTTCATTTGGAGACTACAAAAGTTTTTTACAAAAAGGGAATTCATAGATAATTTGTTTTCGTAAACTGAAATAATACACCTGTAATAACAAGATTCTTTATACACTTGCTCATCATAACTTTTTTAGTATTTGGAATCAACGTTGACGGTACAGCTGGATCTGTCAATATAGGTGGTTTCGATTCTGATAATGACGTTGACATATACGAAGTTACCTCTGAAGGTTCCCTTTATTCTCGGTAAGTATCAAGATGCCTATACAGTGTCTATCAGCCAAATGGAATAAACTCGATAACAAATACATCGGGGCATGTCCAAAAAAACGCTCGGACACGTCGATTGGTATTTCTAGTTGCGCTTTTTTTCAATAAAAACTTTTTATACAGGGTTTGTCATGTAACAGTGACCAATACCAACTTACTTATTTTAAATGCAACACCCTGTATATTATTCAATTTTTTGATCCTTCAGAAAATTTTAGACATATTATATATTATCGACGGGATTCGAATTATAGAACCCGGTGCGACATCTTGCGTCCCAGTACGGTACCTTAGAAAAGGTCAGTCGTAAAGGGGTTATTCTGTAAAAACAGAAAATTTTGCAAGAGTGCTCTCAAAACCGGTACAAGTGCCGGACCACAGATATTAATTCAAAAAAGTGTTGTCTGTTTCCTTCCGCCAAACCCATCCCCAGACGCGTTTCGCCGTTATTACGGCTCATCAGTGAGGCTCAGTTTGGCAGAAGGAAACAGGGCTTAATGACAAATCACTTGTCAGGATCGATTATCGACGGGAATTATAGAACCACTCTCTCTAGAGAGCACTCTTGCAGCATTTTCTGTTTTTACAGAATAACCCCTTTACGACTGACCTTTTCTAAGGTATCGTACTGGGACGCAAGATGTCGCATCAGGTTCTATAATTCCCGTCGATAATCGATCCTGACAAGTGATTTGTCTTTAAGCCCTGTTTCCTTCTGCCAAACTGAGCCTCACTGATGAGCCGTAATAACGGGGAAACGCGTCTGGGGATGGGTTTGGCGGAAGGAAACAGACAACACTTTTTTGAATTAATATCTGTGGTCCGGCACTTGTACCGGTTTTAAAAGCACTCTTGCAAAATTTTCTGTTTTTACAGAATAACCCCTTTACGACTGACCTTTTCTAAGGTACCGTACTGGGACGCAAGATGTCGCACCGGGTTCTATAAGTCCCGTCGATATAATCGATCCTGACAAGTTATTTGTCTTTGAGCCCTATTTCCTTCTGCCAAACTGAGCCTCACTGATGAGCCGTAATAACAGCGAAACGCGTCTGGGGATGGGTTTGGCGGAAGGAAACAGACAACACTTTTTTAAATGAATATCTGTGGTCCGGCACTTGTACCGGTTTTGAGAGCACTCTTGCAAAATTTTCTGTTTTTACAGAATAACCCCTTTACGACTGACCTTTTCTAAGGTATCGTACTGGGACGCAAGATGTCGCATCAGGTTCTATAATTCCCGTCGATAATCGATCCTGACAAGTGATTTGTCTTTAAGCCCTGTTTCCTTCTGCCAAACTGAGCCTCACTGATGAGCCGTAATAACGGCAAAACGCGTCTGGGGATGGGTTTGGCGGAAGGAAACAGACAACACTTTTTTGAATTAATATCTGTGGTCCGGCACTTGTACCGGTTTTGAGAGCACTCTTGCAAAATTTTCTGTTTTTACAGAATAACCCCTTTAGGACTGACCTTTTCTAAGGTACCGTACTGGGACGCAAGATGTCGCACCGGGTTCTATAAGTCCCGTCGATAATCGATCCTGACAAGTTATTTGTCTTTCAGCCCTATTTCCTTCTGCCAAACTGAGCCTCACTGATGAGCCGTAATAACAGCGAAACGCGTCTGGGGATGGGTTTGGCGGAAGGAAACAGACAACACTTTTTTGAATTAATATCTGTGGTCCGGCACTTGTACCGGTTTTGAGAGCACTCTTACAAAATTTTCTGTTTTTACAGAATAACCCCTTTACGACTGACCTTTTCTAAGGTAACGTACTGGGACGCAAGATGTCGCACCGGGTTCTATAATTCCCGTCGATAATCGATCCTGACAAGTGATTTGTCTTTGAGCCCTGTTTCCTTCTGCTAAACTGAGCCTCACTGATGAGCCGTAATAACGGCGAAACGCGTCTGGGGATGGGTTTGGCGGAAGGAAACAGACAACACTTTTTTGAATTAATATCTGTGGTCCGGCACTTGTACCGGTTTTGAAAGCACTCTTGCAAAATTTTCTGTTTTTACAGAATAACCCCTTTACGACTGACCTTTTCTAAGGTACCGTACTGGGACGCAAGATGTCGCACCGGGTTCTATAAGTCCCGTCGATAATCGATCCTGACAAGCTATTTGTCTTTGAGCCCTGTTTCCTTCTGCCAAACTGAGCCTCACTGATGAGCCGTAATAACAGCGAAACGCGTCTGGGGATGGGTTTGGCGGAAGGAAACAGCCAACACTTTTTTGAATTCATATTATATATATTTATATAGAACGTGCCGTGTTATACGACAATGCGGTGAGCTTGTAGTCCGGTCGCGGGTCGCAGGTTTTTACCGTCAAAAGGTTGTCGGTTAGTTTACAGCTGAATGATCAACCGAATGACCTTTAAAAATATCGAGTTCTTATGAAAATACGCTTCATCTGTAACAGGCCCGACGGATTATTTACAGACAAGAACGGATTTCGTATCATAAAAAATAAGAAAGTTAAAGCGGACACGCATACTATAGCCTTTTATAAAATATTAAAAATTAAGTAAAAATAATTAAAACCCTGTAAAAAAATTAAAATACCTATTTTTTTTTATCTTTCGTTTATTAGGTCTGTACGTCTAAATGGAGAAGTGTTGAAGCTTACGACAGAATACAATTTACCAGATTTGCAATCAAAGACTATCGCAAAAAGTGACACATATACCATGCCTGCCTACTCTATAGTGTTTTGGGTATTTAAAAACACAAACGTTAAAGCCTGCAATTTTGAATGATATTTTATATATGTATTGTAGTATACAATAGTCAATAGTCCCTTAGTTTTTAAATATCTTGTTAGCCATTAATAAAATTGGTATGTACATGTAAATTTTAAGTTTTCATATTTATAATACAAGTATATGATTGCGGAGGATACATTTCGGAAAAATATTTTTTGGTGTTTCACTACAGATACCTCATAAATTTGATTTTCATTTAATTTTGTATAAATTTAAAAAACTGATTTTTCATTACATCTACAAAACCAACAACAATGCTTTTATAATTTCATATTTTTAATGTGGTTAAAGTTGTCATTTAAAAAAAATAATTCAATATATTATAAAGACTTGGAAAATTGGACCAAATAATATCAAAGTTTGTTTAAGATACTAACAGCCACCTGTTTAGTTTGTTTTAAAAACTACTTGAGATAAACAGTACTAATTAGTAGATATAAGCTATACTGCAATGATTTAATAGCGTCACTTGTGATGTATTGATGTATTGATGCTATTCTCTGTGGGAAGGAAATCGTGAAATAAGAGAAGTGTAATAAGGAGTAGCAGGAGACATGAAAAGTTGGTCAATAGCGGGATTAGTATCTACTAACTACTTTTAAATTATGAACTACATTTTTTTATTTAAGTAGAGTGCTAAACTAAACAAGCTGGCGACTATTAAATAAACCATCCATCGACCATTCTTACCAGCTTTCCATGAATTCTACTACTATATTCCCAATCTTATTCACTCCCCAACTTCTGTTTCCGCTCTTCTCTCCGCGCCCTTCTTTTCACGCTCTTCTCTCATCCGCTCTTCCCTCCCCGCTCTTATCTCCCCTGCTCTTCTCTCCCGCTCTTTTCTCCCCGCTCTTCTCTCCACACTTTTCTCTCCCGCTCTTTCTGACCTTGAAATGTAGATCGATCGAACCTTAAGTTTTTCCGATAAGAAAATACTTGTAAAAGCGATGCTTTCGCGCTGATAATAATAATAATAATAATAATAATAATAATAATAATAATAATAATAATAATAAAGGCCTTTATTCAAAACTGTATAACCAATGTATTACAATATATAATGGGCGATGTTCAGTTCGTCGTGTCTACATTACTGCAGCATGACGTTTGTTACAGTTTTGCTATTATAAATATGTTTAAAAATCGGATATGGGGTACTTATCTGTACACAAAATTTGATTCATAATTATTATCACACTATAATATTATTATAAGAATAATTGACAAAATTGATTGGAAAAGCTAAACATGAATTAAAAATAAATAAATAATTATAGTGTAGTACACAACATACATATAGGTACTATGTTGCGTACGAATAACTATCCTATGCTAGTTTTAAAAAATATTATTTATAATTACAGCCAAATAGGCATGAAACTGATAAATAAAGAAAAATTAACACTTGCAAGTCACTCTTTAAATTTAAAACTTTTTTTTCTATACTTACGATTTACGTTAAAAGTTCACCAAAGATTAGATAGAGATAAACATGTTATTTTATTTTATCTACAACTAGCATGAAATAATGAAAGCCGATTTTGAAATTTTACGAATCAATCAATCAATCAACTAGGTATATTTTTGGCCTAACAAATGCTACTGTATTTTTGACCAGAATACGACCTATTTCTATTGGAAAACATAAACAAACTTTCGTGTCTTTGAGGTAAATTGAAATATTATTCTAACAGGTTACGAAATATCAAGTGAGTTTACACTAAGAGGACACCCTGTAAAAATTACAATAAATACAATTTTAAAAACTAGTTTTTTTTTATTAAACATTTTTTTTATTATGAAGCAACGTGGTTGATGTTGATATTTCTTTCATGTTGCATATGGTACCCTGTCAACCAATGCGGGTATCATAAAATGTCGTGCTTTGTTCGAGAGTAGAGATGGATGATATGTTCCGCGTCAATTTGCTACGGTCCCTACTGCGCATGCGTGTGTCATCTAACGCCCAAGTAGCTAAGGCCCAATGTAGCTAACGCCCAAGAATGTGACGTTTGACAGTTGACATATGAAGTATGGCATATGACAGATATCGTATGATAGATTACACACGCCTGCACACTGCTGGTGCATGCGCATATCATCTTTCTCTACTTTCGACAATATAGAAATTCATTTTAAATACATGAAGAACACAAATCACGCTGTTGCCACTGGAAGGGAAATCTATTTAACTCGACTTTAAATAGTTTATCCATGTTCGAAATGTAAAATTAAATGAAATTCGTCGAAATGATAACAAGCTATTTGGTTCTCCATGCGATTGTTGCAGTTTGGTATTTTGTTAGTTAGTTACCATGGTAACTACAAAAAAATTGTCATTACAAAATGTTTAGAGTATGTTACAGAGCATATAAAAACTTAATTTCTGACCTAAATTGAATTGTAGTTATTAGTACAAATTAAGGACTTTGTATCATAGCATAACGACTACGCACCCTAGCAGTAAAATTAGGAATTTTCTCATATTACATAATGAATTTTTTACCCCAAAATCGTAGCGTGTATGATTTTGGAGATACAGCCGCTCGCCACCTATCGTGGATCACCCTGTATATAATTATTATTTTTAATATTTAATAAAATATGCTAATCCTTCATTTATTTGGCTGGTAGGTACAGGGTCTTCCAACGAGGACTGAACAGGGGCTCATTTTTGAGCTTCCTTGTATTTAAAGAAAAATCCAAAATAGCCAATCGATGTACTTTTTCCTGCAGAATTCAAAAATGAAACCAAAAATTTATTTGAACCAGAAACAAAAGAGTTACGATATGGATAAGGTGTTTTTTAAATGGAACATGGCTTTTTTATACGATTTTTGGAACGAGTGATATTTTTTTGTCCGTTCTGATTAAAATATTTAATATTGTGACAGCTATTTTAATTAAAGTTTAATGTTTTATCCAGAATAATTTAACTTTAACCTGTTTGAAACATACACTAGGTAATAAAGGTATAATCACCTTTGAATCCTTCAAAGTCATTTCGGCAATATTATAGTAAATTTGTCAAATTTTTTGACTTTGAAGGATTCAAAGGTGATTATACCTTTATTACCTAGTGTATGTTTCAAACAGGTTAAAGTTAAATTATTCTGGATAAAACATTAAAATTTAATTAAAATAGCTGTCACAATATTAAATATTTTAATCAGAACGGACAAAAAAAAATCACTCGTTCCAAAAATCGTATAAAAAAGCTATGTTCCATTTAAAAAACACCTTATCCATATCGTAACTCTTTTGTTTCTGGTTCAAATAAATTTTTGGTTTCATTTTTGAATTCTGCAGGAAAAAGTACATCGATTGGCTATTTTGGATTTTTCTTTAAATACAAGGAAGCTCAAAAATGAGCCCCTGTTCAGTCCTCGTTGGAAGACCCTGTAGGGTGAATGCGGATAAATGCACCCCCGAAAAACGCAAATTGAACTTTAATGTATCCCCGACCCCACAAAAATTAAACGTTGGTGTTCAAATTTTAAAGATAAAATCCACCAGGTATGTGTTGCTATGTGCAATACAAAATATTTAAAAAAAATCTTTTCTTCTATTTTAAAATTTGATTTTTTTAAAACTGTGTGGGGTGGTGCATTTACCCCAAGTCAACGGGTAAGTGAGCCTTCGCAACACAGCTTTGGTAAAATTGTATTGGTTACAATTTTAGGACAAATGCACCAAAATATAAATTTTTTTTAAAACGGGTAAAATTTTCATGGTTTTAAAATTATTTAAAAGGGCTTAAACAGTTTAATTTGAATAGGCAAAACTGTGCTATTTAAAAACCAATAATAAGCGGCAGTTTTGACATTTATTTCATTTCTTCTTATCATCTGCAACACTTCTTGTAGCTTTTTTGAGGTATATGGACGTCGTTTGGGTTTTTTCTTGTATATACGACCCATATTCTAAAATACTAATTTTAAAAATGGCTTAACAACTTATGCACCACAGCTGGTGCATTTACCCTTATTAAGTTGGTGCATTTTCCCCTACATCATTTTTTATTGAGGTAAATGCACCACTGAACAAAATTTCGACTGAGTAAGCATAACCTCAAATTTTATACCGAAAATCCAACCCACTACCTTTAATCATAAGCTACAACATAAATAACATATTAAAATACCCATCTTTTAATGCTTGTTAGCTGTTTGTTTTGCTATCTGTTTTAAACAAATCGTGAACGTTCTGCGTTAAAAAATTCCCTCGCTTTTTTTTGTTAATGTCAAACGTCACTAGTAAAAGGTTTTTGACATACATTGTAGAGGCGGTGTCTAAAGTATCACCGGTCGTAGATTTAAGAATTTTTGATAATTATGGTTTTTAAACTTGGAAAGGGCATTTACCCCAAAAGTGCATTTATCCGCATTCACCCTACATATTTTACAAATATTTAGCTAATTTTATACCTACAATTAAAAAAATGATAAAAAATACGGAGTGGGGTTCTAAAAAATAATATCGCACCTTTAAAAGTAAAGTGGCACAACTCGAAATTTGTACATTTCATATTTCTAAGATTAATCCTAAAATTACACTAAATACCGCCCTCTTTTAGCTGCCCCTTGACCTAATACCAAATCGCTTCTCCCAAATTACAGGAACCTATTTATGCCTTTTTTATATTAACGGTATTCCCGCGTCTTTTTAACACGCTTTTATTAGATTCACCTGTATGTTTGTATGTATGTATGTATGTTTGTTTGTATGTATGTATGTTTGTATGTATGTTTGTATGTATGTTTGTATGTATGTTTGTATGTATGTTTGTATGTATGTTTCTATGTATGTTTGTATGTATGTTTGTATGTATGTTTGTATGTATGTTTGTATGTATGTTTGTATGTATGTTTGTATGTATGTATGTATGTATGTTTTTGACCCACTTTAAACACTCAGATTTAAATACCCGATTCGGGTTTGTTCGGGTTAGTTCTCAAACTAAAAAACGAAAAATAAATATAGTTTAAAAAAACTAAAAAACACGCTTTAATAATTATTAATCAAACTAAAAAAATGGAAAATAAATAAATATAGTTTAAAATAATTCTTGGAATTCTTAATATAGGCAGAAAATAATAATGAAATGAACGATAAACATTATGGTATTGTGAAATAAGCGTTGGGCGCTTTGTGCCTTATTTTTCGTAAATCGAGCACCCCACGCTTTTTTCTTTCACAATAATACTATGTTTAATTGTATAATGTTTATCGATCATTATTATTTTCCGCCTATATTAAGAATTTCAAGAATTATTTTAAACTATATTTATTTATTTTCCGTTTTTTTAGTTTGATTAATTATTAAAGCGTGTTTTTTAGTTTTTTTTAACTATATTTATTAATACTAAAGAGTATCATTTCAGTATGTTGTCGCATGTGAAGGTGAAGAGTTCTGTGAGTGAGTGTGTTTCATTTTAAGAATAAAATTTATAGGAAAGAAAGAAAAAACCTCGGAAAAAACAGAAGGGCTTTTTATAGTTTAATAGAAATAAATTCTTTATGGGTCTCTACATGTTTCGAACGCAGAAACGTTTTTTTTTTTTTATTTATTTATTTTACGTCGGCCTTTTTCCGCAACGAGGCCAATCACCGACGCCAGGGAATTTGTCACACACTATCTGGTAATTTTGCCGAATCCCTCTTTGTCGAGGGTAGGGTTTTTTAACGTGCCAACATCCATGACACGGGGCCCACAGTTTAACGTCTCTTCCGAAAGACGGCGCCACCTAGGGTTGCCAACTCGGAAGAGAGCAAAAGGAGGACATGAAGACAGGACACTACGAATTTTTTAGCACTAAAAATATATGTAATAAGTAATATTAATTGATCTATAACTACAAATTTCTCAGTAACCAGGAAATACAACAAATAATTTTTTACAAAACATATATTAATAAAGTAACAAAAATAAACTTAAACGTTTTTCTGAACAATAACAAAAAATATACGAAATAAAAAACATAAAATTTTAAATATAAAAACAGACTTTACTTACTTAAACTACTTATTACTACTTAAACTTATATATTTTTTGCGTTTTAGCTGCGTCCAAAAATGCTGCATCTGCTTTCGGAATTAGCAGAGACAATTAGTTCTGATTTTATTAAATCCAACAATGCTTTATTTCTTTCATCCCGCCATTTAATATTCATTAACGAAAAAATTCGTTCGGGAAACGCAGAAGTGGCAGGAATGCTTAGAGCAAAAGAAATCAGAATAAATACATTTTCGAGCCCTGTTATTATATTTTGAAAAATGAATGACAATTTTTGACTAGTTCTGTAACCATGCCAAATGTCTGTTTTGAAAATAGTTTCTTTAATTAACATAATTTCGTCAAATAATTTGTCCTGCTTAACAGTACTTTGTAAATGTAATTCCTCTATTAAATTTACAAAAATGTTAAACGAAGGAAACTTCTCCATAACTGGTTGTAACGAAATATTTCCCAATTTGGCCAATATGTTATCATCGGCAAAATCAATTTTTTTTTATATAGATAAGAATATTTTCATAAAAATGTAAAAAATCATTTTCCATTTTTATTTTTTCATCCTTATTAAGGTTGAATTCTCAACGTCATTCAATCTATTGCCAACCTATAACCTATTTCGCGTTGATATTTTGAGTTTATTATTTTAATAACTAACATTTAAAGAAAATCAATATCGTCGGTACATTATTTAGGTAGTATCTGATATATTACAAAAATATCAATTTATTTCATTGCTAATTTTGGGAGAATTGTATAGTGAAAGAACAATGAGTGACAATGACATAATAATGTTAAAAAAAATCTTACCCGATATTTTTCGCTATACAATTCTCCTAAAATAAGTTATGAAATTTCTTGATATTTATTAAATATATCAATTATTACCTATAGAATATCAAGTCGGTACTGATTTTCTTTAAATTTTGTATAAAAGCTAGAAAACATAAATAAATCTACGCGAAATAGGTTATAGGTTGGCAAGCATGTTGATACTCCCACCTTAATACAACGATTAATCATATTTCTTACTTCAAAACCAAAGAACCTTTCACTTTTTCTAGTATCAATTTTAAATTTAAAATCTTTTATATGTTTAAAAATATCGATACATTATGTAGTTTCATTGGCTTCCAATTTTTTTATTGTTTCCTCAAAAATTGGCAAAACATGACAAAAAAAGAGATAAATTTCAATCTTACTTGAAATTTGAAAGTTTTCGTCCATAATTAATATTTTTTGTAGTGCTTTTGGTGTATTTTCGCCTAAAGATTCAAAATAAGACTTAAGAGCAGGCCAGCTTTTAAGAACTCGATTGATACATGGCAAACGTGAAAGCCAACGGGTAACAACATGTCGAAGTAACTCGCTAAATTCAATATCCACAAAGTTGTGAAACTCTTTAAGTTCATCTCTTCGTTTTGCTGATACCGAAAAATGTAAATAAAATTTTAAAATGACGCCTTCAATATCTATATCTAATTTTTCTATAGCATGTTTTAGACAATTATAGAATATATGCGCGTGACAGTTAGCCTTAAATATATTTTTATTCACAGTTTTTAAATTAGTGAATACCGAATGGTTTTTACCAAAATTAGCGTTTGTATTATCGGCCGAAAAAGCAGATACTTGGTCAATACTTAGTCCTAAATTTTGAATGGAGGAAATTATAGCTTGAAACATTCCAGTCGCTGTCTCGTCAGAGTTTTCATAAAAATCAATTATTTTGTTCTGAATACTATCTTTTACAGTAAAGTACTGAACACACAGTGGAAACATTTTTCTATTTTTATGATTGGAGGCATCTAATTGTATAGAAAAAAACACTGACTTATTTTTTAGCACTTCTATTACATCTTCCAACATCTTAGGAGCCAATACGTTTATAAGAATGGCTTCAGATTTGGTCCTTCCACACGATATCTTTGGCGCAATTTTCGAATCGGAAATACCTTTACTAATTAATTTCAATCCACAATCCAAGGAGTTGTAAGACAAATTATGTTACCAACAGTGGTAAACATTAGCCACTTCAAATGAGGTTACAAGGCGTTCTTCTAACGAATTTTTTTGAACGAAAAACTTTGTTACTGACATTGACAAAGAATTGCTTCGAATTTTCTTTTTGTGATTATCTGAAATTTCATGCTGTGTAGGTAACAGCTGAATAGCTTTTGTATGCTACTGTAAAAGATATGTTACAAACTTTACAGTATGCGTCTCCATTATTATTGCGCTTTAACCAGGGCCGAGAAGACTCCCATGCTGTTTTATAAATTGAGATACGTTTCATTTTCTTTTTAGGCGGTGTGTTTACCTTTAACTCTATAGAATTGTCATTTTCAGAATTCTCACTGTTCTCAGACATTTTTGAAGAATAATTAAGTAAGTAACTAAAATGTAAAAAAAATCCATGTTTAACTAGGTACTTTAATTGAAAACAAACGAACTTACCTAAAGAGTGCCCGTACTACGACCATGCAGCAAAATTCGCAAAGGAACGACAAAAAACAAGTGAAAATGCCTTAACGCGGCTCAAAAAAGATTCAAATAAATACTCCGAAAACATAAAAAGTACCGGCGAACAGGCGAACCGCACCTGCGAAATTATTGAGCATTGCCAGACCTAACCTAACCTAGGAGGTGTTCTGGTTAACACAACATTCGACGTTGCCAGTTTGCCAGGTCGTGCGCCAACAAATAAAATCTTTATTTTTTTTTTGTATTCTATTTATGGAATTTTAGAACATTTTAGTGTAGGGGAGGACAAACTGCGTCCTCCGAGGTACCTGCGGAGGACGGAGGACATTTAGATCGAAAGGAGGACTGTCCTCCTGGCTGGAGGACGGTTGGCAACCCTAGCGCCACCTCTTAAACCAAATTCCAAATTTAACATCGACGTTGCCGGCATCGGGAATGGAACCCGGGCCTACGATCTGTGAGGCTGCTGCGCTGACCACCAGACCACAACGTCGACAACGCAGAAACGTTAATCTTAATTCAGGAGACAGAAAAAATTTATATTGTGCTGATGGTATGGTATATTGGCAGAAGAGAAAATGGTATAAAACCTTAATGGAGCTTATGGCATATAAAGATATAAATTTTACTTTTGATTTTAATTTCAAGTTTTATTTTTACAGATTATGTATTCTACCTTGGTTTCTTATCTTTATATACTTTCTTACAAACAGATTATCAATGATTTTACAAAAAAAAATTACATAAATGATTTAAAAATCTTTGACACCTTCTCTTTAGAAGGCCTATTTTTTCTTCCTCTTTTAGTATGGCTATTTATACTGACTTCCTTTACTAAGTTTCTTCACATGCTCAGTATTTTTTAACTCTCCTCGACTTTTCCTATATACGTCCTTCTAAATTTCAATGTTTCAATGACATAAGCTCCATTAAGGTTTTATACCATTTTCTCTTCTGCTAATACCATCAGCATAATATAAATTTTTTCTGTCTCCTGAAGATGAACGTTTCTACGTTCGGAACATGTCGAGACCCATAAAGAATTCTATTAAATTTTGTGGAGGAAGACTTTTTGTTTTTTCTTTCTGTCCTACATTTTCAACTCCACTTTAAGTATGGACTACTTCAAAATAAACTTTATGATAAATATTGAATTAATTTTAATAGAAGAAAGGCATATTTTACTTTATGTTAAATTGTCATATAAAACTACAGGACTAATTTCGAAATATGCCAATTTATTATTATAATGAAGGAATTAAAATGGCATAATTCCAAATAATTGGTTCGTTGTTAAAAAAAAATTGGCAATAAAGAGGCCTAACTTGTTTTTTATTTTTTTTTAGAAAAAAATTCTATTATGGGTAGGTTTTATTATCAAATGTAAATAATTGTCTGTAAAACCAATTAGCTAATTTCCCCAAATTTAACATTTAATTTAATTTATTACTTGGGCTTAGGGGACAAAAGAGTTAGAGGGGTCCAATAAATTTTACAGTTTTTCCTGTTTTCTCCAAAACTCTATTTTTTGGATTGTGTCGCTTTAATTTTTAAGGTGCGACATGTTTTGTTGTTCTTTTTGCAGTCACCCAAAAAATTTGTAGGCCTTTTCATCTCGAAATACTTTTTTACTCACATTTCTTGAATATTAGAAATAATAACACTAAAGGACCACCCTATACTTATTGGGGACTGAGAGATTATAGATACGTGAATAAATACCACCTGACGATCTGAATTGTTATTCAATTGATTACGGTTATCTAATAAGGAGGAAATTGGTTTGTATATAAAAGTTTTAAATATTTAAATAAACTTAACTACATTTTAGTTGTCCGTAAATAAAGTCCTCTTTTTAAGTACATGTAGATTGAATATTAATAAAAATGAAGGAATGTATAACACAAGGTAAGCTTATCATTTTTTTAAACAGTAAACAATGGCGTATGATATTGATAAGCTAATATGGTATTCTTTCCATTTTATTAAATTTATTAAAGTTAGGTATTCGATATTCGACACGACATAATTATATTATATTATACAGGATGTTTCATTAAGGGTGGCCACCGGCCGTATCTCGGAAACTACTAGGCATAGAAAAAAATTATGATTAAAGCGGTCATGAGAAAATTCTGGAAATTACTTTTCGCCGCAAGGGAGCACAATTAAATTTTTTTTTTAATTCTAAATTTCTCCGAAAATTCCCATATTAAGGTACCTATAACTTTGATTACATCATCGAAAAGCTTAGACAATTCTGCATCATTTTGGTTTAAGGCTCATTGGCGTACCGACCTTGATAAGAGTAGGGAAAGCTATTGAATGTGTAAACATTAAAATCGCTGTAACTTCTAAACGACTTATCCGATTTTACTAAATTTAAGCTTGTTTGGAAGGGAATCTTTAAACTTTATTATCTTCCCAAAAAAATCAACTTCCGGTTAAACCGGATGTAACTCGAAAGAAGGAAATATAGTTGTTCCGGTTTAACTGGGACTATAACTATAACTATATAACTATATTTCCTGCTTTCGAGTTACATCCGGTTTAACCGGAAGTTGATTTTTTTGGGAAGACAATAAAAATTGAAGATAGGGACATGTAAGCCGTTTTGCTCTAAGACGTACTGTTAGAAAGTTATAAGCTGTCAAAGTTCAAAAATGTCACTTTTCGAGAGTCAATATCTCGAAACTATGAAGTATAGACTAATAGTGCATTTAATAAAAAATAATTATAATTTTATGTGGAATGTAAAAATGTAAAAATATACAGGGTGTTCCATTTAAAAAAATATCAAAGTGACCCCTAGTACTTTTGTTTGATGTTCAATTGTTTTTTGCTGAAGATATTCGAATTCGCGGGAGAAAATGACTTAAGATGGCTATTTCAGTTTTTTTATAAAAATACAGGAAAAGTCAAAAAATCGCCTTGTCTAGTCTTGGTTGGATAACCCTGTACAGACAGGCTCTTATACAATTTGTTGGCGTATTTTGCATTATTTCACGAACGTTTGCAACAAGTTCTTCTGTTCTTTCAAATGGTCTTCCTGCTCCTTTTTTGTGTTGGATAGAACCTGTTTCCCTAAACAAAGCCACGGTTCTTTTCAGGCAATGATAAAAATCCTCAGCAATAAAAGCAACGTTAGGAAAATGTTCGTGAAAATCGTCCATACACAAACCCGGATTGTATTGCCACTCACCATTTACTTTAACCCCGTTTTGAAAATACGCTTCAACCATGAATGTTTTGTGCTATTCCGTAAAGCCCATTGTGTGAATTGTTCAAGAAATTGGAAAAATTAGCGATGAATCAAATTACTTGTAACGACTGTCAAAGATGACGGAATAACTGATTGATTGTTAATTCAGGTAGTTACTGACACCCAACAGGTATTAACCTCTACGACTAAGCATTACGTCCTTAGATGCAAATAATTTTTGCTCGCACGGTATGTAATTCATGCAAAAAGTGTATTTTCCAGATTTGCATGATTCCAGTTTGTTGTTACAAAGTAGTATTTTTTTCTTTTTAGGTAAAAGCAGTCAACAAACTATATTCACTTCAATTTACCTACTTACTATTAATTTCTATCCAAAATACTTTTTAATTTACAAAATACTATCCAGTATCAATTATTGTAGTTTATGTTGATGTTTTCAGATAAAAAGAAACCTTACGTATGACACTTGTATGGATTTGTCTGAATATTAAAAAATAGAGTAGCCTATTGTTCGGTTAAAAAGTAAGATTACTAATTATTATTGTATATGCCGTAGGCTGATAGTGAAATCCGTCATTTCATGAAAAGCCTAGTCATATCATGCTGCACGCTAAAAGGTATATTGGCAACTGGTTTGTTCGTTGTTCCCCAGAGCATTTTTTTTAAATTTAATTTAAATTTTATTTTTATAAAATAATATGTTGAAAAAATTTTAAAAAATGCTCTGGGGAACAACGAACAAACCAGTTGCAATATACCTTTTAGCCACGCTTCATGATATGACTAGGCTTTTCATGAAATGACGGATTTCACTATCAGCCTACGACATATATAAGAGATTGCTAAACTGACTCACAATATAAAATAGTTAGAAACTTAATGTTCGTTCTTTCATATCTAAAATCAATTTTTTAAATCAAAATAAGGTCTGTTTAATGATCGCTGACCATTACGTCATATTCTCCATATTTGCGGTACATCGTAAATTAATTTAGTCAGTTTGACTTGCCGGTGGTAAAGGTTATGATTTTTCTTAGGCTTGATCTACATAAAGACGGATGCATGTGAACAAATAAAATACAAGCGCGTTTTTTTCAAATTTTTAATTATTATTTTTATACTTTTAATGAAGTCAGAAATAAGTAGTTTATCTAAGGTAAAAGGTATCATAGGCTGACACGTTTTGTTTTTGAAAATCAGTATACAATTTTTAATTAATTTAAATTTACTGAAAAATAAATAAAATTCATTTATAAAATTTAAAATTGAATCATATATTTCTTTGTCTAGTGCATCTCTAGTTCATCAGACTATAAATTTTGTTCCAAATATTTTCATCTTATCAAATGATAAAGAAGAAAATATAATAAAAAATTACAACACAACAAAATACATGTTTTTAATAGCTAAAATAAATCATCACCGCATCATCATCAGATTCGTCCAAGTTAATAATAAGGGGAAGAGTATCTGAAGCATCGATAAATCTTTTTTGTTCCCACACACCATTTTCTAGAAACTACCATATCAAATATTTTGTTTTTAAAAATCCTGGTAATAGTTTAGAAGATATATTATGTGACTTTAAATGTATCGCAAAGGTTCCTCTGCAACAGTTCAATTGTAGTCCATATGTTTTCAGTACTAACACAGATTTTGGCACCAAAAACGACATTAAACATTTTTTTTAAACGTGGATCATCGTTTTAAAAAATTAAAAACCTTATTTTCCTTTTTCAGTTTTTTGTATGTTAGCCCTCATTACGTTAGCGACCTGCCTGACGTATACCGTGGATACTGAAAGTGAACCAATAACAGTTGTCAGCGATAAATTTTTGAGTGTGGCTTTGGATTGCAGCAATATTGAGGATAGATTCTCAACTTTTAACTTTTCGTAAGTTTTTCTGGTTTTTTCGGTTTATAAATAAAAGTAAAAATACAATGACTGTGAACGTTGACCAAATAAATACCCAAAAGAAATTAGCTTCCGGCATCCAACTACAAAAATTTGAGGTAGGGGAGAGGCGGTGAATGGTACGCACCTAAGCAAAACTTAGTATAAGTCCAAAACTGTATATGTCACAGGTCACAGCCTTAGCAAAATCATTGTCTTAGATGTCTTATTTAATGGAATAATGAAAAATTTTACTTAAAATAAAAATACTATGAAAAAAATTGATAAAACCAAATTTTGTGCTTTGCGCATGATTACCCTCTGTGGAGGTTAATGGTACGCAAGCTGTCGGGTAACGGTAAGCAAAAAAGTTTGCAAACAGTACTAAAGAAAGTAATATTTATTTAGAAAGACGCTTGCAGAAGTCACATGTATAGTCTGTAGAATAATCCTGCCCACTACACACACTCAGCACGTGCTCAACCTCCGCAAATAACACATCTAAACCAAATTTCTCCATTTTCGCCTAATCTTGGCAGATCAAACATTGAACTATTTGGTTTGACATTCCAACTTCCACGTCATCCAATTCGTCATCGAATTATTAACCAAATCTTTCTTTGAACAATATAATTGATTCGGCTTTTACTTGGTGGAAATCCATTATTAATTGTGTTAAATAAATGGTAAAAAAAATAAAATTATAATTTTACTTACACTTTCCACAGATTTTTATTTTCAACTCAACTAAATCATTTTTTTTTCAAGTACTCCTTTGAAGAAGCAACTGTGTTGCGAAACATGTCGAGTTGAAAATAAAAATCTGTGGAAAGTGTAAAATTTTTATTTTTTTACCATCTATTTAACACAATTACAAATCTTTCTTATCAACTGCATCCTCTTCTGATGTCTCAGAGTCCAATTCCATTTTTCTTTTATTTTTTGGTTTCTTGTTGTTTGTTGGTTTGTTCGGTTCTTTGTGTTTTGTTGGTTTGTTCGTTTTTTGTTGTTTTTCTTCTAGTATCAACTTCATTGGAGTAGCCGTCAGAACTTCCGACTTTAGTTTAGTCCCTTTTTTTTTTGTCTGTTACCTTTACCTGAATAAGAATAAGGCAGTGGGGACAGTTCAGTAACACTAACCTTTCTTGTTGCAATGTATATTTTCCTTTTGTACTTGCTTGGCATCTAAAATAAGAAACCAATAATTAAAAAGAACCATACAATAATTAACAGACAAAGTGACGTACAATTTAATGTTGGGTAATGATACGCACTATGCGTATTATTACCCGATTGGCCGCCATTACACATAAAGCTGATTAAAATATATTCCTGATAATATTGGATCCAAATTTGTACGTAATTAATTTTCGAATATAAACATGATGCGATCATAAAAATAAGAGCTACCTCTAAATGCAAAAAAAAACTTACCTTTATGTTAGTCAGGCACAAATATTATAATGAAAACACCAAAAACCGAAATTTGTCTATACGGACCGAACCAACACGTAAAAGGGAATGATATTTCAAGGGCTTCTTTCAATAGCGTTTAGTGACGATTACAAACGATGGTCCGCGACATTGATCTAGCGGTTTCTGCTAGAGCTGGATGTGTACCGTTACCCGCTGCGTACCATTCCCCGCCTCTCCCCTAGTAGTAGTGACATTTACCAAAAAGCTACAACCAAATATTTTTCTAATACTTACACTTCTTTTTTTAAACAAATTTTTATAGATTTATTTTTAAATTTTAAAAGGCCATCTGCTATCAACAAAAATAGACAGAAAAATTAGACAATTTCTAAACTGTGTCAAATATTACGTTTCATTTTGTTTTTTAAATTAAATTTTAAAGTTTATGAAAAGTTTTAAAGATATAATAATTATATATACTTCATACGAAGTCAGTTGAGACAAAGTAAATATTGGTGGTACGATCAATTTACTGCATCACACACTGAAACTACAATACAAATATAACAAAATTTGTATCGATTGCTCCCTATACAGATGTTCGAAGATAGCCCACGTGGTCTTGACAAGTCTGTCATCAAATTTTTTTTAGTTTTTTTATCTGTCTCGACTGAGATCGTATACACTTTACCTAGGTATAGAGATTTAAAAGAATTTTCAAATTATTATATTCTATCCAACCTTTATGAAAAATAGATGTATAGGTTCATGTTTTAGACTATCCAAATAAAAATGTTGATTATTTCTTGTTGTATGATTATGATGGTCACAATTAAAAGAACAAAGAATTTTAAACAATTAGGCAATAAATTATTTAAAATTTTATACAGTGAGGACCTAAAGTCTGTCCGCCCCCTCTAACTTCTTAACCGTTCGGTATATTTTAATGAAATTTTAAACGATAATATTTGAGCAAGTCTTGCACTTTTTGACATACCAATAACAGCTTTAAATGTCAAGATGACAGCTGGGTCCGCTTTTGGAATATTTTTTTAAATGGAACACCCTGTATATTTTTACATTTTTAAATTCCACATAAAATTATAATTATTTTTTATTAAATGCATTATTAGTCTATACTTCATAGTTTCCGAGATATTGACTCTCGAAAAGTGACATTTTTGAACTTTGACAGCTTATTACCTTCTAACAGTACGTCTTAGAGCAAAACGGCTTACATGTCCCTATCTTCAATTTTTATTATCTTTCCAAAAAAAATCAACTTCCGGTTAAACCGGATGTAACTCGAAAGCGGGAAATATAGTTGTTCCGGTTTAACCGGAAGTTGATTTTTTTTGGGAAGATAATAAAAATTGAAGATAGTGACATGTAAGCCGTTTTGCTCTAAGACGTACTGTTAGAAGGTTATAAGCTGTCAAAGTTCAAAAATGTCACTTTTCGAGAGTCAATATCTCGGAAACTATGAAGTATAGACTAATAATGCTTTTTATAAAAAATAATTATAATTTTATGTGGAATTTAAAAATGTAAAAATATACAGGGTGTTCCATTTAAAAAAATATTCCAAAAGCGGACCCAGCTGTCATCTTGACATTTATTAAATTTTGGTATGTCAAAAAGTGCAAGACTTGCTCAAATATTATCGTTCAAAATTTCATTAAAATATACCGAACGGTTTGGAAGTTAGAGGGGGGGGGGGGGGGGGGGAATCATTTTAATTTATTATTTTTTAATTTAATTAATTTAATTTTTTAAGATGAATTAATTTATGCATTGAAGAGGAACGACGTCACTTTGAACCTTTGATTTAAATGTTTAATTTATTGTTCTAAAAACTTATGTATTTTAAAACTGCAAATAAAATTTAACTTTAACACCCTGTAAGGCCATTAATAACCAATTTTCGAAAAAATTATATAGAAAGAGATAGAATTTATTTTCGGTCTAGAATTATCCTCTAAATTTTTTGCTCATCATTTCCGGACACCCTGTATATTATGTGTATAACTTAAACTTGTTTATATTTAAGGAACCCAAATCTCATTAAATTGGTCAATCACCTGTCGCCGATGTACTTTAGAGTTGGTGGGACTTTTGCAGATAGAATTGTGTTTTCTGAAGATGGAAATGAGAAAATTAAATTAGAAGATATTACCTTTTTAGGTAAATTTTAAGTTATTAATTATAACAATGGTATATATATAACCTACACAGTGCTTTTTTTATCAGTGCACAATAGGTTTACATGAGAGTAATGAGACGGAATATTTAAAAATAAAAGGAAATCCGGGTATAGTTTTTCAACTGATGACAATACGGGGATGAATAAAAAACGTTCTTGTTGCATTTTAAAAACTAATAGATCTTATAAACTAAGCGAAGGTGCCAAAAGAGACTTTTAATTATTCAAAGCAGGAAAGCTATATTAACACGAGACAAATGTCTTAACCATGTATAGTGCACTGACAAAAAGAGAACAATTTCAGTTCTATTTTATTTTCTTGAGTATAGTAGCAAGTTAAGTTTAAATATGTAAAGTTGGTTGGATATTGGTCAATAATAAAACTTAGAAGATCAATGTTTATTAATCGACGTTTTGACCTATATGAGATCATCCTCAGGCAGGATTATAAATCTAGATCCTCTGTGTTAAAATTAATTTAAAAAAACGAATACTGGGTTTTGGGATAATACGTGTCTAATCTTTGTTTCCTGAGGATCACCTTATTAGGTAAAACGTTGATTATTAAATAATTTGATCTTCTAAATCGTATTATTGACCAATCTCTAACCAAATTAACATATCTAAAATTGTACTTCCAGTTTTATAACATTTACTTATTTTTTTTAGCCGAAGACTGGTTAAAATTATACCAATTTACAAAAAACGCTAATGTCAGATTAATTTTTGACCTCAACTCATTACTTAGAAATAATGATGGAACATGGAATTCTGAAAATGCGGAAAAAATGATAAAGTTTTCTCAAGAAAACGGCATCGAAACAGACTGGCAATTGGGAAACGGTAAGTAAATCCTAATTACGACAATGCGAACTTTATTCAAACATGGTTGGCTTCATATATAGGTCCTACTTAGCATAAGAATAGGATATTTTTTTTTCTCACAGTGCGACGTGATCTAGGTACGCATAGCTTCCACGTCAGCTAATATGTGGTCGCGTTCCTTATAATCTCTGAATATCTTATACGCCGCGCCAAGGGCTTGTATGTTAGTGCCAACAAGACTCAGGCAACTCGAGTCTCAGGCATTGCTCTTCCAGTCCCGTCAAAGACCTGCGCAAACGCCTCCTGTTTTAAAGATTGGTGAAAGTCCGATCGTATTTACCGAAAGTGTAAATTTTTTGGGTTAAAACATGGATAGGTTTATTTCGGGGAAACCACATTGCAGGGCTATTTGTTCCAAACTAAATTCAATATCAATCAGTTCAAAATTTTACACCCGGTACTTACTACACTTTGACACTCTATCATGCTCAAGTGGGTAGCAGAATTTCTTATGGCATGTTTCTGGGGTAGATGATCACCTATGGTTTCTGATGTTCTTTTGTGTTAGAAAAAAATCTTAAGAAATATTATAAATGTTTCTTCTACGCATTCTAGTAGAACCCTTTTTATAACTTATAATATATTAACGGTCATATCTGCGTTTATTTTTGAAATGTGTGTTTATGCATTTTTAAATAGGGCTAAGTTAAAAAAAAATTATATGTTTCATAATTTTAAAACGAGACATATGTCAGACTTTTATATAAAGCATTGTAATATAAATATTGCCAGAGACTCTCCAAATGTTCTAGGACCTAAGTTATTTAATATGCTTCCTGAACATTTGAAGAATTCTACTGATTTATTAAGTTTTAAAAGCCTAAGAAAGTATTTAGTCAGTAAATCTATTTATAGCTTGGACGAATTTTTAAATATCTGATTTTTCAATCATTTAAACGTTTTTATTTTTTGTCTCAGTTTAAATGCAACTCAACTGACGAAATCTATACATTGTAAAATGTCTTTAGAAATATAAACATTTATTATTATTATTATTATTATTATTATTATTATTATTATTATTATAAGATGTAAGGAGGAGTAAGTGAAACAGAATACAGACCTGATCATTAAAATAAATAAAATTTTGATATTTTTGTCACTTGGGTTTATTGTGCCAAGGCACACATTTTTTTAAATAATTACCATATTTTTATTCCAAAGTAACGAAAAGATAACTTGTATCCATTTATGGGCAATTTTTGTTATCGATGGCGGTTTTTTTTTGACTTTGAAGTAATGGTGATCAAGCGGTTTATATCCGAATTATTCAGTCGACGTTTTTTACCCATACAGTGTGACCAGTAAAGTCAGCATCATATGGGATTTTTTTCTATTAATAGCTTTATTCGAAATTTGACTTTGGCATTAAGTTCTGCTTCGATCGAGATGAAAATAAAGCAAAAAATAGTAGTCACGTTATTCGCATTATCTGCCAAATTTTATTTTTTTCCAAAAAATAATTTAAAAGTGAGGTTATTTCTGAAAGTATCGAAAAAAGTTATTAAAAAAAGTTTTTTTTAATGCAGTTTCTAGCCCACATGCGAAATTTCAGCTGCATAAGATAATTTTGATTTTTTACCCATATTTTGTAAATTGCATCACTTTTGCAAAATAAGACTCAACTTAACCTACATAAAACTTCTTAGTTTTGACAATGCTTTATTTCAGATACATTTTCTTTAAAGTAGCGCCATATTAATTGTGTGTTTTTCTACAAAATAAAAATTGGGCTATTAAAATTGGGTCGCATGTGATGCAAAGTTTATTTGTTTTTGAACCTGTATAAGATAACTTCATTAAATAAGTATTTTTGAAAATGTAGTTTGTGTCTGAAAGTAATACACCTTAATATTAAGACAAAAAAGAACACAGTGTCATCAGTAAAGTGTTTATTAAAAATGTTGGCTGCTACACGATGACTTCTGTTTTCACTACATATTAATACAACTTAAATTTTTTCCTGTAAAGTTAACATTTTTTACAAAATTTAATACGCAGTACTAGCCACTTGACAAACAGATAGCGATTTAACTGTCATTATTAAAGCAAGTGCCTCTGTTGATCTTTTTTATCATTTTTTTTTGGTGCATCATTATAAGGTACTAACTAATTGATTTTTTGGAAACTGCAGTTAAATAATAAAATATTATTTTTACTTTTTTTACGACATAGCTTAACAATAAATTTTAATAAAGGGGTTTTAAATTAAATCGTTGAAAATAGATACACTTTACGTTAGGGTAAACTAAAATTTATTTTCCACTCAATGAACACTTTACTGATGACACTGTGTTCTTTTTGTCTTAATATTAAGGTGTATTACCTTCAGACACAAACTACATTTTCAAAAATACTTATTTAGTGAAGTTGCCTTATACAGGGTCAAAAATAAGTAAACTTTGCATCACATGCTACCCCATTTTAATAGCCCAATTTTTATTTTGTAATAAAACACACAATTAATGTGGCGCTACTTTAAAGAAAATGTATCTGAAATAAAGCATTGTCAAAACTAAGAAGTTTTATGTAGGGTTAAGTCTTATTTTGCAAAAGTGGTGCAATTTACAAAATATGGGTAAAGAATCAAAATTATCTTATGCTGCTGAAATTTTGCATGTGGGCTAGAAACTGCTTTTAATAAAACTTTTTCTTATATATTTTTTCGATATTTTCAGAAATAATCCCACTTTTGAATTCTTTTTTGGAAAAAATTAAAATTTGACAGATAGGAATGCGAATCACGACTACTTTTTTTTTGCTTATTTTTCATCTCGATCGAAGCAGAACTTGATGCCAAAGTCAAATTTCGAATCAAGCTATTAATAGTTACAAAATCCCATATGATGCGGACTTTACTGGTCACACGACTATATAAAATTTATTTACGGATATCCAAATTATTTCATAGAATACCTTTTACCTATACCTACCTACTTTTCTGTAATTTATATAAGTATTTACGTTTTGTTTTTTCGATAGTTAAAACAGAAATATTTTGACCGGCATTTATAGTTGGAGTTGCATCCAGGAACGCAACAACAATATGTCATTTTCACTATAAAACTTGAAAAACTAAACCAGTAATTAAAATAGACCAGGAAGATGCACTTATTATTTAATATGCATAAAAGAAAATCTGTGCAAATGCAAAACCAACATCGAATGAATCCAGCTGAATTTTCTAAGGTCACGCGCCACAAAATTCATGGAAACGAGACGGGACGAACGGCAGTGCTATGTATAATAAAATTACAATAATATTTCAGTCACTTGAAAATATAAAATATAAGATTTTATATAGTAAATATCACTGTGTCCTTAAAATATGTTATGCTTTCTTAATAAAAATATTGCTATAAAACATTGTTTTAAATTTTGGCAGCGTCGATTATATCTTCTCGATAACTTTCCCGATTTTGGCAATTATTTTCAACGGACCTTTATAAGATTTCATAAAAGACTACAATTCTCTATATTTATAACTTTTATAGAGCAAGTTTTCAAAATAATAAGTTCATGAGACGTTTAAACATTTATGGAAGTAAAAACAGACCGATTTAAACGTATCCCAGACAGCACACAATGTCTTAAAGACGTCGATTTTAGGTCTTAATTCTGTCTGAACGCCTGCAGACCTACAAAAGACATCTTAAAGACGTCTTTTTTAAGACATACATAAGATGTTGTAAGATGACGTCCATAAGATGTCGCTAAAATATCGTAAATATGACGTTCGTGTGTTTTTAGGTTATAGCACAGAAAGAGATTTGTCTCTCTTCTGTCTTTGTAGTATCCCTGTCTTTCTCTAGCTTATATATTTTTTAAATGGGCACTTTGGGTTGCCGCCATCTCGGATCATCAGCCCGAACAAACCCAACCGTCGCCGTTCTCAGAACTTTTATTATTTTTTTGTATACTTGTCTAATCGAATTTAAATGATTGTTACCAATTCGGACGTTTTCTTGAATAGTTTTTTTTTTGTAAACGACAAACAATAGAGTTAAATTTTAGAATCGGTAAATTTGGCAACATCGCGAACAACTTAGGATTGGCAACAAAGCGCTTCCCTTTGCCATTTGAAATTGACGCAAGGTCAACACTGTCAACTGTCGATGGGCTTGATTTTTGATAGTTTTGCTGATGATGACTTGCAGTTTTTTACTTTCTACTTAGTGAACCGTTAAAAGAAAACGAATTGTAGATTAAAAAACGTTTTGTATGGTACATATTTTTCTGTGGTGTGGTGTTTGTTTTTAGTTTTCGAATAATTAAAATTGGTCTATAATCAGTGGATGCAGTGTCAATAAATCTGCTGACAAAACAGTAGAAAAGATGCCGAGGATGCCATCGCGACGTGGCTAAGAAGAGCCACAGATAGGCGAAATTCATTATTAAAAAAGTTTTAATTATGTAATACGTTAATAAAACCAATTATTAAGCAATATGATGTTTCATGTTTAACAAACAAAACAAAATGTTTTAGGGCTCTGCGGTTTGGCCTATACAATGTATCTAAGGTGTCCATAAGACATGTATAAGGTATTCATAAGACATCTATAAGATGTTCATAAGACATCTATAAGGTATACATGAGACATCTATAAGGTGTCCATAAGATATCTGTAAGCCGTCCATAAGATGTGGTATAGACGTTGGGTTTTGTAACATACGACCTTTTTAAGATATCCATAAGATGTCTTGATGGCGTTAAGAAACGTCCATAAGACGTCATGAATGTCTATTGTTGACATCTTTTGGATATCTTTAAGATGTCTTTGTGCTGTCTGGGATGTTGTCATGATTTGACAAGCAAAACTAACCTAACCTCAAATAGTTAGTTAAACTCCGTGCCGCTGACTTTAAGACACCACCTGTGTGGTTACCGCAGTATCTGTATAAATAAAAAATGCACGTATAATTTCCCAGAAATAATAGTATATTATTTAACGAGCGTATAATGTAGGCCATAATAAAACGAGGATGAAGTTTACGGCACGAGCCAAAGGCGAGTGTTGTAAATCATCCGAGTATATTATGGTTCGTTAGACGCGAGTCAAATACTACCTATACTTTATCTAAAACCATCCATTTATACAGTGCCTGAAAAAAAGTTGAGTTCATATGGGAAATATAATAATTACACTTGTTGTTTTATGATAATTACACTTGTATTATGGAGAGCATAATGCTCTTATTATCAGAAAAAAAGTGGAGTTCATATGGGAAATATAATAATTACATTTGTTGTGTTATGATAATTACACTTGTTGTATTATGGATAGCATAATGCTCTTATTATCAGAAGTATTATGCACCTATTATTAAATGGTTGTAGATAAAGGCTTTTATTGGACACGTTTACTGTTCTTCTGACTTACTTCAAATAAATGACATTGTTTGTTCGGGTCGATTCTCTCTTCTTATAAAACTTTAATGTAAACAATGATGATTTTTAAACTTAACTATTTTCTTTATAGAACCAGATCTATACAATGCCATCTATAAAGCCCATGTAGACGCCATCCAACTTGGAAACGATTATAAGACATTGCGATCCATTTTAAACAAGTACAACCTGTATATTTCGTCCGATTTGTTAGGACCGGACATGTTTGATGTAGGCGGCAGTACTGCTAACCAACAATATTTAGCTCAGTTTCTACAAGGCGGATCTGAAGCAATTCATGCTGTTACTTGGCACCAGTAAGTAATACTAACAGAAGATAGATATACGATATACCCCACCTCGTATTATAGGTTATTATAGGAAGCTTGACTTTATTTTGAATGCTAAAAACTTCATCAATATAACGTGCAAATTAAAAATTAGGAAAAGTACCTATCTAGAATTTGATTGGGTAAGTTCCTAACAATCATAAACATAATTAAATATGAAGACGTTCAGCTACTCGAGCAAGAAAAATCTTGTTTTAAACTATGCCGTCGCTAAATGCTCTTAGGCGAGACATATGGCCTATAATATATATATAGTACCTACCTATGTTATAATTTTACTTCTAGATTACACAAAAAATTGAAAAGCATTAATTTACTGCGGTAACAGAAGCATTAATTTTTTTTTAAGATTATGTAATTGGAACCTAATGCTGATTTATAACTAACAGAACCATATAGTCTATCGTAGATAAAAAAAAATACACCGTACCTAAATAACAAATGAAGAAACTTTATTGTCTTTATTGTTGATTTCTACAGTGAATGATTTGAGAGCTAGTTGATGGCTGCAATCGACATTAAATACGGGATTATTGACATATTCAATACACATCATCGGATCATAAATTCCGCGTTGGCAGTAGCTCACTTGAAAATTCTCATAATAGTAAGAAGCTGGCGATCAGTTTCTTCGTAAAATCTAAATTCCATCTTCACACACTACCACCATCATATTTTTAAAGATGATTAGAAACAAGGGCGGTCCTACGGGGGGGTACTGGGGGTAATTACCCCCCCCAGAGACCAGGTTGAGGACGCAAAAACTAAAAATAATATGTCCAAAAAACTATAAATATTTATTATTTTTAAATAAAAAACAAAACCAATAAATTTGAAAAAATATTTTTTCAGTGGCGGCTCGTCAGGTGAAGTAGGTGAAGGGGCCCTTCACCAATAAAAATAAAACCAGGAGGAAGTTTTTTTCGACAATATTAAATATTAAATGTACCAATACAGCTACCTTAAAAAATAATTATGTTCGAATTAATAATATTAATTTAATCCAAATGTAGCTATGCATAATAGGACCACGGTTAACTCCGATGGACAATTCTATTATAAACACTCGTGCATTTTGGCGCGCCCCAGCCGACCGCGTCCGTCGCATCGAAAGGTCAAAGCAGCAAGTGAAGAGCGGCGAAAACCCAACATACTGAACGTACAGTCAAGTGGCTTTGATTTCCACCGTCGCTATGGTTACGTGACGTCAGGTACGCGACAGCATGTGAGACGTGATTGAAGTGCATCTAAAAATAGATCAGTCATATGCACTATTGTTTTAAGTATTGGTTCGGGTATTTATTTTGAGGCTTCGCGAAACTTACGGCTATAGATACCCTTTTTACGTTATTTATTGTGTGATTAGAAAGTTTTGTTTTTATTTTTCAGTTAATTCAGTAGGCCTAAGTACTAATTTTTATTGTACGTTTTAAAAATAAACCCAATTAATGACATAATTTGTAATTTGTTAGAAACTCCATTCAGTCGTGGGACAGATGAGGATAAGATACGTTTTAGTACACGGGCGACCTACTGGAATCTTAAACATAGATTTAAAAAAAGAATCGAAAAAAAGTGGCAGATCCTATATAAGATTATAATTTTAAGTGTTCCTGGTTTTTAGAGTATAATTGGCTATGTATTAGTAGTGCCGCCTTACAAAAATTGTTTTGTAGATCTAAAAAATTATATTAATTATTATTGTGGTCATTTTTTTTCGTTTATAAGTAATAAAGTAATAAATTATTGACCAAATTTGGGCGTGGTCCAAAAAAAATTCCGCCTGCGGCGCAATCGCCTGCGGCGGGCTTTATGCCTCTGAGCACAAACTGCTACTAAGCTCTTCACCATTTTTTACAACCGCGAGCCGCCACTGCATTTTTTATATAAAAATATCAACATCTTAATATTATAAGATATATTCTATTATAGTCCATCGATAAGTCGATATAATATCGCGAAAATGCTGGTAAACCGGACCGAAGAATGTCCGGTTTTCTAATGACTTAATAAAAATGTTAAAAGCAGCGGCATCCAATGCAAAATATATTAAAAAACAATTGTAATTTTTTTTAGCTTTATTTTCATGTTCTGATTTCTTTATTATACATATACATTTAGGTTTTGTTTTATTTTAGTGTTTTGACTTATGTTACAATATTAAAACATACTACATCAGTGGCGTATTTACGAGGGGGCTCAGGGGGCCCGGGCCCCCCAGATATGTATAGTACAATAATTGTATAAACAAAGTTCATCTGTTACGGATAATGCCCTCGAAGCTTTTAAAACTTGTTTATTTTGTCGCCCTTTCAAATTTCTTTTAAATTAAAAGAGTGTTTTAAGGTCTGGCATATCGCTGCAGATTAAGCTTTACGGTTATTTTACCCAAAAAAGGGCGTGGCACCCAAAAAATTTTCGCCTGCGGCGCAAGAAAGATTACGCCTTCGGCGCAAGTCCTTCAAAGTACCCCCCCCAGGAAGACGTTCCAGGACCGCCGTTGATTAGAAAGAAACTTTAAACACATGAGATTGTTCCGATTTTTTGTTGACGATCATATGAAAAGTAAATTGTCTTCGACGCTTCGAATCGCCTTTGCAGATATAGCACACCAATTCGTTAGGAGGTGGAGGCTAATCACCAAAACTGTCTTAATATGTTATATTTAAATTGTTGTTTCTATTAATATTCTATACTATACTATTAGGATTGTGCTTCTTCTGTTGGCCCTAGCAGTCTTTAATGATTTAAGCGCACCTGTTAAAGCTCTTTTTGATGTTTTCAAAGATTCTTTCGAAGACCTATTTTCCTACAGCCATTCAAATGATTTTTTGGTGTGTTGCTGCCACTGCTCAGGTTAATTGATTTCGTTTCCTTCTAAAATATTGACACGGCGACCCATATCAAAACGTTGCTTCGCTGCCATGATGTTCGTTAATAACCAAGCAGCAGCTCTTCTTATACTAGCCAACTAGGGAACATAGGCTAGAAGGCTCTCATCCCCCACTTCTGACCTTGATAGTGTACGTGGGTAGGTCAATTGACCTTGAAGAGGTGCAGGTGTCCTTTGTGTGACGTCATATGATCTTGAACACGTACAAGGGCAGAATAAGAATTACGTGATTAATTTAACGTTTTAATCGCGTTATTATTTTAGGGTACTTTTACAAGTTTTAAGTCAATATATATAATGAACCATTTAATAAGATTTCTTTCTATAAAATTTAAACAAAAACTCATTTAGAGGTGGAATATTGAAAAATCCTTACCGAGTCTCTATATTATAAATTAAAATGACTGATTATATTTCATATTTATAGCTTTAGCGGTTTCAGCTAAGCCATGATGAATCAGTGAGTTAGTCAGGATATGTTATTTTATATGTTATTCATAGATTTACATTTACATTGTACATTTAGGTATTACTTCCCAGGAAAATCTGCGACAGAAGAGATGTTTTTAAATCCAGCAACATTTGGTTATTTGGAACAACGTGTTAATGTAGTCAAAAACGTTGTCAATAATGCGAACAAAATTTGGTTGGGTAAGTTACGCGCCACACTATAGCTTTATTCGGGTTTCGAAATGTAGACGGTTCTAGAACTGTTCCTGGATTGCGCAGAACTGTTGCGCAATAGCATAAATTCTAGAACGGTTCCGAAATTATCCGCGAATTATCATAGAAGTGCGTAAACCCGAACGAACTTTGTGTTTTCTGAGAGTGAACCTAACCTAACCTAACTTTATTTTCACATTTCCGTCATTTGTTAACAGTGTTCTTTCTTGGATACAACTTTATATTTATAAATTAAATTAATTTAAAATGGCTAGTGAAGGTAGGTTCTGCTTAAAATAATTTAAACTAAGGCTATTTTATTAGCTCTTATCTTGTTTCAGATAGTATTAACGTAAAAAGAAAATACCGGCCAAAAAAATACAATTTATAAACCAAACAATAATTAAAAATAAATTGTAAGTTTACACTTGCGAATTTTAACGTTTTAAAACTGCGGCAAATCGAAAATATGTTTTACACATGCGTCGTAAAATAATCCCAAACCAGTTCTTACTCTGGAGCAAGGACTGTTTCTGATAGTTCTCGAACAGTCCCAGAACAGTTCTTATTTAAACCCGAACAACAAACTGCGGTCAAAATAGCAGTTCTAAATCGGTTCAAAATAACCCGAACGCGAGGAATTAGACTGCGCACACTTGTGACAGTTCTTAGGACCGTCCCAGACGAAACCCGAATAAAGCTTATATGAAACTAGTACAAAACAGTTGTTAATGTGTGTTTACTGTTTTTGTTAATATTTGCGATTGCCAGGTAGGCTAAAGTAGTACCCACTAGCATAACAATGGTCAAGCCGAAAAGGATATTTAAGTCACTCTCAAGAACTTTTGTATCTTCTATCCTTCGTTCATTCTTTTGATTGGCCTCAGCTGGTACACCGGCGCGTTTGGATTCACAGAAGGCCAACTTCTTTCGGGTAAGCAAATTGCCTTTTTGGCTACATGCCGTTAAAATATCTGGATCCAAAATTTTAGAGATAAAGTCTTGCCCTCGGTCTTGCCCATGCTATTGTATGGCATAATTTGACTAAAGGAATGCAATATTGGTCGTTTTTCAAGCACCATCAGCATTCTGTATTATTTCTTGCTGGATCGGTGAGTTTCAATTCGAAGTATAAATTTTATTTTAGGAAAGATACAAGGATGCAAGTGCGTAGCGAGGAAATTCTTCTCATCGTAGCAAGAAATTTTTAAGAAAAGTAAAACGTATAAAAAATTCGAAATTAATTAATATTGGTTAAACAAGGAGATAGTTTTATTAAACAAAACTGATTTTGCTAAGAAAGTTATTGATAAGTTTTGCGAGAACAAACGACCAGTTTAATTTTTATTCATATAATTTATTTAATATTCTAGAATATTGAAGATGTTCTGCTTCTTTTAAGCTCGTCCATATTTGTTTTTTTTTTGTCTGTTATTATTTATAGCCATAGGTAGCATTTAGTACGTCTTCTTTCATGACTTTAAAAGAATAAGAGTTTTGATTTTACTTCTATTTTTCATTCAGAGTAGAGTTATTATTATAATTTACAGGCAGATATATGCATGTATATTTATGTGAGCATGTTTAAGTTACTTAAGCTAGGAACAATAGTAGAACTATTAAAAATTAAGTTTTTCTTAATAAATTTTGTTTTTAATTTTTCCTACTTGAAAACCACGCACCATCATTAAAAAAAGGGCGTGACACCCCAAAGAATTTTCGCCTGCGGCGCTACTTTTTTTTCTTCTCCAGTTATTTTCTGGTTGCGCCCCCCCTTGCAAATATTTCTGGCTACGCCCTTGCAAAGATGTGACCTTAAAATTACATATCTTATCTCCTATCAAAAACGAACCCCAAATTGACTGGTCTTGGAGGAGTGTCCAAGCTTTTAATAAATTATAAAAACGTTTTATTATTATATTATATTAAAAGAACTATGCTCTAGCATTTTTTTAAATAGTTAATACAGAATAAAGTCAATTCTTGAAATCATCAACTACTCCGATGTAGTATGTTTAGTGTTTTAAATTTTACATAAGTATTAGTAGTAGTAAAGGGGAGGCTTAGCGCCAAGCAAGTAGGCCAGTGCGACCCTTTTTGCCAACCCCATTTTACGTCTGGGTAATGTCAGCCAGACGGGACCTACAGTTTTACGTGGGTTCCGAACCACAATTTTACCGGCAGATGTTATTCTCGCCACAGTTTTTACGGTCCTGTTGTAACACCTCTTGTCCACCACAGACCTTGACGGGGGAAGCCTAATACGTCTCCATGGTGCGACTTGAAGGATGTTGCCGCAGAGCCCCCTAATCCATCGGGATCCAGTATCACTCCACGGGACACACCGTACACCGTCCGTATTACCAAATCCTCTGATTCGGGGCGTCCCCCAATCCGTCTGGATCGGTAACAGACATGCGTCCCTTTTGTGGGTCACTAGATCGATTACTTGGTTCAGTAGACTCGGATCTAGCTGTAGCAGAATTTTATGATTCGCGCGCATGCGTATTATGTGTATCGACAAACCTCGGTCGCAAACGTATGAGGTACGAGGGCTGATTGAAGAGTAAAGTATTTGAGTTGATGTTAAAAGGTTGGGGGAGAGTATAAAAGTAAAAGCACTGCGGATTTACACCTTAGGCTATTAGGTATATATGCCAGAGTGAAAGACTGCAAAATTCTTATAAGTAATAACAAATGATTATTATTTATTTAATACCCTATTACAGAATAGGAAACAGGGCCGAAGTAAGATCGTTTGACGCCTTAGGCCAGACCAATTTTGGCGCCTATTTTTTTCAATTTCGAAATAAATTTTAAAAAATTGAGCGAGTCATGATACGGATGATCAAATTTGTGCCCAAACCTAATCTCGTAAAATATATTTTGCAAGCGGAAATTTGCACGTTTTGTTGAAAAAAAAACTCAGATTAATTTAATTTTAATAAACGTATAATACATGTAAGTACTCAGGGAAAATTATAAAACAAAAAATAGAAGTATAAACAAAGAACTTAACATTAATAGTTTACAAAATGTGAAAGAATAAAACAATTTACTTAAAATATCATAACTTAATAAGAGTTTGGTAGTTTCCAAAGTTCAAAAAAACTAATCGACTAGGTAATCCTAATTATTAAGATACAAAAAAATAAAACACATAAAAACACAAATTCAAATGATATTGGTAGTTGAATAAATACACAAAATGATATAAACTAAAGTTTATGGATTACTTCTAAAACATCATACACTGTTAAAAGAAAAGAATCAAATTTAACTTTTTTTTTATGTCCCAGAAAGTCCACTCCCGTTTTTTTGTCAATTTAACTAAAACCGCTTCGGTCAATCAGTAACTCATAAAATATGTTATTACTATTTTGACATTAATCTGATTTTATTGTGCAGTAAAAATTACAACTTAATTAGTTAATTTGACACATTTTTTATGTTAGTATTAACTTCTTTTAAAATTTTAACTAAAAAAGATATTGATAATGATTATAAACTTTATCAAAGTTACTAGTATTTGATTCATTTGAACCGTAAAAGAATTGCATGTAATTTTAGTTAGCTGTTATGTTAAAACGACTTCCAGAAAAGTTAGTTCTTAAAATCTGATTTTTACTAAACACAAAAAAGTTAAAATAACTATATATTTTAAGTTAAATTTGATTTATTTTAATTGATTATAAATTTTTTTGATTCTCACGTCCAGGATTTCTAACAGTGTATCAATACCGAATCGTTATTAACAAGATGAATGACATCAACAAATAAAATAATATAGATATGTAAATGTTTTGAGCAAAAAATATAAAGGTATTAAAGGAACAGTTTTCGTGGCCCAATGCCCAAAAACTTGTATTAAAGGTAATTTTAAAAATAACGACATATTTTTAAGAGTATTAAGATACTAGAAATGTTTTTTTCGACATTTTTTACTCGATAAATTTTATATAATGTCGCCGAAGGAAGTTGATTTTACGAGATCTGATAACTAAATAGTCTTAATACTTTAATTTAGAATATTTTTGTTTAGATTGGAATGTGGAATATTCTTAATACTTTATAGGTATGATAATTAGCAATTATGCCATTGTTTAAATAGTGATTTAAATGTAAAAAATAATACTTATTATAGGTACACTGAAATTCGGTAAAAAGCCGATTTTACTCACAGAACACAGAACACCAATATTTTACTTTAAAAAAAATCAACAAAAATAATATAATAATAAGTCTAAACCAAACTGTAAAAATAAAACACACAGAAGAAAAAAGTGTGAATTACATAAACCGTTTGCTTATGTGCAACAAAACACGAAAAAGGCGCGAGACTTTAACGTTACGTTTCTTTTACAGCACAGAACCACAGCGGTCTTAACTTTCTAAGAATGCTGTGACAGAACCCCTACCTAACGGTATTTCTTCGCGCAAAGTTTTGAATAATTTCGATGTCGATGCTTGACGTTTGTACTGAAACTCGTCGATACACATAACACGCATGCGGCGAATCATAAAATTCTGCTACAGCTAGATCCGAGTGTTCAGTAGTAGCTCACTTCTCGACAACATGCCGGAGGAACACCCAAACGATACCGGAGGTAACCCGAGAGCTCCACAGCTGTCTCGTATCGAGGTCGCCTTTTGCCATTGAGAATGCCAGTGTGTGTTGTACAATGCAACACTACGAAGTACGGTGGCCTGGTCAAGCAAACTAAATAAGTCCGCCGAACCTGCCTGGGATCGAACCAGGTACCTTCGGCATGCGATGCGAGAACGCTATCGCTGCGCTAGGCTGCCACCTAAATTTTACATAAAATCATATTCTTTTAGGGTCAAGACACCGCGAATTGACCAAACGTTCGGTAGTTAAAAGTAGCATCAAAATGTTAAAGAAACAAACCCGAATGGTTCAAAACTTTATAAAACAAATAAACGCAAAAGTGCATCCAATCAAAATCTTTAAATGTCTACCCTGTATTTATATAGTGAGATAGGTAGTTGATCGACTTGTTTTGTGCGCAGGCAAAAGAGACCATGTTTAAACTAATTGGGATTTTCCGTAAGTTAAGTGACAAACACTGAATCCGTGATATAATGACAAACCGAACTAAATAATCGACTTATGTATTTTTGATATTGGATTATGTACTCAGTGCTCTTATTG
The DNA here is from genome assembly GCA_963969555.1 of Polydrusus pterygomalis. Classification (NCBI taxonomy): domain Eukaryota; kingdom Metazoa; phylum Arthropoda; class Insecta; order Coleoptera; family Curculionidae; genus Polydrusus; species Polydrusus pterygomalis. Next base: position 42,285,896 of record OZ018380.1, on the reverse strand, counting down.
AACATTGTGTTAAGGAATAGTACAGGAACAGTAAATAGTCCGGCAGTACCTACTCATATAAGCAGTTTTTGAAGAAATGGGTATTTTGGTGTAGCCAAGGACAATTATTATTCCACCTAATGTAATTGGTATCCCGCATGGAAAGTATTAAAGGAAATTTACGCAGTACAGAAAATAATATATTACTGCCCGAAATCCCCAGTAACAATGTATGTACCAAAATACGCAACACATACTGAGGATTTAAAAAAAAAATGCTATTTACTAGCTAGGAAGTATAAGTTGTCGTAGAAAAACTATGGTAAACTTGCAAATAATGTATATTATTCCACTCGTATAATTACGCTATTGGCTTTCAAGTTATGAATGATCGCTTTCAAGTTATGAATGATAATGATAGGTACTACTGATATATGATAATAAACTCTTTATTAGGCTACATTATACAATCTATACAACTGAACTAATCGTGTCCGGTTCGACTTGTACTTAATTATTTTTGTCTTATTTTAGGTGAAACCTCGTCAGCTTATAACGGCGGTGCTGCTAACATGTCTAACAGATTTCTCGCCACCTTCCTTTGGTTAGACAAATTAGGTTTAGGAGCCAAGATGGGAATAGACGTGATTATCAGGCAGACCATATTTCACGATTATTATGCTTTACTAGATGAAAATTACAATCCAAATCCTGTAAGTTTGTATTTTATTACAGTCTATTACCTAGAAATTATAGGCCGCTGAATCAGAGACGACACTCCGGTTTCTGACCAATCAGTGATTATAATGATATTTTTTCAATAAGACGTAAATCACATCAGGAATAGGCCTTTCCATTAATCTGATGTGACTTTACAGAATTAAAATCAAGGCAGCTTGGGCGCCTTCCAGACCTGGCGCCTTCCTACAATCTTAAATACTAAGTATGAATTTTTCTTTTAATTATCTTTTTTTTTACTTTAACAAAAAATGCAAATTAAAGGGTATCGGGAGAAAACCATGAATGTCACAAAACTTTCGAAATTAAGTTAAACACGTCATCTTGTGGGTCTTGGCAAATACTATCAACTGCCGTATTAATAAAGGGAGAAAACGATGAATATGCCGAGTTATTAAGACTTAGATATGCTATGTCGGGAGAAAACCGTGGATGTCCACGCGTAAATGGTCGAAACAATGAATGTCCACTCATCCGAACGCGATGCCGCAGTCTCTGTTTTTGCACGTGGTCGCTTTACATTTTCGAAGCAGTTCCTAATCCATATTACTTCTTTAAATAAAAGTAAGTACACTGTAACTCATCATTATATGTACCTACTTTACTTCTAGGTAACGAAAAAGAGGACACCTAAATAATGGACATTCATTGTTTTCTCCGTTAAAAATGTGTCATTGGATGGATTTTTTTTTAATTTCATAAAAACTATGATACTTAATACATGCTTAGTCAATAATATTTTTCTTATAATAATGTTTTTCTACCATATTTTTTTTTTTGCATTTTTAAATTTATTACTTCTTAATATATAGAGTATGAAACTTTAAAATTCATTTTTCTCGAAATACATTTTTGGTGACATCCATGGTTTTCTCCCGAGACCCTTCAAATAGGCTTCGAATAAGAATTTTCTTGACATCTCGATATTTAACCAACTTCAACCTTTTTGCGAAATATGCCATCAAATTATAGGGGCTTTAAAAAATTACACCCCGAGATAATTGCCAGAAACTAACTGTCAGAAATAAATTAAAGCTAGTTTTTGGTCGTAGGAAAGATATAATATGAAAAAAATCGTTTAATTATTTATATATCAATAATATATATATAAAATTTCGTCATTCCCCATCAAGCTTTCGAGCCAACTGACAGATAGAGCGACGGAAATCGGAAACATTCTAAGGACCCCAAACGTCGATATGTTATAACAATATATCCAAAAAATCTTTTTGCGATTGCAATACTTTCTTTGCAAGATAAAAAACAAATCTGATTATTTACAGGACTGGTGGCTAAGCATCCTCTACAAAAAACTTGTCGGTTCCTCAGTGATATCCATGAATAATGACGGAACCTCTACAGAAAAAATAAGGCTTTACGCCCACTGTGCTCAGAAAGACGCCTCGGGCGATTCTGCTATAGTAGGTAAGCATAAAATAAGTAAACCTAGACACCCCACGTAAATGATCGATGGCGAGACTCCAAGACGCGGAGTAAATTCTAAGAAGCGAAATGCCTTTAGAAGGACAGTTGCGTTTGCTAAATGTTTATTACAGGCAACGTTCGGCGTAACTTGCTACAGATTTGTACGTCGTACAAAATTATGCGCCGTAAAATATTTTCATTGCATAGTTTCTCTTCATATCGGAATTCCGAGTTGAAACTAGTTATTTTTGGAATAATATGCTTACAAAGGACCGTTTTTCTAATTTTGACCAATATTTCTATGGTTGTCAAATGCAGAGGGCTAAACAGCTAAATTTTAACAAATTAAAACTTTTAGTCAACAAAAATTTTTAACCAATAGATTAATACATGGGTTTTCGATTATTTAACACATTTTTACGGATTAACTATTAATATAGAGTCCTGCACCTCACCTCCCGTCTTCTATAGCTCACTTATTAATTAAGTTAGGATTTTGATATTTTGCAGACCTTACCTGTTTCTTAGGGCGCATTTCAGGAAAATATTTTTTTTCATACAGGGTGTTCCAAAAAGTGTGACGTCATAAGGATGTATTTTTCTAGATTACACGCCATATATTTTCTTACTTAAATCGATTCAGCATTTATATTAGGCGAAAAAAAATAAAAACTAAAAAATATCAATTTTGCGGAATAAGTAGTCCATTATCTCAAAGTGGAGCTGTAGAGATATAAGGAAAATAGACCAACAGTCGTCTCCACAAATACTTATATTAAAAGAGTTAGATTAGTGTGGTGTACATGTTTCGGTACTAGGGAGTACCATCATCAGCACCGAAGGGCCCAAGTGCCACTAATACAAGCAATGTAAAAAATTAAAAAAAAAAAAAAAACTAAAAACATGAATAAGACGAGGACATTTTGATTGGTGGGACGAAAACAGATTAAAAAGTGGAAGTAAAATAAAATTTGAAGGGAATTAATTTTCTTCCTCTACCATACATTGTAAACAAATAACAAACTTTTAAAATCTTTTACATTGCTTGTATTAGTGGCACTTGGGCCCTTCGGTGCTGATGATGGTACTCCCTAGTACCGAAACATGTACACTAGGGTGGAGCGAATTTTTTTTTTTTTTTTTCAAAATTTTGATATTGGCTAGGAGCCAAAATGTTCTATCGATAAACACTATTTCCTGCGCAAAATTTTAACTTCCTACTCATTTGTTTTAAGGGGTCACACAATCCTCAAAGTTATAGCAATTTAGATATATTATTTTTTTTTGATATCGGTTAAATTATGTTGGACTTTCGCAAGTTCATGGTATATTTTAAAAGAAATATGCAATGAACTACCCAGAACTCAGCACGTGGAGGTATCCGACCTAGAGTCCCTCCCCCCTCCCACCCTTATATTCGCAAATCAGTTAAATTATCTCGGAGGTCGGATACCTCCACGTGGTGAGTTCTGGGTAGTTCATTGCATTTTTTTCTTTTAAAATATACCATGAACTAGCGAAAGTCCGAAATAATTTAACCGATATCAAAAAAAAATTATATACCTTAATTGCTATAACTTTGAGGATTGTGTGACCCCTTAAAACAAATGAGTAGGAAGTAAAAATTTTGCGCAGGAAATAGTGTTTATAGATAGAACATTTTGGCTCCTAGCCAATATCAAAATTTTGAAAATCAATTTTTCGCTCCACCCTAATGTACACCGCACTAATCTAACTCTTTTAATATAAGTATTTGTGGAGACGACTGTGGGTTTATTTTCCTTATAAAAAATATTAGTTTTGCACGACTGGTTTTAAAAATTAATAAAAAATATAAATAAGGCCCCGTTAATAAAATTATACAAAAATACTTAATAAATAAAGTCTAACAGTCTCGTTAACCAAGTTTGACTAATACGAATTGTACAGACTGTCCAAAATTTAGTGTCAAACATTTCAAACTTTCAAGCAATTTATTTTTCTTATTTCAAATAGGAACCCCTGTATCTTTTTATGTCATTCGATGCAGAATTAAAAATCAAACATTTGTCATAATTACAACTCTATTGCAATTTCTAACGCATCAAGACCTATTTGCAGAAAACTCATTTTATCAACTAATCCAACAGTCATTATTATGAATAAATATCGAAGGTGGCTTTGAAAAACAATTTATTGGTATTAAAGTTTATTAAAGTGATAAGAGACTTTTGACTTTAGTAATCAAAAGGTTTCAAATATTTTTAAATTGTTAGTAATTATTAACTGGAAATGATAATCGTGGATATGGTTATCCTTTAAAATTCGTTGAACTGTTCTTTCGTTTACATCGACGGCATCAGCGACTGCTGGTTGACTAACTGAAGGATTTTTCTATAACAGATAATAGCACAGCCAATAAAATTGATTCTCTTTAGTTCGGACCGGTTTATTTCTCACTGGTTTTGGGTAGTTTACATTTCCCGTTTGTACAAACCCCTCTAATATGTTCTGCAGGCTCATTTTGTCTGGATGTCGTTGTTCCGGATAACGCTGTGCGTAAATTCGGCTTGCCAAAAAAGAGTTCTTTTCGCATGCTTCTAATATAAAAATCATATTTACGAGCTCTTCTTGGTTTTAGTGCATCACAAAAAACAATATAAATTATTTATAACAGCTAAAATAATTACTTACAATTTAACAATATTAGAAACTTTTAAATTACTAAAGTCAAAATGTTCTCTTGTTACTTTATTAAACTTTAATATCAATAAATTGTTTTTCAAAGCCACCTTCGATATTTATTCATAATAATGACTGTTGGATTAGTTGATAAAATGAGTTTTCTGCAAATAGGTCTTAATGCGTTAGAAATTGCGATAGACCCGATAGAGTTGTAATTAGGAAAAATGTTTGATTTTTAGTTCTGCTTCGAATGACATAAAAAGATGCAGGGGTTCCTATTTGAAATAGGAAAAATAAATTGCTTTAAAGTTTGCAAAGTTTGACACTAAACTTTGGACACCCTGTACAATTCGTATTAGTCAAACTTGGTTAACGAGACGGTTAGATTTTATTTAATAAGTATCTTCGTATAGTTTTATTAACGAGGCATTATTTTTATTTTTTATTAATTTTTAAAACCAATAGTGCAAAACTGATATTTTTTAGTTTTTATTTTTTTTCGCCTATAATACTGAATTGATTTTAATAAAATATTAGGGGTATATAGGAGACACCCAAATAAGTTAGAAAATATATGGCGTGTAGTCTAAAAAAGTGCATCCTTATGATGTCACACTTTTTTGGAACACCCTGTATGAAAAAAAAATATTTTCCTTAAATGCGCCCCAGGGTACAGGTTAAGTCTGCAAAATATCAAAATTCTAACTTAATGACTAAGAGAGCTATAGAAGACCCTTTTAAGCTTATATTTGAGTGAATCTTTGGATATCAAGAACAAGTCTTTAGCATTAGTTCTTTATGTTCTTCATTATTCGATTGACCGGAATTCTGTCCATACAGAGTACGGTGTTGTTGGGGCTCGAACGTTCTCTCTCAACAGTCGTGGAGGAATGTAAAAATTAAATAATTTTCATTAAATTCATATGAACATGAAAGTAATATTGGATGTTTTTCCGAAAATATTATTTTTTCTACTGCCGTGCGTAAAAAACTAACTTTGCGCACTAGTACGTAAAGTGAAGGGTTTGTATTTTGATTTATATTATACACATAATAATAATAAAAAGTTTATTCAAATATTTTTTAAACATTTTTAAAAAGAATTCATTTCATTTCATTTCATTTGATTTATTTCAATTCGAAAGTTTATACAATTACATTTTATAATATATACCTACAGCAATTGTTGTTATATCTAGCATTAATTGTATTTTGACACCTAGGTAAATTTTTATACCTGTATGTGTCACATAAATTACTATATTTATATTATCTTCTAAAACTATTCTAATAATAACATTTATCACATAAGAACTATAAAAAATACTTCGTGTAGAAATCTTCACTAAATTTATTGTTATACCATAACAATTGTTTCGACACACAGTGTTGGTAACCATCTGACGAAGACACTGTGTGTCGAAACAATTGTTATGGTATAACAATAAATTTAGTGAAGATTTATACACGAAGTATTTTTTATAGTTCTTATAATGGATCTTCATCAAGTAACGGCTACCTCTATACAATATTTATCACATATGTTATTCACTAATAGGTATGGCGAAAAGAACAAAAATAAAATAATAACCGAAAAGAAAAGAACAAAGGAAACAGTAAAGAAAGGAAAGAAAAGAAACCCAGAAAAAAGGAAAACAAATTATCTATACAATATTTTTAAAGAGAATATAGTTTTGGGATATAAAACTTTTACAGTGTTTGTTGAATTGTTTTGGCTCCCTTATATTTTTAATTGCGACAGGCAGCAAGTTATAAAACTTAGGCAAAGCTATGTAGGAATTTCAGACTGAGGGTTTTTTGACTTTTAGGAATAATTACGTTTTTATTAGTCTTATTGCGCGTGTTATGTTTGTGGTGAATGGATATCACTGTTTTTTCCCTTTTGTGCATAAAATTGCAGGTAGACAAAATATATAATTGCCGGATATTTAGAAGTTTCTCATTATATAAGCATTTCGTGGGGTATAGCTTATTTTTTTTAAGTATAACCTTTAGTACATGATTTTAAACAATCTGTAGTGGTTTTAGGTTAGTTTTATAGGCACCACCCCATGCCGTGACTCCGCAGCGTAACAAAGGTTCGATTAAAGCTTTGTATATTAGTTCAGTGAGTTTATTATTGAGGATCTCTCTCAAGATATAGAATTTGTATACAAGCTTTCTTATTCTGGTTACTACATAGTTTATATGGTGGTTCCACTTAAGATGTTGGTCGATCACTATTCCAAGATATTTTGTTTTTTCACAAGAATTAATGGAGTCATGTTCAGTTATGTCAATGCTGTCAAATTCCGGTCTGTTTTTGTTTACTGGGGAGAATGCTATATAGTTTGTTTTTTGTATGTTCAGTGAGAGCTTAAAGCTTTTAAGCCAATTTTTTACTTGCTTTACTCCTAGAATAACTTTTTGTTTAGTCTCAATCCAAGTGTGACCTCCAAAAATCAGAGCCGTGTCGTCCGCATAGGAGATGGCTGTGCCCTCAAAATTCATACCCAGTAGTGAGTTTATGTAGCTTATAAATAGTATTGGGCCCAGTATGGTCCCTTGTGGGACACCTGTTTTAATTATCTCTGCGGAACTTATTATTTTGTTAATTTTTGTATGCTGATGTCGGTTTGAAAGGTATCCCTTAAAGACGCCCAGTGCAGCTCCCCTATAACACCAGAATGTTCAAGAACACTCAGTAGCTGTTTGTGGGGTACCGTGTCGAACGCCTTAGCGAGATCCATGAAGACTACTATTGTTTTTAAGCTGTTGTCCATATTTTTTGTGATTTCTGATGTTAGGTGTTGTATAGCGTCCGCAGTGCTGATCCCCTCAATAAATCCGTATTGATTATTAGATGGAGTGTTATTTGATTTCAAAAAAGTTACTAGTCTGTCCTTAAGGGACACATAATAATAATAAAAAGTTTATTCAAATATTTTTTAAACATTTTTAAAAAGAATATATTATATAAAATTTCTTAAATAAACTACCAATTCAGATTTAGGTACTTACGAAGTAAAGTAGGTACTTGTATAGTGATGCCGCCGAGGTCTCGTCTCGTCTCGTCTCGATGAGACGAGACGAGAGTGAAATTTTTTTCTCGAGAGAAGTCACGAGACGAGACGAGAGAAGACCGTTTCTCGTCGAGAAATTTCTCGTTTTTTCTCGAATTTTCTCGTTTGTTAGAAGACTGAATTTTAGGTATCTCCTAATATATAGACAGAAAAATAATGTGTTTAACGTTCTCACTCTATCGTATTGTGAAGGCATTTACCTTAAAACAGATATTCAAGAGAACGCAGAATCAAATTGTCTAGCCTCTTTCTTCTGTCTACGGTTAGTAGTTGACATTTTTAAATAATTAACCAAATCTGAAAGAAAGCATTTTCGATTGAAAACACAATATCGAAAAGGACCCCAGTCAAATTTCATTCACAAGGCGAAAGGCGATAGATTTTGACTAAATTTAACAATTTTGTATCAAAAATTCGAAATTCGCCAAAAACTTCTCACAAAAATCATTAATAAAAGTGTGAATTTCATTTCATATCTCTCTTACCAGTTTTAATATTTGACATTACTTTCATAACACCCTGTATATCGACCGAAACTTTATTAGGAAATCACAGATAAAGACAACGGAGGGCCATGAAACTAGTGTTATTGAAACAATAGCATTAAGTTAATAGTCTCAATTATGACATTAGTAAATAAATTAAAAATAAAAAGTCTAATATAATAGGTAAAGTGACATTCAGTACGAATGATTTAAGTGTATGCCTTATTTTGCCTCATTTTATTACACAGGTCTCAGACATAAATTTGGCTATTGAAAATAATTATTAAGTGCGGTAAATGATACTTTTCCGCACGAGGTGGCAGTTGTACGAACGGCTCGAAGCAAGTCCGGGCATGCCACTAAGTGAGTGTGGAAACGGAACTTTTCGCACATGTTACTTACGATATTTTTCCTAATTGCGTAAAATTAAGCTTGTTCGTAATAAATTTTTGTATTTTTTGGGAAAAAGGAGCAAAAAATAAAGTGAATTTTTAAATTTTGATATGTCAAATAGAGCATTTTCGGAAATACTTCTTTAAGTTCTTTCTCTTGCACTTTCTATTAATATAATAAAAAAATTAAGGTTTTTCCCCGGATGACATTCTGGGCTGATCCCTTTATTTAGTCGAATATTTTCCAAACAATTGCAGTTAATTATGCCCCGAATTATGCCAAAAAATAAATAATAAAAGAAGGGTAGTTCCATTATGAATCAATTATTATTATTATAAATCGTTCTCTATTCTGTATCTTTTACCACCCCGTATATTTTGGACTGAAAATACCTCGGTGCCAAGCCTATTACATTACGTGAATTAAGTCTTATGGCCGCTTGCAATATTTTGTTGATCTAAGAAAAATAGTTTCTAAGTCACATGACTAACAAACCGACTTATATTAAACCCTTCTGCGAGACGACCATATACTTTTAAATGTTTACCCCCTTTAAGATTTGTATAAAAAAATATTTTTTATGATTCCCTACTCACGAGAAAAAACGAGACGAGACGAGACAATGGCACTCTCGAGCGAGAAAAACGCGTTTCTCGTCGAGACGAGACGAGAATGGGCCAATTCTCGTCTCGTCTCGTCTCGCGGCATCACTACTTGTAAGATATGATATATACTAATATTTATTAATATTTATATATTATTAAAAATATGTTTAAATAAATCACAACTATAGCTTATAAAAAGATAAATAAGGTAGTGTTTAATATAGTATATTATATACATGAATATACAAAGAATAAAAGATGCTAGATCAGAATTTCGTCTGCCTGGCGCGGAGAATTTGTGTTTGAACTGGATTCATCAATGCCCAGCCTGCTAAACCCCTGATCCTAGAATCATGAAATTTCGGGGATATTATCTCCTTATAACTTAGGCATCCACTAAGAAGGGATATTTGGAAAATCAACCCCTAAGGGGGTTAAAACAAAGGTTAAATTTTTTATGAGAATTTCTGTATTTCAGAAACTAAAACTGGGAGAGGTGCGTAAAAAGTGACTCATGAGATTTGCGCACCTACGGCTTGTGCATGTAAATTCCCATTCATTAAAATCTAGACACCTTTTTAAATGCTTTTATCTGCAAAAACTATTAAAACTAGACATTGTAACGCTTGAAAATTTCTGTTGAAGGGCGTTTTTTAAAAATAGAATAAAAATATATTTCGAAACAAAATCTATGAAAAATGTAGGCAAGATGCAAGTTTTCAACTCTTTGGTTTCACTACTCAATGATGAAAGCCATGTTGAAATTAAATTGGAAAAGATGCGGAAAAAAAATGGTACCACAAATTCCTGAGGCTTATTATGACGATCGATCTAACCCAACTTACCTCAGTCCAAAAGTGGATGATTTCGGAGATACAGAGTGTCAAAAAATTTTTGGTTTTAGTTTTTCATTAATATTTTTTTTTTAATTCGTGTATTGTCACAATATTCGGATAGGGGGTTTTGTGGGCATGAAAAATTAAAATCTGCTCTCACTTAATGTAAAATTTAGATTTACCTGCGGTACCTTGCACACATTTAAAACGAAATAACTTGAGCCACTCTATATTGAACTTTTATATACATTCTTATTCTCAAACGACTTTTACCTAAAAAAAGGTATACGTGGAAAGAGTTGATTTGAGCAGCCGTTTTTGATATTTGGATTTTAAAAATTCACTTCGTGTATGGCCAGGTTGGTCTAAATTATTGTAATAATTGAACACAATTTGAAGAGCTGTCCCTAAAAACTGACTGGTGTTATTTTAATTTAACGCCTTCGCTTCAAATTGTGTTTAATTATTACTATAATTCAGGTAGATAGGTATCTCGTATAGTACCTACGTATATTATATATTTCTTTAAATTCAGTGGGTATTGTTTTAATTGGGGGACTACAAAACTTTTTAACAAATAAATTCATTGAAAATTTACTTTCATATGGCTACATGTAACTGTAAAATGAAACTATACACCCTATCTATTGGTAATAATGGGATTCTTTGTACACTTGCTCATGCATAACTTTTTTAGTGTTTGGAATCAACGTTGACGGTACAGCTGGCTCTATCAACATAGGTGGTTTCAATTCTGATAATGACGTTGACATATACGAATTTACCTCTGAAAGCTCCCTTTATTCTCAGTAAGTATCAAGATAGGTGATTCTCCACAAGGACTTTAATATCATTTATTTACAACCATACATGTAATGTTGACATTACAACATTTTTAAAAGTTTGGAAGTGTCACATTACCTACGTCTACTTCCCTCTTCCACTTCCCTCACCCATTTTCCTCATTCAACCAGCATATTTTTGTTTGGCGTCAAAACAATAAATGTCATATTTTGACATTTTTCCTACATTACAAAAAATCAAATATTATTATCTAATTTTCAATTAACGGGTGTGGTTGTAAATAAAATAGTATACAAACCTCAGAGGAAAGTGTAATATACTATTACACTCTATTTAACTAACTCTAAAAAATGAGGTTCGTTATATCAACAATAATTATTCAACCTGCATTGGCAGATTTTTAATATATCTATCGCGCCTACTAAATCTTCAAAATAATGGAGAGAGGGTAAGAAAAGGAAAAACGTAGACTATTTTTTGTCAAAAATGTTTAGATGAGACTACCATTACTTGTGAAGGGATTTTCCACTTATTACTTACATTTTTTTTAAATCCTCCCCTGCATCAGCTCAAGAGGGCAGAAAATGAGTTTATTTTATATTCTGTTACGAACTCTTAAACAACCAATCCTAAAGCAGGAAAAATCAGAAAAAAAGAACTATACTGCATGGAGCTGAGCCCTATTTAGTAATTGCATTAAGTCAGAAAAGGATAAATGAGAAATTATGCATCAGAAATCTAACATTTAAAAAATCTTCATCATCAGATTTGTGACACACGCCTCGAAATTTATTAGTCACGAAGAAATCAATTTTGGCAAGTGTTAACTACAACAATTAAAGTATTTTTCACAATAAATGGTTGACTCTGTTTAACTACCTGGGACGTTTTGCAAGAGCTCGGCCATAAAAATGCAAATAAACTGTCGGTCAGGGTCGGATTATAATTTGTAATTATAGCAGGTAATATTTAACTATCTATTTAGGATATTTCATGTCATTAAATAATATATTATTAATAACGAATTAATAGTGTATTTGCTTACTGATTGCGTATAAAAATGGGATTAAACCGGTAGTTTTATTGCAGTCAATAAGTCGATACCATTTAGGGTGAAAAATACTTTACACTTTAATTTTACAGAACTGATTAAAAAGATACTTAAGTTTGCTGTTATTTTTTTTTGTTTCTTAGGTCTGTGCGTCTAAATAGAGAAGTGTTGAAGCTTACAACAGAATACAATTTACCAGATTTGCAATCGAAGACTATCGCAAAAAGTGACACATATACCATGCCTGCCTACTCTATAGTGTTTTGGGTATTTAAAAACACAAACGTTAAAGCCTGCAGTTTTTAATGATGTTTTATATTTGTGATGATGTAGGTATACACAATAATCCATTTGTGTTGACTTTTTAAATATTCTGTTATCTATTAATAAGTACATAAACATTGTGATGTTAATAAATAAAATTGCCAAAAACGTCTTGAGAGATTGACTAATAGTGCGGGCACTGGATGGACTTGAGTGTGCAAAATATGAGAACCGCATTCTGTGCATGGTTTTGTACTTAGAAAAACTTGCAGATTATGATTCTGGATGTTGCCACGGGGATTATTGGTTCAATTATTTTTTACATCCCATTCCCTCAGATATCAAGTAAATGGACTGACCAAATGCTTTGGAACCATTTTAATGATTGTTTTAGTGACAATATCCAATTGTTTCTTATGATTAAGGATTGTTATAGCTAGTCAATTGAAAAAAAAAAACAAGAATTTTGATAAAAAAATTATTTAATACAAAAAAGCAAATTTGAACATAAGTCAAAAAATACAAATACATTATTGATACATTTGCAAAACGAAATATAATCTAGTTGTAATTTTTTGCAAAAACAAGCCTTCGTTTGACAATTTACAGAGCTGCATCCACAATTCTGGTAATGGGCGCTTCATCAGTTGCCGTGGGAACAATTTACCATTTTTTTCATACCCTAATGAAGTGTAGTCAATAGGCCGTAGTAGTGTTTGGTCAGCATTTATCCATATATATGTTTGTGCTGAAGCTCTTAACAAATGTAAATGTTGAGCATCTGATGTGCAAATTACTTTTAATAGATTTAGGCCGAAGCCGATATTTTGAAAAATTAATTTAAACCGAAGTTCATAAGCAATTAATATTTTTTTTTTGAGAAAAGATAGGCGCAAAAGGTTTCCAAATTTGTTAACTGTTCGACACTTAGGAATGGAATTCCTAAATGCCTTAGAGATTTTTGTACGAAATCCAACGATGCAGCTTTTAAAGCATTTTTTTTCAAACCCAATCTGCTAGTCGAATCGCAACCACTTAGAGAGTGTAATGTTGGCAAAATACGACAAATATTTTCTCCAAAGGATTGAGCAGCCAAATGACATCCTGAAATGTATTTCTTTTTATAAACAGCGTCGAACCATACACCTAAACAACCTAGACGTGCTAGCTTATTCCAGAAAAAAATTTCCAGGATGAAAACATCTGTATCAGCGCAAACGATAATGATATGGGCAGATTGGATTCTTACTGCGTGAAATATGTGACAAAACATCCTTAAATCGGCTTCTAAATGATTCGAATTTAAGTCATGATGCCACTACGCGCTCAGCGGGTAGAAGGGCGGGGAAAAACGAAAGGGGCCAACACAGCTGCTGGCAACATGGTTTTTTTTATAAGTGTCTCAGATAAAAGAATTTGAGCTTGAGCATAGTTGCCGGTCCTCACATTTTGCATACTCAACTACCTCTGGCGCCTGCACTATAAAGCAATAGTGTTATTATTTATCCAATCTCAGTTTGAGGACATTCCAATCATTCCATACGGCGGTAAACAGTCTCAAAGAGACCGACCGCACAACCAGGGTTGTCAGATCTTTCTTCTTCAATTCTTTAAGTTTTTTTATTAAAGATATTTCATTTATATCAGTATTCAATTGTTAGTCAGTAACTTTCTTTGAAAGCTAGTTTGCAAATATACTTTAAACCGAGGAGTTTTGAGTGTGACAGAAAAAAATAACAAGCCATTCATTGTTATAATAATACATTCTTTAGTCCTTAAGAAACAATATAACTGAAATCAAGACAAAAAGTGTTTTCAGTGTTTAAAAACAACTAATTAACAAACCCTTGTTTCTCGTATACTTATACATAATATATTAACAAACCAGAAAATTTGGTAGAACTGGCAACCGTTCACAATTTATTTACGTTGTCAGGGGTGATAAGCGCCAGGATATAAGCTGAACCGGTACCCGGCCCGTCTGACGATCGATTCTGCCAGACAGAGATAGGCCAGTGACCGCCGATGGCGTGGAAGAGACGGAGATAAAATATACGTGGTTATGCCTTGATGAACGGGCCGAGTCTGGTTGACGAAAATGAAGTTCTGGTAAAAAAATTAAAGCATTTTCTGAGCAGTGTCGTGCCGTGTCAGGTTTATTTTTCTGATTTTAGTTTTGTATATAGAATTTTTGAGTTACCTTATATTTATTATTTTAAAATAATATTATTATATATACAGTGGGTTTATAAAGTGTAGTATGTACAAACACCTAATGTAAAACAAACTTATAAGTGTGTATACGCATATAAATTATTTGTGTGGAACCCCTATGGTTAGGAAATTCCCACAGTTTAATGTCATTAAATTGACCTAAGAAACACTATACCAGGCATCTATCTATTAAAACTTGCATAGATACAAATTCTGAGTTTGAAGAACGCAAGCATCGGGATTTTATCATAAATTTTGTAATTTGGGACACGGTATACAGGGTGTCGCACGGTGATCATCCATTTGAATCTTTCGGAAAGTAATGCTAGTTGAATCCTGCAAATTTGGATAATGAGGTTTTCGGAGACGCTCTCTTCAAATAAAATAACGTTTATATTTATGCAACTTCCGGTTATACCGAACTACAGACCTGCAATGACGGTGTTGAAACAATTTATCGATATTAGAGTATAGTGGGGCAAAACGACGCACTTAAGGGTTAATTTGGTTATAAAAATAACAAACTATAAAAAAATATTTTTATTTGTAAAGAACTTAAAGGGTTAGTCTATTTGCTATACAAACAACATATTTTAGAGTTAAATAAAGAATCCTTAAGTAATAAAAAATAAAAATACGACAAAATATAAAATGATACTTTTGCCCCATAGGTATGTGGGGTAAAAGTACGATTAATGTGGGGAAATATCCGCATAAACTTTAAAGGCAGAGATCGCATTGAAAAAGTCCAATTTTTTCATATGACGTACAATCTTCGTGCCACCACTGTTTGCAGTCCTTGGACTGAATCCATTCTTCAATTGGAGGGTCTATATATTGTTCATTGCATCCTGGGCACATAATATGATTTATGATTATAGTTATTGTTTTTTTTTAATTTTAACTTAAAACTAAATATATATATATGCAATTTTTCTTAGTGTTTTAAAAGTAATGCCGTAAAATCGATTGTTCAGATCTTGACAGTGCTGTGCCTACAAGTTGATGTTCCATTTCTTCTGTGAAAATACATTTAAAACTTCCCAAACTTTTAACACTGTGTCCTGATTTTAATTGCTTTCGTAAAGTAGACTCATCTATTCCTAGCTCTTTTGCAATCCTTTTTTAGGTAATAAATGCACTTACTTATTCGTCTTTTTGCTGCTTGTAACATTTCTTCCGTGCATGCTTTTCTATCTGTTTTCGTTTGATATGTCCTAAAATAAATAAGCATTGAAATATATTTATAATTTGTTCTGATGAGGTAAAAGTCCGCATTGCGGAATTTTGCCCCATCCTGAATTTGGACTTTTGCCCCATAGGTAACGTAATTTTAAAAATATTTCCCACTGTTATATACCGCGATAATGGAAACACTCCAAGATACATTTTAGAGACTTAACCTCTAACCTAAATGTTGCCTATATACTATTCCGTTATTTAAGCTAAGGATTTTTTTCAATAGCTTAGAGTTTAAAACAAGAAAATAAGATACTGTCTATAAAAAATGTAACTTACCTCATATTTTTCACAACAATTATCAAAACTTAGCATAGGTACATTTCGCAGCAACTCGGGCACATGGAAGGCTAATAAAAACTGGTATACATGTTGAGAAAATTTTGACCCTGAGGGGTAAAATTCGTAGATAGGACTTTTGCCTCGTGCGGGTTTTTGCCCCACTCTACTCTATTGGTAGGTAATTAGTTAAATCAGTTTAATCAAAGTGCTTTAAATCCTTTAAAAATACCTACATCGAGAACACTCGGCTAAGCAAAACGAATTAAATCCATTTTTCGACCAAACAAACTGGCTGCATTCGGCAGGCCGAAAATGTCTGCGACTGGACTGTCAAGAAGATGTTGTTTTACACAATTTAATTGCTTTTTTTGTGAATGATTAATTAAATAAGTTTTTTATTTAATACTTTTGAATGCTTTTCACTCATAAATAATAAAAGCCCATTTACTTTGGACAAAACGCAATAACTCGAACCTAATCCATCTAAATCCATCTGAAAATATTATTATTGTTCTAAAAGTCTCAATTTAGATGAACCATGAGAATTAATTTTTTTAAAGACACTATATTTCAATTATGCCGCAACGAACATATTAGATTTTCTCGTCTATCTTTTCACTAGTTTTTCCCTTTTATTCAAAACAATATACAGGGTGGCGCATCGAAAACGAAACAGAGGCATTTACTGGCAGCTCAGTTCTTTTTTGGAAAAACGCTCAGACCCGTCGATTTTTTTTTAAGGGGGAACACAAAATTGGCAAAAAATCACGTTAACACGTGCAGCCCCCTGGGTGGGGGTGGCACCATCCCTAAAATCTTAAATGGAAAGGGGGGGTCGAGTGATACCTTATTTTAAAGGTCTTTTAATTCCCTTTATAATGATGTAAAATTCATGTACTTCAGTTCAGCAGTTTTGGAGATTTATTGATTTAAAGCTTAAAGTAGACTAAAATACATCAGATTAGTTTGTACAATTTTCAGAATAAATTTGAGTAAAATCATTTACTTAATAAGCAAATGCTTTTCTTCACTACGCCCATGGTTTGTTTATCATTTTGGTGTTTAAAATAGCGATTGGAGAAAATTTGAGCTCGCTATAGATAGGGTTTCTTTTGTTTTATCAAGTTAATAAAAACTAAGTTATTCTGAATTCAATAACAATTTGTTTCTAATGAATTTGTGTTGGGCTACATGCTTGGTGAAACTTTTGTTCCATTGCACAGGAAGAAAAAAATAATAACTAGGTAGGTCCTTGTTATGTTTCACAAATTTAATCAGCTTCCTGACACGTGTTTCGGCCCTCGCGGGCCATTGTCAAAGGAGTACAAGAAGATACTGAGTACTCCTTTGACAATGGCCCGCGAGGGCCGAAACACGTGTCAGGAAGCTGATTAAATTTGTCAAACATAACAAGTAGTTATTATTTTTTTCTTCCTGTGCAATGGAACAATCTCTTTATTTTTCTCAAAAATTTTAAATGCAATGACCTTTTTCAACTTAACCAAAAAGAACAATAAATAAGAAGAATATCTGTGAAGACAGGATAAGGTATTTGTAGGCAAGAAGTTACAAATATCATTGTATCTTCTACACAGGTATAGTCAGAACGACAGTTCTTTAAATTAAAGTTCTTATAAATTTAAATCATTTAGAACAAAATAATAGAACATGGTTGCATTAATGAAACAAATTGCATTTAAATTTTAAGTAGGCTGTGGAACAAAAAAAAATGCAAGGTTTTAATTTAAAATAGAAAATAGTACCAATCAAAATGGGTTAAATTTTTTAAATTTTTTTAAAATTTTAAGCAGGTTAAATGCCTCTTCCGACTGAGGTCGGCATTTTGGGCGCAGGACAAATTTTAAGAAAATAAATCAAAATTTAACTTATTAAAACTTTGACAGTTGACAAGTGACATGTATCTACTATTTCATATTTCAAATCAGAGCCTTCTTCCCATTTTTCTATTTCACAGCCCACTTGAAGTTTTATTGCAATTTGTTCCATTAATGAAAGCCTACTCTTTATTTTTGTTGTTAATAAATTCAATTTACAGAACGTTACTTTAAAGAACCATTGTGTTGACTATGGTTTTGCAAACGACACAATGGTATGATAGTATGATGTTTTTAACTTCTTTCTTATAAAACCTAATTAAAATGTCAGTTTGTTCTTATGGAGCTCATTTTTATATTATAGTTTCCATATCTCCGCTTTAAAGAAAGATATTGACTTGCTATTTTCAGATTTTCTTCTTACTTATTCTTCTTTTTGCTTACCTTGAAAAAGATGTTTCATTTTAAATTTTTAAGAAAAATAAAGAAATTGTTGATTCTGCTAAATAGCGCCCTCTAGCTATCGGAACGGAATTCAGAACAACTTAACTTAATAAAACAAAAGAAACTCTATTTAGAAAGCCCAAATTTGTCAAATTCTGATAAACCAAACCAAAGTTGTGAATATTCTTGCATATAGTAATATTCATTCTTCCCTACCCCTCTTAAACAAGAACTGTTTTCATAAGATTGAAAAAATGCTGCCTTTTCTATGAGGATTTTTGAATCCTGTTTTTTGATTTGTCACTATAGTTACGGGCCAACCTGGAAACTTAGAAATAATTTCCAGCTATTTCTCTTAGTCCCTTTTGTAAAAAATATTTTTCCTCAAGCCGCACAGTAAACGGTTTCTGAGATATAGCCGGCCGCCATTCTTAGTTGACCACCCTGTATTATACGAGTAGTACCTACGTCGATAACTAAATTTACATTAATATCAACATATTGGGATAATTAAGATTTATGCAAGATTATGGGCAAGCAACTGTAGTTTTTGATGGTTATACATCAGAAAACACAATAAAAGTCATGACCCATAACCCATAATCCAATACTTTCGTGAACTTGCACTATCGTTTAGCTCAACAAACCTTAATCCCAGTCAGGTTGAAGAAATTGGAAAGAAGATAATGGTATGTATTTTTGGTGAAAATCTAGATGATACACTAAATACAGTTAGGTATAGAAAAATTATTGATACAGTATCGAAGGCAAAATGTTTCGTTAGCCACAGAACCTTCCCCCAACGGAATCAGCTGTCAAGTACCATAGCTTCCGTGCATATTTGCAAATTTGTATATTGAAACAAATGGCTTAAACCCAACAGACTGGGGATGGAGTATACATGACAATATGTATGTACTGAAAACAATGGATTTGCCACCAGCACCTGAAAGTATATTACGCATAGTAAAAGACGTACCTGCGAAACAGGCTTTGGTGCCATGAAATGTAGTTGCCGAAAGAATGGTTTGGAATGTACCAGTTCATGTGGTCAGTGTCAAGAAACAAATTGTGAAAATAGTCCGCAGCGAATAGAAGATGAAGAAACGGAAAGTGCAGAGATAAGGATTATGATGAATTGTGAAAAAACAGCCATATCATTTTAATTTTTGTTCATTGAAATAATGTTTTTTTTTCTTGTAAGTCTAATGTGTAATAAAGTTTTCTCTAATGTATAATAGGCAATTTGAGTGATTCAATACCTATTTACCTATTCAATACCTATTTTATACTTTTACCTTTATATTTTAAACATTTTTGCCAAGTTACACATTATAAAAACAAAGTTGTAGATTTTGTAACTAAAAATACAAAATTTAGCCGCCATCTTGGAATTTGACTGATTTCCGGGGCCAGGATTAATGGGGATTTTGAGTTTGTTGAAATAGACACTTTTTACAATAGAATGCAAAAAGAATCATTTGTGTTGCAATTTTGCCCAGGTCATAATTTATTTTTACTGCACTAAGGTTTAAAATGAATTTGAATAAATTTCTTAAGAACAAAAAAAAGAACGATTTAAAAAAATGTTTTTAATAACAATAACATTAAATAAGGTACAAAAATTCATTACATTATACAAACAGCTTATAATAAAAAATAAATAGTAGGTATTTAATTATTTTAATTGGTGTACTAGTGTTCTACGCGTTGCTCATGACTAAGAAGATGTGTTTTCAAATGACTCTGACAAATGGTTTTATAGTTACATGTGGTGCACTTAAATTTATGAGGTCGAAGCACGTGTTTTCTAATTGAACTTTTATCAATAGTTTCAAAACCGCAATGAACACATTTGTGTTTACGAACGTCTTCCCCATCTTTGTGTCGAAGGAGGTGTCTCCTTAAATGACTCCTATTAACAGTCTGGTAATCACATTCAAAACAATTGAACATTTGCTCCTCTTCTAAATTACCATGGCGTAATATGTGTACTTTAAAATTCGTTTTATGGATCGTTTCGAAGGAACATTGGAAACATCTATAAACTGTAATCTCGCCGGGGTCCTTATGGCAAAGCATGTGTCGATTTAAGCAAAATTTATAGATAGTTTCAAAAGGACATTGCAGACACTGGTGTAAAGTCACTTTTTCATTTTTATGGGATAGTAGGTGAGTTTTCAAGTTACTCTCAAAGATGGTTCTGTATTTACACTGGTTGCAGGTATAAATACACAAGTCTTTTACACTTGGATGGCTAAATAAATGCTTTTTAAATTCTATTTCGCGTTTAGTTTGGTATTCGCATTCATTGCACTTGTACATTTTAACCTCTACCGAGTTACTGTGACTTTGAAGGTGGCGTTTTAAACTTCTATCATACTTTGTTTGAAAGTCACATTGATCGCACAGGAGCATTGTAACCTGTTCGTGATTTTTATGTCGCAGGGAGTGTACATTAAAGTTGCTTTTTCTGTGGGATTCGAAATTGCAATCAGGACATTTGTATTTCTTTTCTTTTAATAGACTTCCAGTATCGGGTTTATTTCGTTTGTTTAGTCCTTCCTTTTTCAATCGGAACTTTAATAAACTGCAAAAATTATTAAAAAATTACTATTAAAATAATCCTTATTCTTAAATAATTTAATTTGATAAATTTAAAAAATTGTTATAATAATTTATTTAGTCAATATACTGCACATGACCATTCATACAAAACCTCTTAGCCTAACATCCAAGACATCTTATATACTAGTGCAAAGATAAAGGAGCAAATACAAAATGTAATCGCGATAATATGAATATGCACTCTTATGAACGACTCGGTAATATGAACATAATATTTTTTGCATTAACCACTCTGTAGTATGAACAGTGTTTAATAACGGTAATATGAACACCTTCTTAAATCTTGTTTGTTTTTGTTTCGCCGTCTTAGCATTTCTTTCTTGATTCATGTAGCTTGTGAAAGTGAACATTATTAGTGTAGTGTTTATCTTCAGTGCTAAAGAGTGTTAAACCTTGAATCGTACTTAATTTTATGCATTAATCAGTTCAAAATGGTTAAAGTAAAAGGAAAATCAAAATGCCTTTCTCTTTCCGAAAAAGCAAAAATCACAGAGGATGTTAATAAAAGCTGAAGAGATAGAAGATTGGCACAAGGACGCAATTGAAGACTCAAACTTGGAAGAAGGCGTAAATGAGAATGAAGAGGATGAAAGTGATCTTGAAATCCAAGACCAGCCAAGTGTTAAAATTAAGCATGGTGAAGCAGTTGAAGCCCTTAGGATAGCAATAGAATGAGCTAAGCAGAATGGCTTAAACATAACGGAAATCGCGAGTTTAAAAAATATTCATGAGTAAGCTGTTTTAGCAAACATTTCTGCTAAAAAACACATTCTAAATTAACATCTTATTTTGCTATAAAAGATTAATTAAGTATCTTAACTTAGGTTATTGTATCAATACACCAGATGTAGTATGCTAGGTACAAAAATAATAATTTGTTAAATTTATGTATTTATATGCATTTTTTGTAAACTTCGCTAATATAAACGTTCCGTTAATATGAACTCCTTAGAATTTTTTGTGTTCACGTTACCGAGATTGTACTGTACTACAATGAATTCATAACAAAAATTACAAAAGAGCAAAGTAAGAGCGTACTAGTATTTTCAGTAAGTCCGCACTTATACAGTGTCACCAGTAAAGTCCGCATCATATGGGATTTTTTTTATTAACAGCTTTATTCTAAATTTGACTTTGGCATCAAGTTCTGCTTCGATCGAGATGAAAATTAAGCAAAAAAATAGTAGTCACGTGATTCGCATTATCTGTCAAATTTTAATTTTTTCCAAAAAATAATTCAAAAGTGGGGTTATTTCTGAAAATATCGCAATATGCAGTTTCTAGCCCACATGCAAAATTTTAGCTGCATACGATAATTTTGATTTTTTACCTATATTTTGTAAATTGCACCACATTTGCAAAATAATACTCAACGCAACCTACATAAAACTTCTCAGTTTTGACAATGCTTTATTTCAGATACATTTTCTTTAAAGTAGCGCCATATTAAGTTTTAATGTGTTTTCTACAAAATCAAAATTGGGCTATTAAAATTTGGTCGCATGTGATGCAAAGTTTATTTGTTTTTGACCCTGTATAAGGTACCTTCATAAAATAAGTATTTTTGAAAACGTAGTTTGTGCCTGAGAGTAAAAAAATAAAAAATAAAGTAAAAGAGTTTTAAATTAAATCGTTGAAAATAGATAAACTTTACGTTAAGTTAAACTAAAATTTATTTTCCACTTAAAAAACACTTTACTGAAGACACTGTGTTCTTTTTTGTTTTAATGTTAAGGTGTATTATTTTCAGACACAAACTACGTTTTCAAAAATACTTATTTTATGAAGTTACCTTATAGAGGGTCAAAAACAAATAAACTTTGCATCACATGCGACCAAATTTTAATAGCCCAATTTTGATTTTGTAGAAAAACACACATTTAATATGGCGCTACTTTAAAGAAAATCTGAAATAAAGCATTGTCAAAACTGAGAAGTTTTATGTAGGTTGCGTTGAGTATTATTTTGCAAAAGAGGTGGGGCAATTTACAAAATATAGGTAAAAAATCAAAATTATCTTATGTAGCTGAAATTTTTTTATGTTGGCTAGAAACTGCATTTAAAAAAACGTTTTTTAATTACTTTTTTCGATATTTTCAGAAATAACCCCACTTTTTTTTTAGTAGGAGATTGTATCCATACAAAGTACGGTGCTGTCTAGGTTCAAATATTTTTAATTCTCTAACTGCCTAGGTGGTACATAATATAACGGTAGCGAGGACAAAAATTCTGGGCTACTTATTAAACCATTTAAAATTTTGTGTGATAACATTATGTCTTACGTCATAACATTTTTTTAAACAACCTAATTCTCGTTCCAAATTAATGTAATTTATACCTTCTAAGGGTACCTATATGTTTTTTAAATGCTATGTACATAATAAATGTTCCCGGAACTGATTAAAGCTTATGAACGCAAACCTGATACATTTATATAATTTTCCAAGTGTAGTGGTATCAGTGAAGTGTAAAGAATTTTGAGAACATTCAAATTACTGAAATCTTTTGTATTTATTTTTACAAATCTAAGCATTTGTGCAAAGTGCCCTATTACGGCAACTTTCAACATGATAAAGAGAGTTTAGAGTCAAAGAAAAGCTTAACATTTTCAATCATTTGCCATTGATTGACCAACGATGTGTTTTCAGTAATATTATTGTTATAGGACTTATTAAATTGCATGGTTCGAGTACAAAAAGCAGCTTACTAATATCATTAATATAAATGTTAAATAATAACGGGGCAAGGTTAGCGAGCACCCTGTGGTACACCAGAAGTAAAAGTTATGGTTTTTGAAAAATAATTATTTATTTTCACCAACTTCTATTTGATAGCTATGAAATTGGCCACATTAGAAGGGATCCCTGCAGGCTATACCTGGATAGTGTATAACATAATAATAACTAATATTAAAAATAATGCACAACTATGTTTTCCACCCCATATAACGTGAAAGAGTGTTGATTACTGCATATGCATACAGCATACCACACTATTAGTCGACGAGAAACAATATTGCAAACCGCTTTAAAATTCGTGATGTTGTTCCCGATCTACAGATCTACAGATCTAATGGTATTAAGACAATTTATCGAACTTTATGGTGAGCAGTTTATTTATAAACTAGGACATACCTGTTTTTAATGGTAACTTTCTCTGGTGTAGAGGAGAAACCATGAGGATTATCACTTTTCACAATTACCTCAGTTTCATGTCCCTCTTCAATCTTTATTATGGGTATAAATGGACTAAAACACATTTTTACATTATTCATGGGCAGATTTGTGGAGCTGTGTCAATGCTTAAGAGGTTTAATTTTTATAATTTAATTTAACCCTTGCGCAGTATCCATCCGCCTACACTCTCTAGCTTGGCCACGTGATCACCTTTTCGATGCAAGCTTTCCCGCCTAAAATAGGAGAATACGCATGTCCCATAAGAGGCTAAATATGTAACCACTAAGTTAAAGATGTGCGTTTAGACAGGTTCACAGGTACTCGTTTTTTTTTAAAGAAAATTGGCCAAATTAATTGATTATTTTTATATTTTATTTATTCATATAAGTATCAACAGCACTGGTGCCAATTACAGATACATCTTAAAGCTAAAAAGTATAACAATAAATAAAACAAAAGAATAGCCAATGATGATAATGTATCAGAACACCATAAAAGTGGATATTCAACTGAGCATTACTAATTTACGTCCTCTGCAACCTGAGCCAAATATATGCTAGCCAATACATTCTTGATAAAACTATACTATGATTACAAACATAACGCTTCAGGAGAATAAGACATTACATCAATGATCTGCTAAGGTAGCAGATCAGTGCATTACATGAACATAATACCAGACATCGTATAAATTATCAAACTATACCAGTAAAAAGTAATTTTGGAAAACAATCGCTTTTATATAACGAAATAATGAGGCATGTATATAAGAATTTTCCAAAAAATATCAGAAGAATTAAAAAATTTACAAGTTTTAAAAATGAAATAAAGATATTTTTAGTAGATTAAATGATTCATATAAGTACAATTTTTTTTTATTGACTTTATTAATCAATTAGATTGGATTAAAGTAATTTTTTTACATGTTAATAATGGTTATTATTTTCTATATTATTTTGTCAGTTTCCATTTAATGAACTGTTAACAAGTCAGTTTGGAATATTTTAAAGTAACAAAAAAGCATAGATTTACTTACAAGCTGCTGCAATTAAATTTTTAGTTTGTTAATTGTCAGTTTTTTCTCATATATTATCAATATCAGATGAATACAGATTAAAAAAGTGGCACATTTTATAAATTGGAGAATTTTTGTACAGGCTTGTTCGAGGATAGGTCAGATAAAAAAATATTTGAGACTCTAGACAGCAAATGGTAGTTCACCGAGAATGCCGGGGAAGTCAATTTCAAATTTCACCTTTCAAAATTCTAAACAAAGTGCATACTTATGTTTTGATTCTTCTTTTATTCAATGAAAGCCTGCCAAAGACATCCAAAAAGTATTGGTTATCACACCCTTTCAGAAGATATATACCATATTTCCTATAATACATGCACTTCACAAACTTTCTCTGCACTCTTTCAATAAGTGTAACCCCACGTTATACCTACTGGGGGGACCAAATTATGCTTCCGTATGCTAAAACCGGCAACACCAGGCTATCAAAAAGATGTTAGCTGGCATCCACACAATGCTAAAGTATTTAGTATTCCTAACGATAAAACCTGCTATTTTTTGTGCATTATCACATTTTTTTTATTAACCACCGTTAAAGAGCACCCCGTAAGTAATTATTAAACAATTAATAAATGAATATAAAGTGAAAAAATTACATCAAGGAATAAAATAAGCTGAAACATCTTAGCCAAATCACTTTTACCTTACATTTTAGTATGAAAAATAAAATCTTTCAATACAATAGAATAAATATTAGGAGTAGGTGGATATATTTTACCTTGGTTTTAATACAGTTTAAATTACAAGATTTTAGTATTGTTAAAGTTAATGTGTTATACTTAGTTTAGTATTTAATACAACTTTGACTATTGATTTAGTTTCATCCAGTGCTGTGTTTTTGCGAAATAAATGCATATTATTTAAGCGTAGTGTTTTTACTTATAGGTATCTAAATGAGTATGTATATCGGGTTAGTATAAAGTACCGAAACACTTTAATGAAAAACCGCTAAAGCTATGCTTAAAATATTCGGTATTTGGAGGTTTCTGGGTATGAGGAATTGAACAATGATATCGGCACTGTTGCCAGATTTTCTAGTTTTGCGCTACATATAGTCATCATTTCATTATCTTAAATGGAATTCCCCATTTATTTTTACTGCAGTTAATTGATCGTCTCAAACCTAGTAAGATCCTAAATTTTCAAAATTTTATTCCTACCAGTTGCTGGGATATGACAACATCGCATTTTCAGTAAAAAGTACCGGAACGATAAAATATCTTCAAAACCGCTAAAGCTGTGCTTAAAAAATTTGGCATTTGTAGATGTCTGGGTATGGCGAATTGAACAATGATATCGACACTGTTGCCAGATTTCCCAATTTTGCGCTACACATAGTCGTTTTGTTATCTTAAATGGAATGCACCATTTATTTTTTCTGCAATGAATTGATCGTCTCAAACTTAGTAGTAGAAAATTATCATTATAAAATTCGGAAACTGTATGGTAGGCCTTCTGCAGCAAAAGCAATTTGACAGCTGACTTAAACCTTTTAAAGGCTCCCAGAGATCTGATGTGAGCTGACAAGTGGTTAAATACCTTTTTTCTACTACTGTATAAATAAATTAACTTTCGGGCCCTAGCAACACGAAAGAAAACCAAAGTAAATGTTACAGTTACCTGAATATTATCCGTTGCTAGCTACGAAAGTAAGTTGCTAGCTACGAAAGTAATACTTTCGGTGCCAGGACAAAAAATCGAACTGACAGAATCTGACAGTACTCAAATAACTAGTTGTCAATAATACTCAAATAACTAGTTGTCACGGATTATTTTTAGGTGAAAAAAAAAATTATTTTATCATTTTAATTTGAATAAAATTAAAGTTTATTACTTAATAATATATTGATCAGAGAACAGTAGTAGAAAAAATTTAATACATTACACGATTCGAAAGCCTTTTTTGGTGGTCGGAGGTATTAAATCACCTCGGCTTTGCCGCGGCAATTCAAAAACCTCCTCGCACCAAAAAATTAACTTTCGCATCTAGTAATGTAAATAACTATTACCAATTAAACCAAAAAATTTAATTTTTTACAATAGCAGTATGAGGTATGGGCAAGCGCAGAACTCCTACTTGTCTAGTATCGTAGTGATTTACCTTTACATTATCTTGGCTCTTGAGCTTTTTATACATCAAGCAGGCCGTTTCCAAAATATAAATACTCGACAGCGTTAATAAATTATGTTGTCTAAACAATGATCTACATGGTTACCTTGTTCTTGCCCTGCACACATACCTAACCGCTCGTTTTTGAATAACAAAAATTGAATTAACAAGATACTGACTGGAGTTTCCCCAGAAACTTAATTCGTCATATTATTTGTTAATAAATGTAAGATCTGCCTTAGACACGAAACAATTAGGTACTAATGTTGTACTATGCATATGTTGAGTCAAGTTTGAGATATGGTCTGGTCTTTTGGGGTACCTCTACCTTATGTAACAATATATTTATTAAACAAAAGAAAATTTTAAGGTGTATTGCTGGGGTGCCCAGATATTGTAGCTATAGGCAGTGGCGGCTCGTTAATGAAGGGCTCTGGGGCGCCGCCCTCTCTGCAATTATTTCAAACATAATCTAAAAATACTTTACTTAAAAAAACCAATAAAGCAATATATGTAAGCAATCCGTTAAAATAATTCAAACCAAACATAGCCCTATTCCAGCGGGTAGGTTATACTAAGCGCGGGCATAAATTCAAACCAAACATAGCCCTATTCCAACGGGCAGGTTATACTCATAAGACAAGAGAGTTGCGCGCTCTCAATGTTATACTAAGCGCGGGCGGGCGACCGATTATTCGTCCTGATTCAACGCGGCTTCTCGATGAGTTGCCATGACGACGGAGGCGTGACGTCACCTACACATCGCACAACGAGCGGCCACAGATGAGATCCAATTTTCCGCGCCCAACCCAACAGCTGCTCGCGATGCCACTGTAGAATAATCGATATATTATGTACTCTGACGAGGCGACCTGTCGATGCCGCTAATGTTTTGTTTATGTACATATTTGTTTTGATTTGATTTATTAGTTACGTTGTTGTTGTTGAAAAATGTCGTGTAATATGAAGGTCAGTGATTTACAGAAGCTTGTGTTTAGTTCTCTGAGCTTAAGTGAAAAACTTGATTTAAAAAATGCAGGGCGGCCACTAGAAATTGAACATAGTACAAGTGCAATCAAAATGTAAAAGTAAGGCACAGTTTACGCGTAAGTTTGACAAAGAAATATACCTATAATAAAAAATCCTGGATATGCGGTTGTGAGGACAAAAATTATTTTTTTTTGTTTCGTGTGTCTTCTTTTTGACGGGGTGATAATTGGACTATAAATGGGGTGCAGGACTTAAAACATCTTTCAGAGAAAATAAAAAAACATGAAAATAGTGCAAAACATCGTCATAATGTGGTAAGTTTTGAGATGTTGGGACAAACTAATATTTTAACTTGTTTAAGTAGTGCTTATGCTGATGAAATTAAAATTCACAACGAGAACGTTAGAAAAAACAGAAACGTACGTTTGAAAATAATAGACATTTTAAATTTTTTTTATTTAAAGCCAGCGCCCCCCCTGGCTCGCTAGTCACGAGCCGCCACTGGCTATAGGGGTATATTTAAAAGGTATAATATCTTACCTCTTCCTTGTTTATATGTAATGGAATTGGCTTTATTTGTTTTTGTAATAAAAGTGATTTTGTTAAGAACGGAGACCAGCTTTAATACTAGGAATAGGGACCAATTCAGTATTCAGCATTCTCGCGGTAACATAGCGCATAATTCTCCTAGAATTCTTAAAGCCAAAATTTTTAATGTACTGCCGGACGAAATAAAAAAGTGTGAAAAGTAACAAATTAAAAAAAAAACTTAAAAACATTTTTAATCTTAAAGTGTTGCTACAGCTTGGACAAGTTTTTTGACTGTGTAAAATGACAAAGTAGTTATGTCTGTATCTGTTACCATATGTTTTTTGTTGTTTATTTATTTATTTTCTTATACTTAATTGTTAGCTTTAGGACTACTTTGACTATTCCCCTACAATAATTTTATATGGTCTTATGGGAAAATAAACCTTTGAATTTGAATTTGAAAACACAGCCACGGCCGCTTCTTTCTCGTTAAGGTGGAGGTACAAGTCATCCAAAAGTGCAAAAATCGCTTCGCCAGAACTTTTGCCACCTTGAAAGCCAAACTGATTAGAACTTAACAAATCATACCTCTGTAGAACCGCCACAACCCTGTTTTTGACTAAGTTTTCAATTATTTTGGCGATTGTAGAAATTAAAGAGATTGGGCGAAAGTTTGAGGGGGTAGCCGTATCCCCACCCTTATGAATCGGGATGACAATTGTTTCCTTAAGTGATTCGGGTCAAGTCTGATCGCCTGTTCTTTTCTATTTAAGTTATTGAAACAAAGATAACAATATAATTGGTCAAACTAATATCAAATCATAGAATGGCATGGATGAGATGACCCTGGAGATGTAAAGTATCTGATCTCATATTTCTGTGACATTCTAGGAAAATATTTATTATTGGAATATATTTTCAATAGGTTCTAATTTAAAATGTCAGTGCTAAATGATAAATTCAGTTACAGTACTCAATACTCAATATATTACAAAAAATTTTAAAAAATTTTACAGACAGTTTTACATGAAGTAGATTAATTACATAAATTATAAGGCATTCAGGCAGGCACCTAGCAAACTTAATTTCTGTATGTACCAATAAATACAAAATTATATAAAGAGTTCAAGCAATTCTTAAGTCTACATCATTTGATCATCATTGGCAGACAATACAACACAACCCATATAAACCAGCCTTACAAAGGCCATACAAAATAGAAGACGACAAAAAAAAAAAAAAAAAAAATGGAAAAGAAAAGTGTAGAAGAAAGAAAAAGAAAACAGAATGGTTATTTTAAACTTTTCAGAACAATGTTGCAAACTTATCAAAGTTATTTGCTATAAAAGTTATACATTTTTGATAAAAAAGTTTTTTATTAGTTATCACTCTCAGTGCGGGCGGTAGAATATTGTACATTCTGAGTCCAAGATGGTCAATAGACCTAAGATTTAAGTCTGTCATGCTGTTAGGGATTTGTAGGTTTCTTTCGACATTAAATCTGGTAGAGTATGCATGATTTACATGTTCTTCCATTGTGGGATTCCGATAGATGTAAGAACAGACAGTCATGACAAACAAGGATCTTGTTGAAGGAATCTTTTCACTATAAAGTAGACATGTTGGAAACATTTTACTTTTTCTAAAGATTATTTTAAGAATATAATTTTGAATTGTTTGTAAAGGCTTTAACGTATTTTCATATACATTGCCCCACACTATTATAGAGTATCTAAGTAATGATTCCACAAGAGCCTATTCTTAATGTACCTACTGTGTACTTCACAGTGCTCTGCAAACTGCAATGTGAATAGAACTGCAGTGGATGCATGCTCAAAGCTGCTTGTCTCATAACCACTTGTCGCACCTATTGCTTAAATTGTAGCAGCTTTTTAGGCTGAGAAAGTGGAACGCCAAAGAGAGTCGGAAAATTAACCTGAGCACCGATTATTTTGTATAGAAGTTTAAGATCTTTTTGATCTCTTTTTTGTTTTAAAGTTTCAAAGCGGTAAGCTTAAGACTTTTACTACAAGCAGATTATCAATCCGGGTCTAACTTTACCTAGTGACCCCAAAATAAAAAGTTCTTTTGAGCGTAACTAGAGAACCGGATATTACCAGAGGTTTTGTGCTCTGTCAGCTACGACGGAATTTCAAATTTTCGGAAATTTTCTATCATACCGTGGTTTTATTGTATTATTTTAAGAGCTTTAGCAAAATTGGTTTTCCTTACCCAAGATCATCGTCTAGATCAGTCTTTTGCTTTGGGTCCAAAGCTTCAAATTCAGTTAGCTTTGTCCTAACAGCAGGGACATCCTGTTCCTGTTTAATAGAGACGATACTTTCCATATTTATAGCAAACGAAATTATTTCTATGATTTGAACTTAAAAGTAAGTCTATATTTAGTTTAAAATTGGCAAATAGGATTTGAAAAAAATATTTTTGTATTGTTTTTGTTTTGTTCCACTATTTTCATTGTGTCTGTCAAGAGTGTCAAAAGTTTCAAGTCAAGGACACAACACTTGTCAAATAACAATTATTAGCCGGGTTCCCTTAAGTTACTTTTAAATAACAAGGCATGCCAACGGCTAAGGTAAGCGTTCCTTTTAAAAATTTAACTTCCAGTACAGCTTTTTTCTTCCCCCTTTGCCGCGGTTAAGCATTTATGCCCCGCAGGACCGTTTTCACGAGCCTGCATATCTAATCCATATCCTATGGGAGTTACAAATTATTATAAAAAAAATACACATTCTATACAGACATATCTCAAAAAACCAACAATGCAGCACACCGATGTTTTAAGGCATTTTTTCTTGTTCAGCGTATTTGACGAATGTTTTAAACCGTATTCTTTGTTGACGTCATCGATCAAAAGTATCACGAAAATACAAGTTTTTAAAAACAAAAACACGATTTGTTGAAATGATATATGTTCTATGTTTGTAGTTTATAAAAAGGGAAGATATAGGTATATTTTGGTGTGGTAGTTACCGTTTTTTGGGAGATGAGTAGAAAAAATAAATTATTTGGAGCTTCTCATAGCTCGATTTTTAACTCCGCCCATAGGCGCTGTTTTAAACCGTGATCCGGGATATTTTTAAAAGCAATGAAATAGGAGACGTAAGTGACGTCATCGTTTAGCAAGAAAACGATATATTTTAAATACGGTTTAAAACCGCTTCACAACACAGCTTTAGTTATACTATGGTAATCAGCAAGCAAACAAAGCAAAGCAAGGGAAACCCAAAGACTCTAAAGCCGTTTTTTTGTGTTAATACGGTTCAACCTGATTTGAAAATATTATATTTTCTTGTCAAACGATGACGTTGCGGTTGCTTCGCGTTGAACCGTATTCAAAATCAACCCGGACGTGTATTAAAACCAATGGTCTGTCTTTCTCTTTAGAATTCCGTCCTGTTTTTTGAGTAAAATCGTTGAAATTTTAAATTAAATGCGGTTATGTATGTATTTTCTGCCGGTTGTCTTTATGTTCATGTTAGCGCAAGTTTAAGCGATATGAGCGATACAAAAGTTGGATCCATTCATTGTTGAGCCCATCCTCTTGTATGCTTTAGGTTAGCAGAAAAGTAAAATATTTCAGGATTTAGGTGAAGATAGACATGCCATCAGTAACAAAGGCAGATGGTAATTTTGTTCAAGCAGCAATGGAAGTAATTTCATTGCTTTACTCATTGTGGTACTATATCACGGACTAAGCGATATTGTAGGATCCGAAAATAAAACCCAAATTTAAAAGATAATCTCAAAAACTGACCAAAACAAATTTCTTTTTTGATAATGACAGAAGACAGATGCTGCCGCTCCGGTTTAAAAATGCACATTTTCTTGTAATCCCAAGTGATGACATTGTCTTATAAATGTGTTTCAAATTCATGATTGAATACGGTTAGCACAAAAAAACGGCTTAAAATAGCGTTCTGCAATAAGGTTGTACACGGTAGTACACCATGACAAAAATTGGGATTAAAGAATAACCTGGATTAATCACGGGTGCAGCATACCGTCGTAAGGAGCAAGAGGTACTTTCTTTTGCTTTCTTTAAACAGCAATGCAAATTTAAAATGTTGCTTAGTTGTTAAAGGAACGCAAAATTAATGCTGTGCTAGGTTAAATTTTTAAAAGGAATGCTTAACTTAGCCGTTGGAACTCGGCCTATTTGTTTTAATTTTACGAAAGTAGTCCATTATCTCAGAGTGGAGTGGAGATGTGGGGGAAAACTCACAGTCGTCACCACAAATATTATAAGAACTTGTTTTACCTTTCGCGCTTTTATTCCAGTATGACTTTCCGCGCTTCGTTAAAAAATGGCGGATTTCCCCTTTTTTGTCTTAGTCTGGATCCACATACATCCGTGATACGCATCCGTTGTGTACCACATGATTAATATGAACCAATGAAATTTTAGGGAATAAAATTTTATTGGTTCATATTAATCATGTGGTACAGAACGGATGCGTATCACGGATGTATGTGGATCCAGCCTGAGGCTGGACCCACATACATCCGTGATACGCATCCGTAAATTTTAGGGAATAAAATGTCATTGGTTCATATTAATCATGTGGTACACGATCCAGACAATTCGCCTATGTAAACTCCTCACCGTTGTCATTGGTTCTATTCGGGCTTTAGCAGAGTTCCTTTAAGTATCTTTTAAAAAACAAAAGCCAACGGCTAAGTTGAGCATTCCTTTTAAAATTTTAACTTAGCACAGCAAAGATTTTTCCTCCCCCCTTGCCGCGCCTAAGTATTCCGTTCTCTATTCCCTATATACGGTCTGTAACAAATTGCTCGCGAAGCGTTCCTTTAACAACTTAGCTAAGCAAAGATTTTTACTTTGTAACCTAGAATATCTTCGCTTAAATAAGCTAGTTTCATATGGACGCGAATTTCAAATCTTTAATTTTATTCCTATTGAACGATTTCAAATTAAAGTTAGTGAAACTTGCTTAAGTTGTTAAAGGAACTCTTCCCTAACAACTTCCGTATTATAGTATGAGAAACATACGAGCATAGCACAGCATACTTAACCGCGGCAAGGGAAGAGGAAAAAATCTATGTTGGACTAAGTTAAATTTGTAAAGGGAACGCTCAACTTAGTTATTGTGTTTGATTTTCTATTTCAAAGTAAGGAACTGCCAAAAATGTACCATTAGCCGAGCTCTACTTTAATATGCTGTTTAACAAAAGCGAAAAGAAAACACCTAATGTACCATGTACCTGAGGCTGAATCCACATACATCCGTGATACGCATCCGTTGTGTACCACATGATTAATCTGAACCAATGAAATTTTAGGGCTCTAAAATAACGGATGCGTATCACGGATGTTTGTGAATCCGGCCTGACCTGTTTAAGTTTCCGTTAACGAAGCGCTAATTACGACTTGCCAAAACTTTCCATTTAATGAAAAATTTGATGTGTTTCTCTGTTTTTAAATGAAAAATAAATTTTGAATCTTTTAATAAGGAAACATTTCATAAAACATTTAGCGAATACCAAATTTCTATTAGTATTCAATACTATCAGTGATTTTATTTTTAAATATTTGTCTAAATGACATTTGACAACTTCCGGTAAATTGTCCGATTTTCCGCCATCCATCTTTCTTTTCATATCTCGTTGAGCATGGTAAGGTGGCCTTCATTTAACTTTATTAAATTTAAAGAAATTACTGCATTTTATTCTTTAAAATTCTTCTACATTTAAATCATATTTTCATTTTATTACGAATTTATAGTTTAACAGTGATTTATTGTAGGAATTTTGCTATAAAAAATAATATTGTTTCCATCTGTGGTACATGTTTTTTTTAGAAATGCTTTTTATTTTTTTAGTCGTTTCAAAGATTTGTGGAGACGGGCCGCGTGGCCGTCGTCTCAGATGGTCCTAACAAGGGTAAACTTGTAAGCATTGTTGACATTATCGACCAAACTAGGGTAAGTACTGTCGTCCAGTTACACAGCTTAGGTTGGTAGATTAGATACCACCTTCCTACATTTAGATATATTATATCTCCGCTGGTGCAGTAAACCATACTAAACCCCAAATCGTGGGCGTACGAAATATACTAGGTTCAAATCAGTGTTTGCAGATATATAGGCCTATTGAAAGGTTTAATGAGATGAAAGGGGGCATTAAAAGCGTTTAATTCTAGATTTACTGGGCCTGAAAATAACTACACGTTTGTTTCATGCAAAAATACCTGAACAAATATGCCATCGATAAAAATGTTTTTGTAGAGGGGTAATATATTTAGCATACATTCTTGTCTACATTTTTTGAGAATGCATTCTTTCAATCGATCAATATGTATTCATGCTAAGTACAAATATATTAACATTCGTCTTTGGACTTTACCTTACCATAAACTATATAAGTAACTACGATTGGGGATGGTCAATTGAGCTATTTGACCTGTTAAAATATTGTAGCCTTTTCATTTGAACATTTTGCTATCAACATTATTTATGAATTTGTGATCACTCTAGTTGACCTACACCTACTGTCCCAAAATTTCTACGATTGTGCAATATGGGCAAGACAGGCATGGTCGTTTATTTGGTTGTTCCCCAATCTTACACGGGAACATCATTGTGCCTTCATATTATTGCAATTATTTGTTGGTGTTTTTACAAAGAATTTATATAAACTTTTTTGTTTTAAGTACTTTACTTTCAAATTTATTTTGGTCAATTGACCAAAAAATAA
This sequence comes from Polydrusus pterygomalis, assembly GCA_963969555.1. Classification (NCBI taxonomy): domain Eukaryota; kingdom Metazoa; phylum Arthropoda; class Insecta; order Coleoptera; family Curculionidae; genus Polydrusus; species Polydrusus pterygomalis. The sequence continues at coordinate 42,250,313 of OZ018380.1, read as the reverse complement.
TTTTTTTTTTTGTTTTTTTTTTAGAAGCTAATCTTTTATTGATTGCGAAAAATGTATTAAATTAAATTAAATTGCATTTGTATACACCACAATATAAAAACAAATCAGCTAAATTATTTTCACACATATATCATAAATTTTTTTTTTCAAAAAGCACCTAGATGTAAAACATCTGTATGTGCAATTGTGCATAGTATTTTTTTTTTTTTTTTTAATACTAATTAACATTTATATGTAGGTACAGTTATATATGTAATGCAAATATATTTCAAACTAAAAAACTAAATAGTTAACAAACAATACATGAAATATATAAAACAATTGACTGATTAATTCCACAACCCTATATCCAGCACTGACATCTTAAATTAGTACCTGTTGAAAATATATCCCAATACTACAAATCTTTCTTAAGTGTTGCAAGCCTTTTCTAGAAGCAATTAAAACGACGCCGCGAAATCAGAACGTTTGAAAGATCAGATAAATAATACCGCATCACATTATCCGCTCAGTTCTTTTTTGCCATTAGGGCAACCGATTATACAGCGTGTATTCGGAAGTTTTTACCAAATGGGAAACTTTTTTATTATTAATTTTACGAAAAAAAATTTTCTTTATAAAAAGCTCTGCATGATCTAAAACGAGGGGTAAACCGCTGGGGCATTTTGGTGTACAAGCTCTTGGCATTAGGTGGGCATTAATGGCAGTATGGGCATTATTTAGCATTATTTTGGCAGTATTAGCATTAAAAATAATTAGTTAACAATTTGGCAACATCCTTACGACTCGGCAACACTGCTTATCAAAAGTCGTAGCCGTTTGCTTCAAATTAGGTGGAGTGGGGGTGAAACCTGATTGCTGCTTGCTGTAACAAGCTCGGCCGGCCACGTTGTCGTAAAGTAAACCTGTCAAAGCTCGGATGCACTGAATCGAGCACGGAATTTTCTTTCATGTTCATGTTTATTATTAGGTATTGACTCCAATATTTATTTATTTTATTAGAATATTATTAAACAAAATAATAGCCTCGATAATAGCCTACTTGTTTTACTCTTTATTTACTCCTCAATTTTTTATTTATAAATGTCTTTTGGTAAAAGAAAGTTTTTTGCACTTTAACAGGTTTGTTTGTTTAAGAAATGTAGTATTAAGGCTTAAATTTAGTTGAGGTAACTTAAGTATAGGTTTTTTTATTTTCAAAGAAAAATCCTCAGAAAAAATGTATTAAGTGCAAAATATCTTATCAAAATTTCCCAGTCATATACGAGGTTTGTCAAAAAATGTGAATTTTTCCCAAGAGTAAAGTACCTTTATTTTTGACATTATCAAAAATTGTTATTAAAAAAAGTTGATCAGAACTAAAAACCACGTTTAAATATGCAGTAACACGCATTAAATTAATTAAATAATTAATAAATTAATCAATAAAATAATTTTTCCACATAATTGCACATTTAGCCGCAGTTTTTAGTTCTGATCAACTTTTTTTGATAATGTCAAAAAGAAAGGTACTTTACTCTTGGGAAAAATTCGCATTCTTGGGAAAAATCACATTTTCTGACAAACCTCGTATATGACTGGAAAATTTCGATATTTGATGGTTGCATTTTAGGTTTTAGACCATGCAGAGCTTTTTATAAAGAATCATTTTTTTTTTCGTAAAATTAATAAAGAAGTTTTCCATTTGGTAAGAACTTCCGAAGACACGCTGTATTGTTATCTTTGTTTCGATAACTGAAAAGAAAAGAACCGGAGACCAGACTCGAGATATCATTAAGGTAGATGCCGGAGGGTCGACCTTCAGCCCGAATCACTGCGACTGGTCGATTTGTGTTGTGAAGTAGATCGCTCATTTCGCGAGTTTTTATTGTTTTCGTCTTTTACCAATTTCTTTATCTAAGTATTAATTTGAATATCATTCAATTAAATTTTTATTTACCTGGTGTCTAGCCTAAGTATATGATTTTTTATCCTCCAGAGATTTCTTTACTATATGATGAACCTTTATTATTGATAGGAATTGCCGGCTGATTTACATATCTGAAGCCAATTTTACTCTGATTAATTATGACAATATTCCAATGAATTTAGTAAATTGTTTAGATTTTAAAAATTTACACAATATTTTTGTAGGTTTTAGTCGATGGGCCTGAAACAAATTTCCCCAGAGGTCAAATACGGTTAAACCAGCTCCATTTGACCAAATTGAGAATAAAATATCCTTTTACTGCATCAACAAGGGTTGTACGCAATGCATGGAAGGAAGGCAAAGTTTTGGAAAACTGGGAAAACTCTGTTTGGGCTAAGAAAATTGCCGCTAAAGAAAAGGTGAGGTGCTACTCCTATAACCCAACAGTAACAATATTTAGGATTTTCTACATTCTACAAGTCTTGTTTTGTAAATATGTTTTTGGGTTTTCCTCAAATTCTTAAAGTAAACGTTTTTGATAAGTACTGTTACCTTAATAGTTTTAACGATAAGTTACATAAATATGACACAGTTACTGCTCTTTATTTTTTCAATTATTTTTAAACATTGATTTGTCAAAACCATAAAAATAATTGTTTTCTAAAGGAATGGTTGCCACTGGGGTTGCCATTTCTTTTAAATACCTGATAAACATAAATTGCTATTTTTTGAGAATTTCAAATGTTATTGGATGGGTCAAATCTTATAACTACATACATACTCTGAAAAATCAAAATAAAGTTGTTAGCAATTTTGTATAGGTCACCCCTTTTTCTCAGGTTTATGTCCACTATGTGGGGGCCAACCTAAAAACTTAATCCTTCTTTATGAGGATATCCTGTATAGAATGAGAGTAAACTAAATAATGGGAATGGAATGCTATTTTTGGGGACTATGGTTAAAAAATTATTAATTGATTAGTGATGTAAAAAAAAAACGATTTAAAAAAAACTTTTTTCCTGAAAAAAAAACAAAACATTGTTTTTTTTTCAAATTAAAAAAAAATTCATATTAATTAAAAAAGAAATTATTTTTTTGTTTTTTATGAAAAAAATAAACATATTTATTGGTTGTGCGTTGTGCCCGGTTGGACCAAAATTCTTAAAAATACACAAGAAAAATGGGAGATTTTATATTTCTAATAAAATTATTAATAATCATCATAAGACAGCAACAGCTACTGTTAAGGTTAAGTATTCCAGCATTTTAAATAGGTAATAAAATAAATAATATGTACCTTTATTAATAAATAGAGAATAGAATAGAGATTACTTTATTATATTTTATAAAATTATTACATTAAAAAAAAATTAATTTTTTTCTATAAAGCAAAAACAATGATTCTGAAAAAAAAACTTTTTTGAAAAAAAAAAACCGCTTCTAAAAAAAACACGTTTTTTTTTAAATTTACATCACTATAATTGATATAAGTTTATATAATATAAGATATTATTATGATGATCCATACTTGATAGGAATTGCCGACTGATACATATCTGAAGCTAAAGTTTTACTGATTTTACTTTCTAATGAAACTGTCATTTATAGATTTTTAGATCTCATTATAACAGTCCATGTTTTTTTTTTAGCGTGCCCAACTGACAGATTTTGATCGGTTTAAACTAAGGAGGGCAAAGGGTCGCAGAAATAAGATTAGAACAGCAACCTTCCTTGCACTAAGGAAGACAGCTTCCAGAAATGGTACCTTATATGGTAAAAAGAAGATGGCTAAAGGAGGAGACAAACCTAGACCAAGCAAAAAGGCGAAAGAGGCGAAAGCGACGAAAGCAGTAAAAAAGCCTGCTAAGAAATAATTTTATAATAAGTTAATAATAAAACGTTAATTAAAAAAATGTGTCGTTTTTGTTATTAAAATATAGTGTCCCCAGATAGACCTAATTATACATATTTGTAAACTTTTTTATTTTCCATTTTAGAGGAAAACCTCGTTTTGCCTAAGATGAAAGTAAAGCCATCTTTAAAAGAGTAAAAATATTTTTAACACGTTTACTGCCGTTCCGGTCTATAGGACCGAGAATAAAAGGTTCTAACTTTAAAGACGCGGCCTGTTAGACCCTACTTTACTTTTAAAATCTCTTTATTGTTCTATATTTATTTTCACATTGCATTCTTAAATACTAATTACAAATTATATTTGTATTAGGTTCTTCCTGGTTATGTGATTACCAGGGATACGCCCTACAGTGCAGGGTGGCTGTTATTGGCCGTGGTATTTAGGAAATGCATTTTAGTGCATTTATACAGCCAGTTTCAGTGACCTTTTACGGCTATGCAAGAATTTGGTTTTTATTTATTTAGAAGGGTTTTATGTTGTTATGTTGTTTTGAATATATAGGTTTGTGTTGGGGTTCACTGGAAAAATAGATGAAAAAACCAGCTTGATTCTTATTACTGCCAGGTACACCGTAGCTTTGCTTATGATAGCTTTAAGATATTTTATTGGTGGGCGTCCTAATTTTGGGGGCGTGGTTTTTGGATTTTGGGAATTTTTAAAGTTTTTCGTGGAAATTGGAACTTTTAATTATTTTGGAAATATATAGGTAATTTTGAATGTATAGGAAGGTGAATGCGATAGTCGTCGTGTCTTTCGTTTGTTATTTGTTGTGTCAGTCTTGAATTTTGGGGTTGGGTATTGTAGAATTTAATTGCATTTTGTCGTACAAAGTCCGTTATGTAAGGTGTGTCTGTCGCCTGGTGTAGCTGCCATATTGGAGTTGTTCTTGGTGCCATTAGTACTTGCCTTAATATTTTATTTTGTAACACTTGCAGTTTTTTAAAGTGAGAATCTGCCATGCTACACCAGACTGGTCCTGCGTATGTTATTATAGGTCTTATACATTGATTGTATATTATTTGTTTGTTTGTCGGTGCTAGTGGTGATCTGTAATTTAGTAATTTGTATAATTTTTGGGTTGTCATGTAATATTTTTGTACTAATTTTGTCGTGTTTTTTTGAAATCTAAGGGTTTTGTCAAGTACTACTCCAAGATATTTTAGGTTGTCTTTAGGTATTATTTGTCTGTCATTTATTATTATGTGCTGATTTATATGGTCGTTTGTACGTTTTCTTGTTAATACTAAACATTCACATTTATCCTCATTTAGTTCCAATTTCCACTTTTTATACCATGGTATAAGGGTATGTAGGTGATTTGATATGTGCTGTCTGGCCACATTTGCGTAATACGAACTGGCGTATAATAGTACGTCATCGACAACCCTGATGCAATTTGTCGCACGCGCCAACTAGGTCCATTGGACCGAGATAATTTTTAGTTTCCCATGGCCAACGGTCTGTTCTCATCGGGGAATGTTCGCTGTGATAGACCGAGCTGGCGCATGAGACAAGTTTGCACCACTCTGTCAGAAATTATGAGCCCGCAAAGCGATTTTTTTTTACTTGGCGCCAGAGCCCATTTCATCTGTGCAATGTCACAAGCGTCCTCTCGGACTTTTTTTTTGGCATGGCGTCATGGACAAAAAAGCGAATATGGCTTCGGCAGTCAACGTGTTAAAAAACTGAATGCGTTTATTGTATTAGGCAATCCAACGACGTGTCAAAAAGGGCGGTTGTGGGCAAATACTGCTTTGTAATTAAAAACCATACTGATGCAATTTGTCGCACGCGCCAACTAGGTCCATTGGACCGAGATAATTTTTAGTTTCCCATGGCCAACGGTCTGTTCTCATCGGGGAATGTTCGCTGTGATAGACCGAGCTGGCGCATGAGACAAGTTTGCACCACTCTGTCAGAAATTATGAGCCCGCAAAGCGATTTTTTTTTACTTGGCGCCAGAGCCCATTTCATCTGTGCAATGTCACAAGCGTCCTCTCGGACTTTTTTTTTGGCATGGCGTCATGGACAAAAAAGCGAATATGGCTTCGGCAGTCAACGTGTTAAAAAACTGAATGCGTTTATTGTATTAGGCAATCCAACGACGTGTCAAAAAGGGCGGTTGTGGGCAAATACTGCTTTGTAATTAAAAACCATAATGATTGATTGAATCATCCACTAATATTCAGTCTATCTTGGATATAATAGCAGAGTTCCTTTTTAGTTGCTTTGAAATAGCAAAACTGCAAAGATTTTTTTCTCCCCCTTGCTGTGGTTAAGTATACCTACCCCTCTATATTTTTCATACAATTAAACAAAGTTGTTCGCGAAGCGTTCATTTCGCATCGTAGCTAAGCAAATATATATTTTACTTTGTTTTGTTGTTTAAAAGAATCAAAAGGAGCGTACCTAAATAAACTATTAGAAATCGACAACGAAGTGAGGATTTTTTTTGATTTAAAGAAAATTGGCAATAACTGATCTCTGCTGAGCATTACGTTAGAATAACTAAGATGTAACTACATACCGGGTGTCCACTGTCCACGGAAGGTGGCTCGCCCCCTCTAACTTTTTTGTTTTTCAAGATAAGGAAATAAAATTCGGGGGATTTGTATACGACATAAAACTGCATTTTTTGACAGGTGACTTAACATTATGGAACTTCCGGTTTAACCGGAAGTGACAAACTTTCGATTTTTAAATGGGACACCTGGTATATTTTTACTTTTTTTGACTCCATAGGCGTATTCGATTCGCAGGTTCAGATCGATCTAACTGATTCCAACTGATCTGATTTGTGTTCGATTGGTAAGTGATCGCACGGTCAAAGTGATCCCAGCTGATTTTTAAAATCAGATCGATCCAAATCACTTTCCCAATCGAATACGGCTCATATGATACAACGATGTGTCAATTGTCACCAAGTAAATATATTTTTTTCAAATTTATTGTTTTATCTAAAGGGCTATGAATATCTTAAAATCACGTATTTCAGTTCTTTAATCTTGGGAAAAATACAATTTTACTATTTTTGGTCCAATGCTATGTGCTATGTAAAATTTAATCTTTAAAGTTGTATAACTCATTTTTTTTAAATGACAACATGGTGGTTCGTCGGGTTAAGAAATAAAGGAGGATTTTATTACGATTATTTTGATACCATACACTATTAGGTTTTAGAAAAGCTGCCCCTAAAAAACTTTAAAAAGTTAACTTAGAACTTTCCTAAAATGAAGCATCTCTTGAAAATAAATTTAGATTTAAATGTATCAACCAGCAAAACTGATAAAACAAAATCATGCCTTGAAGAAAACTGAAATGCCAACAGCTTCTGCCCAAGTAAATTAGTTTGTTGTTTAAAAAGCATGGAAAATAATAGTTTTACAAGGAGTGAAAAAGTTGATATGTTATTATTGTCAGGCTCATTTCGCATTTTCGGAACCAGTTTTGGGTACCTAATAGTGCCGGGTTGGATGACGTCGATTAAAATATGTTTGTGCGTAAAGTCGTGCAGCATCGGTTGAATTATTTCTACATTCTCCAAACACTAATAACATATAAGTATAGGAACCCATCAACTTTTTCACTCCTTGTAAAACTGTTATTTTTTATGCTTTTTGAACAACAAACTAAGTAATTTACTTTGGCAGAAGCTGTTGGCATTTTAATTTTCTTCAAGGCATGATTTTGTTTTATCAGTTTTGCTGATCACAGGCTACTTGATGCATTTAAATCTAAATTTGCTCTCAAAAGATGCTTCATTTTAGGAAAGTTCTAAGTTAACTTTTTAAAGTTTTTTAGGGGCAGCTTTTCTAAAACCTAATAGTGTATGGTATCAAAATAATCGTAATAAAATCCTCTTTTTTCTTAACCCGACGAGCCACCATGTTGTCATTAAAAAAAAATGAGTTCTACAACTTAAAAGATTAAATTTTACATAGCACATAGCATTGGACCAAAAATAGTATAATTGTATTTTTCCCAAGATTAAAGAACTGAAATAAGTGATTTTAAGGTATTCATAGCCCTTTAGATAAAGCAATAAATTTGGAAAAAAAATATTTTCTTGTTGACAAAAAGTGACAAGTGACACATCGTTGTATTTAGAATGTCATATGGAGTGAAAAAAAGTAAAAATATACCAGGTGTCCCACTCAAAAATCGAAAGTTTATGTCACCTCCGGTTAAACCGGAAGTTCCATAATGTTGAGTCACCTGTCAAAAAATGCAGTTTTATGTCGTATACAAATCATCCTCCGAATTTTAGTTCATTATCTTGAAAAACAAAAAAGTTAGAGGGGCGAGCCGAGCCACCTTCCGTGGACACCCGGTATGTAATTTAAGAATTTAATTTAAATAAGTCATGAAAATTGTCCCTATATAATCTGTCTACCATAATTCCATTTTATTAATTTTCCTTATACCGGGTGTCCCAAGGATGTAATGTTTTTTTTTCCGAGGGGGGGGTGTAAATCTTGTCTAAATTTTATTGTTAAGTTAGGTATTCGTAATATTTTGCGAGTTATTTTTTATTATGACCCGGGGGGGGGGACTGTCGTACGTGTAGCATGAAAACTATAAAATATAGAAAAAAGTTTCATAATAAACTTGGAGAGACACAGCTTTATAGCTTTACAATTTAAAATTATTTTATTTAGTGTAAGTAGGTATATTGGCACTAAAAAGTTATATTTTTTTTTAAATGAAACAACCTTAAAATAAAATCCACGGAGCTTGTTTACTAAAAAGTAGCACTTTATGGGGGGTGGGAAACAAAAATGTGCATTATTTCGGGGAATACAGAATCGCTATTTTAGAATAGTGAAATTCGCACTACAATTAATAACATTGAAAACGCCGATATTATTATTGATTATTTTACACAGATATTAAATTATGACATGATTATAGAAAGCTAAAATTAAATATTAAATTATGACATGATTATAGAAAGCTAAAATTAAAAAGGAATTATTTTTCTATTATTATGCCCAGTGGCTATCTAATGTTTGTACAATACTTTTTTTAACATGTCATCTTGTTCCTGAGTCTTGGTTTAGTTGGGTAAAAAACACTAACAGTGCGTTTAGCGTTCATTTTCAGCGACAATAAAATTTTGAAATATTAAATTTACTTGTTCCAAAGAAGGTAAATAAGTTCAAAATTATCAGCATTTTTAAAAGTGATGTTTTCGGACAAAAAAAACGGAAATTAATTTATATCTTAGAAACGGTAAGAGATAAGTATAGAGTAGAGTTAATAAAAATTATAAGGAAAGTAATGGGGGTTTCGAAAATAAAATATATGGTGTTGCATTTAAAAAATCGAAGTTACTATTATTTTTGCGTGGAAGCGGCAACACTGTATTGTTAAAAATATTTTAGGTTGGTAGAGCATGTCCGTTTATGTACCGGGTGTTCCACCTAAGGAGGTAATCGGGTATATCTCAGAAAGTAATAACACTAGGACTTTGGGAAAAAATATATAACTCTGATTAGGTACATCATCGAAAAGCTTAGACAATTCTGCATCATTTTGGTTTAAGGCTCATTGGCGTATCGGCCTTGATAAGAGTGGAGGAAGCTATTGAATGTGTAAACATTAAAATCGCTGTAACTTCTAAACGACTTATCCGATTTTACTAAATTTAAGCTTGTTTGGAAGTGAAAGGTAAGTATCTTCAATCGCCGTATCCAACAGTACACGATAGTGTTTAATAAAATTGCTAGAGGGCGCAATTTGTAATGATAAGAGTTTTTTCGATTTTATTCCGAAAATTCAAATCATACGGTATAACTATGACATAATCGAAAAGTAGATGAAATTTGCAAGAAAAGATGTGAAGATCGCAGTTCGATATCTTTGTTCGTTTTAGAGTTATTAGAGGGATTTTGGAACTCTTAAAATAACAACAAAAACACAGTCTTATGGTTAATTTTATTAACGATAACGATTTCGGTGAAAATGTCATAAATTTATTTTCAACCAATTAGAAGGCTCCTTTTTGTTTGCGTTGCTTATAGCGACGGGAGACTATCGCGATAGTCTATAACTATAGCCTATTAACCTAATAAAATTAATAAGTGATAATTTTTCTGTCAAAAATGAAGTGCTTTATTTTTTATGGCAAACGTCACTCAGAATAAAATCAAAATACATCTTGTTGCTAACTTCTAATTTTTATTGAGAAAAGGTCGTAGGTCTCATCATCTCATCATAATAAAAGATACTCCAATTTATGAAATTTTCTTACCGAATCTCCCACGCAGCAGAATTAATTCCCGATAATTTTTTCTCGGTTTCACTCATGTTATTGTTGATAGAAAATTTTCTATCAACAAACCCATTCGTGACCTTGAAAAAAATTATCGGTAATAATTCTGCTGCTAGGGAGATTATAAGTGACAATTACAAGAATAGATTTTGAACGTCTTAAAAATAAATAATTTGACAGATGCAAACATAACCTTTTTTTATTTCTAAACAATTCATTTTTAAACAATCAAAGTCATGGCATGAGTCAATCAACAATGGAAAAGGACGAAAAGGTACAAAAATGTAAGGTTATTTTGGATTCCTGAGTTATGTTGCCAGGTCGTTTACAAAAAAATATAATTACATTTCTTACCGCATTTTATCATTTACATAAAGTAAAATTTTAAATTATGTATAAAAAAAACCTTTTCTGTTCGATTTTATCTAAACTACAGTTAAGTTTTTTCAATTTTTTTAAGTGTTTTCCGAAAAATGATCGTGTCCGAAATATATTCTTATTAAATTATATAGGTAAGTATTGCCAACATGGCAAATTAAGCAAAATAACTATAACGATAGCATTCCTTATATCTCCGTAATTAACGAAGCTCGTTATCGTTAATAAAGGAATCGCTGCCTCGTTTTAGTACTGCGCATGCTCAGAATAAGGATAACGATAACGACAGGCTAAAATAAGAGTTCCAAAATCTCTTGCCCAAACGATAATTTTTAATACAAATTGCGCCCTCTAGCAATTTTATTAGAAACTATCGTGTACCATTAGATACGACAATTGAAGGTTCTTCCAAACAAGCTTAAATTTAGTAAGATCGGATAAGTCGTTTAGAAGTTACAGCGATTTTAATGTTTACACTTTCAATAGCTTCTCCCACTCTTATCAAGTGAAAGTGTAAACATTAAAATCGCTGTAACTTCTAAACGACTTGACTTAACCGATTTTACTAAATTTAAGCTTGTTTGGAAGAGAAAGGTGAATACCTTCAATTGTCGTATCCAATGGTACAATATAGTTTCTAATAAAATTGCTAGAGGGCACAATTTGTATTAAAAATTATTGTTTTGGCAATTACTCTGAAACGAACAAAGATATCGAACTGCGGTCTTCACATCTTTTCTTGCGAATTTCATCTACTTTTCGATTATGATGTCATAGTTATACCGTATGATTTGAATTTTCGGGATAAAATCGAAAAAACTCTTATCATTACAAATTGCGCCCTCTAGCAATTTTATTAAACACTATCGTGTGCTGTTGGATACGGCGATTGAAGATACTTACCTTTTCCTTTCAAACAAGCTTAAATTTAGTAAAATCGGATAAGTCGTTTAGAAGTTAGAGCGATTTTAATGTTTACGCATTCAATATGGCTTCCTCCACTCTTATCAAGGTTGGTACGCCCGCCAATGAGCCTTAAACCAAAATGATGCAGAATTGTCTAAGCTTTTCGATGATATAATCAGAGTTGAATTTTCGGAGAAATTTAGAATTAAAAAAAAATGTAATTCTGCCCCCTTGCGGCGAAATGAGGAACTTAAAAGGAATTTCCAGAATTTTCTCATGACCGCTTTATTCATCATTTTTTTTTCAAGTTTCTATGCCTACTAGTTTCCGAGATATGGCCGGTGGCCACCCTTAATGAAACACCCTGTATACGACGCCAAATAAAATGGGAAAGTCTTAAAATTTTGAAAAAAAATGTGAAATTATTAAAGATTACCTGTATTTCTCAATTGGAAGGTCTAAAATCTACAATAAACTCGTATAAGTAGGGATATAGAGCGAAACAGTTTTAAATCATAAAGTAGTCAACATTTTGTACACATGGTGTTTTTTCTTGACATTCGGATATAAAAAGTTTTAAAATACAAGTAGGTTTTTTAAAATGAAACGCGCTATATTTATTAGGGTCGTCCTATATAGGTATATGCTTTAATTCTCCTTTATTTTTGTTAAGCCATCTCTATACCTATATTTACTAGTTTTGCCAATATTTCGATTAGTAATTCAAATTTTCGTAAAAAGATTGTGATCTTTATTTTTCTAGCCATGACCGGCCAAATAAAAACAAATTTAATTAAAATTTTTGAGGTCAAATTAAACTATATTATTACCTACTTTACAATAGTTATAATGAACCTATTTACTTATTTATAACTTGAACTATCCCAAATAAACAATTAGAGTACATAGGTAGATAATATATATACAAAAAAGTTTTTGCCTTTTTTATACAGAGTGTTCAAAAAATACAAAAATATTAAATCGTGCCAAAATAGTATATAAGCTACCTAGATTTTTGATTTTTGAGCAAAATATTTGAAGTAGATATAAGGGAACCGTTTTTTAAAAAAAATCTTATTATTAACCACGCTTCCTGTTCTGTCACATTTCTTCATCAATTTACCATGACTAGTGCTTCAGGGTGGATTTACGAAGTATTGCTTCGGGATAGTAAAGCAAGAGAGGCATTACCAAGTAAAAGAATGACTTCTGGGAGATCAATATATTCCAGGTCAAGCTAACGTAAAAAATATATCTCTTGTTGATCCCAAAAAAGTTCTGTTACTTCCATTACACGTTAAACTGGGATTAATGAAAAATTTCGTTAAAGCATTAGATAAAGAAGGAGATGCATTTTAATACCTTCAACAAATTTTTCCTAAACTAGTGATGCTAAGCTTGAAGGAATATTTGTTGGACCACAAATTAGAAAAATACTAATACAGGGTGGCTAGGATCCGGGAAAAAAACGGGAATTTTACAAAGCCGGACAAAACCGGGGATTCGACGGGAAAATCAAGTTTAAGCCGGGAATTTTGAATGAGCAGGTAATTTCGAACTTAAAAATTTGAAGTAGGTACCTACCTTTTTACTCCTAGTTTCATAATAGATATTTTAAAAAAAGACAAGAATGGTTTATATTGCAACCTTAAAAAAGTCCAAGAGATTGATCTAGGATATGGGACTAGAGCGGCTATCAAAAAATGCGTCGGAGTTAAAGATAAAGAAATGATGATCTTTCGCCAGGATTGTCGAAACTGCTTGATGTATACAGTTTCCAAACTTTTGGAAAAATGTCCGTTAGCATATAAATTAACTGAAGCTATAAGTTTCCTTAACCCCAATAAAACTGGCAGAGATCCAAAAAAATTCTTGCAACTGATGTCCGCAAAGCATTTGAAATTTTGTTAAATTCAGATGCAATGCGACTAAATTGGAAGAAGCACATAGAGCATTTAGAGACATTCTTACTTACTGATCAGACTATGATAAATAAAATGAAAAATTATTCCAGATGTAACAGTATATGACTTTTGGATGGAAACCATCACACATGACAGTTTAAAAAACGTGGTGCAACTTCTAACAATTTCTCATGGAAATGCCACAGCAGAAAGGGGATTTTCTGTTAATAAGGAGATTTTGGTGAAAAATTTAAAAGAAGAGTCACTTATAGGCTGATTAGTGTACGATTTACTACAAAAAACTGGAGGAGTTTAAACTATAGACATTACAAAATCCATGATACTTTCCATGAGAAATGCCTATTCAAGGTACAACACAGCACAAAAAGATAAAAAGGCAAAAGAGGTTGACAGCGACTTGAAAAAAGCAGAAAAAATGAAGCTTCAAAATCAAGCAGAAGAACTGGAAACTAAAAAGAAAAAAATTGTCAAACAATCACAAAAAGTTTTGGCAGCTATAGAACAAGAAATCGTAAAATTAAAAAAGTAACTAACTTATTAACTATATTATTTGGTTGTGCTTAAGCCATGTGTTTTTCAAATAAATGTTTTAAAATTTAACAACGAAAGTATAGTTAATTTAGGAAAACCCAGCTGGGAAATTTTCAAAAACCGACCGGGAAAAACCGGGAATTTTGTTTTTGATTTTTGCTAGACACCCTGAATAAGGGATCAACAGTTGTATCAAAAATTAAGTGTTGTTGAATTAGCTGCATGGAGTTCTTTTAAAATAATTGTTTCGGTGTTTTTAGAAACCAAAAAGCCGAAAACTATGAAAAATTTGTTTTGAAGACCTTTTTGGATGCTACAGCAAAATGGGCTGTCGTATGTCTCTTAAAAAATACACTTCTTGTACTCCCATGTATTTAAATTTTTTCCCGGAAAATTTGGATGCGGTTAGTGACGAACAAGGAGAAAGTAACGCTACCAAGGCAGATGGGATATCCAGCAATGATGGGGATTATTATTGGGTTTTTATAAGAAAAAGCGATCAGGAATACAAGCATTTGCAAAAAAGTTATGTACAAAAGACTTACTATAATAATTATAGTTTTATGTTTACTTATTTTTGCAAATAAATCCTGTTATCCTTAAAATATCTTGTTTTTTTTTCTTGGTTTGAACGTATGTATAAATATTATATAAAAATGTTAGTTGATTTAGCGTCCTTAATAATTTAATTCTTTCTGGGTATTAGTGCATGGGGAAGAGGACTTCAATGAAAACACTTTTTACTCATTCCCAATAATAAACCGAAACGTTGAATACTCCATAAAGAATTACCTACCCCATAAAGAAAAAATAATTTTCATTTAAATTTATCTTCTTATACAGGGTGTGTCAACAAGGTGTTCGCCTTCGATAGTGCCTAAACTATAAGAGATTTACAAAAAAGTGTTATATAAAAGTTATAGGATTGACAATGGAGCATAACGTTAAAATATTTTATGATATACAGGGTGGTTCAAAAAAGCGGAACAAGAAAAAATGTACTTTTTTCAAATGCACCCTGTGTATTTTTACATTTTTAAATTCCACATAAAATTAAAATTATTTTATTAAATGCATTATTAGTCTATACTTCATAGTTTCCGAGATATTGACTGTCGAAAAGTGAAATTTTTGAACTTTGACATCTTCTAACTTTCTAACAGTACGTGTTAGAGCAAAACGGCTTACATATCCCTATCTTCAATTTTTATTATCTTCCCAAAAAATCGACTCCGGTTAAACCGGATGTAACTCGAAAGCAGGAAATATAGTTTTGGGACGATAATAAAAATTGAAGATAGGGACATTTAAGCCGTTTTGCTCTAAGACTTACTGTTAGAAAGTTAGAAGCTGTCAAAGTTCAAAAATGTCACTTTTCGAGAGTCAATATCTCGGAAACCATGAAGTATAAACTAATAATGCATTTTATAAAAAATATTTATAATTTTATGTGGAATTTAAAAATGTAAAAATATACAGGGTGTTCCATTTGAAAAAAGTACATTTTTTTCTTGTTCCGCTTTTTTGAGCCACCCTGTATATTATAAAGTATTTTAACGTTATGCTCCATTGTCAATCCTATAACTTTTATATAACACTTTTTTATAAATCTCTTATAGTTTAGGCGCTATCGAAGGCGAACACCTTGTTGACACACCCTGTATATGATACCGTAATATAAGTTAGAACCCTCCTGTTTTAACTTACCGTTAAACAATCGAACGAAATGTGATGTAATAGCTCTCGCCAAGCCGGTTGTCAATAGCGACGATGTGGCGCGTAGGAATTCTAGTCGCACGTGCGTTAAAGTAGGCGGGGTTTCTGCTGTCTCTATGCATCTTGTACTAGCAGGTGTGGAAAAAAACGCGATTCTAATAGAAAAACTCGCACAATTTAAATGTACGCGTTTGAGTTCATTGCGTGTTAATTGCTGTATGAATTTATTATTTTAAGTTTTCCTTTATATTTTTGTTATTATTTTGGGGTAGTAAAGACTTATTTTAATAAAAATGAACAGTTTTATTGCCAAAACGACTATGAATGCGGAATATTTGAGAAACAATTTTAGCTCATTAGGTATTGAGCAAAAAATTGAAATTAAAATTGAGGGAAGACCTAAACTCGAAATTAACTTGACACAGACCACAAAGTGTAGATCTAGGGACTTTATTGTTATTGATGAGTTTGCTGCAAATAAAAACAGAAGATTGGACTTAAACAATGTACCCACTAATGAAAAATAAATTGGCCTTTTTTTATTTTTTTTATCTAATTTCATTTTCAATAAAATAAATTGGTATAATCATAAATTTTTAAAATATTTACTAAAAATTATTGACCAAATTTGGGCGTGGTCTTAAAAAATGTTCGCCTGCGGCTCAGTTGAAGCGGGCTTTTAGTGCACCCCAAGTTATCAAGTCACGGACCGCCATGGCGGGTAGACCACGACAGCCGTTTCGTTTTTATTAGGACTCTACGGGCAGCCATAACCCAAGCAATCCCAACAATAGCGGTAAAATGGATTTAATTCACAACCCGCCGTAGGGTATTCATTGTTCAACAGTTACACACTTGTCCGATATATAATAATTATTCGCTTCTAATTAATAATAACATAACGTTTTATAATGTCTATTTATTTCCAAGATAGGCTGAATGTGAACAAATCCACGCTGCTTTATCCGATCGGCCAATAAGAATATAGGTTGGTGGAGGCTCGACCTTTTATCGCTTGAGTATAACACGCGTCTGGTTAATTTACATCGGTTATCATTATTACATTTAGATGAATGATAAGGGATAAACTGAAACTACTTATTAAAAGTTTATTGTATATTATTATGTTAAATTGTAGCTTACATTGTACCAATATGATCAATTTTTATTTTAAACAGCACATTGGTATTTGTAAAAATTATCATGTTTTGATTAATATTAATAAGACGCGTTTATAATAATCAATAATTAAATATAATTAAGATAATTTAGTTGTTTACGCTGTCAAAGAGAAATCCACTGTGTTGGACACATGTAGGTACCATAAAAATTACGTATTCTAGACCTGTTTTTCTTTTTAGTTTTATCAATACATTTTTCACCTTACGAAAGAATGAATAATAATTAAATCGAAGCGGGAGGAGTGACATCGGGAGAACGATATGAGCGAGATGATGCGCTACTATGAAGTGGGGGAAACATAATCTACCTAAAGTCCGGCGCACGGTTCTAGAACTACTGAAAGAATGCGGAATTAATACATACATTGCTGTATTAATGCTTTCTTATATAATGAAACACTTCTAATGAACGTCTAAATCATTGCTAGGCTTGCCACCGCACTAACTATGTATTTAACTTTTGAGTTAAATCTACTATTTAGACATTTTATCCCTCTGTCTCTTCAGCTCTACAATTGTGCGGCGGATTATATTTCTGTTTATATTTTTACTCTTTTAATTCAACTAGGATACGGTTGGACAACGCGCTATACCTACCTAAATATACAAAGAACGATTAGCTCATGTTTCAGCATCTATTTTCCTTTTAAAGAAAAACTATTAAGATTATCTGACAAGGAGGGCAACGAACCATACATATTTACCTTTAGATCAAAGATCAAACAATAATCACGAAATAAGTGGCAAATGTATGGCCTTGCGCATGTAAACAAAGCCATACAGTAATAGGCATGCGCACTGCAAAATTCTTATTTAACGATGGAAAGATCGACAGGTCCGGGCTTTAAAATTTCTTACTAAACGTTAAACGTTGGAGTGCACAGATTTTAGGCGCGTATCGCAGTCTTTTATTTTCAAGAATTTAATGACTGGCTCTAGATAATCTATACACACGTAAAAACATGATTTTATTGGGTCGTCCTACTTTTGCCCAGACAACACTGGGTTAAACGTCATTACGGGACTAGGTTGATAAGATGATAACTGAGTTGATATTCACAGTAACCAGACACGTAGATAGCTTTTCTTCCCGGGAGGGTACCCCCGGCCACACACTGGCGTAGCCAGGCTTTTATCTCGGGGGGAGGCAAATAGGTGTAAAGCCCGCGAAAAAAAAATTCTACTACGTCCAAATTTTGCTAAAATTGGTCTATAACTTAATTTTAATGAATTATTTACTTATTAAACGACAATAATAAATTATCACTTATAATCTCCCTAGCAGCGGAATTATCGGGAATTAATTCTGCTGCGTGGGAGATTCGGTAAGAAAATTTCATAAATTGGAGTTTCTTTTAATGTCCCTGAAATTTTAGTAATAAACCTTAGTTACTAACAAGTAAAATCAACTTCTATTATAAAAATACAGTGCGTCATATTAAACTTAACTCATCGGAAATATGTTTTTTAATGTTTCTCACATTTTAGTAATAAAAATGAGTTACTAACTGCTCAATTTCTTAAGCAATCGAACTTGCTGATTCATTACCAAAACGAATCATTTTTTACACAATATTATTGTAACAATAAATATCACCGGTACGACTAAAAAACTGATTGTTACTTGCTGGTTTGTCTCACCTGTCACTTCGAAATCACTCGACATTTGAATTAAAATTAAGTCGTAGTAGCGTACCTAAGAAAAATCACTTATTAATTTCATTTCGTTAATAGGCTATAGACTATCGCGATAGTCTTCCGTTGCTATAAGCAACGTAAACAAAAAGGAGCCTTCTAATTATTGGTTGAAAATAAATTTATGAAATTTTCACAATTATTAATATAATTTGTTTTGACCCGTTTATTTAAGAGAAAACATTGGTAACGCATTTTTCATTTCATTTTCTTATCAATATTTCGTTTTTTTGGTTTTCTTTAAAAAGCAGCCAAATACTCTTTGAGTAGCATTACCTACAGTTTTAAGTTAAAAAAATATTTGATAAAATGAATATAAACAAAAGTATTAGGTACGTAGTACCTATGTAGTATTAAGTGTCATGTAACAGGTCAATAACAGGCTGATTACACCCTAGCTACGCCGGTGCCGCATAAAAAGTGATATTCTTTTTTATTAAGCATTTAAAAAGTTAGCATAGTGATCATGGGGATAATTTAAGTATCAATTGATGACATAAACAGGCTCAGGGGGTACTGTCCCCCAATACCCCCTTACCTGCGTGCCTGATAGTAACTGGTAACTTTAGAATCTCACATAATTCCTTTCTACATATTATAATAAAAGGAACAGATTTTATACTACAAAAATTTAAGCTAAATTTTGTCATACTTTACAAAGTGTTCCTTATTCATTTTGAGTAGTATATGTCGCCTTGCCAAATAAACTCGTCTATCTTTAACTGTAAATAAATAAAATCTATCAATGTGTTTTTAATTTTGCACTTTGGCCATGACCACTTAATTTAACCTAAGCAAATCAATCAGTCTCAAAAAAAACGTTATGTAGGCAAAAGCATGCGACCAAGTTTCAGTTAGAATATAATTGTTTTTTTTTTAGGTTTTAATGATGTAAGTTAGTGAAAACCAGTCTAACATAAAAGTGATTGTTTGTAATCTACCAAATCATAAATATAATATCACTTAAGTGTCAGTAAAAATGGAAGCATATCCGAGTTTTGGTTTATGGGATTATGTAGTTATAATAATAGTACTACTTATTTCTACAGCTATTGGAATTTACTATCGGTTTACCGGTGGTAAACAAAAAACTATGCAGGTACGTAATACCCATCAAAAATTCAGTTGTTATTAAAGTGTAGAGTACATAATAAGACCATCATTTCACGCTTAAATTCACTTTACGCGCCCAAAGTTTTTGAGAAAAAAGTAAGGCCGATATTGAAAAATGGCTTTAAGAAAAATTATTTGGTACAACATTCTACACCCGGGAAAGTCATTTTGCTTTTGACCAATAAAGAATTGTTTAAAATATTACAAAATTACTAAAAATTAAAAAAATTTTGGGAATATTTTCGATCGTCATTTACTTTTCTGGATGGGGTATTTAAAGTAGAATTTCTAAATACCAATTTTTATTTTCGTTTGACCAGCAAAACGTTCGGCAATTTTCATTGTGGTAAAGGGGTTACTTCCTCTTAAGACCAATATTTAATTAATAATAATAAATTAAGTCTACCTTCTAGTAATAAATTAAACAAAATTAATTTACTTAGTAATAAAAATTATATGTATGAATACTATTAATGGATTAAGGCTTCCTATGCCAAGTTGCCAAGTGGGAAAAAGATTAAAAAGTTTTTCTTAAGGAGAGGCAGATGAGCTATACACAGGGTCCTGCAGTTGTGCGTCTGGCTTCCATATAGCTTCTATACGAATTAGGTTTGGAATTTCATTAAATGTGTACCAATAAACGAATTCGAGCAAACCCATTAAAATTATTTTTATAATAAAAACAAAGATTAATGGGTAAACACGTAAAAAGAAACTTACTCAGTTATAATGAAAATTTTATTTTTTAAATGAACATTTAATAATTGTAATATGCAGGGTCCTGCATCTCACCTCCCGTCTTCTATAGCTCACTTAGTAATTAAGTTTGAAATTTCATATTTTGCAGACCTTATCCGTATCTTGGGGCACATTTCAGGAAAATATTTTTTTTTCATACAGGGTGTTCTAAAAAAGTGTTACGTCAAGGGTTTTTTTTTTAAAATTACATGCCATATATTTTCTTACTTATTTGGGTGCCTCCTATAGTTACCTACATACCCCTAAAATTTTATTAAAATCGATTCAGTATTATAGACGAAAAAAAAATTAAAAGTAAAAAATATCAGTTTTGCACCACTGGTATTAAAATAAATAAAAAATAAAAATAATGCCTCCCTAATAAAATTATACAAAGGAACTTATTAAACAAGGTATAACAGTCCCGTCGACCAAATTTCATTAATACGAATTGTACAGGGTGTCCAAAGTTTAGTGTTAAACTTTGCAAACTTCAAAGCAATGTATTTTTCTTATTTCAAATAGGAACCCCTGTATCTTTTTATGTCATTCGATGCAGAATTAAAAATCAAACATTTTTTCTAATTGCAACCCTATCGCAATTTCTAACGCATCAAGACTTATTTGCAGAAAACTCATTTTATCAACTATTCCAACAGTCATTCTTATGAATAAATATCGAAGGTGGCTTTGAAAAACCATTTATTGGTATTAAAGTGACCAGATACCATTTTGACTTTAGTAATCTAAAAGTTTCAAATATTGTTAAATTGTTTTTAATTATTAACTGGAAATGATAATCGTGGATATGATTATCCTTTAAAATTCGTTGAACTGTTCTTTCGATTACATCTACGGCATTAGCGACTGCTTGTTGAGTAACTGAAGTATTTTCTATAACAGATAATAGCGCAGCCAATTGATTTTGTTCAGTTCGGACCGATTTATTTCTCACTGGTTTTGGGTAGTTTTTATTTCCCGTTTGTACAAACCTCTCTAATATGTTTTGCAGGCTCCGTTTGTCTGGATGTCGTCGTTCCGGATAACGCTGTGCGTAAACTCGGCTTGCCAAAAAAAGAGTTCTTTTCGCATGCTCCTAATATAAAAATCATATCTACGAGCTCTTCTTGGTTGTAGTCCATCACAAAAAAACATATAAAGTAATTATAACAGCTTAAATAATTACTAACAATTTAACAGTATTTGAAACTTTTAGACTACTAAAGTCAAAATGGTCTCTGGTCACTTTAATAAAATTTAATACCTATAAATTGTTTTTCAAAGCCACCTTCGATATTAATTATTCATAATAATGACTGTTGGAATAATTGATAAAATGAGTTTTCTGCAAATAAGCCTTGATGCGTTAGAAATTGCGATAGGGTTGCAATTAGGAAAAATGTTTGATTTTTAATTCTGCATCGAATGACATAAAAAGATACAGGGGTTCCCATTTGAAATAAGAAAAATAAATTGCTTTAAAATTTGCAAAGTTTGACACTAAACTTTGGACACCCTGTACAATTCGTATTAATCAAATTTGGTTGACGATACTGTTATACCTTGTTTAATAAGTGCCTTTGTATAATTTTATTAACGTTGCGTTATTTTTATTTTTTATTTATTTTTAATACCAGTGGTGCAAAACTGATATTTTTTAGTTTTTATTTTTTTTCGTCTATAATACTGAATCGATTTCAATAAAATTTTAGGGTTATGTAGGTAACTATAGGAGGCACCCAAATAAGTAAGAAAATATATGGCATGTAATTTAAAAAAATACACCCTTATGACGTGACACTTTTTTGGAACACCCTGTATGAAAAAAAATATTTTCCTGAAATGCGCCCCAAGGTCTCCAAAAGATGAAGATTCTAACTTAATTACTAAGTGAGCTATAGAAGACGGGAGGGGAGGTGCAGGACCCTGTATAGGTAATAATTTGAAGTTGAATTTGAGATTTATTATCCAGCAACCAATTTTTTATAAATTTTTTAAAACAAAGTTTACTTGATTTAATTTTTTTCGGTAACATTCAAAATTTTTCTGGTACCAATACAAAATTAATGTTTTTGCATTAGAGTTAAATTATAATTTTGTGTTAAGACATTATTAATAGTTTTACTTCTAGTCGTGTACTCATAATTTAATTTTGTGACTAAATTTCTATGAAGCCAAATAAAACTAGCGCTTTATATTTTTGAGAGACTGTTTTAGATTTTTGGATTTAAAAAGTTTTGGGTTTCTGAATTAGCTCTTGCTATGCTATTCTTTATGGACCTTCCTAGGTACTAGTTTATGCAGTTTATGCAGATGTATTAGGTAATGAAAACCTATGGACCTACAATACTTATGACACCACAAAAACACATTTAACAGGTATTAGGTATACGGGGTCCTGCACCTCACTTCCCGTCTTCTATAGCTCACTTAGTATTTAAGTTAGGATTTTGATATGTTTGCAGACCTTACCTGTATCTTGGGGCGTATTTCAGGTAATTTTTTTTCATACAAGGTGTTACAAAAAAGCGGGACGTCATAAGGATGCATTTTTTTAGATTACATGCTATATATTTTTTTACTTATTTGGGTGCGTCCTATAGTTACCTACATACCCCTAAAATTTTATTGAAATCGATTCAGTATTATAGGCGAAAAAAATTGAAAACTAAAAAATATCAGTTTTCAACAACTTTCAGTTACTAACAATTTAACAATATTTGAAACTTTTAGATTACTAAAGTCAAAATGGTCTCTTGTCACTTTAATAAACTTTAATACCAATAAATTGTTTTTCAAATCCACTTTCGATATTTATTCATAACAACGGTTGGAATAGTTGATAAAATGAGTTTTCTGCAAATAAGTATTGATGCGTTAGAAATTGCAATAGGGTTGTAATAAGGACAAATGTTTGATTTTTAATTTTGCATCGAATGACATATAAAGATACAGTGGTGCCTATTTGAAATAAGAAAAATAAATTGGTTTAAACTTTGCAATGTTTGACACTAAACTTTGGACACCCTGTACAATTCGTATTAATCAAACTTGGTTGACGAGACTGTTAATACCTTGTTTAGTACCTTTGTATACTTTTATTAACGAGGCATTATTTTAATTTTTTTTTTCGCCTGTAATAGCTGCTGAATCGATTTCAATAAAATTTTAGAGGTATGTAGGTAATTATAGGAGGCACCCAAATAAGTAAGAAAATATATGGCATTTAATTTAAAAAAATACATCCTTATGACGTCACACTTTTTTGGAACACCCTGTATGAAAAGAAATATTTTCCTGAAAAGCGCCCCAAGATACAGGTACAGTCTGCAAAATATCAAAGTCCTAACTTAATTAATAAGTGAGTTATAGAAGACGAAGGGTGAGGTGCAGGACCCTGTGTACATCTATAGGTGTTTTTCTTTGCAATAAGTTTACTTGGAATAATGTGTAAATAATAGTGTTAGGTGGTAAATTTGTAATCAATAAAACAGACGAAGAAAAATTAAAATAGCGGGACCGACAAACATTTTTCCGGAATTTAAGGAAATTATTATAAATATGAGAGAGAAAAGTCTCTAATATTTGATAAAATACGTATTTATTGGATGATGGGGTCCGCAAAAACGCCAATGCCAGGCATTGCCCCTAACTGCCGCCAAATAGATAGCAGAGCGCACACAATAGTGGCGTTGTATGGCGGCAACGTGGCTCTGGCGAGTGGCAAAATTTTTATGTTTTTCTTTTTCCATAGTTCTAATATTTTGGATATTATTAATTTATTTAATTAATTACCTCGTTCTGCAAAGACGACATTATTTGTAATTAACTTGTCTCATGTTTCCTGCTTCTCGGCCTCCCCAGCGAGTGTATACGTTTAAACACGATGGGGCCACCACGACAGACTAATTTATTTTTAATAATTCTATTTGTAATCAATTTCCATTAAGTTAAAGACAATCGTTAAATATTTTGATTCAATTGAATCTCTTATAGTCTTGTCGGAGCTAATTTATATATCTAAAGAAACGCCTTACTTTGCCTTAAAGGTCATCAGCCTCAAATGAAATAGACAATATTGTTGGCCCGCAACAAACATTTAGGAAATTCCATCCCGACATAAGTACCTACATTGTAACCAGTAAAGTCCGCATCATATGGAATTTTTTTTTAATAATAGCTTTATTCGAAATTTGACTTTGGCATCAAGTTCTGCTTCGATCCAGATGAAAATTAGGCAAAAAAAATAATAGTCTCGTGATTCGCATTCTGTCAAATTTTATTTTTTTCCAAAAAATAATTCAAAAGTTGGGTTTTTTCTGAAAATATCGAAAAAAGTTATTAAAAAAAGTTTTTTTAAATGCAGTTTCTAGCCAACCTACAAAATTTTAGCTGCATAAGATAATTTTGATTTTTTACCCATATTTTGTCGTTGTAAACGTGTTTTTGGTGCATCATTGTAATTACTTTTTTGGAAACTGCACTTAAATAATAAAATACTATTTTTACTTTTTTTGTAACATACTTTCATAACAAATTTTAATGAAGGGGTTTTAAATTAAATCGTTGAAAATAGATAAACTATTCGTTTGTTAAACTTAAATTTATTTTTCACTTAATGAACACTTTACTGATGACACTGTGTTCTTTTTGTCTTAATATTAAGGTGTATTACTTTCAGACACAAACTAGGTTTTCAAAAATACTTATTTTATAAGGTTACCTTATACAGGGTCAAAAACAAATAAACGTTGCATCACATGCGGCCAAATTTTAATAGCCGAATTTTGATTTTGTAGAAAAACGCACATTTAATATGGCGCTACTTTAAAGAAAATATATCTGAAATAAAGCATTGTCAAAACTAAGAAGTTTTATGTAGGTTGCGTCGAGTCTTATTTTTCAAAAGTGGTGCAATTTAACAAAATATTGGTAAAAAATCAAAATTAGCTTATTCAGCTGAAATTTTGCATGTGAAACTGAATTTAAAAACACTTTTTCTAATAACTGTTTCGATATTTTCAGAAATAACCCCACTTTTTAATTATTTTTTGGAAAAAATTAAAATTTGACAGATAATGCGAATCACGTGACTACTATGTTTTTGCTTAATTTTCATCTTGATCGAAGCAGAACTTGATGCCAAAGTCAAATTGCGAATAAAGCTATTAATAAAAAAAATCCCATATGATGCGGACTTTACTGGTCACACTGTAGAGGGGTTTTCGTTCGACCTGCCACGGTGCATAGTAAAGTTTTTTTTAATAAATAGTTTTTTCTATATTTCAATTGTTTAAGTGATGGTTTTAGCAAAATATACCAAAAACGATTTTTTTTTGCGAAATGTAATCAGTTTTCTTTTTTAAGGAATACTTATTGGCCGACAAAAACATGCCGATTTATCCAGTAGCATTTTCCCTTATGGCCTCCTTTATGTCGGCAATCACAATACTGGGTGTGGCCAGTGAAAATTACACCTTTGGATTCCAGTTTACCGTTATTAATTTGGCTCATTTAATTTTTACACCAGTTGCTGTATATTTGTACCTACCAGTATTTTTTAAATTACAACTAACCAGCGCATATGAGGTAAGTTAAGATAATTTATCTAAAGAAGGTGTTCCATGACTTTGTATCAGCACACTTTTTTGAGCAACCCTGTATACACAAAATAATTTTGAATTGTGGGGCCTTAAAGTAAGCAGTCTCTCCAAGTTTTATATAAAACACTTTTTTCGACAACCGTCCGGGAAGTACCCACTTCCCGGACGCTTTTCCTTTAAGAAAGTAGCATTTCTCCGGCCTAGTCCGAGAAGTACGTGCCTAGTCGTGCTCAAATTTTAATATAAATATTAATATAAATAAGAGTTAGAATGTTTCTGTTAGTACCTATCTTCTGTTCGAATTTCAATATTTAATACAAATAAGAATTAAAATGTTCGAAATTTTGTTCTACAAAGAAATATAATATCGAAATGTGTCTCATTGATTTGTTATTCTACACGGTTGCCGAAAAAATAGTGTACGCAACACGTCCGAAAACAATTTTTTTGGACTCTCAGACTTCCAGGACTCGCCTATGGCTCGTCCTAGAATTTTATCGACTCGTCCAAAAAAACAGTATTTTCCGGACTTGTAACGTAAATTACTATTTTCTATTGCTATCGTTTTCAACCATTACACTGTTGGAATACTTTTGGTATGTGCTTAATTATGTACTTATTGGTGAAAATGACACATTATTTTTCCGACGCATAATTTATTTACAATTTTAAACATTTTAATAAATTATCTGGATGCATTTGCTGCACCAATCATACACGGTTTTCCCATTACTACTACTACAACACACATACGAGAAATAAATATCGTCTTCTTCTCCTTCTTTTCTTCCAAAACCATCGTCCCCGAACAAACCATAATTTAACAAATTTTTTTTGGTATTATTTCTCAAGTGACTTTTGTAGTCATTCATTAAACAACTTGGAACAAAATTTTATGTAAACCAAGGGCCCCATGAATATGGCAATTTTTCACAAAGATAAAGTACAAAACTGTAAAATGTGCTAAATCAGTCATGTTTTTTCGATACTGTATTGAATTAAGAAAGACCCAATGCGGGTTCATCATAAATATATTGCATCATATCTAGACAATCTAGAGCATATTAAGCCATATTTCGTAATATATAATATAATCCAATCAAAATCAAATATGAATCTTGGCCAGCTCGTCACTGATCTTAATTAGAAAATATTTCAAATGCTTGTGTATATGTGCTTCCTTGCTAATATGTGTATTGTCTAGCACTATTTTATTACATATTCAGCCAATGCCTAAAATGATAAACAATAGGATAATAATAAATTTAAACAAAGTTTACTCCAAGTAATCAAAATTAATTGTGGCTCGTGTAATACCTCCTAAGGGTCCATTTTAACTTGGTCCCAAATGAGCATTGGTGCACCCGAGGGGGAGCCCCCTAATCCTCTCTCTAGAATACTATTGTTGGAACTATATCAAGCCGAACCTATTTTGAGAAAGTTATCGTATTAAAGTCTTATATACTTACTTAAAGACTACTTACTCGTGTAGTGTGTATTCTCTTCTATTTCTTTGGAAAGCTGGTCTGTTTGTAATTCTTAGTAAAATTAAAAGAGGTGAGATATCCCAAGTAGCATTTTTCCGACGTCCGACCAATATTATACTACTTGCAACGTTACATTAGGTATAACTAATAGTCAGCAATCTGACTAAATGACTTTGGCACAACGCCGGTGCTGGCCACATTTTAATACGTTGTAGTTTATACCAACAACCAACTCCAGAGTTATAACGATGGCACTACACAACTACTAAATTTCAGTAATATAATTTAAAAATAGCCTATGTCGGCGCGAAAGCTTAGATATTTTGACATTTAGGTTGATAGCTGGTGGTTGGACTAGCCGACGTTGTAACGACCCAAAAATTATTGACCATATTGGTGCAGCTACGAGTCGTAACAAGGTTGTAACTACGTTGGGTTTGTTCGGGCCAAAGGTCGGCCCGTCGTAATATTGCTGCTTGGGAGTATGGTTTTTAATATTTTTGTAACACAAATAAATGCGAGAAATGTGCAGATGTAGTAAAACTATTGGGATTTTTTCTTTTTAATATATAATTCGTAAAGGGTTGCATTTTACGTTTAACGGAGTGGCCTTATAGTACCGCCATTAATATTGTGCCCCATCAGGATTTAATCCTGGGTGCGCCATTGCAAATGAGTCGTATATTTATCTATTGACATATTTATGCCATCAATAATATCGGCAGACCAGCGACACGTGTTGCTGAAAATGTTTGAAATATCACATCTTGCAATGAATCGTATAATGTGGCAACAATATTTTTATCAAACTGTGATATTAAAACAATTATTTTAAGATAACAAGCCTTCTACGTTTAAGAAATTCCATAACATTTTTGTTTATCATACTATTGATTTCACTCAAGGCCTATTGTGAAATGCTTATTATTGACATAAATGTAATAAAACAATTTAATCTAATTACCTTCAGTAGACACTTTGGGAACACGTACATACAAACAAGCAAACAAAACATTTCTATTTAGTTTTTAAGGCTGTGAATACGTTATTAATTAAGGCACTTATTGAATAAATGTGTAAAAACAGTGATAAACACCTAACATCAATTAAGGCCAAGGCCATAAATAACCACTTGTCCAGGTGCAGGGTTAAGATCATATGATGTCACCGAAGAACATCTTCATCTGACCAATGTCACACTTACTTTTTCGTATCCAAATCAACAAATCAATTATGATTTATGACCAATGTCATAAATAAATACCTACCTACCCACGCGTGCTGTCCAGATCATATGACGTCCCCAAAGAATATCTGCGTCCGTTCAAGGGTAATGTCATAATATAATGTCACTTGCTGCCAAGGTCACGTATGACATCAGAGGAGTGGAGGATGAGGATGACAGAGTTTTCAGATTTGCACGTTACTTGGTGAACATAATTTTTGTATTTCAATTCAGTCAACGACTAACATTGAAAATTTACCGTGGATATTTTATATGTTTCTTAGTTACGGTACACCCTGTATTTTCTTTTGTAGTATTTGGAGTTACGTTTTGGCAAGACCGCACGATTGGCAGCCTCTCTCTCTTACACACTGCAGATGACCTTGTATATGGGAGTAGTAGTTTATGCCCCAGCTTTAGCATTAGAAGCCCTTACTGGTATTAACAGGGTTGCTGCAGTACTATTAATTGGTAAGTCTGGCCCAGCATTTTTGCATTTTTTGCCATATTAATATTACTTCTTTTATACACCGAGTATAGTTCCAATTTTTTGAGCCATCCTGTATATCATAAAATATTTTGATGTTATGCTCCATTGTAAACCCTTTAACTTTTATTAAACACTTTTTTATAAATATCTTATAGTTTAGGCGCTATCGAAGGCGAACACCTTGTTGACACCCTGCATATACCTCTCTAAGACAGTTTCTGAGAAAATGGCGTTGGAAATTGTCAAATTAGCCACACATGTGAGGAAATAATATTTGTTTGCCAATGTCATTTATTTCACAGTGAAAGTTGCCTGGTTAGTTAACTTATTATTGTCAGAAACCTCTGCACAGTACTCTGCTTCCCAGGGTGCCAATGAAAAAAAAACCAACATATTTTATAAGTAGATCGCGGATATCCTTAATTTGATATATTTTCAGGTTTGGTTTGCACATTTTATTCAACGATTGGAGGAATGAAAGCCGTTTTAATGACCGATTTATTTCAATCGATTTTAATGTTCATGGGAGTGTTTAGTGTTATTGGGTCAGCTTTAATGGAACATGGTAGCTTCGCTGAAATTTGGAGAATAGCAGAGAAAGGAAACAGAACGGAGTTTTGGAAGTAAGTTGCTTCATTGGTGCCTATTTCAATGTTGCCTAAGTGTATACAGGGTGTCCGGTAAGTATATGGCATACTCTCGGGAGCGTATAGGGGAGGTCAAAATAACTATACTTTGTCATATAAAAAAACCTAAAGTGCCCCTTAACGGAGATACAGGGCCCCAAAGAGGTACCCAGCGACTCTAACTTTTGAACCGACACGTATAATTTAATGAAATTTTAGTATTTTGTGTAGGCCATAGATACTCATAAAACCGTACTACATTAGATGCTTTACATCGTCAGGGAAGTCAGGAACGAACTTGCCACCACACTCGTTGGGCCAAAATTTTGACAGGTGTAATTTTACAGAGCTAAAAACTATTTTTTTTAATACTTTAGTTCAGTGGCGGCTCGTGGGGTAGAGCCACAGTGCCATGGCACTACCTGCCCTCCTGTCCAGCGTCCTGCCCTTTACAAATTACCAAAACCTATTAAAATTAATATTCTCGTTTTTAAAGCAATTAGCAAAGTAATTTAAAAATGGAACACATTCGGGTGCAAATTTTCATCTATTAAGGAAGCGATTATGCGTAAAACGGTAACGTAGCTTTCGCGCCAAGCGACGAGGCACACGGCGGAGGCTCGAAGTTATGACGAAATCGCCATAACATATCAATAAAAAACATTGGAAAATGACCTTCAATGCAAGCAGGAAAAAATCTCTGCGTGGCCAGGCCCTTCGTTTGACCGTTTGACGTTAGACGTTTCAAACCAGTTGTCCGCGTCGCGTCGCGATTTGTTTGTATTAGGTTGTTTGTAAACTAAATAATTTTCGTTCGGCCGGCTGATTTAATGTATGTTAACGAACTTTTTATTTTAGAAATACATAATGAATACTATTAGATTTTTAAAGGAAACTTCATTTTCTACCATTTCTTTAGAACAGAAAGGAATTAGGACGACCGTTACCAGATTTAAATATAGAAAAAACTCAGGGCGGACAGAAAGTGCGTTTGCGTAAATTTAATATAAATATTTATGATTTGGTCCATATCTGGGAAAAAATGAAGACACATGAAAAATCGAAGGTACATTTAAACAATATATTTAATTTCAGTATGCTTGGTAAAATTAACATTAAAACTCAATTAAATTCTGCATATCACAATGAAATAATGAAGAAAAACGAACAAATTGATAAAAACAGATACATATTAAACCAAATTATAAACTGCGTTCGGTTTGTGGTTCTTTCAGTCTATATAGTACACTCTACCTACAGTATTTTCTTAAAATTTAAGATATGATTGTAAATTCATAAATTAAATTAGGTGCCTTTTTGCTTATTTTTCCTACTTCAAAAGCAAGAACTATTAACAAAAAAGGGCGTGGCACCAAAAAAATTTTTGCCAAGGGTTTACCTGGCCCTACTTCACTAAAATGGCACGAGCCGCCACTGCTTTAGTTATTTTTATTCAAAAAAGATACTCTACATTTGTCTCGATGAAAATTAGCGATTTTCGAGAAAAATAATGTTTTTGAATAGGTATCACGTTTAAGCATTGATTCGAAATTTATTTAATAATCAAGTTTATTAACATAAGTTATTTGAACACAATAACTAATCAAATAACTTTAAGATTAATACTACGCACTAAAATAATTAAATAAATTATTACATCATGTCAAAGTCAAAAAATGCTTTATTGTCGAAAGATATAATCTTGTTGACAAAGCGAGCCCTAAATTCTAAAATTGTTTAAGCTAGAAAGTCCAAGAAATGCTCAGTAAAGTCCTTTTCTACACTCTAACAACTATATACATAAAAGAAAACAAAACTACAATGAGAACATTAGAAAGATCAGTAATAAAAGCCTAATCAGTGCTATTATAAAATCAACAATATACAATACTAACAAATGTAACAGAACAGCTAAAACGGATCACCATCTATCATGGAAATACTCCTCAATCCCATAGTATGCCTTGGATAATAATTTCTTTTTACCTCAGATCGAAATTTATTAGAACAAGTTAAAGATTTTATGTTATTGGGTAGGTGGTTAAATATTTTTTTCGCATTATAATATAAAGAGCGTTGAACTTGTGAAGAGGCTGGTATGGGTAGAGGAATATTCATAACCTGTCTGGTATTAAAGGCAGATCCATCATTCATTACGAACCTAAACTTCTTATACATTAAGCAAACACATTCCAAAATAAAAATACATGTCAGTGTCAAAATTCTATGTCTTAAAAAATAGGGTTTACAGGAATCTCTCTTACCGATCTTATATATAAAACGAACTGCCCTCTTTTGCAGTACAAAAATGGGATTCAACAAATATTGATAACTACCCCCCAAAAACAGACACCGTATCAACATCAAGCTCACGTGCCAACACTCTAAGTACATAACAACCTGACGCAAGCCTGCTGGATAAGCTGTACATATGATTTTTAAAAGTCGACCTATATCATCTATGTGAAGCCCCAGAAACTTAGTACATGCCTGATTTCTAATAATTTCGCTATCCATTACAATGTCACTAATATCACATTTAAAACACAGTATATTCGTCTTGGAGACATAAAAAGTTAAAAAGTTAGCGTCACACCATTTCCTAATCTTAGCAATATCTTCGCTCACCAGCTCAGCCAGATTGTCAGCATTATCACTATGCCATAAGATGGTCGTATTACATCTCATTAATGCTCACATGCATCTAACTTATGGAGAAGCACTCGGTAATTGTGTGGAGGCAAGAAGAATTTATTTTGATACATTTCTAAATCGGCGTTTACCACATCGAGAAACTTTTGAAAGGGTCGATCGTAGCTTAAGAGAAACAGGTAAAAGTTAAATTATGAGAAGCACTTAAAACTGAACTTTGTTAAATAAAAATAACTATAAAAAATACCTGTCAAAATTTTGGCCCAACGAGTGTTTTGGCAAGTCCGTTCCTGACTTCCCTGACGATGTGAAACATCTAATATGGTACGGTTTTATGAGTCTCTATGGCCTACAGAAAATGCTAAAATTTCATTAAATTATACGTGTCGGTTCAAAAGTTAGAGCCGAAAAGGTAAGTCGCTGGGTACCTCTTTGGGCCCTGTATCTCCGTTAAGGGGCACTTTAGGTTTTTTTTATGACAAAGTAGAGTTTTTTTTACCTCCCCTATACGATCCTGAGAGTATGCCATATACTTACCGGACATCCTATAGTCTATAACTCGTACTATTTGCTTGCAAATATTTGGTTTCTTAAAAGTTTTAAAGAATCAATAAATAAATTTGTACTTAATTATAATATTCTTAACACACACCCGTTGACCTGAGCTTTACTTATCTGAGCGGGGGAAAGTCTGAGCGGGGGAAAGTGTGGGGGGGGGGGGGGATAAAACTTTGCTGGATCCGGAAAATTTTGTGCCATTCTGCATTGACAAGCTATTTTTATATGGTTACCTATGAATAATCTCTGTCTGTTTGTCTGTACGTATGTCATATCTGTTGGTACGAAATCTTAAAAACTACTTTACAGGGAATGAGGAAATTTTGTATATATGGATTAGGTATTAACCCTGCCCATAACCGCTTATGTAGTTTGAGTTTGCCTTATACAGTGTGATGAATATAAGAAAAAAAAATTAATTCCATTTGTTTTTAGTTTAATTTCCGTGTTATTGCTTAGCTTAACTATACAGTATACACATACCGTGCGAGCAAAAATTATTTGCATCAAAGAGGGCTTGGATTAAAAAACGTAGAGCTTGGTTTAGATCACAATGATAGGGGACGATATATCTTACCAAATCTAGGTTAAAATTTTGTCAAATTCATATTATGACATGATATGCCAAACTAATGAGTAATAAAATAAGTAGACAAATACAAAATGTTGTTTACAAAATTATAATTGCACTTTATAAGGAAATATATACAATTTGTTGACGTATTTTGCATTATTTCACGAACGTTTCCAACAAGTTCTTCTGTTCTTACAGATGGTCTTCCTGCTCCTTTTTTGTGTTGTATAGAACCTGTTTCCCTAAACACAGCCACGGTTCTTTTCAGGCAATGATAAAAATCCCCAGCAATAAAAGCAACGTTAGGAAAATGTTCGTGAAAATCGTCCATGCAAAAACCCGGATTGTATTGCCACTCACCATTTACTCTAACCCCGTTTCGAAAATATGCTTTAACCATGCATGTTTTGTGCTGTAAAGCCCATTGTGTGAATTGTTCAAGAAATTGGAAAAATTAGCGATGAATCAAATTACTTGTAACGACTGTCAAAGATGACGGAATAACTGATTGATTATTAATTCAGGTAGTTACTGACACCCAACAGGTATTAAGCTCTACGGCTAAGCATTACGTCCTTAGATGCAAGGCCCTCTTTGATGCAAATAATTTTTGCTCGCACGGTACTTTATCTATTTTCAACGAACTCATGGTTATTTAGTGCTACGATCGAATGAGACAAAGTACAGGGTGGCCAACTAAGCGAGGTAAGCGGCTGTATCTCAGGAACCGTTAATCGTACAGCTTTCGGAAAAAAAATTATAAAAGTAAAGCGACCATGAGAAAATTCTGGAAATTACTTTCAAGTTCCTCATTTCGCCGCAAGGGGGCACATTTGAAAATTATTTTTTTAAATCTTAAATTTCTCCGAAAATTTCCATATTAAGGTATAACTCTGATTACATCATTGGAAAGCTTAGACAATTCTGCATCATTTTGATTTAAGGCTCGTTGGCGTACCGACCTTGATAAGAGTGGGGGAAGCTATTGAATGTGTAAACATTCAAATCGCTGTAACTTCTAAACGACTTATCCGATTTTACTAAATTTAAGCTCGTTTGATAGGAAAAGGTTAGTACCTTTAATCGTCGTCCAATGGTATACGATAGTTTCTAATAAAATTGCTAGAGGGCGCAATTTGTAATAATAACAGTTTTTTTGATTTTATCCCGAAAATTCAAATCATACGGTATAACTATGACATCATATTCGAAAAGTAAATTAAATTTGCAAGAAAAAATGTAAAGACCGCAGTTTGATATTGTTGTTCGTTTCAGAATTATTGCCAAAACAATAATTTTTAATTCAAATTGCGCCCTCTAGCAATTTTATTAGAAACTATTGTGTACCATTGGATATGACAATTAAAGGTACTTACCTTTCTCTTCCAAACGACCTTAAATTTAGTAAAATCGGATAAGTCGTTTAGAAGCTACAGAGATTTTAATGTTTACACTTTCAATAGCTTCTCCCACTCTTATCAAGTGGAAATGATGCAGAATTGTCTAAGCTTTCCAATGATGTAATCAGAGTTATACCTTAATATGGAAATTTTCGGAGAAATTTAAAATTTTTAAAAATAATTTTCAATTGTGCCCCTTGCGGCGAAATGAGGAACTTGAAAGTAATTTCCAGAATTTTCTCATGATCGCTTTACTTATATAATTTTTTTTTTCGAAAGCTGTACGATTAACGGTTCCTGAGATACAGCCGCTTACCTCGCTTAGTTGGCCACCCTGTACAATAACTAAGTTGTTATTAGAAATACGTACAAAATGTTGTTACAATAGTTAAAGAATAGTAAATGGCCTAAAGCGTAAAATTATTTTTGATTCTACGGGGTGGTTCAAAAATGCGAGACGAAAAATGAATATTTAACTTTCTTAAATATACAGGGTGTTTCAGAATAAGATGCTGATCCTTAACAGTGTAAATCATTAGGTGATTTTAAGAAGAAAAGTTCATATTAATATATATTCTTAACGTATCAACTCTCGAACTACAGGGCGTTAAAGTTTTAAGAAAAAAATCGTTTTTCTATCATAACTTTAAAAACTTTCCAGCTATTTTTAGGAATTTTTCACACATGCCCTCTAAGCATCAATAGCCATTTTTTGGTGTAGAAAAATTATAGCCCGTGGCGTCCTGAAAGGGTTTGGACTAGACATTTTGGAAACATATTATGTACGCCGCTGCTTTTTCTCAAGATAAAAATTATTTTTAAAATACTCATTCATTTTAGGCCAAATTTAATATCTTGCCTTTTTATCGTCCGATAAACAGTTTCCGACAAAAAAAAATAAAAAGCATTAAATGCGCATTCGCTATGTGCCTATGGTTTATTTTTTAACAATAAATTAAAACAGCTAACTTTAAATAACGTGTGAACAAAAACGAAAATAATTTAGATTAGCTATTGAAAGTGGCCACCACTTGCAAGAATGCATGCTTCAGCTCTTCTTTTCATTGAGTCTCGTACCCTTTGAAAAATTCCTGGAGTATTCCTGATAGTGTCAAAACAAACCATAGGCACATAGCGAATGCGCATTTAAGGTTGAATTCTCAGCGTCATTCAATCTATTGCCAACCTATAACCTATTTCGCGTTGATTTTTTGAGTTTATTATTTTAATAACTAACATTTAAAGAAAATCAATATCGTCGGTACATTATTTAGGTAGTATCTGATATATTACAAAAATATCAATTTATTTCATTGCTAATTTTGGGAGAATTGTATAGTGAAAGAACAATGAGTGACAATGACATAATAATGTTAAAAAAAATCTTACCCGATATTTTTCGCTATACAATTCTCCTAAAATAAGTTATTAAATTCCTTGATATTTATTAAATATGTCAATTATTACCTATAGAATATCATGTCGATACTGATTTTCTTTAAATTTTGTATAAAAGCTAGAAAACTTAAATAAATCTACGCGAAATAGGTTATAGGTTGGCAAGCATGTTGATACTCCCACCTTAATGTTTTTATTTTTTTTGTCGGAAACTGTTTGTCGAACGATAAAAAGGCAAGATATTAAATTTGGCCTAAAATGAATGAGTATTTTAAAAATAATTTTTATCTTGAGAAAAAGCAGTGGCGTACATAATATTTTTCCAAAATGTCTATTCCAAACCCTTTCAGGACGCCACTGGTTAAAATTTTTTTAAAATTTTCTACACCATAAAATGGTTATTGATGCTTAGAGGGCATGTGTGAAAAATTCCTAAAAATAGCTAGAAAGTTTTTAAAGTTATGATAGAAAAACGATTTTTTTCTTAAAACTTTAACGCCCTGTAGTTCGAAAGTTGATAGGTTAAGGATATATATTAATATGAACTTTTCTTCTTAAAATCACCTAAGGATTCACACCGTTAAGGATCAGCATCTTATTCTGAAACACCCTGTATAGAACACCTTTTCTTTGATAACATTTTCGAATTACTAGGGGTTAAACCAAGTAAAATCGCTAATATGCAAATGTTATTTAAACATAAATACAAAGGGGTCAATTAAAGAAATATATTTTTTTGACTTTAAAATGTTATTACATTAGCAGAGTTCCTTTAAGTTCCTTTTAAACAGCAATTAGAAATTTAACATAGCACAGCAAAGATTGTTTCCTCCCCCCTTGCCGCGGTTAAGTATGCCCCTTTCTATTTCCCATACAGACTATACGAAGTTGTTCGCGGAGCCTTCCTTAACAATTAAGCTAAGCAAAGATGTTTACTTTGGTTTGCTGTTTAAAAGAAGCAAATGGAAAGTACCTATTAACTAAAGGTATTTTATTTTTGGAAAAAAATAGTATATTCCATGCAGGATGAACAGCTAAACAGGGTGAGTCGGGAGAAATGAGCCAAACTCTAAGGGTTTAATCTATGCATCAAAATAATAAGAAAAAACTCAAATGTTGTTATCCAATATTCATTTGTTTTTAAATTATAACGCAAAAACAAGATATTGCATTAATTTAGCTTTTCTGTAATGGTATTATTGTCCGCTTTTAATTGTTCTGCTGTCACTATCCTGTAGTGTCGGTATAAAAAGTGTCAGTATAAAATTTTACATTGATTCACCGTTAATTTTCGGATTTGTATCATTTAAATTTTATAAAATGCCATACATTTATGCACATCTCGAATACGCCAATATGGTTTGTGTAATCGGAATGCTACAGCGGCTGCTGAAGAACGTTGTCAACGATTTCCACATTAAAGAACACCGAACAGAAAGGCTTTTATCAGAGTTTTCAACGAACTGTGCTAGACCGGAACGCTTATTTCAAGTGCTAATGTAACATCCGAACGAGCCATTCGACAGGATTTAGAAGAAATAGAAATTTTTTTAGCGGTAGTAGAAGATGCAACGAAGAATTGAAACTCAGTTGGGGGTTGGGGGAGTTGGGGATTCCCCAAAAAAGAGTGATCAATACGCTTCACGAGCAAGGTTTATACCCGTACCATGTACAGAATCTTCAACCTGGAGACTACGCCAAGCGTATGCAATTTTGTGAGTGAATAATAATCGTCATCTTGTACCGCACATACTTTTTCCTGACGAAGCTACATTCACCCGTGACGGCATCAACAACAATCGAAACTCCCATGTATGGTCGGACGAAAATCCTCACGCAATAATCGAAAATAATTTTTAACACAGGTTTTCAGTAAACGTGTGGTGCGGCATGATCGACAATAATTTAATTGGTCCTTTTCTTTTGGAAAATCGCCTTACAGGGGATCACTACTTAAATTTTTTACAAAATGAACTAACTAAAAGGACTACTGGAGGAGATTCCTTTAAACATCAGAATTCAAATGTATTATCAACGCGACGGAGCGCCTGCCCATTTCGATCGTCGGGTCAAGCAATATTTGGACCGAAAGTTTCCAGAGGTTTGGATTGGTCGCGGTGGTCCTATTAGTTGGCCTCCTAGATCGCCAAACCTCACACCGTTGCACTATAATTTATGGGGTTGGTTAAAAAATGAGGTATACAAAGTAAAAGTACTAATATAAGTACTAAAATACTAAGGATGCATTAATTAGACGCATTAGAGATGCTGCACTTAATATTAAAGAAAGGCACGAATCAATTAGAAGAGCCACGCGCGCCCTTCGTAAATGAAACAGGAAATGTTTGGAAGTCAATGGCGGTATATTTGAAAATTTACTAAACCAATGATTTATTTAAAACAATGTTGCATATGGTGGTTTAACAATATTATTATATTTAACGCTGTAATTTGAAAACAAATGAATATTTGAGTTTTTTCTTATTATTTTGATGCATAGATTACACCCTTAGAGTTTGGCCCATTCCGCCCGACTCACCCTGTATTAGTAGCGCAACGGTATTTGCTGATTTTTTTAAGTAAATTTTTAGATATTTACCAACTTTAAAGTAGTTTACAATGTCTAGATAATTCGATGACTCGATGCTTGCTATTTAATTGGATCTCGTAAAAGATATGGGATGCATTATACGGAAAAATTTAAATTGAGGAAACCTTGCATGATTTAAAGTCGAATAATATGCCTACTGTAAGTAATTTTCATGGAGGAACTTTTAAAATCATAACTAAAAATTGTCGTTTAAGTACTTATTTTTGTGGCTTTATTACCTAACAAAGAATAAACGAATTTAAAGTTTTATGACTATTTTTTCTGGGCTGCTCTGCTAGCTGCTTTCTTGCTTGAAGCGGTTCTAAAATAACTAAAATTATATATACAGTGTGTCCACTGATACCTAGACCTAGAGGAAATTTTTTTTATTTGTAGGTATAGAAGAAAAAGTAATTTTTAATAAAACGTCTGCTTGTGCTAAAAATACAATTTCGAATATTAAATTTGCGATTACTATACAGGGTTCGTCAAAAGCAACATTTTTACTTTTTAGGATTTTTTACAATTCTTTGAATTATTAAATGGATTTTGCTTGTGCTGAAACTACAATTTCAAATATCACATTTGCGATTACTATACAGGGTTCGTCAGAAACAATATTTTTAGTTTTTTGAATTTCGTTTAAAATAAATTTACGTAAAAACAAACAACTATTGTTGCTTTCGTACTTCAAATATGATTTTATATCTGGCCGAGTAACGATTTTGTTGTAAGAAAATAAATTTTTATTTGCCTACTTTTGGGGTATTTTTATTATTACATGTCATATTTTTTCAATTTGTTTAATCATAAATTATAACATTTTTATTCAAACGTGTTACCACCGAGTTAGTTCAATTCGACATCTGAATTCCTGATAACAGTTCCTAACTTGCTGTATTGAAATATTTGCAATAACTACTCTTATTTTTTTCTTTTAAGAGATCTAAGTTATTAATTTAGCCAATCATCAAAAGAAACTGAAAATTGGAATTGAAAAAAAAATTCAAAAAACAATAACTGTTGTTTCTTGTCATTTAGTAAATCAAGAAATTAAAAAGAAGATCCAAAAAACAAAAACTGTTGTTTCTGACGAACCCTGTATAGTAATCGTAAATATGATATTCGAAATTGTAGTTTCAGCACAAGCAGACGTTTTTATAAAGAATTACTTTTTCTCCTACAGTGCGTGTGACCAGTATAAAGTCCGCATCATATGGTTTTTTTATTATTAATAGCTTTATTCAATATTTGACTTTGGCATCAAGTTCTGCTTTGATCGAAATGAAAATTAAGCAAAAAATAGTAGTCACATGATTCGCATTATTTGTCAATTTTTTTTTCCAGAAAATAATTCAAAAGTGGGGTTATTTATTTAATATCCAAAAAGTTACTAGAATAAGTTTTTTTACTTGCAGTTTCTAGCCCTCATGCAAAATTTCAGCTGCATAAAATAATTTTGGTTTTTTACCCATATTTAGTAAATTGCACCACTTTTGCAAAATAAGACGCAACGCAACCTACATAAAACTTCTAGTTTTGACAGTGCTTTATTTCAGATACATTTTCTTTAAAGTAGCGCCATATTAAATGTGTGTTTTTCTACAAAATCAAAATTGGGCTATTAAAATTTGGTCACATGTTATGCAAAGTTTATTTGTTTTTGACCCTGTATAAGGTAACTTCATAAAATAAGTATTTTTGAAAACGTTGTTTGTGTCTAAAAGTAATACACACACAGTACATTATTGTGTTTTTATACCTTAGATACCATCTACATAATGGATTACTTTATGCCCGTGCGGGCATAAGTGTTGCATTAAGTGTGCATCTTGTTCCATTTTTGACTTTGACACATTAAACATTTTAATAATGTCAAGGTAATGTCGCAGGTAAAAATAAAAAATTGGTAAATCAAATTAAATTAAAAAAAACTATATTTATTATTCAAAACGAACTGGTATGACATAAAATTTTGTATGCACCACGGGTACTAATAGATATATACCCTCGGGCGACTTACGAACCCTCGGGCCAGAGGCCCTCGGCTTTGTAAGACTGTCGCCCTCAGGGCATAATCATCTACTTTGTACCCTTGATACATAAATAACTATAAGTGGTGGGTAAAAAATCAATATTATCTTATGCAGCTCAAATTTTGCATGTGGGCTAGAAACTACATTTAAAAAAACTTTTTGTAATAATTTTTTCCGATATTTTCAGAGACAACCCCACTTTTGAATTATTTTGACAGACATAATGCGAATCACGTGACTACTATTTTTTTGCCTAATTTTTATCTCGATCGAAGCATAGCTTGATGCCAAAGTCAAATTTCGAATAAAGCTATTAATAAAAAAAAAATCCCATATGATGCGGACTTTACTGGTCACACTGTATACCTACTAATAAATAAGTTTTTCCTCTTCCAAACTCTATCCGTGGACACGCTGTATATATGCGATTGGTCAGACACATTGGGATTCAGAGCGTCTTTGAAACCCAAAGCAAATAATTTTTGTTTCATTAACGAACTGCAATGAAAATGGATCTAGATTTGTTTCGCCACTGCCGTCGCATCAGAGACAGAATGTGCGTCTTGAAACCTCTAAAAAAACACCGTGCCCTTAAACTGCGACAGGTGCGATGAGCATTGAGCGATACATGATGAAAAACAATGGTATTTTGACAATAATTTTTTTCTTTTACACAGGTCAGAATAGGTACAGGGTCTTCCAACGAGGACTGAACAGGGGCTCATTTTTGAACTTCCTTGAATTTAAAGAAAAATCCAAAATAGCCAATCGATGTACTTTTTCCTGCAGAATTCAAAAATGAAACCAAAAATTTATTTGAACCAGAAACAAAAGAGTTACGCTATGGATAAGGTATTTTTTAAATGGAACATAGCTTTTTTTATACGATTTTTGAAACGAGTGATTTTTTTTTTGTCCGTTCTAATTAAAATATTTAATTTTGTGACAGCTATTTTTATTAAATTTTAATGTTTTATCCAGTATAATTTAACTTTAACCTGTTTGAAACATACACTAGGTAATAAAGGTATAATCACCTTTAAATCCTTCAAAGTCAAAAAATTTGACAAATTTACTATAATATTGCCGAAATGACTTTGAAGGATTCAAAGGTGATTATACCTTTATTACCTAGTGTATGTTTCAAACAGGTTAAAGTTAAATTATACTGGATAAAACATTAAAATTTAATAAAAATAGCTGTCACAATATTAAATATTTTAATCAGAACGGACAAAAAAAAAATCACTCGTTCCAAAAATCGTATAAAAAAAGCTATGTTCCATTTAAAAAACTCTTTTGTTTCTGGTTCAAATAAATTTTTGGTTTCATTTTTGAATTCTGCAGGAAAAAGTACATCGCTGGGCTATTTTGGATTTTTCTTTAAATACAAGGAAGCTCAAAAATGAGCCCCTGTTCAGTCCTCGTTGGAAGACCCTGTACATAGGTACCCATTACCTATATCTACATACAAGAAAATTGCATAAAATTGGCCGCTAACTTCTGAATTACCTACATCTATTTAAGGTCAAATGTTAAAAGTACAACAAATATAAATTTTTTAGTTTTGATCCGGATCCAACTGTAAGACATTCCTGGTTTTCATTAATCCTTGGTGGGGGTGTTATATACCTTTCACTTTATGCAGTAAATCAAACTCAGATACAAAGATATTTGACAGTTAAAGATCTTAAAAGAGCACAGAAAGCTCTCTGGTGGAACTGGCCAATATTATTTTCACTAGGCCTGTCCACGGCTTTTAGTGGATTAGCTATTTATTCCAAATACTATAATTGTGATCCAGTAAAGGCTCGTCGTGTTACTAGTACTGATCAAGTAGGTATTTATTGCCCTTTTTTTTACTTTTCCGCTATTATACACAAAATAATACTTATGTAGTGTAAAATATATCACGGTGACTGCAAAAAATGATTTTAGATAAAGTACATTTTTGACGTTTTGGGCTGCTTTGGAAATTACTTGTTTGTCTTTATTACTTATTTCTGACTGGGTGTGCATGTGCATGGTGATTTTAGATAATTGATATTACTTATTTAAATAAACTTTATCCTTATTTCTTGAGATATGTAGTGACCACACTCCTTTATATTTAAACGGGCAGATTAGTTGGTTTGAGATCAATAAAACAGCTTAGAATATTTTGAACGTTTCGACTTCGTTGAGGTTAATTTACCTACTAACGATCAGTCTGGGATCAGTGGGATCCATGGCGACCATATTCCAGGCTGAGGTTCATGCCATTGAAAGGTGCTGCTGATAAATCGACAGTACGCACACTGGACAATTAAGATATTCTCTAACAGTCAAGCCGCCTTAAATACCCTTGATTCGAGATGGTGTACTTCAAGGAGTTATCGCGAAGCACTATCTGAACTAAGCTTAAATAACAAAATCACCTTGATGTGGATTCCGGGACACATAGGTTTGAAGGGCTATGAGGATGCTGATAAGCGCGCTAAAAGGGGAGCAGGGGACCCGAGCCGGCAATAAGT
This sequence comes from Polydrusus pterygomalis, assembly GCA_963969555.1. Lineage (NCBI taxonomy): Eukaryota > Metazoa > Arthropoda > Insecta > Coleoptera > Curculionidae > Polydrusus > Polydrusus pterygomalis. Next base: position 42,206,880 of record OZ018380.1, on the reverse strand, counting down.
ATATCCCACGCTACGGCCAAGAGATCGATTGTGGAGGAAGCAACAGATAAGTGGTATAGGCACTGGCTAAACTTACCAGGCCTAAGACACTCAAAGGCCTTTATAAACAGCCCTATAGAAACACCTGGCTCAAACGACAGACGGAAGATGGACAAAGAGGCTTCTGGAGTGGAGACCTCGAGCTGACAAACGAAGCAGGGGAAGGCCTTCAACGCGCTGGTCGGATGATATAAAAGCAATCACCACCAACTGGATTCAGACCGCTCAGTACAGAAAAGAGTGGGCAGTGAAAGGGGAGGCCTATGTTCAGCAGTGGACGCAAAGAGGTTAGTTGAAGATGATGATGATGATAGAAACAATAGCTAACTGACAAACAATTAGAGCTCAATAGGACGCACCTTAAAGCCCTGGTGGGATTGTATACCGGCCACTGCAGATTGCGACACCATATATGTACAAAATTTTAGCGCAAGATTAAGAATGCCGGCAGAAACAACGGAACACATCTATGCGCCTGCTCCGCAGCAGCTAGAATCAGATTTACCGTATTCGGCGAAGTGACAATGCTGCCAGAAGACATGAAAAATATCTCCGCCAATACAAAAATTAACTTCATTAAGAAGCTCTTGGAAGAAATATAAACAATGGTATGGTATAAATGGTATTGACTTATTGACTGCAGTAAAACTATCCGGTTTAATCCCATTGTTATACATAATCAACAAGCAAATACACTACAGGGTAGTTATTAATAATATAAGATGTTATCGCAAACACAAAATAGTTAAATATTACCTGCTATAATTACAAATTATAATCCGACCCTGACCCGACAGTTTATTTGCATTTTTATGGCCGAGCTCTTGCAAAACGTCCCAGGTAGTTAAACGAAGTCAACCATTTATTGCGAAAAATACTTTACCCGCTGCTTTGTTTCTATAGCGAATTTATAATAGCTGAATTGCACGAGCGAAGCCGCAGGTACCCGCTAGTTATTTATATTATGACTGTAGAGAATATTATTGAGTATTTATTAAAAATAATCTAATGCGATTTTTATTTGCAGCTTATGCCTTACTATGTGGTAGATACAATGGGACATATTCCAGGGCTGCCGGGGCTATTTGTAGCAGGAATCTTCAGTGCTTCATTATCAACCGTATCCGCAGCACTTAATAGTATGGCAGCTGTCACAATGGAAGATTATTACAAGGTAAAGGTAAACCAATATAAGCATGATCTGTTCGTGATCTAGACCTTAAAAATATGGATCGATCGTTTAACACAACGCGAGTCTCTTAATATTCTGTGTGTGGCGTCACCCTAAGAATTATGAAAAGTGCAAACATGATAAAGTAAGAAACCTGTAAAAAAAGATAAAAATTTTTTGGAGAACGATTTAACATACACATTGGATAAAAGGTATCAGCTCACATTTCTTTATTCCATAACTGATCTTAGAGTATGAAAGAGCTGAGCATAACTAGCCGAGCTATACAAATATCGAGAGAACCGAAATTGCAGCTTTTCCTCCTTAATCAAACCTTACCATAACTAGTAGCTATGTCTAAACTTATTAATTTTTAAGATATAAGCAATTAAAAATTTAGTTACCTACAATGAACACGCAACCGGTAATTGTGTAACACACATAGTGAAAAAATAAATAAATGTTATTTATTTATTGTTTCACTATGAATCCCCGCAGATCTGTTTACTAATTTCATGTGTTTTACGACGTTGTCTCCATATTATTTTTTTAATTTAGTCCTTACTTTCTCGTTATAAGTGATTTATTTCTAAGAAAAGTTAAAAATATGCATATTTTTACGTGTAACTAAATTTTTAAATGCTAATATTCAAAAGGGGGAAGTATTATTAAAATTATCGGAGAAGTTTATGTTTGAATGTCAAAGTTTGCAGCAGCGGTTATTAAAAAAATGTTCATTGATTTGTCAAACTATTGACGATTCGTATGCTCACTGCAGTGCTGTGTTGGTCAGAGTAATTATATTTATGCTTTTGACATACAGAAGAAAGACAGACATATTCTGGTATTCTGGAGCTGGTAGAGCAAGGCAGATGTTACTCAGCCGGTCATAGTTTTGTTTACTTCCGTGTTTTGTGCAATTACGGAACCATTCCTGTTAAAAAAAACACATATTATCTAGAATCCTTAGGATAAATGACATCTAGATAGACTAGAAAATATCGTGTTACCAGTAAAATTGTTGTTTTTACTTCAGTTCTGAAAATCGACGTGTTTACTTTCAATGATTTTAAGGTAAATTGTAGCAATTTTAGTGATTTCAAAAAACTGCTTTCTGTGCATTTATTTAAAAAAAAAACACCGGCATGCTATTCGCCTTCCCGAATATAGGCCTTCCAAAATTAGATAATAATTTTTTTTTACTAATTGTAAGGTTCCGGAAATAACCCATGCATTGATTGACCTTGAGAACTGTGCCCTTAAAATCCACTAAATTAAATATCTCATGTAAAATTTTATTTCTATTTCAGCCTCTTCGTAGATATTTCTTGAAAAAAGAACTCTCTGCTTTAAGTGCAGGATACCAAACAAAACTGATAGCTTTTATGTATGGTGTAATTTGTTTGTGCATGGCTTTTTTGGTGCAGTACTTAGGAGCAATACTTAACGTTGCTTTGACAATTTTTGGTGCTGTAGGTGGCCCTATTTTAGGACTGTTTTCACTGGGAATGTTTACCTTTACAGCTAATGAACCGGTAAGTGAGGCGTTAAAGTCGTTATGAAAAATTCCTTTGCTTTGAGTTTAATATTACCGACATCTGTCTGTATATGATGACATTGTAAGGACAATTGGATATTTGCAGTCATTATAATATGTAGCTCCATGAAGTTCCTACAAAATAAGAAAAACATATAAACACTGCAACTCAGTTTTTTCTTTTTCTGACTTTTCCTTTTATTTGCCATGGTTTCAACTAACAAAAAAATTACAAATTAATGCTTGCCAACCTATAACCTATTTCGCGTAGATTTATTTATGTTTTCTAGCTTTTATATAAAATTTAAAGAAAATCAGTATCGACTTGATATTCAATAGGTAATAATTGACATATTTAATAAATATCAAGGAATTTCATAACTTATTTTAGGAGAATTGTATAGCGAAAAATATCGGGTAAGATTTTTTTTAACATTATTATGTCATTGTCACTCATTGTTCTTTCACTATACAATTCTCCCAAAATTAGCTATGAAATGAATTGATTTTTTGTAATATATCGGATACTACCTAAATAATGTACAGACGATATTGATTTTCTTTAAATGTTAGTTATTAAAATAATAAACTCAAAAAATCAACGCGAAATAGGTTATAGGTTGGCAATAGATTGAATGACGTTGAGAATTCAACCTTAAGTAACCTTTAGCACCGACTTCGACGCTCTTTATCAACTCCGAAGCTATTATTGGAACTTGGAGTTGATTGGCTCGGAGTTGATTTTTTTTGTCAGATTTGGTAATAAAGGAAAAGAATATAAAAAATGGCAATTTAATTTAATAATAGGTTAAACGATTTATCTGGGAAGATATAAATTGTAATAATAAGAACAACAACAATGTAAAGAAGAACTCGGTGTTTATACTATATAACAGCATATGCTTTTACCTGTAGAGATACAAATTTCCTTTAGAGAACACCGCAAGGCAACGCACATATTCCTTGTTGTAATCTGTAAATTAACTAACGTCGGACACAATTACAAAAATAGGTGAATTATTTGCGTCACAAAATCGTCGAATTTTATTAACTCTTCAGAGTTGACGCGAAAGTGCAGTTTTTAACAGAATTTAAGGATATATTTCTCATTTACTTTTTTATTTTATAAATCACAGCTGTACTATAAATAAATAGAAACTTTTTTAAGTGTTTGTGTTCATGGAAAAAAATTTATTTACTAATTAGGTTTTTGATATGTAGGGGAGAACGGGGGAATGGCGGTCACCTAAGAGCTAGAAATTGGCTATAACATGAATAGTTGTTAATATTTTTTAATATAGTTAAGGTCGCCTGACCGTTATTACCCCATGACCCGGGTAATGAGGGTCACCTAAGTGGGTAATATAATTATGTTAAAAAAAAATAACGAAAATGCCGTGTTTTTAGTAGAATTTTATTAAAAATTAAAGAAACTTAATTTTTCCATATCGCTGCTTCTCGGGTGTAAGTTTACCAACAACATCGTCAATATGAAGAACTTTCAGCCTTTCTTCGTTTATTTATTTTCATTGTTTCATCACTACATACACGCCTTTTTACCCCTTTATCCTTTTAAACTGCTCGTTTTCTTTTTTCATGCTGACAACGTTTCTCTTCCTTTTCTTCCTTCCTTTAATTCTATTTAGACTTATTGCTTCGGGCTTTCGCACTGAAAGCAGGGTTCGTAAATATCATGATATTTATTGAAAATATTAAAATATCGGATATTAACGATATATATCGGATATATATCAAGAAAATGGATATAAATCAACTTTTTTGATATTTTCAGACTTTTTAAATAAAAACACATTTAGTTTTAAAATTAATTGTTTAATATAATATCAAAAATAAAAATACTTTTTAATAAAGCAAAACAACAACGTTTTTTTAGGTTATATTTTATTTTAATGAATTATTTTAACAAATAAAGCTTAAATCATCAAAAGAACGGCAAATGTCCTCGTTTTAAAAAAATACTAAATACACTAAATTCGTATGAATATAAAAAATAAAAATACAAGAACTTAGGAAAAAAACAAATACATTTCTTCTAAACTAAGTGGTAAAACTAAAAATACCAGAACTTTAGATTAATGTAATAATGTAGCCAGTGGCACATCATCTTCTGCTTCAGAATCTGTATCTAAAACAGCAGATACAATACTAAGGGTTGCATCAGATCCAGATGCTTTTGTTGTCTCTGCTTCCCAGACAAAGTCCAGATTGACAGCTTTATCTTTAGTATTCTGGTTAAAGTGCCTAAACAAAAACGTTAGTTTGCCAGCTTTTTCATTCCCTATAGCTTATTCCTTAGTTTGCTATGAACAAATGCAAAAGTCGAAAAAATTCGTTCAAGGCCTGCTGAGGCTGAAACTGCTATCAAATGCTTGCTGCACATATCCAGAAATCCTTCTTGGAGCTTGGCCCAGTCAAAGTACTTTTCTGACTCAATCAAACTTTCTCGTTTTAAAATTATTTCCAAACATATAGGAAGGAAAAGGATTTGAGCCCGTACTTAAAGCCATTACTATAGGAATAAACTCGTCATTGATGTTCTGTAAATATTCAAATGCTAATTGCTTTTCTGCATTACTTAATTGATGTCCTCGAAATCTGTGATCCAATAAATGGGCTAAATAATGTGCTGGTGTCAAAGCCATTTCCTTTCACTTCTTAAACTGCCGCAACCGGCATCATACGTATAATAGTTGCCGTTTAATGATGCAGTGTAGCCAATTTATCGCGGAAAATTAATAATTTTTTCGTCTTTGATATATATCACGAATTTTGATATTTATTGAAGTGAAAATATCATGATATATATCACTTGATATATATCAGCGAACCCTGACTGAAAGTAAAGAATTTCTTTTAAGAAACCCCTGTAACCAATCTTGGCCAGCCATGCGACTTTTTTTGTTAAACATAATATGCGTTATTCTTAACTGCTCAGCATATTCAAAAATCAGTTTTCGCAACCGCATGGGACTTAATCCGTAATACATATATATTGGCCAACGTTTTCGCATTATTGATCATTTTAGCTTCCTGTTCTTGAGTGAACACGGGTTGTCTCCCCATTGAGGAGCCCCCACTTTCCTGTTTCTTGTACCTTTGTTAAAAGGAAGAAAATAGGATATTGTACTTTTTTGCCGCTTTTCGTTGGCTTTCGCCATTTTCAACATCTCTTATGGCATTTGCAAGATCTTCTGTAGACCACTGGGCTTTTTCAGTCTTTCGTTTCCAATTTCTTGGCATCTGCAATCAAAAAATATTACTTGAATTATTGCAATCAAGACAGGGGTAACGGCGGTCACTGAATGACATTACCCCGAGGGTGCAAGCGGACGTTAAAGCTTTTTTATAACAAGGCCCGTTCGATATCAAGGGAATTGGCAATATAATAATATTAAAGAATTATACATATACCTTGTAACAAAACCTATTTGCTGTTACAAATATTTGAACTATAAACTTCAGCAACTTAAAAACCGTACGTACAAAATAAGATCTTCAGGTCTAAAATATAAAAATCAACTGTTGCGCGGTTCTCGTTCAACTGAAATGGATCGCTACGTTTGCTATGTAATTTAAGTGTTAATAATAAGATGGCGACACGTTATTAGGCGCTTTCCCGTTAGTAATCCTGGAGATTTGTCTGTGACCGTGATTTCCCCGTTCTCCCCTATACAAATAAACTGGTACAAAGATAGCTGGTTTACAGCCTTGAAGTTGATATTTTGCCTACAAAACCCAAAGAAATATGCATAAACCTAAAATTAATTATGTTAAAAAGTAGTGCGCTTGGTATATTAGATATATACCTTTTTAAAATTAACTAATTTCAATGCAACTTGCATTTGGCTTACACACGACTTGCCAGTTTCACAAATTGTCCCAATCTGAAGAACGATCCAAATCTCGCAATCAGGACTAATTTGTTATTAGTTTTAATCAAAACCGACCTTAAAAAACGGCATAGTTCTAATTTCCTAATATGCCAATATGGTAAGAAACCGAAATATTGATATTACCATTTAAATAAAAAAAATGCGGGGTTTTTGTAAGGCACATTTACTTATCCATATTATCGTTTCCTCATATTAGGAAAAAAAACTGTATTCAAAATAAATTTTTATATTACTATACCTATACTTTTTCAGTCGGTATAATGGATTTCTGGTTTTAGGGTTCAGTAACAGGACTGGCTTCGGGAATTACAATTTCAATGTGGCTGGCATTCGCTTCCAAACCGCCACCACGACCATTGCCAACATCAATCGAGGGTTGTAAAACATATATTTTTAATAGCACGGTTTCGACTCCAACTGGTCATCATTTAGACAGGTAATTTAAAATTTATTATTTTTTGTCTCATTATTTTTTCGTTTCTGACATAATGCCAAGCAAATATTTAATAAAATGGTGAAATATATTGCTATATTCAAAGGAGTTTTGTCTGTTTCCTTCCGCCAAACCCATCCCCAGACGCGTTTCGCTGTTATTACGGCTCATCAGTGAGGCTCAGTTTAGCTACGGGTCGGACCCATCTCTAGCGGGTCGGACCGAGGGGCGGCTCACTCACCAAAATTTGTACATCGATTTCGGAAATCGCAAGGATTTCGGGATTTCGGATAGGATTTCGTGATTTCGGATAGGATTTCGGAAGGATTTCGGGATTTTGAATCGATTTCCAATGGATTTCGGGATTTCGGAAGGATTTCGAGGTTCAATATGGCATGAAGGACATACAAGTACTTTCATATTTTAACCCTGGATTAAGTAAATGTCAGGCCTGCATGTTCCGAGATGATGACGTCAGCGCAGGCGAAATTTTTTTTGGACAACGCCCAAATTTTAACAAATTTGGTCAATAATCAACAGTAATAGGTATCACAAGACCTCGTTTTTTTATCGGTTAAATTTTTCCGCTGTCACGAAAACTTTTTTTGGAAATTTTTCGAGTTGAATTTGGACATGTTTATTCTGATTAGATCCCGAGAGCGAAGCTCGAGGGTTTTAATTTTTGAATAAACAAGCCCGAAGTTCAACGAGTGAGTATTGCCAAAAAAGTTTAAGTGAAAAATGAAAAATTTAACCAATAAAAAAATGATGGTCGAGTGATATTTGGCAAGATTATTTCGTACATAGTTAAATAAACATGCCCAAAGTTCAACGAGTAAAATTGCCAAAAACCTTTGAGGCTGACAACCAAAATACATTTATTATAATTTTATTATTGTATGTTTGGTTGCCAGCCTTGCAGCAAAATATGTTAAAGCAAAAGCAATACGTCAAAATTTTAGATTAGTTATATAATAATTGACATTGATAGGTTTTTTAAATATTGTGTAATTTGTAAACAATAACAAACTTATTGGAATGAAAATCGGATTGGATCGGATCGGATCGGAGAATCGGGTCGATCGGGATCGCATGTACGTTCATTGTTTTGTAAAAATTGATGCTATATATTTGCGAGGCGAGTAGCGAGCTTACAAAGTCAGCCTGTAGTTACCCCCTGTAGTTACGCGCCTGATTATGATTATGGTATATCTCATTTACACTTACTTACACGACTATTATCACCACCAAACAACATAATATTATATTTCGTAGAGGAAACTTAAAAATTCTTCAAAAACAATCACCTGTCCTGTAAACCACAGAAAACACGTTATAATAGGCGGTTGCCAATTTGAATGTATCCCGTTCCGCATTCCGTGCTTTTGGTAATAATCCTACCGGTGTCTACCGCGATTATTTTTATTCTCTTCAAAAGTTCTCACAAAAAAAAAATCGTTTATACAATAAGAAGTAATTTTATATTCAATAAAATGGATATTACCAAGGATGTAACAAAAATGTAATAAATCATTTTTATATTATCGGAAGAAAAAAAGAAAAAACCGGCAACAGTGTCTATTTTGTTTAAGAATCTCGACGCGACCACTAATGATTTCGCGAAATCCATTTAGATTGGGGACATGATTTCGGAAGGATTTCGGGTAGGATTTCGGGATTTCGGAAGGATTTCGGGATTTCGAATCGATTTCCAATGGATTTCGGGATTTCAAAATGATTTCCAGAGATTTCGAAAGGATTTCACGGGATTTCGGAAGAAAATGTACAGCGATTTCGGGAGTGAGCCGCCCCTCGGGTCGGACCCATCTCTAGTTTGGCAGAAGGAAACAGTGCTCAAGGACAAATCACTTGTCAGGATCGATTATCGACGGGATCTATAGAACCCGGCGCGACGTCTTGCGTCCCAGTACGGTACCTTAGAAAAGGTCAGTCGTAAAGGGGTTATTCTGTAAAAACAGAAAATTTTGCAAGAGTGCTCTCAAAACCGGTACAAGTGCCGGACCACAGATATTAATAATATTGCTATACGTTTTACATTTTTACATAAAAAGTTATTCTGAATTCACAATTAATTTTCAGATTTATTTCGTTTTGTTGTCAACTTGTTATTAACTCTTGGTGAATGTTTAGGGTCCTTTTATACTGGGATTCTGAATGCGAGATTCAGTATCTGGGATTCAGAATCTCGCGTGAATTCTAACGAGATTCGGAATGCATACTTTTCTTTGTTGAAAGGCGATCAATTCCAAGGCCGCACGCTTCTGTTCAGTGTTAAAATGAATGCAGTAGAAGAATCGCTGTTGCTATATTATTATCAGATGGTGTAAAAAAAAGAAAAACCTTAGGAAACGTAGAATGTGGGTTCATCCAATAATCAGCGAACGTAATACAGCAAGAGGATACGTTATACTGTATAAAAATTTAAGAGAACACTCTGAGAAATTTTTTAACTGTTTCAGAATGTCAATTCGGTCTTTTGACGAGCTACACAATATCTTAAAAGCTAAAATTTCTTTAGCTACTTCCACCCAGTGTGCCTGTTTTATTGTTTTATTCGAATACTCTTCTGCCGAAGTATCCCATAAGCTTGAACGTGCCTGTATATTGACGATATGAACTTGTCAGTGTCGAAAAGAGTTTTTAAAACATCCATTGAATTCTTTATTCGTACAGAAACGACCCTTTATACGGAGCTGGCAAGAGGCTACTAAACGAGAATCGCAATGAAAATGCTTACATACAGGGTGGCCCATTAGTGCGAGGAAGTCCAATATATCAGTTGTCAACAAAAATAGCAACAAATATTATACATAAAAGCTATATGATCCGTTGAGACGCATATTTTAAAAATATTTTGAGATATACAGGGTGACCCAAAAAAGCAGAGCGGCAAAAAGGTAAGTTTTTTTTAAATGGCAACCCCCATTTTTTTTAGAGAATTAAATTCAGCATGAAATTTAGCATATTATTATATTAGAGTATCCTAATTTGGTGTACGTTACGGCGTTGCCACGCTATATATAATTTACTAAAAAATCCAAGAAAAACCACCTAATCAAAACTCCTTTAAAAAAAAATTAACCGATTTGATTTTCTAATACATGGTTAGGGTTTTGGATACCTGAGGAACGGTAGATTGATCTTATTAAGGAAATCTGACCATAATTTATACAGGGTATTTTTTACAGATGTGCCAATATTGCTATATTTAAAGTATAAAATCTTCATTTTTTTAAATGGGACACTTTGTATAATAATGGGTTATGTTGTTAAGTATTTTATGCCCTATAAATTTGCAATTATAACTCATGTCCTAAAATCTGCCGTTCTGTCACAATTTGGAATTTTAGTTGAAAATGCAAAAATAGCATAATTTTTTTCTTGGTAGGCCATGATTCAAACAAAAGTGGATATTACCACATGTCAAAATAATGCTTTAAAAATACTGTGGTTAATATTAAGTTTCTAATTTGTTATACTGGCGCGTTATTAAGAAATTATAATGAATTTTTTAAAAGTTTTTTTAAGTTTATTAGCCACTAGGCTTTATTATGAGCTTTAAAAGTAGGAAATGACAATGTATAGAATTACTCCGACGACTAAGGAAGATTTGAAACAACGTATAACGAAAGTTTTTATAAACATTGACAACAATATGCTAAACGAAGTCAGTCGATCTTTTGAAGAACGCATAGAAGCATGTTTAAATAACAATGGCGGACATTTCGAACATTTATTATAGTATTTCTTTCAAATATTTACAGACACACACGTGTGTTTGTATATTAATTTGTTATTGTGTTCCTAACATTTTTTTCTGTTTTTTTTTGTCCCTTGTTATGTTATGTTATGTTGTTATAATGTTAATAAATGATTTGAAGTGGTAGGTATTATGTCATTTCCTACTTTTAAACTTCATAATAAAGCCTAGTGGCACAGAATATAATATAGCTTTGCTAGTGGCTAATAAACTTAAAAAAACTTTTAAAAAATTCATTATAATTTCTTAATAACGCGTCAATATAATAAATTAGAAACTTAATATTAACCACGGTCTTTTTAAAGCATTATTTTGACATGTGGTAATATTCACTTTTGTTTGAATCATGGCCTACCAAGAAAAAAAGTATGCTATTTTTGCATTTTCAAATAAAATTCCAAATTGTGACAGAACGGTAGATTTTAGGACATGAGTTATAATTGCAAATTTATAGGGCATAATAACATGACCCATTATTATACAGAGTGTCCCATTAAAAAAAATTAAGATTTGATACTTTAAATATAGCAATATTGGCACATCTGTAAAAAATACCCTGTATAAATTATGGTCAGATTTCCTAAATAAGAATAATCTACCGTCCCTCAGGTATCCAAAACCGTAACCATGTTTTAGAAAATCAAATCGGTCCTTTTTTTTAAAGGAGTTTTGATTAGGTGGATTTTCTTGGATTTTTTAGTTAATTATATATAGCGTGGCAACGCCGCAACGTACACCAAATTAGGATTCTCTAATATATGCTAAATTTCATGCTGAATTTAATTCCCCAAAAAAAAATGGGGGTTGTCATTTAAAAAAACTTACCTTTTTGCCGCTCTGCTTTTTTGGGTCACCCTGTATATCTCAAAATATTTTTAAAATATGCGTCTCTACGGATCATACAGCTTTTACGTCTAATATTTATTGCTATTTCTGTTGAAAACTGATATATTGGACTTCCTCGCACTAATGGGCCACCCTGTATAAACCAATGACCTGTCGCCCAAGGCCGTATTTAAGGGGGGGGTTTTGGGGGTTAGAACCCCCCCCGAAATTATTTATTTAATAATGAAGTTCAGAAAATTTAATTGAAATCGTAAAAAAATCAGAAAGATGAAAGAAACAAAAATAATTTTTAAAATTAAAAAAATCTTAAACTTTAAAGTGTTTCAATAAAAGTAAAAAAATAAATATTTCTTAAAAATCTCAAATTAAGTAATTCGCAACAAAATTTAAACCCGAAAAAAATTCGGTATTGTAAGAGAAATCATAAATTCGGAATTAAATCTGGCGTCCGAAGATTGACAACAGTGGCAACACTGGCAACATTTTCGTTGACGTTAACGCTAGTTTGTGTGAACTGAGAATTTGGCAAACTAAATGGTCTGCGGAAGAAGAATTTCCAAAAAATGCTCTAGAGGCCTTAGATGCATGCAATGCCATTTTATTTCCAAATATATATAAACTTCTACAAATACTATGTACACTGCCAGTGACAACAGCCACCCCAGAAAGAAGCTTTTCTTCTCTTAAAAGAGTAAAAAGTTACCTAAGAAATTCGACTGGGCAGAAACGGCTAACAGGACTGGCTCTTATGTCTAGTCACAGAACGGTTCCAATACCCAATGAGCTAGTTTTAGATAAATTTGCGCAGAGTGCAAGACGATTTAAGTTGCTACTTTAATTTTTTATTTTGGTTTTTGATTTATATACTTATTTACTAAGTATATTCAATATTCCCTTTATTTTTTATTTTATGTTTGTTTTTTCATAATGTTGTTTTTATTATGTTTTTTTTTTTGTTAAATATTGATGGTTGGAGTTCCTTTTATTTGTATTATTGTATTTGATGTTTGTTATTTATTTTAGTTTTTTTATATGTTTTTCCGAGAACGTTTATTTTTTTATCTGAATTTTAGTTTCGTTTGCATTTTAATAATTAATAAACTACTAAATTAGCTATTTTTTTTATTTTTGTAAAACCCCCCCCGAAAATCTAGTCTAGATACGGCCCTGCCGTCGCCGATTCGAATCCCGTAGGTGGGCAGCTGAAATTAGTGCGATTCCGAAATTTAGAATCGCGATTCTGTTTCCGAGAAGACGCCCGTCTAAACGCTTTGCTTAAGCGCTACGTTAAATGTGAAGCCTAGATTCCGGAATCCAAGATTCAGAATCCCAGTATAAAAGGAGCCTAAGAATCAAATTGTATATTATATAAGTACATATATCTATATATTCATTGTTCCCTATTTTTTTAGTGATTACCCATGGTTATACAGGTTGTCGTACCTTTACAATGGTGTAATTGGATTAGTAGTTACTTTGACAGTTGGTCTTTTAGTAAGTTACATTATAAGGCAAGTTACAGGAAGAAAAATAGAAAATGAAGATTACGACCCAAATCTTTTTTCACCACCAATAGCAAAGAAATTATTAACAAAAAGAAGAGATAACAAGACTTTCATACTAGTAAATAAATCCGATTTTTCTGAAGATATTACAGATGGTACCAAAGGAAAATCATACAAAAAAATTGATTTAGAATAAATTTTTTTGCGTTTTAATTTAAGTGTCAAAAAATAATAAACGTGTTGTATTTAGTTTTACGTTAAGGTGGAATTATCAACGTCATTCAATTTATGGCCAACCTATAACCTATTTCGCCTTGTTTTTCTTAGTTTATTATTTTATTGACTAAGATTTAAATAAAATCAATATCGTCTGCACATTATTTAGGTAATATCTGATATATTACAAAAATATCAATTTATTTCATTGCTTATTTTGGGAGAATTGTATAGTGAAAGAACAATGACATAATAATGTTAAAAAAATCTTATCCGATATTTTTCGATATACAATTTTCCTTAAATAACTTATGAAATTCCTTAATATTTATTTAACATGTTAATTATTACCTATAGAATATGAAGACGATATTGATTTTATTTAAATTTTGTGTAAAAATTAGAAAAAATAAATAAATTTACGCGAAATAGGTTATAGGTTGGCAAGCATGTTGATACTCCCACCTTAAGAATTATATTTGAAGCTTAGAATAAAATGGTAAACAAAATGTTTTTGTTAAATTTACTTTTTATCGGACAATAATAAAAAGAAAGGCCTTCTGCGATTTAATTAAGGAGGACCGTCGAAATGACATCTTAAAGACGTCGTCGCAGTTTCGGCTAAAATACGTCTTTCTGACGTAAGTGAGTCACATCGAAATGACGTTAATTTTACAGCTACATAACGCCCATTTTGAGAAATAAAAACCGAAAATAATTTTTAAATGACAAAATTTATTTGTATTTATAATAGATTTGTAGTGCTTATTTCAATAATAACAATAACATATTCATCACTTGAATTTTTATGAAAATCAAAAATAAAGCGAATTTGTCAGTTTTGGCACCAGTTAAAACTATTGAAATTAAAGAACATTAATCATATAAAAACGGCGATCTAAAACACTTTAAACCACAGTTGTTTTACTACACAGTAAAGCACTCGGCGAACACCATACAATTTCCACCGCTCGTCCGCATCTTCTGTTTGGCGGCCAAAGCACCTCTTTCATAGATGTCGGCCATGTATTACGTACTAACACCTGCAGTATTTTTCACTTGTTCGGTAAATTTTATTACACAATACATTTTTTATAGGCCAAACAATTAAATTTATTTATTTTTTAAAAAAACATTAATCCACAATACATAAATAAGTAATAAAATAGTAGAACGCTAGACGAAAACAGTTAGTCTAGTGTCAAAACACTAAGTTTATCAACGCTGTTCGAGATTTTTCGTTAGCGCCTCGGTGGCCTCAAGACAATGTACCTAATTGTTTGTGTAGGTATAAAGTAGTGAATACCAATTTTAAAAATATAAGTTGATTGATGTTGTTAATTTATATCAACATTTCTAAGATTTTAAAAATACATCAATACGACGTCTTAACTACTGAGGTCCCATACGCGTCTGAAACACGTACAACGTCATATATAGTCAAAAGACGTATAGGACCAAAATTTACCAAAAACGACGCCATTCGTTTTCGTCATTTTGGCTACCTGATGGGGAGTGAGTGAAACAGAATGCAGGCCTGTTCATTACAAAAAAAAAAGTGAAATTTTGAATATTACCCCGTGGATGACGTAGCTTATAGTTATAACTATTAAAGGCTAGTAAAGGTACAAACCAACTGTACATGACGAGAAGCAAACTAAAATGGCAGTTGATTTTTTGACGTCTTGTCCATTTGACAAACAAAACTATAGCGCCCTACTCCCTTGACCAATCCAATGACCTGATATCAAGGGCGGATCCAGGGGGGGGGTCATGACCCCCCCCCCTGGGCGGTTTACATTTCAACATACGTAAAAACTATTATGGAGTCAAAAAGAGTGAGTTCATAACCCAGTGCACATTTTTTTCTACAAATTGAAAACACTCTGTTATTTTACGGCGTCGTGCAAAACCATAATAATACAGTACATAAAAATAAAAAATACCACAAATTAAATGGAAAAGGAACTCGTTACCTACTCATTTTCATTGTAAAAGGAACTTCATTAATAAGATTATAAATTAGGATTATCTATGTACTAATACAATCTCTAGTTTTGTATATTTCAGGAGTTGGTTCTCTAAACCTACGTTCTTTTTTCATTAAAAACTCTGCGACTGCCGGTCTTGGATCAAAATGGGCTGTTCCAACTCCATTCAATAACACTAAGAGGCGATCATTCATTGTATCTTCATTTAATGAAATTCTTCCTGCCGTTTTTAATTTGTTGTAATGGAAAATAATCCTCTCAGTAGTCACAGCAATCACACGGATGTCGCAAAATTGGACCCTTCCTCTGAACCGAAGAGATTCTCGACTAATGGTCGGCCTGCGGATTTCATTTCAGCTTCGGCACAAATAAGGTTTATCATATTTTTAATTGTTTCATCTTCTTCCTCTAAAAATTTTCGCCTTCGGCGCTGTTTGACCCCCCCCCCCCCCCCCAGAGTTCATTTCTGGATCCGCCCTTGCCGGATATGAACTTATCCGAGCGGCTGGATAAGGTTCTGACCAAGTGAGAGGTTATACCACTATATTTGCGGGGTTCGGAAGATTCCTGTGCTTAGTTGCAATATCAATAACACTACATTTTTTTGTAAATTTACCGTTTATTCACACTAATTACCACCCTGTATTCTCTCTTTAATGTTAAATGCGCCAGAGCAATTTATTTAAGGCAACTATTATTTACTAAAGCTTTTCCTTTTTTTAATCAAGAAATTATAAACACACAAATTTTAGTTTACATACACAATTCTATCTAACTTCTTCAAATTTTACATTAATCCTTCAACAACCCTTTTTATAAACACTTAATTAAGTTGGTTATATACAGTGTCACCAGTAAAGTCCGCATCATATGGGATTTTTTTTTATTAATAGTAGCTTTATTGGAAATTTGACTTTGGCATCAAGCTCTGCTTCGATCGAGATGAAAATTAAGCAAAAAAATAGTAGTCACGTGATTCGCATTATCTGTCAAATTTTAATTTTTTCAAAAAAATAATTTAAAAGTGGGGTTATTTTTAAAAATATCAAAAAAAGTTATTGGAAAAAGTTTTTTTAAATGCAGTTTCTAGCCCACATGCAAAATATCAGCAACTTACATAAAACTTCTTAGTTTTGACAATGCTTTATTTCAGATACATTTTCTTTAAGGTGGGAGTATCAACATGCTTGCCAACCTATAACCTATTTCGCGTAGATTTATTTATGTTTTCTAGCCTTTATACAAAATTTAAGGAAAATCAGTATCGACTTGATATTCTATAAGTAATAATTGACATATTTAACAAATATCAAGGAATTTCATAACTTATTTTAGGAGAATTGTATAGCGAAAAATATCGGGTAAGATTTTTTTAACATTATTATGTCATTGTCACTCATTGTTCTTTCACTATACAATTCTCCCAAAATTAGCAATGAAATAAATTGATATTTTTGTAGTATATCAGATACTACCTAAATAATGTACCGACGATATTGATTTTCTTTATATGTTAGTTATTAAAATAATAAACTCAAAAAATCAACGCGAAATAGGTTATAGGTTGGCAATAGATTGAATGACGTTGAGAATTCAACCTTAAAGAAGCGCCACAATAAATGTGTGTTTTTCTACAAAATCAAAATTGGGCTATTAAAATTTGGTCGTATGTGATGCAAAGTTTATTTGTTTTGGACCCTGTATAAGGTAACTTTATAAAATAAGTATTTTTGAAAACGTAGTTTGTGGTTGAAAGTAATACACGTCAACGTTATTATGACATAGATTAATAATAAATTATAATATAGGGGTTTTAAATTAAATCGTTGAAAATAGATAAATTTTACGTTGTTAAACTAAAATTTATTTTCCACTTTAAAAACACGTTACTGAAGACACTGTGTTCTTTTTTGTCTTAATATTAAAGTGTATTACTTTCAGATACAAACTACCTTTTCAAAAATACTTATTTAATAAAGTTACCTTATACACGGTCAAAAACAAATAAACTTTGCATCACATGCGACCAAATTTTAATAGCCCAATTTAGATTTTGTAGAAAAACACACATTTAATATGGCGCTACTTTATAGAAAATATATCTGAAATAAAGCATTGTCAAAACTAAGAAGTTTTATGTAAGTTGCGTTGAGTCTTATTTTGCAAAAGTGGTGCAATTTACAAAATATAGGTAAAAAATAAAAATTATCTTATGCGGCTAAAATTTTGCATATGGACTAGAAACTGCATTTAGAAAAACTTTATATATATCTGAAATAAAGCATTGTCAAAACTAAGAAGTTTTATGTAAGTTGCGTTGAGTCTTATTTTGCAAAAGTGGTGCAATTTACAAAATATAGGTAAAAAATAAAAATTATCTTATGCGGCTAAAATTTTGCATATGGACTAGAAACTGCATTTAGAAAAACTTTCCAATACGTTTTTTCGATATTTTCAGAAATAACCCCACTATTGAATTATTTTTTTGAAAAAATTGAAATTTTACATATAATGCGAATCACGTGACTACTATTTTTTTGCTTAATTTTCATCTCGATCGAAGCAGAGCTTGATGCCAAAGTTAAATTTCGAATAAAGCTATTAATAAAAAAAAATCCCATATGATGCGGACTTTACTGGTGACACTGTACAGTGGAGCCACCCAGTATTACACACCTTTACATTTCTTAACAAAATGCAAAAAATTCACAATTTATTTTTTATTCCTGACAAAACACTACTTTCTTTTAATAACACTTATATTCCTGTCATCAACACTTACTTCTTCTTGTAACAACCGTAACTTTTCAAAACTTCCGACTACCGAACTTTTCTTAACTTTTCGCGACAGGTTCGTATTTACGTAAACGCGTACAAAAAACATACTAGGGGTATGTTTTTTGAACGCGTATAATGCTGGAAAAATGACTAAATCATCGAGGTCCGTGCCCGTCTTTTTAATACCCAATTTTCCCCATTATCTTCCTGCACCTGTTTGCTATCTGACAGCTATATACCCTATAAATCTTCCTGACATTCCCAGAAACAGGTGTACAAAAAACTAATTTATGACTATAAGGTTCATTTTTCCTTAAATGTAACCATATAAGGCAACGGAAAAACAAGAACACATGAATCCAAGCAATTAACAAGTGCTTGACCCACAGAATATTACAGCAAACCAGAAGCAACAATACCTGTCGGTACCTTTGATATCGACTGGTCGTTTTTCAGTGACCTTCACACAACGATAACGGTCGATCCACAACTTAATACTCCGAGAAAACTTGCTTATTTTCTACACTGAGCGACCTTACTTTTTAGTACAGGTGCAAATGTAACAGAACGAAAACAAAATAATATCACAATTATCTAGGCGCAATGTCAGCTCGCGGACTAAACACAACTTAGACGAGCACATATGGTTTTTAGCGATACACAACTTATTTGCCACATGCGCCTACCAAAACAGGACACGCAAAACGCCGAGCTGTCGCTTCTCGTTTGCTTTGAGTTCTCTGTCTTGACCTTTCAAAACTCATAAATCATACAAGGGTTGAATCATCTTCCCCATCGTAGGTGCGGATGCAGGTGTCTAATGAATTCTAGAAATAACCGGTTAATGGGGTGACCGGCCACCTACGTGTCATAGGGGGAACAATTTATTACCATCTATTTTTAAATCAAAATGACGCTTCCCCAGAAAACGCAGGTGCGTTTATGGAGTGGGGCAAACTTTTTCTGTTTAGTTACCCCGAAGGCACGCGTTAGTTTTCTGTGTTTCGCGCTCGTATCCAGTTGTCTCCAAAAGATAATTTAAAATGTTTTTGAAGTTATGTGATACCACTTGTGAAATAACTCTCTGGATTTATCCTTCATAAACAGTGAGCTTTAGCTATTTTAATTTAATTTTTTCTTTCTTTTACCCTCTTACTAAATTCCATACTGGACTTTAAAAATTTAAATTTTTATTCATTAAAATTAATTAAAATTCTTTTGTTAAAAAAAATAAATTTAATTTTATTCAAATTAACTATTTCGAATTTCTTTTAATCAAATTTTAAAATTTATTTTTCTTAAAAATATTTTCCAAATTCTTTAATTAAATAAATTTTATTTAATTTTATTTTTCTTACTTTGATGTAATTAGGTACTCTTACAATTTATTCTTTTGGGTAGTATTTTTCAAAAACGGTAATTTATTCCAACGAATTATTTTCTCCTAAAAGAATTTTTTTTTTTCAATTTATTTTAAAATAAATTTTAATCATGAATTTAATAGTATATTACAGGCTAGGATAACTTAAATGGTGAAGGTCGTCCCCTGTTCGTTTAATTTAGCCCCCGGTTGCTAGTGGCGCTATTGTAGGAATTTTGTTTTATAAGGTTGTTTATCTCCTAACGTTGGTAGGAACAAAATATTCATTTAGAAGGAGCATGGCCAACATTATGTACCTCTCTCTCTGTACCTGCATAATATGTGCGAGAAAGATAAAAATATGGCTTGTTGTGACAGATCCTGAAGTCTTAATAAACTTAACATGGCGCAGTCGGTAGTTTGAGAATCGTAAATAGGTATATATTTAATATGTCGCGACCAAAGAAATCGGGAAGAAAAACCAAGGCAATTAACAAAAGCGTGGAACCTCCTGAAGACTTCATTAATGTCGCCCAACGATTGGAAAGTACAGCGAAAGCTATTAAAGATATAGAAAGAAACTTTACTTCACAACTTAATGAACTACAAGGTACAATAACTAGTTATTAAATAAAAACTTTGAAAATAACACGGAATTGTTAAAAAAATCTACAGAAAATAATAATGTAAGCTGTTTTTTTATGTAAACCATATTTATGTAAATATCTAATATTAATAAATCTTGTCGCCATATCATTGTTATAATTTCCTTTCGTTCTCCCAAATTATTTTAACTTGAATCAGATGTTTCGCGCTTCAAACTTTTCCGTTAAGTTGGAAGCGCGAAAATTTGAATTCAAAGTAATAATAAAATTTAAATTTTTATGCTTGGCGCCTACCACCACCACGACTATATTTAGTTTCGCCCCCGGTCGCATGTGGCGCTATCAGTGAACCAATTTAGTATGTTAAGTTGCCTATCTATCCTTGAGAGCGCGCAACTCGCTGGTCTATGGTATATTACATACCGAAGAGGAAAGTGTTTCATTACTGTCGAGAGCAGGCTAGGATAACTTAAATGGTGAAGGTCGTCCCCTGTTCGTTTAATTTAGCCCCCCGGTCGCTAGTGGCACTATTGTAGGAATTTTGTTTTATAAGGTTGTTCATCTCCTAACGTTGGTAGGAACAGAATATTCATTTAGAATGAGCATGGCCAACATTCTGTACCTCTCTCTCTCTCTCTCTCTCTCTGTACCTGCATAATATGTGCGAGAAAGATAAAAATATGGCTTGTTGTGACAGATCCTGAAGTCTTACCTGGACTGGTGAAAGATTGTCACTGTCATTTTATGATTGATTTGTCAAATATATAAAAAATAAAGTTATTATTAAATAATTATTCATATATAATTTATAAACTTAACATGGCGCAGTCGGTAGTTTGAGAATCGTAAATAGGTATATATTTAATATGTCGCGACCAAAGAAATCGGGAAGAAAAACCAAGGCAATTATTAACAAAAGCGTGGAACCTCCTGAAGACTTCATTAATGTCGCCCAACGATTGGAAAGTACAGCGAAAGCTATTAAAGATATAGAAAGAAACTTTACTTCACAACTTAATGAACTACAAGGTACAATACCTAGTTTATTAAATAAAAACTTTGAAAATAACACGGAATTGTTAGAAAAATCTACAGAAAATAATAATATAATAATGTAAGCTGTTTTTTTATGTAAACCATAATTATGTAAATATCTAATATTAATAAATCTTGTCGCCATATCAAAGAAACGTTGTTATAATTTCCTTTCGTTCTCCCAAATTATTTTAACTTGAATCAGATGTTTCGCGCTTCAAACTTTTCCGTTAAGTTGGAAGCGCGAAAATTTGAATTCAAAGTAATAATAAAATTTAAATTTTTATGCTTGGCGCCTACCCCCACCACGACTATATTTAGTTTTTCCACCGGTCGCATGTGGCGCTATCAGGGAACCAATTTAGTATGTTAAGTTGCCTATCTATCCTTGAGAGCGCGCAACTCGCTTGTCTATGGTCGAGAGATTAGTTAGTTATCCGAGACGCGAAGCGTCGAGATTAACTTTAAACTCGTGACAGTAATGAAAACTTTGGTCTGAGGTTTGTATAATATTTTATTTACAACCACACCGTTAATTGAAAATTAGATAATATTTGATTTTTTCAAAAAATGTCAAAATATGACATTTATTGTTTTGACGCCAAACAAAAATAAGCTGGTTAAATGACAAGAATGAGGGAAGTAGACGTAGGTAACGACACTTCCAAACTTTTAAAAATGTTGTAATGTCAACATTACATGCATGCATGGTTGTAAATAAAAATTATTTCGTTTCCCATTAAGGTGAACCAATTTTTTGTGTTCATCACAACACTAACCTAAAGATATATGCCGATGTCAACGGTCTGTCATACAACTGACCTCAAAATATGAAATAAACAAAAACGAATGTCAAGGGTTTGTCATGATTTGACAAGCCCAACTAATCTGAAATTCTTTAGTTAAACTCCGTACCGATGACTGGAAGACGCCGTCTCAGGTAGAACTCGACTCGCAAAGACGTCCTCCCACCTGGATCCGTCAAAGTGTCTTTGCAAAAAGGCCAAAAAAGGCTAGCTAGTAGACAAGTAAATTATATTTTATCACTCACTTCTTTAAAATCGAAAAGGCTATGAACCAAACGATGTAAACATCTGAAAATCTACCACTGGTTTTCATTCTTTGTGTATATATATTTTTGTTCAAATCTGGTATTTGGAGGTCAATAGACTCTTACTGTAGAAAGATTGAAAGGTCTTTTCATCCGTGAAAACAACATTTTTCCCAATACCCTAACAGAGCCAAGAAAGTTTGTTTCTATGCGCCTCAACTAGGGTTGCCACCTTTGTGGTAACAGAAAACCGGCCGTTGGGGTGATTAAGTGACAAGCGCCGCAGGTAACGCGGTTACGCGAGGCAGACCAAAAGGTTTTTTTTTTGGACCACGCCAAAATTTCGTCCAAAATTTGTCAACAATTATTTTTTATTAGAACTCAAAAATATGTAAGTCTAAATTAGGTCTTTTAAAAAATAAATAAATGAAAATTTTAATATATGGATATAGATGGCAGAATGTGTTGTGGTTTCTTAGGGGCGATTTCGTTATTGCTCCGACCAGCTTTTCCATATTAATTGACGTATCTTTTGAGAACGGTAATAAAAAAACCGGCTTTCTTGGAGGCCGACCGGCACCCGGCCTTGTTAATGGAAAACCGGCCAGGTGGCAACCTTAGCCTCAACGGCCGTTTTTAATGGAGATTCGTACATATTCGAAATCTGTTTTACATTTACTTTCATGTTCACGACAACTTATTTTAGCTATAATTCAGTTTATACATTGTGTACAAAGGTTCAAATACGTTAGAAATAAAACTGTAATCCCGAATTTTTCGTCCGCAACTGTTTTCTCTCGATGGTCAGTACCTTAGATTGGGGAAGTTGTCTAAGGCCATGTCGCCGAATCCCCCCTTTTCTGCGTAAATATTATCAATTTCCCCTTGACTTGTTAATATTTGATTATTTTTTAGTTTATCCAATTGATTTAATTGACTGGATTCTTCTCCTGCGGATCTAGAATCCTTACCCAGTAAGTTTAAATTGGATGAAGCCGCCTGCGGCAGCCAAACATCTATTGAAGCCAGCGGCTCATCGCTTGAAGCGTCGCGACTCCCGGCTTGTTCATAGCATTGAAGTAGGTAGCAGATCATTGCTTTGAAGTTCGTTTAAAAACCTGAACTCAGAAAATGGCCCTAAATGAGACGAAGTTTTTAACGCTAAGAAGTTACTTAAGAAAAGTGGAGTATCCTTTTTTGAAGACCTTACAAGTATAAGGTACCAATTGTTACTTGAAGCAAAGAAAAAATGGGGCAACTTGGGCGTCTGGTCATCTAATGGCAAAATTTATCGGAGCATCGACGAAAACAGGAAACAGATGATTAAATCAATAAACGATATAACAAACCAATAAAGACTAGTCAGTTTATCGTCACGATGGGAATATACTGAAATGGACACCTACAAAAAGCCTTTAAAATTTATAATATAAACAGTTAATTTATCTTCCCATCACTTTACCTTTTTGTGCATTAATTTAGATTATCTTTAGGAAGGATAAGTAAATATTAGGAATGTACTAAATTTGTAATAAAATGCCTTCTGGGATACGCGTTTAGTTTATAAGACTTGGTTAATGAATTTGAAGCTTTTACCAAATATATTTCGCAACATATGTATTTAATATATAGTTGTATATACATAATATTAGTAATAGAATAATATTTCAATTGGCACACTACTTGCGAAACCGGAAAAAAATTTTGTTTATTTAATATTATTAAAATATGTGAATTATTTTTTTGGTTCCAGATTAAAAGGCGTCATTACTAGGTACTAGCTTAGAGACATTGTTTATTAAAAATGTTTTCTTTATAACGGAGCGCACAAGACACCTAATTATATGTACTAAATCAAGGTATGAATCAGCAATCCAATTTTGTTTTTGCGCACCTTAATGTTCGATCACTTTGCTCAGCTTTTGACCTATTTTCTGATTTTATCTTAGAAGAAGATTATGATGTTATTGGGCTATCTGAAACATGGCTGCACAATGAAATTCGTGACAACGGGATCTCTATTCCAGGTTATAATATTTTGAGAACAGACCGAGATGGTAGAGGGGGGGGTGTTGCTTTTTATTATAAAAATACCTTAAAATTAAAGATACTCACTTTACCTCCTAGTACTAGCGCACTAGAGCAGATATGGGTAAGTGTAAAAATACAAGGTACACTGAGAAAATCTCTTTTCATTCCTAGCGAAAATTTTAGCAACCATAGCTAAAATATTTTGCTAAATGGGGGACAGCCAAGCACATTACTGTACCAGGAGAATGCACTCTGCTGGACATACTTTGCTGTGGTAATAAAGCTACTTTGCAAGAATAATTCTGTTATAGCTATAAAGTAATTCTGCTATATCTAAAAAGTAACGTTGCTGTACTTATAAAACTATATAATGTAACTATAAAATTCTTTGCTACTGAAACAACAAATTTCTGCTACAGTGGTGAAATTTTTTTATATAGTAAAAAAACGTCTCTCTTGCAGTAGAAAGGATCTTTCTTGTACCTTAAAAATCTTTTGCTGTTGGTAAAAATACTTTTTCTAATAACAAAAAATGTCTCTCCTTCTACAATAAAATTATATAGCTAGCACAAGAGGGTGCTTTCTTACCCTTAAAAAGTTTTTTTTTATTGCAGCAATTTTTTTTTTGTTTTTACCATGGGTTAAAGTGCGCCTGTGTCACAAATTCGAGTGCTAGTATGGGAATCTTAAAAACTGTAAGAAATACATAATGTAAAATTTAAAGCAGTTGCACTTTTTGATTTCGACTTTGATGTATTTCTTACAATGTTCAAGGTTCCCGTACATGTACTCGAATTTGTGACACAGGCGCACTTTCATCCAGGGTAAAAACAAAATAAAATTTGCTGCAATAAAAAAGACAATTTAAGGGCTAATAAAATAGAGTACATTAAGCATGTAGTTGCTGTGAGGATAAGGTTTAAATATAGGGTATAGGAATAAAAGGAAAAAGCTAAATGAAATAAACATTTTTTTATATAAAAAAATACGACAAGAACCAAATATTAATACAGGTTATGCAAAAAACGATTTATATGAACGTTATAAGTTATAACATTAAACAACAGGAATATAAAGCACCTAATAATTAACAATAATAAAAGTTTCATTTTACAAACCTTTTTTTATAAAAAATGAGGAAAAAATAATTAAACTCTACCAGGCTATAAAAGAAAAAGAATTTATAGAAACTTATTTATAACATAAAATAACAAAAACAGGACTATATGCACCTAATAATATTAATAATAATAATAATGATACAGCACTGATACAACTATAATATATCTTGGAGAGGCAAGGTTTTCCACTATGACTCCGAACGGCTGAACAGTTAGGTTAAACAGTTGTAGCTTCTCCCATTTTCCGTTTATTTTTTCTGTGAGATGATCATTCTGGAACGGAGAATGTTGATTAAATATTTATAGTAGGGGTAATCAAAAATTCTGGAAATGAAGGACCAGGGAGAAACCAAGCGAAGTCAAGAATAAGACAACGTATCGGTGTTTGTCATTGTAACACCAATGTATGCACGACTGCAATTATTAAATTTTACTAAAAAGTTCCGACTTCAAAATGTCAAAAAAAAAGTTGACACTACTACCAGTTAAGCCTCCCATTAAGCATTCAGGTCAATGATCTGCTACCTAGATCATTGATTCAGGTTACTACCGTGCGAGCAAAAATTATTTGCATCAAAGAGGGCTTGGATTAAAAAACGTAGGGCTTGGTTTAGATAAAATTACGCGTAACGGCTGTCAAAAATGATGGAATAACTGATTAATTGATACCGCTAAGCATTACGTTCTTAGATGCAAGGCCCTCTTTGATGCAAATAATTTTTGCTCGCACGGTATAAGGTTAGGTATGTATGTATGATTCTTAGTTCAAGCATAGCGAATAGTAGTTAATATTTACCTCTGCGTTAAAGAACAAGCTTTCTTGCACCTCACTCCTGCTTGGTCTCCATAGAACCTTTTCTGGCACTTTTAATGGTTATGGGGCTCAATAAATATAGTAACATCAGTAGTCCCTTAGCAGTAATGTCTAAAAATAATTATTTCATTAGTTTTCAATTACAATTATTATTATAAGACCTGTTTAATAGGCAAACATTTTATATACAAAATGAAACGTTTTAACTTACCAATATTTTCTTCAAGGCCGTATCCGCTGATTTTTCGTTCTTTCAACTTTGCTATTATTCCTGCACAAACTTTCTACTAGTATATTATATAACGTCAATACAATCAGGAAACCTTTTGTTAAAAACTGCCTCTCTCTAAAAATACACAAATAAATGATTTACCGAAATATGCATAAAAATAAACAAAAACAAGTATATTATGTGTAAGATTATACAAACAAAACTTACCAATTTAATGCCTGTGTTTAACTACAATAAGGACATGGAAATGGAAAATCATCAAAAAATGTTCCCAAATTTGCATTAACGTATAGTATTCTTCTTATTTTAAAGGTGGCCTCTAAACTTTCAACTTTTTTTGTATTCCATCAAAATAATACAGCTAGCCGCAGGTCACAAACAAAAAAAAACAAATAATTTTGTAAGGCTATGAGCCTCACCCTCTCCCTCAACTCTAAACTTAGCGAAATGATGCGCGAACGGCGCGACAACAGGCTCGGACGGGCTGAAATACTCGAAACTGGCTCTTAACGACACCGAATGGCGACACGGAAACACCCGAATACCGGATCTAATAAATTTTCTTTGCTGGGGCAGCAACATTTTTTCTCAGGATAAATAAAAATTCTTTTGAAAAAGTTTTTTGCTCTTACAATTACGTATTTTGCTATTGCGAAATATTTAAGAAAATATTTATTACCAACAGCAAAGTACTTATTAAAATCAATAGAAAGACATCAGTAAACCTTATTTTACTGCTACAAGAAAGTCAATTTGCAACTTTGGCAAATATTTTAGCTGGGATAGCCAAAAATACATCAGTAAAGTTGTTTTTGCTGGAGATTTTCTCAGTGTAAGCATATGTGTTTGGGGTCTTTGTACCGTCCGCCATCAGCAAATCTTAACAGTTGCATCAACGACTTGGAGTCGGTTATTCTAACTACCTTCTTACCTCAGTATGATTGCATCCTATTTGGAGGTGATCTCAATGTAGATTTTAACAATGCTTTGAGTAATGGATATAATATTCTATCTCGTTTTTTAACTAATTACGGATTACATCAACTAATTAATTCTGCCACTAGAATTACAAACAACTCTAGTTCTTTGCTGGATATACTTGTAATTTCAAACCGGGATATGGTAGAGGGCCAAGACGTTCTCAGAACGGAAAATATATCTGACCATCGGCTGGTAAACTGTAGTTTAAAGATAATGAAAACTCGACCTAACATCTGCTTTCGAACTTACCGAGATTACTCTAATTTTGATTTTAATAACTTTTTGAATGATCAGTTTAGCATCGATTGGAACCACATCTACTCTCTAAACAATGTAGACAATATGGTTGAATTTTTTAATGTAAATTTATTAAACGTTTTCAATGTGCATGCGCCAACTAAAACTTCAAGATTTACTAAACCACCTTTGCCTTTGGATAACTGACAACATTAAATTGATGATTGGGTTACGCAAAAAAGCCCTCTCAAGATATAAAAAATTAAAAACTGATGCGGCCTGGAATGAGTACAAGGATTTAAGAAATTTTATTACCGTTGCTATCCGGAATGAAAAGCGAGCGTATCTGCAATACAAACATTAAAATTTCTTAACATAAATTCGCAATCGAGACCAAACCCTGCGGAGTTTGGCACCCCAGACTCATACAATCGTTTCTTTATTGATAGTGTACCGTCATCTAACATAGATAATAATAACCTAATTACAGATAAATACGAAGGTCAGCAATATGAAAATATTCAAAGTCAGTTTCAGTTTTCGCTAGTAACGGAAGAGGACATTCAAAGTATAATTTCTAATTTTAAATCAAACGCCAAAGGAACCGATGGAATTGATCTTAAAATGATCACTTTAATAACCCCTTATCTTCTTAGTCATATAACTTTTATTATAAATAGCTGTCTGTCCTCAGCTACATTTCCAACAGAATGGAAACAAGCCAATGTTGTCCCGGTTCCAAAAGTAGATACCCCCAAGAGTGTCAATAACTTTCGTCCAATAAGTATTCTTCCGACCTTTTCGAAAATATTGGAAAAAATTGTGGCTATGCAGCTTACCGAATTCTTAAACTCGTATGAAGTTCTCTCCCCTACTCAATCAGGTTTCCGCCCGCTTCATAGTACTTCTACCGCTTTACTGAAGGTTTCTGATGATCTTTACAAGGCTTGTGATCAAGGTAAAAATAGTTGTCTGATTCTTTTAGATTTTAGTAAAGCTTTTGACACGCTGGACCACAGTGTTCTGTTTTCCAAATTAAAATTCTTTGGTGTAGGTAATGATGCACTTAAATTTTTTAAAAGTTATCTTTCGAATAGGTCCCAGCGGGTCCTTGTAAACAATTCAATGTCAGATTTTTTGTTACTGGATAAAGGCGTCCCACAGGGTAGTATTCTTTCCCCGTTATTATTTTCCTTGTATACATCCGATTTTAGTAAGTTCTTGAAAAGATGTAGTAAGCACCAGTACGCGGACGATATACAAATCTACTACTCATTTTTTCTTAATGATACCTATGAGGCCTCTGAAGCTATCAATGAGGATCTTAAAATTATATCTAATTATTCGAAAGCACATGGGTTGGTCTTAAATGCTGGTAAGACTAAAATGATAATGTTCGGTAAACAAAGAGATTTGTTGGTTAATAATGCTAATTTTCAAATTAAAGTTGATAACAAATTGATTGAAGCTACAGACAATGCGAGGAACCTGGGGGTGGTTATGGATAGCCAGCTAAGGTTTGACAAACATACTTCCGGTCTTCTTCAGAAAGGTTATGCCAAACTCAAAGTATTGTATTTGCACAAAGACTATTTGCCTTCAGATATTAAGATTAAACTATGTGACACTTTGATTCTTTCAGGTCTGTCGTATGCTAATGTTGTTTACTGGCCGGCTCTGTTGGCGAGGGATAGGGAGAGTTTACAGAAGCTACAAAATAATTGCTTAAGGTTTTCCTACGGGGCCCGCAAATATGATCATATTACACCATTATATAATAATTCAAAGTGGCTTAAATTGAATGAACGCTTCCAACTTCATTTTGCAACTCTGGTGCATAAAATTATAATTTTTGGAACCCCTCATTATCTTAGGGAAAAGCTTGTTTATGGGTTTAATATTCATGGGAGGGACACTAGACATAATCAACAGTTGACGGTGCCAAGACATGTCTCAGCTATGTTTCAGAGATCCTTCTCGTATAATGCAACAAAGATTTACAACAGATTACCTGGACAATGTAAAGCTATTCTTAAAATACCAGCTTTTAAAAGAGCTGTTAAACATTTCATTATTTATAATCAATAGTTGAGCGTGGGTAAATATTGATGGTGCGTAAATTAATTATGTTAATACTTCTTCTTTTTTTAATTTTTGGTTTTTCTTTCATTATAAAATTATAAAACTAATAATTTTGATATAATTATTGTTCCTTTTCTAATTATTGTAGATTTCTTTATAATTATTAATTTTAACTTTTATTGATACTGTTTGCTATAATACTGCTTATATTTATAGGTATATATTATTAATATTATTAACTTATATGGAGGTTAGATTGAGTAGCCTGGCTAGATCTCGCCGCCATTTTTTCTTTATACTATGTATAAAAATTTTTGTAAGAATAATAAAAAGACATTTATTATTATTATTATTATTATTAAATACAGGTTACAGGCAGTACCCTAGTGTCCTAACTATGGTCCTAACACTACTCGTCCAGCAAAAAGGTTGACTTATTGTTCCTCTGTGTTCAGCTATATGAATTACCTCTTATTTCTCTGTGAAAAGACGGCAATCACGGCATAATATTCCTCTGTACATAATTATATTTTTTTAATTTTGTGTGTAGATGAGAAATTATCGATAGTAGCCTATATCGATATCTTAAAAGAAAACTTTCGATAGTAAAACAAATAAGAAAGAAAAAATGAAAAACTCGAAATTATCCAAGTAGATTAAAAAGTGCTTCCTGAAGAAAAGCTCCTCAAAAGGGCAACGGCGGGGTACGTTGTGGATGCCGCGTTTTACATGGGAGTCATGAGACGCCTGCTTTAGCCGCTGGTTTTACTATCGATAGCGACAATCTTTACAGAAATATCGATAAAATCCATATTACTCACTGACTAATTTTTGTTGTTTTTCATCTCTAATATTTTGCCATATGAACCCGTGAACGTCAAATTAATTTAAAACAGTTTTGTTTATTTACAAGATCTATTTTTAAATTAAAATTACACCAAAGTGCGTAAAAAACTGGCGTCTCCCTGAAATACCTAAAGGATTTGCAAATATAATGGCCACCTTAGAAGATAAAATTCTCGGCGAGAAATTACACAATTACTGCAGCAGCAGTGAAGAAAGTGATAATGAAAATTCTGGGGATGAATCAAAAAAAGCCAGCAAAGCTCCTGTTAATGAAACCAAACAGCTTTCTGAGGTCAGCAAGTGGGAAGGCACCTCTACTAATACTGGACCTAAAGGTAGCATTAAATTTGTAGGAAGTTAGACTTTTGTTTATTATAAAACATTTTTTTTTGTACTTAAATAAGTACCTATCTATTTTACTCTGTGTATCACGCCAAAATTCATGATTTGTTTAGAAATAATGTTGAATTTTAGGGTGTAGATTAGGGAACTGAAAACTATTTTGGCCAGAAAGGATTGGTTTTTAAGATATTCCTTCCTAAAGTCCTTTTTTTCTTAGGGGGTTATGATGGTCACAACTAAAGAATTTTCTAATTTTTCCTCTTTATTGAAAGTACCTGAATCTGTTTTTATGCATTTAAATTTCAAAGAAGAGGGCTCATTTTGTTGGTTTCTTAGTTCAAATATTTATTTTAAAAAGTTCGTTATATTCTGGCATTGAGGAGGCCCATTATTTATTTGTTTTTAGTTTGCCTATTATGCAAAATGATTTTGCTGTGTTGAAGGAACCAAAACCTACTTAACCTTTGAGAACAGGCACTTTGTTAAAGTAATATCTCAAAAACTAAGTATTTCCATTGAAAATCAGTTTCAGATTGTAAACTACATCCCAAATTTAGCATTCCTGAAAGATACAATACAATAATCAATTTTGGTGTGATAAGAGTAAGATATTTTTACCAAGCATTCCTATAAGTACTCAATTTTAAAGATTTCCTCATACCTTTTTTTTAACGAACAATGATTTAACAAGACATTCTCAAAACAGAAATATTTTCTTTTGGCTTAATAATATAGTAGTCCAACCCAAATGGAGTCGGCTATGAAGGCACCTGGCTCTAGCACATTAGGAAAGGTACTTACTTATACCTACAATTAATTAGTATCCCCAGAATGTTTTGGATAAGCCTAAAATTCATTCGTGAATATATCAAGTCAACAAAAGTCTTGAAAAACCGACCAAAAACTGTCATTTATGTACATCACTTAGGTAACTTTAATTGATACCCACCAAATAACGTTAACATTGAGATTGTCAACTTAACTTTTTATGGACCATATTATATCAATAGCATCCTTATTTATTTTTATTACAGGATTTTGGATTGTTTTAGTTTTAGCTTAAAAATCACATACTGTCAAACGGGGTTACTTGGGATGATATAAACATTAAAGGTTTGATAACTTTGATAAATATATGCAAATCGTTTCTAAGTCATGTCTAAAACTTAAGTCACATCATTTGCCAAGGAAAATAAACATATTTATCAGCGAAAAAAAATACAGAGCCAAGAAAAAAATTAATTAGTGGCTGTCCCAAGTTACCAGGCAAGTTGGGGTAAATTGGGACATCTATGAAATAATAATAATTATAATATTTTTTTATTAAAACATATTTATTAGACACAAGTCTAAAAGGCTATCGACCTAGGTCTTTCAGCCCTTAATTTACATCAAAAAATAAAGTAAATCACAGAAATAATTTTTGGAAAAAGTGTGATACTATGTATACAAAAAAAAAATACACTAGTTTGTCAGAATCTCAAAAACTGTTCTCTCTGGGAATTGCCTTTTTCTAGAGTATTGGTTAGGAAAGTTCATAATAAACGGCTCTATTATATTAATATTCATAGCCTTGCTTGTAAACTTCTCAGTAAGTCGGTGAAATTGCTGGTTCAACTTTTGTTTTTTCGTAGAGTTAATCATTAGATGGGTTGTGCAGTGGATTGGTAGGGTGTCTCATCCTAGTAATTTTGCGAAGACTTGTTCTTTCGGCTGTTTCTATAATATTTACGGCAGGTTTTCTACAAGCGCTGAAAGTTATTTGGCCATACTCCACCATTGGTCGAGCCAACATTTTATATATATGAGAAGCAGTTTTAGAGTTAATTCCTTCATTTTTATAAGTGAGATTTCTAAAATGTTTACTTCTGGTTATCATTTTCTTCTTTGTAATTGTGAGATGATGTTTAAAATTCAGTTTGTGATCAAAATGAATCCCCAAGTATTTAATATGTGTCTGTGGGTTTACTTGGTGGTTCAGAACTTTTATAGTTGGTGATGAGTTTTTAAGTTTATGATGGAAAATTATTAACTGAGTTTTCTTTGGGTGCACTTTTAATTTCCACTTCCGAAACCACACTACAATCCCATTAAGTGCTATTTGTAGTGCTTGCACTGCTTTTGCTGCATTTGTATGATGAACTATCATTGAGGTATCATCGGCAAACTGTATTAGGTAAGTATGGTATTTCTGGCAAAACTTGATTTAGTTCTGGGAAGATGTCGAAGCAAAAACATTGTATAAAAGGGGTGATAATGGTGAGCCCTGAGGTGTTCCCTGCGCATAAGAAAATGGTATTGAAGAGACTCCATTTACTTTGACAACATTTATGCGGTTTTCCAAAAAATGCTTGACAATCCAGATTAAAAAGGTCGGACACTGAAGTTGATATAATTTAAAGAGGATGCCTTAATGCCAGACGCTGTCAAATGCCTTTTTAATATCCAAAAATAATAAATAATAATAATAATAACCTCTTGGCAAGCCAAGTTTTTTGCTTCCTTTTTTTAAATAAAAATACTTAAATTTAAAAACAGTAAAAATTGCTTACCTTTGGCGGAATTTTACCAAAATTTCAACTAATATCTATTCAAATATGTACTTAAACAAAACCAGCACGCACAAAAACGATAGTTTCGCAACCTGTTGTTGATAACTGTGAAAAGCATCCAGTGTTGCCAAATGTCCCAATTAACCCCTGCGTCCTAAGTAACCCCGTTTGACGGTACTTACCTATTTAGTCTTTTAAATGTTAAGTCGGTTACACAATAGCTTAAGATCAGGATTTACAGGCTGCTTGCATTGTCTATGCTGTACACTAACCAGGGTTGGCTGGTTTAAACCAGGATGGTTTAAACCATGATTTAAACCAAAAACCCATTTATTTTTAAAATTTTTATTATTGGCATTTGAGTTTTTATTTTAAGTAAAAATACCCTTCTTACTACTGGAAATGCGAACACGGCCCTGTGTTAAATGAAAATATCTTAGTGTTGGCAACACTGTGTGTTTATTTTACCTCCACCCCACCAGCCCCCGCTTTAGATTTGCATTCGGGTATTCCCCTATTTCCCATTTTGTACGTGCTCAAGAAATAATATTATTTCTCTTTGTCGCCAGTGTTGCCACCCCTATTACAATCGTAATAGATCTATTACAATCGAACATTTTCTATTACGCTATTACAATCGACTTAATTTCTATTACGACTTGATCATTTCTATTACAATTTGAAAAAATTTAATTTCATAAACATTTTTATGGCTACATCGCAGTATTTCGATTGAGTAACGATACGACGATACCACAGAGCAAGACCAAAGTGTTTTTAGAATGATATTTTTTTAAATTTCATTTGTTTTTAATAAACTTTCGTTTGTCTTTATTAAAATATGAAGGACCATATTTTTTTTCATAAATATCTAGTATTAATTAATATTTCTTCAGTAACAGTCACAGAAGAGAAAAGGGTTTGTGAACAGTATGTTTATCTGTCAATCGTAACCTGTGGTCTGTGGTTACTCCCTTAACCTTAAATTCGCTACTACAACTAAAAAATAATATAAAAAAAATTAGATAAAAAACAAGAACAAGGAGTCTTTGCTTATAGACAATGTTATAATCTAAATTTATTACAATGGTAGTACAATTTAGTACAATTTCATAAAAAATCTATTACACATAAAAGTTTAAAGGTGGCCACACTGTTTGTCGCTGATAAGTTTGGTTTATTTTTCGGCTTTGTTGCGATATAATAATGTCAGGCACTACCAATTTCAGGTTACCTATTAAAGTGCAATATTCTGCATGTTTTTGTTTTACATCCATACTCTATACCATATCTTTTTTACATACTTAGTACTTTACATTGTTATTATCAATCCGTGTTTCTAACGCCAGTAGATGACGCTGAACTTATAAAAGTGATTAACAGTTTAAAAAATAAAAACAGTACTGGTCCTGACGGCATTTCTTCAATCGTTATAAAAAATATTCATCAAGTAATTTTAAAACCTCTTAAGCATATCATTAACCAGATTTTTACTACAGCTATTGTGCCCGAGAACTTTAAGGAATCGGTAATAACACCAATTTTTAAGGGTGGAGATAAAGAGCAAAAGGGCAATTACAGACCAATATCTCTTATAAATTCATTGGGAAAAATTTTTGAAAAATGTCTTAAGAGCAGATTAGTAGAGTTTTTGGAAGGATCTAATACTTTAAGTAATGATCAGTATGGCTTCAGAACAGGCAAGAACACTGAGTTGGCTATTTTTAACTTAATAGAACACATAAATCATAATCTAAATAAAGGAAAGAAATGTCTCACAAATTACAAAGGTTAATAATTCTATGAGCACTCCGCTAACCAGCTCAATTGGAGTACCACAAGGCACGGTGCTTGGTCCTATTTTATTCCTTGTCTATATAAACAGCATTTTTTCGCTAAATATTGATGCTAAAATAATTTCATACGCTGATGATACGGCAATAGTATTTGCCGGACAAAACTGGGAACAATTAACAAACGCTGCTTCTAGAGGATTGAGTATGGTTCGTGGCTGGTTGGACAGCAACCTACTTTCTCTTAACCTTATAAAAACTAAGTTTGTCTCCTTTTCGATTACAAGTGCTGGCTTAAATAATTATGAAAAAATTATTATCCATTCTCATGTTTGTCTATCTCAAAACTGTGTTAATTGTACATGCACAGAAAGCATTAACTCGGTGGAATACATAAAATACTTGGGAGTAATGGTAGATCAACATCTCAAATGGGACAAACATGTAGAAATGTTAACAAAAAAACTAAAAACTTTACTACCTATCTTTTATCAGCTAAGAGATATTCTCACACACCAGCTAATATCAACAGTATATAAAACACTTGTAGAATCGATCCTGAGATATGCCTTGGTTATATGGGGGGGTTCGACGGACAGTACGGTACGACCTCTCAGAGTCTGCCAAAACTCTATTATTAAGGTAATACTTAGAAAGGAAAGAAGGTTTTCCACAAAAATGTTATACAAGGAGTCCTGCTTATTAAATCTCAAGCTTCTATATGTTTGGTGTAGTGTTGTGTTTGTCTACTCGCACCTCAATCCTGATCAAAACTTGGTAGCTCACCGTTATAGCACTAGGAAAAAAAATAACAAGGAAATGTCACAAAATTTTGTTCCTACAACATTTGGACAAAAGTTTGTATTTTTTAATGGTCCCAAATTTTTCAACAAATTACCTCTTAAAATACGCATGATAGATAAACCTAACAAATTTAAAATAGCAGTCAAGGACTTCATTACTTGTAATCAAGATATATTCCTATAAACTCACTCTTTAAATCTATACAAGGTAACTCTCCCACTGATCCCCCTTCCCCCACTGCTTTCCTAAAATATAATAAAGTTATTTATGTGTGTCAGCTTCGGCCGACTCAGCCTTGCCATATACAGTGTATCTTCTTCAGAATATCGTTGACAATCCACTTATTACTCTGTCCAACTGCGTTGCAACATTATGAATTTGTTCATTAAAAACTATTTCGATGGAGCACAACACAAATTTATTTATTTAAATTTAGGTGCTCCTCTTTATCAACTATTGCTATATCTCTAGTGTTAAACAACGTTATAATATATAACAGTAGTTTTAAGATTTCTAATGTAACAAATTTTAGTAATATATTTGAATATTTGAATTGAAATTGAATTTGAATTTAAAAATACTGGCTTAAATAAAAAAAAAAACTGTTTAAACCAAAAAAAAACTGGTTTAAACCAAAAAAAAACGGTTTTTTTTTTTTTTTAGAAAAACCGGGTTTTTTTCCAACCCTGACACTAACACAGTATCGCCTTCAAAGGTGAAATACCTAGCCTGCAATCCCGAATTCCGTAAATTAAGCACAAAGAGCGAATACAATAAAGGCCTTATATCAGAACCCTGCGGCACTCCACATTCAGTTTGTTACCTTGCTCCAGCATGGTTTTCTAGTGTTACATATTGATAGATAGATAGAGATAGTTTATTAGTGTTAATATTCAGACAAATGTATGTATGTCAATAATATGTATAAAAAATAATAAATACAATTGTTGGGTTTGTTCTGTTGCAATATCCTACAATTAAGTATATGTTTTTTGGGTATTTTTACATAATGACCTCGAGGTTACTTAAGAACTTGTAATTGTATGATGGTGGTCGATATATCGCACTGACTTTCATAGCACAATCTCCCACCAATACAGACAACCAACTCATCTTATTATCAGCGGTTGACTTTGATAATTCTTTAAAATCATTTTAAATTCAAAACGTCATTGTTATGTCGTATTTTTATGTGCATTATATTTCCAAACTTAATTTCTTTTGTATGTATTTTTTACTTTTTATAAAATAACTACATAAAGCCTTATAAAAAAAGTTCTAATCCAGTCAATTACTGATGCACTAACCCTATGTAGAAGATCTTTCTATATTTAAAATCATTAACTTTTGTAAAACAGGAGTTATAGAAGATTGGAGAAAATTTAAACAATTAGAGAATGAAAAACGCGGAGACAGTGAAAAAGCAAAAATTGAGGTTGCCAAAAAGCTTACTATGACTGTTCGAACAGCCTTAGATGAAGAACGAGAAAAGGCTGCAGTTGAAGACCCTGAATTGGCAGAGTTATTAGATGATGAATTCCTACAAAAATATCAGAAAAAAAGGATAGCAGAAATTTTGCAGCAAACCAGTATTAAAAAGAAATTTGGTAAGTATTTAATTATTACAAAATTTACCCATGCGTCGTGCAGCATTTGAAAGTACAATAACTCTCTTGTTATTTTAAATACGCAGAAAAATGTGAATGTAAAAGCAAGAGGAGATGGCAAATTCTTTTATCACCTATGGATCAACTAATACAACCGGTTGTATACCTTTAGATCTATACAGCCAGAGCTGTCGCAATTGCTCTTAAAAAGTAATTCAATTACAATTACCCATTACCTTCCGAAAAAGGCATCAATTACAATTACCAATTACTAACAGTATGATAAAAATATTTAAATTACCAATTACCCACTAAAAGTAATTGATTCCTTGATCAATTACCGCATTCGAATTACTTAGTTTAATTCAATTACTTTTATACTAATTCAATTACTTTATAGTAATGGAACTACCCTAAAAGTAATTGAATTACTCTAAATCTATAAATTATAGGCACTTTTTTGGCGAATAAATATTACTCTGAGTAATTTAATTACATTTTGATAATTGAATTACATTCTGGTAATTGAATAACAGTTTGGTAATTGAATTAAGTACATTTTTAAAATTGAATATACAGGGTGTCCATATAGTGTGTAATTCTTCGATATCTCAAATACTATCCTATATAGAGAAAAACTTTAAATTTAAAAAATAGAGGACCGTTGAAGGTGTATATTATTAAAACATTTTTACATATACAGTGTGTTTCACAAAAGCCGGACCACTAAAATTTAAATATTTTTAAATGAAACACCCTATATTTTTTTTGCAATTTGTGCCCCTCCATATTGTCTATGTTATCTAATTTTTTTTTCAATCTGTTGCATTGTTGCCAAGATATTCATTATTTTCCTAATTTTTTTGCTTTTGTGCGGTCGCAATAAATATGCTACAGCTTCTTTATTGATTTTAATTTAATTATTATTTTTTACAGACGGTTGTATCTTGGTCCTATGAGTAGTATTTATAAGATTATATCCGATTTTTGTATACAGGGTGCTTCAATTTTACTTCCAAATTTCGGGAAGTTAAGATTAAATTTACTTAATATTCTTAAATGAAACACCCTGTATATTTTGTCAAGACTTGAAACTTCTACTAAGTTCCCTTTTAAGTGTAAAATATACTTTTTTTTGCGACGTTGCCAAATTGTAACGACTTTCTCAAAATTTTCGTTATTTGCTTTTTGATTTGTTTTTATTTTAATAATTGTATCCTGTATTTTATTGTATTATAACATTCTTGCCCTTAAAACATAATACCAAATTTTATAAGGTCCAGATAAATAAAAAATTAATAAAATAAAAAATAAAAACTTTAATTTATTTTAGTACCTATCATAATATTTCTGCGGTGTTCCAATTATAAAAATTAAACATTGTACCAAAATTATTCACTTAGCTAAAGAAGTTGTTCGAAGTGTGGTCCGTTATGATTAATGCAAGTTTGAATTCAAATTATAAAATTGTCTCTTACATTAGATAAGGTATGAGGTGTTATGCTATGAAATGCCTCTCTAATTCGTTTTTTCATGTCATCACGAGTGGTGGCTGGTAAGCGATATACTTTTGACTTTAGGTAACCTGCTCATAAGAAATAGTCCATGCTAGTCAGATCAGGTGATCTGGCAGGCCAGTTAATTGGTCCTGCTCAACCTATTCATTTTTAAGGATTTTTTTTTATTTCATTAATTTTTTATTTATTTGGACGTTATAAAATTTCGTATTATGTTTAAGGGTAAGAACGTTACAATACAATAAAATACAGGATACAATTAAAATAACAACAAATCAAAAAGCAAATACCTAACGAAAATTTTGAGAAAGTCGTTACAATTTGGCAACGTCGCAAAAAAAAATATTTTACAGTTAAAAGGGAACTTAGTAGAAGTTTTAATTCTTGACAAAATATACAGGGTGTTTCATTTAAGAATACTGAGTAAATTTAATCTTAACTTCCCATAATTTGGAAGTAAAATTGAAGCACCCTGTATAAAAAAATCGGATATAATCTCATAAACACTACTCATAGGACCAAGATGCAACCGTCTTTAAAAAATAATAATCAAATTAAAATCAATAAAGAAGCTGTAGCCTATTTATTGCGATCGCACAAAAGCAAAAAAATTAGGAAAATAATGAATATCTTGGCAACAATGCAACAGATTAAAAAAATAAATTGAGGTTACATAAACAACATGGAGGGGCACAAATTGCAAAAAAAAATATAGGTGTTTCATTTAAAAATATTTAAATTTTAGTGGTCCGGCTTTTGTGAAACACACTGTATATTTAAAAATATTTTAATAATATACACCTTCAACAGTCCTCTATTTTTTACATTTAAAGTTTTTCTCTATATAGGATAGTATTTGAGATATCGAAGAATTACACACTAAATGGACACCCTGTATATAGCATATGGGCAATGGAATTACTTTTTTACATTTTACAAAAAAAGAGTTGGTAAGGTATTATTTTTTTTAATAGTAGTAGGTCCTACTATATATCACACACTTTATTATAGAAAGACATTTATAGTTAAACTTGATCTCCTAATTTTAATAAATACCTATTTACCTTCAACAAATTGACCAATAATAACAACTGTCTTTTTTATTTGATATGATTTATTTGTTGAAATAAAACAAACGTAATATTAGGGGAAAATAAAAATATTGTTTCCTTTCTAGAGTAAAGGAATTATGAAAATTTTTAAAGGAATTGAATTATTTTGGAGTAATTCAATTACTTTTAATCTAATTGAATTATTCGGAAATAATTAAATTACTTTTTATGTAATTGAATTATTTGGGAGTAATTCAATTACCTTTATTCTAATGGTATTATTTGGGAGTAATTAAATTACTTTTTATGTAATTGAATTATTTGTGAGTAATTCAATTACTTTTTAAAATAATTGAATTACTTTTAAGTAATTCAATTACCTAAGATTTCTTAAAACCAATTACAAATTACAATTACTTTATCACAGTAATTGGAAAATCAATTACAATTACTATTTTCAAAAAGTAATTCAATTACAGTAATTCAATTACTAAAAAGTAATTGAGCACGATTTTTCAATTATTTTAATTCAATTACCGACAGCTCTGTATACAGCTTATCTCGTGCGCAAACAAAAGTTAAGTTTTATTGGTGAAAAAATGCGTTTGTACGCACAGCTCGCCAGTCACATCACTTGCCGTCCTACAGGTATGCGCATGCGCACAACCCTCTTGTTATTTCGTTTTCCTTGTTTAGCGACATACCCAAAATACACTCCATTTTTTGGGGTACGTGTCAATTCCGCCTGTAGCGTTTGTAAACGAAGAATTTAAATTTTTTTAGTGGCGAAAATGAAATTCTACCATTTGAATTTATCATCATTAGTAAACTACCTGCTAAATATGAATTTCCCAAAACCCGGAGGAAAAAAGTTACAGGATAAAACTTCGAAAAGTAGGGTATGTTAAGAGCAAACCCTAGTGTCGCTTTCGCCATTTCGTTTTTTGATCAATTTCGTTTATTTTTTGTTTTTCCAAAAAGCGGCCAAACACCCACCTTTGGGTTGCAATTACCTACAGTTTTAAGTTATAAAAAAATTAATTGATAAATTAATAAAAGCAAAAAACGAAATTTTGTCAAATTAGCGCATATTTCTTTTTCTGCTTTTATTTTAACATAGTATAAACCAAAGTCGCTGTCGCTGTCTGCCCGTCCCCTACCAGCTATATATGCTTAAATCTTTAAAACTGCGCAACGGATTTTGAAGCGGTTTTTTTTAATAGATAGAGTGATTCAAGGGGAAGGTTTTTATGTATAATAGCGACCCGCCCCGGCTTCGCACGGGTGCAATTTCAGAAAGTGGCATGCCGGGTACTAATATATCGGGTTTGTTCGGGTTTGTATTTATACCAGCGGGTTGCAACGCATGCCGGATACACGCTAGTTAATTTATAAACCCAACCTTTTTAACGTAAAACTGTAGGCAATTGTATTCCAAAGAGGGGTATTTCACCGATTTTTGAATGAAACGAAAAAGTAATGAAATATTCATCAAAACACTAAATGGTTAAGGCGTCACTGGTGTTTGCTCTTAACGAATTTTAATTTGTTTACTAGCGAAGATTAAAGACGATATATCCAAATAGTACAATTTCAATCTTTGCCACTAAAAAAATTAAAATTCGTTTACAAACGCTACTTCAATCAAATCAAATCAAAATATGCTTTATTGTTGAAAGAACATAATATTCCTATAAACAAAGCTGGGTTTTAAGTGTAAAATTTTA
This sequence comes from Polydrusus pterygomalis, assembly GCA_963969555.1. Classification (NCBI taxonomy): domain Eukaryota; kingdom Metazoa; phylum Arthropoda; class Insecta; order Coleoptera; family Curculionidae; genus Polydrusus; species Polydrusus pterygomalis. The sequence continues at coordinate 42,164,880 of OZ018380.1, read as the reverse complement.
AATAATATAAGCAAAATTAAAAATAAAGAAATTGTATGACCTATTATAACAAAGAATCACAAATTTAATAAATGAACTACACAGGTCCATACAACAAATATTTAAGGTACTAATTAAATAATGTATGTGAAGTAAAACAATAAAATATATAACAAAACAAAGATGTAGGACAATGCAAAATTTAAAATGTTTAAGTACTCTAAAATCCCTTACTGTCCAAAAAATACACCTGTTGACAAAGTAATTTAGCTGTTTAAGTACACTGTTTAGAGTTAATTATTTTTAAAGGCATAAATTCTCAAACGCTGGTTACACATTGGGCGTTTTTCGCCTTGGCGGCAAACTTGCCGTCGCCGTCATTCGGGCAGTAGTATAAAGAATCAAATGGAAGCTTTCACACTGCGGCATAATTCCCGCGCGGCAGGGTTACCCTTGGCGGTGGTTGTGCAGCCGCCCACTGCCACTACTCCGGCAGAAATTGTGCCGCTCTCGTCGACATAGTGGCGTATGTGATCAAATGCGCGTCTACATATTCGACGGTTTCTTATCGTTCTCAACGTTGCCAGTAGCTGTTGTGTTGGGTAGTTCATCTTTCAGATGATCTAGTAACTCAAATGACTCATTCGAAAATAATTGAAAAGCTTCGTTTCATCATTCCTTAAATCTTCAAACAATGTACTTATAAAATGCTCCAACTTCTTTTCTTCTCAGGTTTATTGGATGGATCCAAATAAGACGATTTTTTCTTTGCCTCTTCCTCCTTTGACGGTATAACAACAGAGCCAGAATAAGTTGTTGCCTGACTAAACTATTTCTACACAACAATCTAAACGATACAATACAAACCAAACAGCAACTCCCAACTAATGCAACTGACAACTGTGGACTGTGGCAATATAACCGCTGAAAATCGGCGGTATTTTTTTCCACTAAATGTGTAAACACACCAGTTCTCTTCAGCGGCAACGGCAAGAACTGCCCAATGTGTAACCAGCGTTAGGGTGTAATTGGTACTTTTCGAAGTTTTTATCCTGTAACTTTTTTCCTCTGGGGGTTTTGGAAATTTGTATATAGCCCTACCCCTATAGGGTAGTTTACTAACGATGATAATTCCAAATCGTAGAATTTCAATCGTCGTAACTAAAAAAATTAAAATTCATATTTACAAACGCTACAGGCGGAATTAACATGTGCAGTAAAAATATTTCGTTGCTGCATAAACGTTGTTAACTTCACACATATGATTTCTTGTTTTTTTTTGCTATTGTGCAAATGCTAATATAAATAATGCTAAAGGTAAATGTCTATGGTAGGCTGTTCGTCTCTCAAATTACTTTTTGGTCAAATTAATTGATTCAGCCGATACTAGGTGGAAATCCATAATAGGGAACTTTCCAATTATTTTTTTTTCAATAATATGATTTAGTTAGGCCTGAAAAAAGTATTCCCCAATTATTATTCCTTAAAAATCAAAAATAACTTGGTAAAAATTCTTTAAAGTTTCGCGCGTGTCGAATGCATTTCAAACGATCTCTAAAGCGGGCGAAGCCCGATGACGTCAGGGGGTATGACTTTTGGTCATCCTGACACTCCTGACAGGTGCCGAGCGACCCAATTTGCATTTGGATTGCCGTGTGTTATTGTTATTGTATTGTTGCTTTAAGGTCGTGTCGCTTGGCGCGTGGATGTAAAATCTGACAAATCATCAAATTTATTGAAAACCTATAACCTATTTCGTGGATGTCACACACAAATCTGACAAATGATACCCCCTGACGTCACGACTACTAGCAGCGCGTTTTTACCCGCTTGGAATAATTTGAATTTTGGGGCATTTTTAAATCTTTCTAGCGGTCTTTTGGGACGAAATATGTTGTTTTTTTTTGCTACCATATGTTTTATGACAATATGTACTTATGATTTATAGAATTTTTTCCCCATTTAAAATTTTTGTCAAGTTCCCTATTATAGTATTATGGGATACAGTAAAACAAAGTTGAACTTGTAAATTTCCACTATCTATATTAACAAGAAAATTACATGTTTCGCTAACACTGTAGCTTTGTCAGATCAGATGACAATAATTTAATAACAATACCAACAACAATAAAAAAAAATTAAATTTATCTATAATAATATATTTCACCTTTTATACGTTATAGGTCAATTCCTCCTTCTAAAAAATGGGCAAGAATTCTTAGACGCGATTGATAAGGAAGACAAAGCAGTGACAATTATAATTCACCTATACGAAAACCATGTAGAGGCCTGTCAAATTATGAATCAGTGTCTTAAACAACTTTGCAAAACCTATGAAAATGTTAAATTTGCTGCCATTCTTGCTTCCGAAGCGGGAGTTAGTCGGGAATTCAAAGTTAAAGGAGTTCCAGCTCTATTGGTATACAAGGCAGGTAACATAGTAGGAAACTTTGTCAAAATTACCGACAATTTAGGTAATCATTTTCAAGTTGAGGATGTACAAGGTTTTTTGACAGAACACGGTTTGCTGGAGGATAAAAGTTTAACGTCGAAGCTCATAAGGAGTTCAGCGGGGGATTCTGATAGTGAATGAGTGAAGGCAATTTCGAAGAAAAATAGTTTTCCTGATGCCTTCTATTTAGGTGTTTAAGTTCTTGGACATTATTAACAGTTAGTTCATATTTCAGGTGTAGAAATTCTCTTATTTCGAGAACAACTGTTTTTTAGAAGTAATACTACCTACTTAAGTTTTGAATGGTATATCCAAATTTTATTAACCTTTACAGTTCAATAGCTGACGTTACTGCGATTAGCATTTCATACGTTCATTTCATTTAACAAATGGTAAACCGGAAAACCGCAATATGTTAAACATCGCTTCGGTACGGACAGCTAGAACCACCGATCCGATCGCCTCTTGAAAATTTCGGTCTATAGGTATAGGCGCGTCGGTGAGAATAATGTATGTATGTTGTCGTTGTCGTCGCTTTTGACATTTTCACATTTGCGATTTTTTTTTTCGGAAACAGTTAGAGTGGGACGATTGAAACTTTTTGGGTTTAAAGAGGAATAGTGGGGGTACGTTGTGTGAAAATTTCAAATATACAGGGTGTGCCGGAAAGAAGTTATTAAAAGTCAATGTCGAAAAATATCGGATTGTCGTTGTGATTCGATACAGGTCGTAAAAATAAGTTTTTTCGATTTAAACTTTTTTGACGTGTAGACGACCGTGGACTACAGAAGCCTATTGTTTGTGAGCGCAATTGAAAGTTTGAAAATATTTTTTTTTAATTTTTTAAAAGTCGAAAATGGGTCGAAAAAGGTACCTATTGGATCGCTAATAAGTCGAATTGGGTGCATCCGATCGACATTCGGTTTGGATAATCGTTTAGGCCTCGGTTTAGGCCATCTCAAATACTACCTTTTTCCAATATATCGTTCTATACCTAACTTGAATGGAAATTGCCGAAAATTGTAAGAAAGTGGAAACCATAATTTTAGGCGTGATTTTTTTCGCGGTTTTTATATTTTTTTGTACGGAAAACGACGTTGTATACTTTAGCGGATAGAGCTCGTCAAATTCTAGTAATGAGATATTTTTTCGTTTCTTTATCTTTAATACAGAAAAAACGGCAAGCTTATGAATATTCCTTTTCCACGTTTTTTACGTCGCACTGGTTCGCTTAAACACGTCAGCAAGTGTCTGTATATAACTTTTTCAATTTTTTCTTGGTCCACTATATCAACGGATAAACAAGCTTTAGTTTGAATAGTAAGCGCGCTCTGGGAAAACATATATTTTGTGGTTCAAAAAAATTAATTTATAATTTTTTCAGAGATATTTTCATCTGATGTTTTACTATATCGACTGTAACTTTTTCAATTTTTAATAAGACCATTTTATTTTTCTCCCAAAACACTCCTGCATATCCAAACTTATCAAAATATATTCGCAAATTTGAGAAAAGGCGCTTTTTTAAGTGCGGAAACAAGCAAAATTTACAAATTCTAACACCATTCTGTTTTGACTAGTGTGCTTTGGTTTTCATGAAATTTATCTATAAAAATCCGGCTGTCAGAAATGGGGAAAAATACGACTTGTGGTCACGATGATCCCGGGTTCAATTCCAGGCGCGTCTTTTTATTTTTCTAATATTTCGTTATTTACGTAGGTACATTGGGGGGTTTAGGAAGGAGTCCGATCGAAAATGGCTGTTCTTTAAATTTACGTCCCTGTTTAGTAGTTAGTTCGCTGTTTCCCGGTCGCGGCGCAGTGATCGTCAAGTGTTTGACTTTTTACAGGTTTTGATAGACGTCAGCGGTATTTTTATCCAATAATTAATGAAATAAGCTTTATTAGATATAATATATACATATCTCAGCCTGTAGAGGGTTTTAGTTAACTAAATTCAATAAAACAGTTGATTACCCCATAAGAACCCATGCATTTTACAGATTTAAAGAAACACATGCGCCCCTGACGGCCATTTTTAAAGCTGCTTTACCGATCCAAAACTTTGCCCGAAACCAATGTATTGCGATCGGACTCCTAACCTAAAGCCGTCCGTAGTAGGTACTAAAAGTTTTTTAAATTTCGGATTCTTACAGCGACAATCCTCGGTACGAAAAAAACGAACTTGGGTTGTGAAGAAACTAAATTTATTTTTATCGCGAATTGAAATGTTTTAAAATTAGAGGTTGCTAACGAATGGCTTTGTCAAAAGTATGAAATGAAACGAACGAACTCGAACAGTGCCGTGCCCGAAGGGCACCACGGCAAAATAACATGTTCACCAATTTATCAGCTATCAATGTAAGAATAGTTTCTTTCCTTATGTTTAAATTGATTGAATACATATTTTTATAGGACAAACTTGGAAATTAAGTATATCCTACATTGCACACCTTTGTGCTGTACGATTTTAAAGAGCCGGTGCTGACAGGTTCAATGTTAATATCAATGTTATAATATTAAATATCATATATTTCAGTAACGAAAAGTCGTAGCGAATCGAGCGAGACGGCATTGGAAATAGGACTTCGAGCACTATACGATGCCGTCTCCAAAAACTACCTATCTATAGGAGATAACGGAAATTTTGCACCCGTTTTTTTTATTTTTTAGTTTTTGCCAGTTGTTATAATGACAATTTGGCGATATGTTTCCCCTTCACGTTCCGCAGGAAGCAGGAAGGTGAGGAAAAAAAAGCAATAGAAAACATAGAAGAAAGAAACTAAAAAAAATACTTTTTAAATACAAATTTTTAGTACTAATATTAGATGCACCCTCGGCTGACGATTAGCAATATGTACCCAGTCTCCCAGTCTACTTTATTTTGACTCGACATGTTTCGCAACACAGTTGCTTCTTCAAACGACTACATAAAAATTGTATTTTAAAAGGTAATACTAAGGTGTAACAATTGCAGGTAATTTTCAGGTCGTCAGGTTTTTTTACCATCTATTTAACACAATTAATGAATTTCCACATGAAATGACAAGTTAACACTCAGTCGTGCAAAGGTAAATAAAAATTAAACCTACCTCAAAAACTGACACAAATTGTACCTATTATAACCTTAATAAATAAACAAATTGTTGTAAATCTCACCTACGATCCAAACCAGTATTAAAAAGACTCGAAATATGTTAATTTTATTAAATTTATAATAATTGGTTTCTGGTAAAATTTTTACATATGTTTGTCAAACTTTACATACTAATAATGATTCCGTAGTTATTTATCTTTTTAATTATTTTTATTTACCCCTCTTTTAAGGGTAGAAACCGCCCTAACTCTCTTTTTCAAATGTAAAGGTATATATTGTGATAGATCGTTGGAAAGGGCATTTCGGTAATGTAAACGCAATTGTTTTCTAGTAAAAATTGTTGGAAATGTTGTTCATTTTTTTCTTGACAAACCCCTATTCTAATATAAAATTCATTCTTGACACTATGTACTATATCCGGGGTTATTTGGCGAATTTCGTGTATATTCGTTGCCGTTCCTCTAAATTTTCTTGTTTTATTACGTAAACTTTGGTTTTTAGGTGACCTTAAAGGAAATAATCTAGAGGATTAAGGTCCGGCGATCGTGGCGGCCATTTAATGGTACCCCCTCTTCCTATCCAGCGGTTTGTAAAACTTCACTCAAATATTGTGGAAAATTTATGGCGTAATACTTTTTTTATAAAGTAACGGTTTAAACAGCACAAAATACTACATATAAGTATTCACCTCTTCTAAACCGAAAATAAAGTGACCATTGGAATGCGGCATCAAGTAAACAAACAACCTTATCAATAACATGTTTCCTTCTTTTTAAACAGTCAGTGCGCTGGCAAAACCCAAATTGTCGTATCAAGTGTTGCTAAAATGGCCAGTTTTTTTCTGGCTTTCTAGATTTTCGAAATGCAAAAGTAAATAGGGGATCGGATTCCCCTTTTTATGCCCTTTCAAACGATATATACCTTTACATTTGTAAAAAAGTTGGGGGCGGTTTCTACCCCAAAAAGAGGGGTAAATTTTATGAAGACACGAAAATAGTATGCCAAACTAAAAATAAACGTAGCCGTAGTTCTGTAAAGAGGCTCTCTAATACTGAATTTATTCATAAATATTGTGTTTTTCAATAATGCTTTATCTACTCCTGATCAATGGACTAAACTGACAGAAGAAATTTATGTAATTTTCTTTTAGCAATATTTATATTTCTTGAAATTTATTTATTACCTTTAGAGGCTAGATATTATGTACGTATACAAACAAACCCTTCAATCAACTGTATTTATTTCTACAAAGATTGAAATAACTGTTAGAGGCTTTGTAAATTTAGTATCTTTTATTTAGAAGAAACTCTATTCTTGGTGCTAATATCTTACTGTTATACACTAGCGTAAAAGTACGAATTACATAGAACTGTAGGTACCTATTAGTACAACCAAAATTTTTAGTATCTCAATGTATGTATTTAGAGTATAAAGTGGTCTATGTTTTAGTCATCTCGTAGTTGAAAATGCATGCCGCTTTAAGTTTTTGCAAGTATTTATACTCATACAGTGTGCCTAACGAAGTATGGACATATGGAAAAGTCTTAATATTGATTTTTTAGAAAAAAATGCTTTATAAAATTGGATAAATGAATACTTTATATTTCATGTTTTGCTGATAGTAAGGTAGCAAACACCATTTTTCAAAATTGCATTAAGCTTGAAGTACCCTACTTTTGAAGGTGTCTTTATTTTATATTTATTATTTTAAATTTTTTTCTTTTGTTGCAATTTTTATTGAAACGGAACGCCACTAGTTAAATATTTATTCGTGCGTTATTATTATATAATAATAATAATATTCCCTTATTTAAACAACAGAAAATCATATATACATACAGTATCATTAGACCACAATATAAACATAAATATAGATATAATACTTTTTTTACATAAAATTTAAATACCCTGAGCGAGTGCTATGGTGGCCATACAGGTACATGTTTTACATATCACAGAAGAAGAAACTGAATTATGAGCTTTTCCATTTTTTCAAAGAGATAACAAGTAAAAGAAATATGGTGGAAATTTAAGTAGACAAATAAAAATATAAGTAATAAAAAAATGTTTTCTTTTTTAGTCATTAAAAAAGTTAGAAAATATCAACTGCTTGAGTTTTCTTCGAAAATGTTCTATGCCTGAATCTTTTAAGGTAATTGGCAACTTATTGTAGAGTCTCACACCCTCAGCTTGTAGACTTCTTTGGCCAGTTGTAGTCCTCATTACTGTTGTTCTAATATTGCTGCTGCTCCTTACATTGTAATCGTGTACATTGCTAGATGTGTAAAGGGTATAGGTTTGATTTGGAGTTATTGAAAGTACATTTATGTATATATAGACAAGTCTGAAAGATGTAAAGAGACCCAATATCCATTATTTTATTTGGGAGGTACAGGTCTTCAGTTGGATATAGCCTAGGCAGGCCAAACAGTTTCTTAAGTGCTTTGTTCTGAAGAACCAATTACGGATTGATTTTATTTTGGAAGGTATTACTCCAGATAAGCGTCAGATAGGTAAGATGGCTGTGGATTAATGAATAATACAAGGCTTTTCTTTGCTTGATTTCAAGATATTGAGCTGCTTTGCCCAAGACACCAATTGCCGGGGCAATCTTCTTTGCTACGTGGGTTATGTGCCTTTCCCATGTCAGTTTGTTGTCTATATATAGTCCCAAGTATTTCACGCAGTCTGTTTTTTTGAGTTGGTCCATTTCAATTGAAGCTGACAAATTCTGCCATCCCTGATCTCTAGATATAACTAAATATGTGGACTTTTCAATGTTGAGAGTTAGTTTATAATGACATAACTACTCTTTAACACGATTTACATCCAATTCAATTTGTCTTTTCAAAAGTTGTTGATCCTTACCAAAATATATTAGGCATGTGTCATCAGCATACAATTGTAACAGGCCAAGTAGAGGCAGGTTTGACAGATAATTGACATAGATCAAAAATAAAGTTGGGCCCAAGATTGATCCTTGTGGGACGCCACATTCGATATCGCCTATATCACTGGAGGTATTGTTGGTTACTACATATTGTGTTCGTCCCTTTAGGTAATCCTTAAACCAAGCCAGAGGTGCTCCTCTCAATCCAACACTCTCCAAAACATTTATAAGCATTTTGTGATCAACTGTGTCAAAGGCTTTCTTTAGGTCAAGAGATATAAGGACACAGGCCATACCTTTGTCCACTTTGTCGGAAATGTTGGTGATGAGATCAGTTGTAGCTGTTGTTGTGCTGCTTCCCGGTCGGAAGCCATATTGGCCTTTAAACCAGAAGTTTGAATTGTCGAGGAAATGAGTGATTCGTTTATTTACGCATGTTTCTGGGATTTTCGAGATCACAGATAGCAGGGAAATTGGCCTATAGTTGCTAGGTATACAGTGATCACCTCCTTTGTAAATTGGTATCACTTTTGCATTTTTTAGCGAGCTTGGTACTGATCCAGTTTTAAAAGACAGGTTGACTAATTTATTTATTATTACTAAAAATTCATCTTTAAATTCCTTCAGAGTTTCACCTGATATTTGGTCAGTTCCTGGGGATTTTCCTGTTTTCAGTCCATTTATGATATCCTTTATTTCTGCTACAGTTGATGGTTGCAAAGTAAAAATATTTGTAGTCGCTTGAACCAGTGGAGGAGCGTTAGGAGATGGTTGTATGTTTTGAGCTAATAATGGTCTACTATTGACGAAAAAGTTGTTCATTTTATTAGCTAACACTTGTTGGTCTTTATACTCTACACCATCAACTATGAGTTTTGGAAATATGTATCAAATAATTTAACTATGGGTTTAAATTGATATTTTTTAATGGGCTACAAAATTTTAAAGACGAGAGTCGATTTAGGTCCGAGATCTGGCCCACATATTAAATAATTAAGATACTTTACTCTTGATGCAATTTTGAAAAAAATTACATTTACTTCCTTACTATAAGCAGTACCTGATATCGAATAAAATATTATTTTAAGACAAGCACTATCTTTAATTAGGAAGGAAAAATTCTGACAAATCAACAATAAAAAAGTTTCTGCTGCACGCTTTTTTTGGTACACGTTATACAGGGTGTTTCAATCAAAACTCCCAGGCCAATTATTTCGAAAACTAAAAGCGACATGTAAATTCTGTAAACGCCAGTTTTTAGCCTCTATGATTGGCTTCACAACTATGTAAAAAATGTGTTTGATATAAGATAGGTGGCGCCACGGTGCAAAGAAATTTTTCGATGACAGGAACTTTTAAATGTTGTCGTTCTTAAAGATAATTAATTTTTGGTCCAATTATGTCCCAAAAAAAAATTTGCTAAATCCAACATGAAAGGAGATATTTGGGGTTAAGTTTTGTTTTTAAATAATTTTAACGAGTATTTTAATTATAAATATTTTTAATATCCTTTAGCCGATTTTAATTTAATTTTGGTAATCATAATTTTAGTGATAAAACGTTGTGTAGCGCTAAATTATTACGTCCAGTGACGTTTCAGGAGGCGCCTTAACAAATAATATTGGAAAAAAATAAGACGCCACTGAGTTTTTGGTAATTTTTATATTTTTTTCGTATTAAGCAACTAAAAATTGTCTTTTCTTGTCTGTTAACTTGTTTTCTTATCTTGCTTGGTTTTCGAGAAAGAAAAATAAAAACAATTTTATTGCATATCTCTGGAAAACAAAAATCATTAAATAATTAATAAGTTGTATCTTTTGCTATTAATCGAAATACACTATTGAAAGTTTGCAGAACCGAATTATTATATCGATTTTTCGATCGGCAATAATTTTGAACACCTAATTCGACCCCATTAAATAGTTTTTGGAATTATTCTAATTTTCATTAATGAGTTTGTATAATTTCTCATCAATTTTTTCATAAAATTTAAAACTTTTTTTAATTTTTTTTTATAATGCTTTAATGTTTTAGTGCTTTTAAACAACAAAAAATACAACGTATTAATTAATTATTTATTGATTTTTGTTTTCAAAAGATATGCAATAAAATTGTTTTTATTTTTATTTCTCGAAAATGAAGCAAGATATAAAACAATTTAACAGACAAGAAAATGATATTTTTAGTTACTTAATCCGAAAAAAATATAAAAATTACCAAAAGCTCAATGGCGTCTTATTTTTTGCCAATGTTATTTGTTAAGGCGCCCCCTGAGACGTCACTGGACGTAATAATTTAGCGCTACGAGCGTTTTATTACCAAAATTAAATTAAAATCTGCTAAAGGATATTAAAAATATTTATAATTAAAATACTCGTTAAAATTATTTTAAAAAAAAACTTAACCCCAAATATCTCCTTTCATGTTGGATTTAGCAAAATTTTTTATGGGACATAATTTGACCAAAAATTAACTATCTTTAAGAACGACAACATTTAAAAGTTCCTGTCATCGAAAAATATCTTTGCACCGTGGCGCCACCTACATGTAGTATTATTCAAACACATTTTTTTACACAGTTGTGAAGCCAATTATAGAGGCGAAAAACTGGTGTTTACAGAATTTACATGTCGCTTTTAGTTTTCGAAATAATTGGCCTGGGAGTTTTTATTGAATCACCCTCTATGTACACTGTACAGGGTTATCCAACCAAGACTAGACAAGGCGATTTTTTGACTTTTCCTGTACTTTTATAAAAAAAACTGAAATAGCCATCTTAAGTCATTTTCTCCCGCGAATTCGAATATCTTCAGCAAAAAACAATTGAACATCAAACAAAAGTACTAGGGGTCACTTTGATATTTTTTTAAATGGGATGCCGTATTTTTAATGAGCTTATCCGATTTCTCATATAAATTTTGATCTAAAATGTTGGATTTTTAATTCAAAAACGCCCTTTTTCTTCAGTTTTAAATTCGGAAAATGTTCGTCTACCGTACGATTAATACCTGATAGATGGATACCCGTTTCACCTGTTCACCCTTTAACCTACTTTAAAGTGTCCGTCAGTTAGACAAAATAATCAAGTGTCAAATTTCTATATATTTTTCACGAATTAATTACAAATTTAGTAGTTTTTGCAAATCTATTATTGCTTACGTATAAAAAAAGTATGACATATTAGAAAAAACTATAAACTAAAGTGAATAACTTTAATCTCAATAATATAATTGTTCTATGTGTCCTCCATTATTTTCAAAACATGACCGATGTCCCCTTTTCAATCTCTCCAAAGAATCTCTTACAATATTTTGGTCCTGGTTAAGTCTATTAATTTTATTTATAATTTTTTGCTGAATGTCCTCCAGACTTCTGTTGGGTCGTTGATGAACTACATTTTTTAAATGACCCCATAAAAATGTATCCATTGGCGTGATATCGGGGCTATTTGGTGGCCAATGAATTGTTCCGTTACGGCCAATCCACTGATTGTAACGCTCGTTTAGGTATGTTACCACTTCTCGAACTGCATGAGGCGGAGCACCATCCTGCTGCCAAATGATATTGTTGTAGGCTTGCAATGGCAACCTTTCCAAGAAATCCTCGATATCGTTATGAAGAAAATGGAGGTATCTTTGGCCTGTTAAAGAGCCACGATAAAATAGTGGTCCAATAATTCGATTTTCTAACATCCCACACCAAACATTAAGTGAGCTCCAACCTTGAAACTTTATCATTTCATATCTATGAGGGTTAACTGCTGCCCAGTATCTTGTATTTTTCCGATTGTATACCCCCGATGTTGTAAATGACGCTTCGTCACTCCATAGAATTTTATTATATAAATTATAATCTTCGTCTTGCTCTCTCATCAGCATTGAAGCAACAAATCGAAATCGCAGTTCTTTTTGAAGCTGTGTTAAGTATTGAACGGGAAGGATGCAATATGGTTTTAGACCACATTTTTTTAAAGTTCTGTGAACTGTTCCATAGCTTACTCTCCGGAGCCCTGGACCATACCTTACTTCTCGTACCGCTTGCGGAATAGAACTCTTCGGATTTATAGTAAAATATTGAATAATAGCTCGATCCCTTATATTCCGTCTTTTCATCTTTCTTGGCTTATCTTTCAATGTCTTACTTTCTTCAAATAGGGTCTTAATTCTGAGAATTGTATCCACTGAAATGTGTCTCTGGAAACTCTCAAAAAATGTTCTTTGTGTTTGTCGAGCATTCTCTCCACTTTTGTAATATAATTTTATTACACTTAGCCGTTCTTCTAAAGAATATTTCATTATTTGTAATTAATTCGTGAAAAATATATAGAAATTTGACACTTGATTATTTTGTCTAACTGACGGACGCTTTAAAGCAGGTTAAAGGGTTAACAGGTGAAACGGGTATCCATCTATCAGGTATTAATCGTACGGTAGACGAACATTTTCCGAATTTAAAACTGAAGAAAAAAGGCGTTTTTGAATTAAAAATCCAACATTTTAGATCAAAATTTATATGAGAAATCGGATAAGCTCATTAAAAATACGGCATCCCATTTAAAAAAATATCAAAGTGACCCCTAGTACTTTTGTTTGATGTTCAATTGTTTTTTGCTGAAGATATTCGAATTCGCGGGAGAAAATGACTTAAGATTGCTATTTCAGTTTTTTTATAAAAGTACAGGAAAAGTCAAAAAATCGCCTTGTCTAGTCTTGGTTGGATAACCCTGTACAAGCATCATCACCTTACAACTACTGGTTAATGGTACTAGATGCGTATATTATGTGAATTGTTTAAAATAATGTAGTCATGTGTCTTGTTTTTGTTTAAAATAATTTTAATTAATGTTCTTACTGTTTGTCAGGTCTGATGCTGTTTTTATAAAAGATGTAACCTACAAACAAAGTTAACAAACATTTATGGTGACAAGGCTTAGTATCTTTTTCCTACTAAGCTATTAAATACTCTTTGAGAAAAACTCTTCCAAAATAATTTCAGTTTCAGTTTTCCCATTATCAATTTTTGAGATGTAGGCTGGGCCGAAAAAGTGAAAAATTGGAAATTGCAAATGGTATATTTGCCAATATCTGACTATACATCTAAAAGTAATTTGTGGAAAATTTTATTAAAATCCGTAAATGTTTCGCCGCGCCCCTGTGACCTTGAAAATTAGTAAAAAGGCCGATTTTTCAATATTTAATATTTTTTAAATCCAAAATTATAATTTTTTTGTGACTTCTTGTGGATGTGGGAATGTGTATAAAAATAATTTTTTCAATAAAATATTTTTCTGTTGGATGAAAATTACAAATTTGTCCTCAAAATCTTCATTTACACGTAATTTAACGTTTTCAGAGACAAATTTGTAATTTCCATCCAACAGAAAAATATTTTATTAAAAAAATTATTTTTATACACATTCCCACATCCACAAGAGTCACAAAAAAATTATAATTTTGGATTTAAAAAATATTAAATATTGAAAAATCGGCCTTTTTACTAATTTTCAAGGTCACAGGGGCGCGGCGAAACATTTACGGATTTTAATAAAATTTTCCACAAATTACTTTTAGATGTATAGTCAGATATTGGCAAATATACCATTTGCAATTTCCAATTTTTCACTTTTTCGGCCCAGCCTAATATACAGGGTCGAACATACACACAAAAACAAGCATTGAAAATATCAATTTTTATTTAATTTATTTTAATAAATACAAGATCATTTACAGATACAATATAGATTACTTAATACTATACGGATTGTTTTGGATAATGGGCCTTTTCAATAAATTTTGATTTTTATCAATCGCACAGAGGAAAAAAGAATTCTCAGAAAATAATTTTTAAAAAAATACGCTCTCTAATAAACACTCCCGAAACTAACGTCACAACACAAATCGACCAATCGCAGGTATTGGGGATGAAGGTCGACCATCTGGCATCTACCTGAATGATATCTCGAGTACGTTTCCTCTTCTTTTCTATTTAACTTATAGAAACAAGGATACCATTTTAGTCGGTGGCGCTTGCCAAATAAAATACTCGTGCTGATAATATAATGACGTTACCAAGTACTTGATCTCATGTTTTCAAACTGCATGTTTTCGCAAATCTCAAATATGCGTTGCTTAAATAAGAGCAGTATCAGTTATGCCGTTAAGAAATTTGAATTATTTGGGGTTAGAAAATTTCAAAAACCTATCGAAATGTGCAGGCAACTTTGATACAAGTTATATTTATAATTGGGACGTGAAAGAAAAATGTTTGAACGTCGAAATAATTCAATAGTAACAAAATAAATAATTTAAAATATAGGTCAAATACTGAGCACCCAAAAATGGAAATTTTGTTTTATAAAAGGAGGGTTGCCACATCTCCCTAATTCCGAACACTGTATAGCATTAATTAGCTTAATTATACATAAGGTACACCCAGTACCTATAGTGTCCTTTAGGTTAGGTTAGGTATAACTTTTCTATTAAGATAAGTAAAATATTGTATATTGTATAAATACACCAGACTTTGTGTAATTTTTTACTTTATACATATTATATAACATTTTTTACTTATACAGGGTGTTCCTTAATGACGTGCTAATATTGTTGGGTGTGATTCCTCAAGTCATTTTATGAAGAAAAGTTCATATAAACATTATGTCCTAAACGGCTTAAATTTTTTGCCATAGGGTGTTGAATTTTTTCTTTTTTAATGCATTTTTTGTAATATCTCCGAAAGTACCTACTTTAGATAATATTTTCAATTTTGGCATGTGCTAATAGGACATAAAACCACATGTTTAAGTTATAAAAGTTATTTTTTTGTCCCACCAGTGGCGTCCCTGCAAACATGTCCTCTGATATTTTTTAGAAAAAAACTGGTACGCCACTGACATTTTTCCATGTGGATATTATTTCTGATTAGCCTGATCAATTCTCACAGGCACACCGTTCTTAATTAAAATAATTAAATTAAATTAGCTCTACTATTTATTATTATTAACATTGATAATGCAAAATTTTGTTTTATAAAAATTACTGGAAATGACCACCTTCACTTAGTAGGCATGCTTTCGCCCGTTTTCGCATCGAATAGCGCACTCGTTCAAACATTCCAGGCGAATCCCGTATTGTTTCACAGAAGGCAATTATTCGCTAGGTACCTTAAAAGTGTTAATGGGAGTTTTATACACTAGCGTTTTAAGATGACCCCACAAGAAAAAATACAAACTATTGAAATCAGGGGATCTTGCTGGCCATTGTTGAGCTCCTCCGCGATCTATCCAACGATTCGGATTAACTGCATCTAAATGGTCGCGAACGATTACACTGAAATTAGCAGGAGCTCCATCATGCATGATTCCTTAGCGTATATGGTACATCTTAAAGTAACACAGGTAGTTGTTCTTGGAGGAAATGCAGATAAGACTGCCCGTTATAGTCCAAGATCCCAGAGCGATCAGACATAACTTATTTTCACACGAATGAAACCTTAAGTTTTCAGTAGCGTCTCGTGTGCCTTGAATACCTACGCGCTTGTGGAACTTGCCGAGTGACACCTGGGCAGGTACCAGGTGAGAAAGGTAACTAAAAATAAGAATTATTTAACTTAAATTCACATGGCTGATTTTTATATATATCATGTAGAATATTATTTTAAAGTAATATCATAAGTGTCGGACACTTTTGATGGACCAGAGCTTTTGTCAGACGCTTTTAAGCTACCCAAAAAATAAATGAACTTTACTTATTTTTACATGTCTGATTTTTGAATATGTTATTGAAGTATTTATTTAAAAGTTATATTCAATCAGTCAGACAAATTTGAGTGACCAAACATCTCGTAAGACAAAAATTATTCTGCCAGAAGTAAGAGGGCGAGAGCACTATGCGGATGCGCCTCAAAGGAAAAAAATTAAATGTACTAAGAATACTTACTGTTTTCAATCTGAGATTTTTGCATCTTCATTTCAACAAAATTAATTGTAACATTAAAGAAATAATTAATAAATATTAAAGTAAGTAAGTTTATTGCATATATTTGGGGTTATCATTTTTTATTCGTCATAATCATGAAGACAATCATTTGAGTTTTCATCGTTCATCCAATCACGGTACTGTCCGTCCGAGTCATCATCCTCATCGTCGTCAGATATGTTGTTGCTGGCAGCTTCATCTCCAAAAAACAATTTTTCCTACAGACGTGTGTAAAAATCAATTTTCCGCACTGATATCCGTGCGGAAAATAAGTTTTTCCACACTAGTGTGGAAAAATTTTCCGGCACGATTATGTCAAAAATCCGTGCGGAAAATTGGTTTTTCCACACTAGTGCGGAAAATTTTTTCGGCACGATTATGTCAATATCAATAAATATATCAATTATAACTTGTAGTTATTACTTTTTTTCTCAGAATTAGTTACGGTTACATATGTATGTATGTGATTGTTATAGTTAATTAAGAATTATTAAATTTCTTTGAAATATGTGTTACTTATTTCCACACGTCTGTAGAAAAACGATTGTACCTAACACGTGCGAAAAATGTTTTCCTTGCACTCGGCTGCTTCACCGAACTCCGCTACGCGTCGTTCGGTGAACGGCAGACTCGTGCGGAAAAATTCATTTTCCGCACTTGTTAGATTAGCTATTAAGTATTAAAAACCTAAAATTACAAATATATTAAATTTTAAACTTGAAGTTAAAGTAAAGTACCTGATCTTGGAAGAGATTCACTAACTTCTCCTGGTAATTGGTCACCATCAAACCAATGAAAGTTAAACTGGTTTTCTTCTAATCTCCAACCATTGTGTTCAGGAGTAAAAATGGTTGGTTTTTTTTCATTAGCATGATTCCATATGCTTGAGATGTAATTAGCTCGCAGAAATTGTAGAAATAACTCAGTTTTACATGGTGGTAAATTACTTGCATCAAAATTTTTCAAAGATTTGGGATTAAAATCTTCATTGACATTTGATACGCTGTAGTTATTTATAAACAACTGAAGCCGGGCAATATCAACGTCGAGTATACCAGGAACACTATGGACGTCTCACTCACTCTGAAACGCATGCATAGTGCTCTCGCCCTCTTACTTCTGGCTGAATAATTTTTGTCTTACGGGATGTTTGGTCACTCAAATTTGTCTGACTGATTGAATATAACTTTTAAATAAATACTTCAATAACATATTCAAAAATCAGACATGTAAAAATAAGTAAAGTTCATTTATTTTTTGGGTAGCTTAAAAGCGTCTGACAAACGCTCTGGTCCATCAAAAGTGTCTGACACTTATGATATTACTTTAAAATAAGATTCTACATGATATATAGAAAAATCAGCCATGTGAATTTAAGTTAAATAATTCTTATTTTTAGTTACCTTTCTCACCTGGTACCTGCCCAGGTGTCACTCGGCAAGTTCCACAAGCGCGTAGGTATTCAAGGCACACGAGACGCTACTGAAAACTTAAGGTTTCATTCGTGTGAAAATAAGTTATGTCTGATCGCTCTGGGATCTTACTCTATTAAGGCGTTAATTATATTTTTAAGAACGTCACCGTTCCAGGATAACTAGATATGTGATCAAAAATTATTCGTCAATACTGCAAAATGAAGCTAATTTTATTTTATTATTTTAATTAAGAACAGTGTGCCTGAGGAGAAAACGCAAAAGACATTTTTATGTAGAATTAATCAGGCTAATCAGAAATAATATCCACATGGAAAAATGTCAGTGACGTACCCCTTTTTTCTAAAAAATATCAGACATGTTTGCAGGGACGCCACTGGTGGGATAAAAAAATAACTTTTATAACTTAAACATGTGGTTTTATGTCCTATTAGCACATGCCAAAATTGAAAATATTATCTAAAGTAGGTACTTTCGGAGACCTATTACAAAAAACGCATTAAAAAAGAAAAAATTCAACACCCTGTAGCAAAAAAATTAAGCCGTTTAGGACATAATGTTTATATGAACTTTTCTTCATTAAATGACTTGAGGAAACACACCCTAAAGTATTAGCACGTCATAAAGGAACACCCTGTATATACAGAGATCAGCATAAAGTAAGCCACATTTGGGATTCAATTTTATTGATGGAATACAGCGTTAATTTTATTTACAAATGAAACATCGTACTTAACGCGCAATAGATGAAAAGTTATGGCGTTATTTATTGATAAAACAGAAGTAAATTTGACATATGCACTAAACTTACCAATGGAAAACGCTATGAACAACCCTGACAACATAAAAGAGTTTCGCCGCCCAGATAAGGCAAGTTTTGCGGCTGTGCATGTTTCGCGTTCAATGCTGCGTTGCCATATTATAATTTTACGTTCGCGGGGTAGTACGAAAGCTTCCAAAATGCCACGTTTTTTTAAATACTGACGGCTGCATTCGTTTTCAGTGAGCGCAAGGTTTGGCAACCTATTGTACCGTAATTAAATTGGATAAACTAATAATATTAAATTTATAATAGCAAATTATGATCGATGAAATGTTTGTTATTGGAAATAGGAGAGTTTATTAACCTAAACTGCTTTATTCTACTCACCGTTCAATTTAAATAATAAACATCAAGAAAATTTTGTCTCTGTAAGCTAACGCGTGAGCTTGCTACGGCCCACTACTGAACTGGAAACGTTTAGGAATAAACCCGTATCAGCTGCTTATGTCATATATGGGTGACGACTGTCGAAACGCTTCGTTTTTAGAAAAAGTTGAGTATACTTTAATTTATGTGGGTGTAGTGATTTTTAATTTAATTTGAAGTTTAATTCGAAAACTTCATTCTTATTTATATTTCTAGTAAGGTATGAAACATGTTTTGCATCCATATTTAGTTTTTTAAAATATTCATAATAACACTAAAAGAATAATGACACATAATTTATAAGAAAATTGTTTTTTCTTCTCCCAAGGTTCTTTTGTTATGTCTCTCATTATGCTATTAGTCGTAGAATTATTTGTGCCTCGTTTTAGTTATATACTCAAGTAAATTTCATACTCTAAACTTATAAGTAAAAGAAAATGATATATTATTATATCACTAGCAGTCCATGTCAAACCATAATTTACTAATCAAGATCTGGGTAAATATTTCAAAATAAACATTATATGAAGGCTTGTTTAAACAATATATGTGCCACAGGGCTAGTTATAGTATGAATTATTTAGGTACCGTGAAACGGGGCTACTTGATACACTTTTTCAACTTTTAGGTCCTACCTCGTTGCAACAAAGCTACGTTCATCGAAACTAAAATTATTTTAGATTACTTTGGGGTAAGGGCTATCAGGTGTAACACTGAAAAAAAAATCTAGCCCTCGCCATACTGGAGAAAAAAAATTTAAAACACATTTTTTCAAGAAGCCCGCCCCGTGATGGGGCTAAATGAAATTTGTTTGAAAATCGCATCTAAAATGCCAGTATACTCACAATTAAGGCTACTTGAAACGCAAATTGCCTTTTAATAAAACCCGCAGTTAGTAATTTAATTTAAAAAATATGGGATTTATGGCAAAAATAATTTTATTTACGTTTTAAAAAAATACCTATTGCAAAAACAACAAAATATTGAAAAAATCAACCACTTTTTACAAACTAAGAGAAAACTCTAAAAAATACGATTTTGTGTGCAAGCCGGGGCAAGCCCCTTACTTTTCGATATAAAGTTATATAGGAAATATCGAATTGTTCACTTAAATCTATTAGTTGCCACCCTGTCTATATAATTGTACCGCACCACGCTGGAGTGATTCTTCATCTTAGTCTCGATATTTTCGATTTCCTGGCTTTCTTTTGTAAAATCGCACCATTTTCAAGTAGCCCCTGAAATGGCAATAAAAAATAAAATGTTACACCACTGGCTAAACACGAAATATATGTTTTAAGGTTATGGTGTCAAAGGAAATACCAGTCTCTTTCGAAAGAAAAATGTGGCTGTATTATATAACTCATATGTGTCTTTGTGTAATATGATGTATCCATTATATATAAAAAATATATAAAAGATACTTTTTTTTAACGCTACAAAATCACTACTAACCAGCAAAAAAAACTTCCCGCGTATAATCAAACCTACCAACTAACAGGTGTCGACACGCTCGCCTTACATGCGCCTTTTATATTTCTCACCCGTTCTCGGTGGCACGTGACTTCAACAGTATAGCGGCTGAAATTATCAAGTTACCTCCGCGTTTTCAAGTAGCCCCGTTTTACGGTACATATTCTTTTATAGACCTCACACAGTATTTTACAATAATTGTTTTACATAGTATTATATTATACACTGTTAATGTAAAGTGAATTTTTTTATTAGGTTGCAGTTTTCAAAATTGAAATAAATACATGCAAATTTTAGTAATAGTTCTTGTGGATAATCCCCACCCTTGTATTGTAGCTATAAAGTCCTAGAATTAAACTATATAAGACTGTCAAATGCATTTTCAAATAAGATCACAAATCGTATTTTGTAACTGTCTTTACTTTTATATACCTATATGCTGCCTTTCAATAAAACGACTGTGTAAATGTAGATGTCTTTAATTTATTGTACAAGGGCATTATCAATTAGATAAATTCCCCATTCAAGTGATAGGTATGAGGTAGGTATAGTTGACAAAAGTTTCTGCGTCTGCTTAAAAAAAAGCGCTCATTAAAATGGAAAAAAAAATGTAGAGTCGTCTTCGACTCGGGATAATTTTCTATCAACAAAATCATTCGTGACCTTAAAAAAAATTATCGGTAATAATTCTGCTGCTAGGGAGATTATAAGTGAATATTAACATTTTAAGTATTATTTTTACTTACCTTGTATTTTAATTAGTTATATTTGACAATTACATTTTTAGATGTTGTTATTAGTAGAGAATCCCGCATAAACAATTGTTTTTGGGATTTTAATTGGAATAAATAAAATAAAATAAATAACAAGGTGCTCAAAAGTAAGGTACTTTTATTTTTTGTTTGAGATAAAATTTTCATTTGGAATATGTAGTTGTTTAGAATTGAAAGTTATGTCCGAACACGAAGTCACGGCCCTCTATTCAAAAAAACGAAAAGTATACTTGGTTCTTTTGTGTAGTATAGGGACCAGATCAAAGAGATTAAATTATTTTTAATGTTTACTGTAAGAATATTGGTCAAACTTTAAATTTGTCGTCATTTCTAATTTTTCTTAATAGTCTAATGCATGTATGCTCCGTTTTAACGTTAAGTTCAGCTTTATAAAGTCATACTTAAAGTTAAGATAATCTTTTTTATGCATCGCATCTAGATTAAGTTGTCTTTGTTAAGGAAACAATACATTTGTCAACGTTGAGAAATTTTCTTTATTTTACTGTTTTCTACACTGATATGTCACGAAGCTTTTCTGTGCTTATACCCTTTATTTTTCTGTGGCTTATCCACCCAACTTCACATTTACCGCGCCCTTGCGATTTGAACAGGCGAATTTGATTAAAATCAAAAGTTTATTGTTGTTATTCCTTTTTATTTCAACAAAATGGGTGAAAATGACGAGAAAAAACGCAAACGGAAATTAGCTATTTAAGATATTATTATGTAAAAGTATGCCTAAAGAATTATCGGTGTACTTACAAATCATTATTAAATTCTTATAAATGTTAAATTTCTTATAACGTTGCACTTGTAAAACCGTGTTCTTTCGTAAGCGAAATCGACGGAAAAACGATAAATTGTCCAGAGTATAACAAAATACTCTTCTCTATCGCAGTGGCGGATTTAGGGGAGGGGCGACGGGGCTTTCGCCCCCCCCCCCCCTGAGCCTTCTTAACCACACCTAAAGTCAAATACGTCATTCGCGAATTCCTGTAAAATAAATATAAGAAAAACCTTAATTTCAACTTCACATAATTAATAATAGTAATAATAGAATATTTTATAAAACAAGCCAGCCAATGATATAAATAAATTTATTGTCATGTTTTAAAAATAAAAGAAAAGATTAACACTGTTATTTTATGATAAATGCATATGGCTTAACTGGTAGCAGCGGCGGATTTAGGGGGGGGGGGGGGGGGCTGTAAGGACTGTAGCCCAGGGCGGCAAATATTAAGGGGCGGCATTTACAACATTAAAATTAAAACAAACCAAACACGCAGACCTTCGCAGAAACTTCAATATAAGCAGCTTTTCAATGATAATTTAGATACTACAAAAGGCCAGATTGAGCTAAGATTTTCAGATTAGCATGAATTAGGTACAATTTTTTGACTTAATGAATAAAAATATTTTTTTAAGTTTTTCAGAAAATTTCCCAAATAATCTTTCAGATAGTTTATGTCTAAGGTACAACTTTATAAAAAAAGAGTTTTTAGTTTAACTTATTTTTAACAGTTTTTATAGTGAATTTTGGAGAAATTTTGGCCGTCGTCAAGAAAATTTTTCTCCCGACACTATCCTGCTCGTCTCTTTGTAGGTAGGTAGATATTACAGTTTTTAGTTTAACTTATTTTTAACATTTCTTTTCAGTGAATTTTTGATTTTGGGCGTGGTCGCGAAAATTTTTCTCCTTTCTAAAACTTAGTCGCCCCCCCCCCTCAGCAAAATCCTGGATCCGCTACTGCTCTATCGTATTGTCTGCGTGGGAAACCCATTTCAATTATATGATATCAAATCGTCTGCTTCCAAGAAGATAGCGTCTTCCACTTCCATATTTTTTTAAAGGTTGAAGCAAAACAGTTTAGTATTTTTATTCAAGCAAAATCTTTTGCAGAAATACGAAAATTCTTAAAGGTTAATGTTATTTCTTGTCAGATAATGACAGTAATAACATAAGTCATACAATAAGAACAACTTAATTTCTTAAGTCCAAGATTTTAATAACTTAAAATTAAGAACGACTTTTGCTTGTTTTGTTGTTCGTGCATAAGAATTTTGTGACTTAAGTCGAAAAGTTCCACTAAGTAAGAAATTATGCTAACGGTGCATACGGCCATAAGATCCGATCATAGAACGACCTTCACCCATCGCGTTACGGGATGAAACATGTTTTTATATAAAATTTAATATGTCAAAAAATATATTTCGTGAAGGTTGCCTGAAAATTTTGGTGCTTAAAAATTAAAAAATGATTTTTTTTAAACGTTTAGGTTAGGTTCTATCATATTTGACATAAATTGTGTGCAATATATGTCAAATATGACAGAACCTAACCTAAATGCGTTAAAAACTTTGCTTGGTATTTACTACAGGGTGGCCCATATTAGTGCGACAAAGGTCAATATCTCCTGTACCACTACAATAGCGGAAAACCATGACGTGGAATGTTTAAAAAAAAAATCATTTTTTAATTTTTAATTAAAAATAATTTGCACCAAAATTTTCAGGCAACCTTCACGAAATATATTTTTTGACATATTAAATTTTATATAAAAACATGTTTCATCCCGTAACGCGATGGGTGAAGGTCGTTCTATGGTCGGATCCTCTACTATAAACCATTCAAAAGTTATGAAAAATTCGTTTATTTTTGTAGCAGTTATGTTTAAACTAAAGTTAATTTTAGACAATATAGGTATTCAGGATCTTCTTTAATGAGCAACGTTTAAATACTTAATTGAATCTCTCTCATGTTTTTTTTTTCTCTATTTTAATGAGCGCTTTTTTGTACAGGATTATCCAACCAAGACTAGACAAGGCGATTTTTTGACTTTTCCTGTACTTTTATAAAAAAAACTGAAATAGCCATCTTAAGTCATTTTCTCCCGCGAATTCGAATATCTTCAGCAAAAAACAATTGAACATCAAACAAAAGTACTAGGGGTCACTTTGATATTTTTTTAAATGGAACACCCTGTATATTTTTACATTTTTAAATTCCACATAAAATTATAATTATTTTTTATTAAATGCACTATTAGTCTATACTTCATAGTTTCCGAGATATTGACTCTCGAATAGTGACATTTTTGAACTTTGACAGCTTATAACTTTCTAACAGTACGTCTTAGAGCAAAACGGCTTACATGTCCCTATCTTCAATTTTTATTATCTTTCCAAAAAAATCAAGTTCCAGTTAAACCGGAACAACTATATTTCCTTCTTTCGAGTTACATCCGGTTTAACCGGAAGTTGATTTTTTTGGGAAGATAATAAAATTTAAAGATAGAAACATGTAAGCCGTTTTGCTCTAAGACGTACTGTTAGAAAGTTATAAGCTGTCAAAGTTCAAAAATGTCACTATTCGAGAGTCAATATCTCGGAAACTATGAAGTAGGTATAGACTAATAGTGCATTTAATAAAAAATAATTATAATTTTATGTGGAATTTAAAAATGTAAAAATATACAGGGTGTTCCATTTAAAAAAATATCAAAGTGACCCCTAGTACTTTTGTTTGATGTTCAATTGTTTTTTGCTGAAGATATTCGAATTCGCGGGAGAAAATGACTTAAGATGGCTATTTCAGTTTTTTTTAATAAAGTACAGGAAAAGTCAAAAAATCGCCTTGTCCAGTCTTGGTTGGATAACCCTGTACCTACGCTTTAGTATAAGCGGACTCACAAACTTTTATCAAGATTAAAGAATAAATACTAAATACCAATATTAAATGCTCTATTAATTTACATTAAATGCCAAGAAATGCTTTATAGTAAACATTTTGGTATTGAGGGAACAGGAATTTTAAAGATATAACTTCAAATTTAAATTAATAGAAACATAAGAAAAAGTATAAATTTTTTTATTTAATTTATAAAAAGCTTTTAATTCCATTTGTACAATAAATATTTGTTTAACTTTGCTTTAACAGTTTAGTTATAATAATATATACAATCGATTAAAATATCCTGTCATTTTATCCATATAATTCGTACATCAGTTTTTTCTTTTCGTAAGTAGCCTTGTATTGCAAGTACGATTCAAGAATGTCATCATACTCCTTACAGGATACATCTGCATACTTTTTCTTTAAATCTTTCAACTGTTCAATTTCCAGATTTAATTGGTTTTGCTGCTCTTTCATGTCTTTAATTACCTCCGAGTGTGCTTTAAGAGAATTGCTGGATTCCATGAAAATATCTAACCTGCATTTTACCTTTGCAAGCTGGGACTTTA
The DNA here is from genome assembly GCA_963969555.1 of Polydrusus pterygomalis. Lineage (NCBI taxonomy): Eukaryota > Metazoa > Arthropoda > Insecta > Coleoptera > Curculionidae > Polydrusus > Polydrusus pterygomalis. The sequence goes on along the minus strand of OZ018380.1, from coordinate 42,139,379 downwards.
AATGATTTATTTTAGACCGAAGGTTGCAATCTACAATTTTCTGTTCTGTTACTTCTGGAACAGTTTTAAGCCTTATATTTTTTAATTCTTCTAAAATTTCTAATAGTTCTATCTGATTGTTTACAAAACATTCTTGTTCTAGGGCTAGGTTGTTTCTAAATTTCAATAGAACTGCGTCTTCTTGAGTTAATTCTAGTGGAAATTTGCTTTTCTCCATACTAATTTCCTTAATGTCTTTACCAAATATTGAAATACACTCATTTTTAAACTTTAAACTTTTATTTTCCAACTTTGACTTTAGAGAATCGAGAAGTTTATTGCTTTCAACATAAGATATTCCTGTACTATCTACAGCAATGTCCAAAACTGTGTTGAAAGATGCTTCGGTTTCATCAGTATTAAGTCTTGTTTGTGACACATTTGCCTCCAATATTACATTTTTAATTTTACTTTTGAGATCGTCATCTAGATTATTTTTATCTTCTAGGCATTCCTCAATGCTTTCCAAAATGATTTTGTATTTCCTATTTTTTTCGCATTCGATTTTCAAAAATTCTGTATAATCCTTCACTTCTTGAGCTTGGGCATTGTTGGATTTAACAGGAATTTCCAAGAAATCTGTATTATATGTTTCCACAACATTGGACATATTTTTGCTTTCATTTGATTTTTGTATGTTTTATTACATAGAGAAATAAACAAATAGGGGGCAAACTGTCATGTCCTCTATCTTGTCTGTCTTCCTAGCACCATCAATACAGAACAGACAGAACAAAACAGGCAAACAAAACACTGACACTTTCCGTTTTCCGTTGGTCGTTCTTTCAACTTTGACTTTTGAGACTTTTAAAATATTTGATGTGATCGGCAATACAGTTACCTATATTTTTGATTATTGCTCGAGGAAGGGTCACTGCCACAAAACACCAACTGGGTCACTGCTGTCTATGGCACAGAGATAGGTTTCCCATTATTGATTATTGTTGAACCTAGGAGATCTTGTCGTTCGGGATTGCAGTTAAGTGGAGTGGAGTAAAAGTCGATTTTGTATGGTGAGTTCAGGGTGTTATGAGTAAATCTTTTACGATGAACGCTTTACGCCAAAAATGCAAAGCCATACGCATGCCCACTCCAAAGCACCTCTCAGCGAGTGGGACTTTTGGAGTAAAAACTTTTTTTCGATACCCGAACGCCAGCGAAATAAATTACTATTTTTGCACCGAATGTAATACTCGAATGGACGGAGTACGGAGTGCATTTAGCTACCTTCACAGTGAAGAAGGTGAAAGAAGTGGCAATATCTCAAACGCACCTAGCGGAAATCGCACCAAAAATAGCATTTTCAGTGGCCTAGCTGTAACATTAGGTACTTTTCTTTTGCTTCTTTTAAACGGCAAAGTATATAGCATAGTAACTTTTAAATAGCAAAGCAAAGCATAGTAAGGATTTTTTCCTCCTCCCTTGCCACGGTTAAGTATGCCCCTGTATATTTCTCATACGATTACACGAAGTAGTTTGCGAAGGGTTAATTTATTAATGCCCACTTGCACCAAAATAAACTTAAGTTTTTCTTAGTTAAGAGTATCTTAGATTCTAAGTTAAACTTAAAATATTCTGTTTTGCACCAACCATATTTCAAAGAAACCTAACTAAGTTTCAAAAAAAGCGACAACACTCCCAGTAAACACGACATGAAAGCTCCGGAGGTGGACAGAAGGCGCATTGCCGAAACGTCGGTGTCGGGCCGCCAGCTACAATATCGGCGGCATGGAGGTAGGGCATGACCGCTCGGCCGCCGGGCGGCTTAATAGCTACATAACGAACCTGGTTGTGCGGTACAAACGCTACTTTTTACCACTGAGCCGCGGGCTGAACAGATTTGGTTAGCGCGCGGCATCTCGACGAGACCGCGGACGGTTCGCTGGCATTTAAATACCAGCGAGGGACCGCGCATGGTTAGAGGGAAGTCTTACCATTAAAACTCACCGTAAAGTAGAAAACAACAGTTTTATTGTTTAACAAACCCTGCAAATATAAGACGTTATTCTGATTCATTTACACATAACTTTTTATTATTTTTTTTTGCGACTCATCCTTCTCTGTCGGAAGCATTTTTATCCAGTTTCTAATGGTCAGAACAATATATGAATTTGTTGTATTGGACGCTATTGGATTTCTTCGTACAGCACCTAAAAACCATTTGGTTTGGTTAAGTTTATATAAGTACTATAAAATACTGCATACAAAGAATAGCCAAGCATGCACTATTTTTTTTTGTTTTAACACTTTCAACTTTACATATTATGAGAGTAACAGAGGTATAAAAAAATGTACATAAAATTATATAGGTATGAAACTTAACTCACTGTTTTGTTCTCTGGTACTGAATTATCTGTCTGAGGGGTGTCTTTTTATCTTGGAAATCAGTAAAAGTTCGTCTAATGATGAATCCTGTATTCTGCCTACAGGCACTGAATCTTCTTGAGAAATGTAGCTTTTATAATAATAAAGGAACGCCTCGTGCTCGTGGAAAAATAATTTTAATGTTCTGTCTACCGTCATTCACCTGTCAAGTGTCAGTTCTTTCGCAGAAGCACAACGGCGCGAATTTCAAAAATACGCGGCTGGCTTGCGATTAGCCGTAGCCAAACAAGTAAAACGAGGAATGTAGTAGTAAGCTACCCGCGCGCGGGTGGTACACAGCACGTCGACTCTTTTGTCACAACCGGCGAGTTATCTTCTAACCGTGTCCGATTCGAAAGATAAGGTCCGTTTCTCATGTGCTGCGCTACTACCACCATCGGGTGGCAGACTATTAGCCGTGGTAGTTCGACGCATGGAAGGTAACGCGATAGCCACAAGCGGCCAATAATCGGCAACAAGAGCCGTCGATTTCCCGTCAGTGCCGGAAGGCGGCCGAACTTTTACCGCCAGCTTTGGTTTACTGGGCTGCTTTTTAACATATAATTCCTTGGTAATAGACAAACGTAACACCATTATTTTGTTAAATGAAATGAAATAGAAACAATAAGACGTGTCTTTAGTTTTCACTGGCTATGCGTAAACATATAGCATACAATACCTGAAAAGTGTGCAGCAGTTCAAATCAGAAATGCGATGCGATTTCCCGAAGAACAACATGGATAGTTGGTTTCGAACAAACCCTATAAATTTTCTTTGGTTGGTTTGGTTAAAGCGGAATCTTTTAAAAAATGTCATATTGTCCGTGTCTTCAAAGTAGTTCGTCCTAGGAGGAAAGTATTTATTTAAAATCATTATTATGTTATATAAGTAGGTATACCTTTAATTAAAAATATTGCAAAATTTATTATAATACAAACATGTTTTATAAGTACCTATACATTTTACCTATTATAGCTTTCTAGGAAATCCATCCAAGTCGTCGTTAAATGTATCCATCTTCCCCAAATATCAAAAATTAGTATTTTTATTACAGTTCGATTGAGGTTAGGAATAAGTTAAGAATGCTTTAAGGGCTCGAAAACGGCTACTTAAATTTAAGAAATCTTAAGCGATCTTAAAGCCTTTCTTAAGTGCTGATGCAAGGCAATTTTACATCTTAAGAGCTAAGAGTGACTTATGGTAAGGCCACACGGGCGGAAAAGGCGAAGAAGCGGAACCTAAATAAGCTATGCGATTGGCCAGCAGTCGGCCATCTCTAAGAAATGACAGTTACGCCGATGATCCGCCAAAAGTTGGTTTTGTTTAACTTTTTGGGGAATTGTTAGGTTAGTTTGTTGTTTACAAGTTGTGTTTATTATATATATTAAATTATTGCTGACACCATGCAACTGTCTTTGATCTTCTGTAAGGATATCGCTGACCCAGCACTTCCTTTGTGCTTTTTCTTTTTCGGTTTCTTTAGTCTTTAAATACAATTGATAGATTTGCGAATATCTTCCGCCGAAAAGCCTTTCCGGTTATGTTATTGCATTTTTTGTATTTAACTACGAGTGCACCTATAGCTAATAAAAGCGTGTCGCTATTTAAAGAGTTCATAATTAACAGATTGAGAGTTTTATTCTTTTAAATCACATCGACTCGACAAAGAGGGATTCGGCAAAATTACTAGATAGTGTGTGACAAATTCCCTGGCGTCGGTGATTGGCCTCGTTGCGGAAAAAGGCCGACGTAAAATAAATAAATAAAAAAAAAATCACATCGAGCTCAACTATATAGCTAACATAAAAAAATGTAAAAACAAGGTTATAGGTTCTATTTTTTTTAGGTTAGTTGTTTACCATACGCCCTAGTTTTTGAATTCGACGTGGAGACGTTCCGCTAAAAACAACGGATTTGCGCTTCTCCGCGATTTCCGCCCGTGTGGACGTACCATTAAGGTGTTCTTGTTTGGTGCAAGTGGGCATTAAAGCCATTTTTTGTTGTGAAGCGGTTTTAAACCGTATTTAAAATATATCGTTTTCTTGGTAAACGATGACGTCACTTACGTCGAGTATTTCATTGCTTTTAAAAATATCCCGGACCACGGTTTAAAACAGCGCCTATGGGTGGAGTTAAAAATCGAGATATGACAAGCTCCCAAAGTATCTAACCACACTCTTTATTCGCTACTATCTTTACTTTTTAAAAGTATTATTTTTTGTTTTGTTAAGTTTTGATCCAGTACCAGTAGTTCTTTTAATTTACACAGATACATTATTTCCGAAAAATGGAAATATATATAGAACCAGCTCCAATACGTCAACAAATGGGTTGTCAACTTTTCTCGGACATCCGTCATTCTTATATTAGGTTTGATATTCATTATTAGGGAATTATTGAAAATATAATTTTTACGTCAGCACTAATAAGGGAATGCCCTATTTTAATAAGGTCTTAACCTTATTGCTCTAAAAAATAAATACTTATTGGAACGCTTTCCTGTTTACGACAGCGTTATTCTTAACCTAATGTCTAATGACCTCCCATCCTTCAGGATTTGATAAGGGATTTTGTCCCACAAATTCTCTTATAAGAGCCAAATCGTCATTATAGGTAAACCTTAATCTGTTATAATGCATCCATCTGTTTTTTGGCCGAATAAAGGAAATAAGGAAACGTTATTTTACTTACGGTAACTAGTCGTAAATAGGGGAAGGCAGTATTTTATTATGGTTCCCATATTAAATATTTTTTAGTGCGCATGCTTAGCTGTCATTTTAAGAACGACCATAACAAGGCCTTCACCTCATAGCGTTTCCAATAATTCCCTATTCATTGCATGCTGTAGCGTTACTATATGGGTATTGTTAATATTGTTATCCAAACACAACAATAATTTATTTTTCTACTCATCTCCCAAAAAACGGTAACTACCGCACCAAAATATATCTTCCCTTTTTATAAACTACAAACATGGAACATAACCCTCTATCATTTCAACAAATCGTGTTTTTGTTTTTAAAAACTTTTATTTTCGTGATACTCTTGATTGATGACGTCAACAAAGAATACGGTTTAAAACATTCGTCAAATACGCTGAACAAGAAAAAATGCCTTCTTCTTTCTTGGGTTTTAACGTGTTAGTGCCGTTGAGCACTTTTACACACTTTGGGTTTTCTGACATTAAAAGACAATTGTCCTTTGGGGGGGGGGGGGGACGATAGTGTTTCGGTAGAGTGTAATTTTTTAAAAATAATTTTTTTTTTCCGAAGAAAGAATTATTTTTATTTTTACTTTTTGAAAATTGATCAAATTTTTCGGGTTTGATCAATTTTTGTTGTCATACAATCAAGCATGGCTTGACGATTAGGATGTTGTTTTTGTGTTTTTTATGTTATTGTATAATAGGAGCATTTATGCTCCTATTGCGGATTTTGAGCAGATTTGGGGCGGGATTTATGGGAAATGAATTTTGAATTAATTGATTTGGGTGAAACTGTTTTTTTCTAAAAAACTCAGTATGTCTTTTGTTTAGGAATTCTTAAATTGTTTCTACTTTAAGGTCGCGGTGGATCGCCGCTCCCCTAATGTAGTAGAGCGCGTTTGTGATGGCCCTTAGAATTTTATTTTGAAGTGTTTGAGGACGTTTTATTCGTGTTTTAGGTGCTTGACACCATGCTATACTTCCGTATAGTATGGAGGGGCGCACTACTTGTTTGTACAGTAGCGTCTTGTTTTTAAGTGACAGTTTGCTTTTGAGACCCAGGAGAGGATATAGGCGGCCAAATGCTTGCTTTCCGCTTTTGATTTTATTGTCAAAATGGGGGGCCCATGAGAGCTTTTTGTCAAGAGTGACACCGAGGTATTTTAGGGTGTTGCTCCAAGGTATTTCAGTGTTGTCTAGTTCAAGATTTTGGATATTGATGTTGTTTATTCTCTGGTTGGAAATGAGAATGGCTTGAGTTTTTTCAGCGTTAACTTTTATTTTCCATTTTTGAAAATAGTCAATCAGCGTGTTAATCTGATTTTGTAAACATCTTTGAATGTGTGCAAGGTTTTTATGGGTGCACGTCATGGCCGTATCGTCAGCAAAGATGTATTGCTCGACGAAAGGCGTTTTTGGCATGTCCGCTGTATACACAATGTATGAAACTGGGGCAATTGGGGAACCTTGGGGAACGCTCGCTTCAATGTCGCGTATGTCTGACCAAATGCCGTTTACACGGGTTTAGAATTTTCTATCTTTAAGGTATGAAATAATGAATTTTGTGAAATTTATGTTTATATTATAAACATAATGGAGTTTGTATGCAAGGCCGTCGTGCCAAACTTTGTCGAAAGCTTTGAAAATGTCTAGAGCTACCATGCCTGTGGAGGCCTGGTGCTGCAGACCGTCTGTGGCTGTGTCGATTAGTCTAGCAAGTTGGTCTTCGGTCGAATGACCGTGGCGAAAGCCAAACTGCTCATCTTGAATGATGTGGAGTTCGTTAAGAATGTCCCATAGTCGGGATAGAAAATTTTTTTTTGAGATTTTTGCTATGGACGAGATGAGACTTATGGGTCTCCAGTTTTCGGGGAAAGTGCGATTTTGATTAGGTTTTGCAATCAGTATTACAATCGCTGTTTTCCACGTGTCTGGATATACGTGGTTTTTAAACATGAAGTTTATGATCATTGCGATGTTATCAATGACGTTATCCGGCAGGTTTTTCAGCGCTGTGTTACTGACTGCGTCCTTACCCGGGGCTTTTTTGGGTTTGGTGATGTGAATTTGTGCTTTTACTTCCTCAGAATTTGTGGGGCGTATTTCGGAGGGGGCGGTTGGGGAAAAATTCTCGGGATTTCTGAGGCAAGTCTCCCTACATGGTTTTCCCAGTCGATGTCGTCATCAACTGAAGTGTTCAGGCGAAATTGGCTTTCAAGTGACTCGGCGAAGGCTTGAGCCTTCTCGTCGTCCGAGTAAACCATTCCGCCCGCGCCGTGCAGAGGGGGCACTTGGGTTGTTTTATTTTTGTTGAAGTGTTTTTGAATGTGCCAGAGTGAATTGTCTTCTGGACTTAGTGAGTTTAAGTGGATTTCCCACTTATAGTTACGAAACTCCAGAATCAGGGTTTTTATGTTATTTGTCAGGCGTGACGCTTCTCTATTGAATTGAGGGTTCAGGGTGGTTTTTGCTCTGCGACGAAGACGATTGCGCTCTCTGATCATTCTTTTTAGGAATGGCGGTAGGATGAACGGATTACAGTGCTCGTTTTGCACTGTTGTGTTTGCAGCTTGTACAGATGTATGTATGTCTGTTGTGAGTTTGTCGATTTCTGAATTTAATTGAACTATTGTATGTATTGTTTGTATTTCTGTTGTTTTGTCGTTCATCAGATGGTTTTTAAATTTTTTCCAATCAGTTTTAATGTGAAAATTGTTCAGAATTTCATCCTCCGCTACGCCTATGGCGAATGAAACAGGAGTATGGTCACAACTAAGCTCATGAAGAACTGTGGTGACTACATTGTAGTGAAAGTTTTTCGTTAGAGCCTTAACTAAGCAAGTAGATATTAGCTGAGTTCCTTTTACGTTACTTTTAAATAACAAAGCAAATATTTCTTCCTTGCCGCGGTTAACTATGCCCCTCTATATTTCTGATGCGATTATACGAAATTGTTTGCGAAGCGTTCCTTCAACAACTTAGCTCAGCAAAGATATTTACTTTGCTTAACTTAATTTCTCCTACCTCACCAAAAGCTTTCGTCACAGCATTTAAAAGTAATTAACAAAATAAAAACAGTTCAAAAAGTATTTAAAGCAGTTTGAATTTACTTGATTTTATTGGTTTTACATTTCAAGGTCGTTAGTCGTTGATAAAATGCCAAGAGTGTCTCTAATAGACAATTTACCTTGTGTCTCTTCAGTGCGGTTTTGTCATTCAATGAAACTTTATTGACAAATACCACAAAGATTGATGTGACTTATCACTAGAGGCCGGATCACTGAGTGCGAGAATTGGATAGCGTGACCGAGTATCTATTTTCTATAAAGCGTTTGGTTCTTTGGATCTTTGGTTCTAGCGGCGCCATTTTAAAAATGGCGGCTAATCAAAATCAACAAATCCTATCATACTTACGTTGTCAAATTTACGCCCAGGCTTGCCCGAGTCCCCGTGGGCGTAAATTTGACGTAAATTATTTAATTCTTTAATAAACTGTGAGCTTGACAAGGAAACTTCGGGCTTCGCTCAGCGCCATCTCACCGATTCCCGGATCCGTCAAAAATCGGTATCTGGCGGGATATCTGTCTTTGCCTTTGTCTACTCTTTAAGGCTGGATCCACATACATCCGTGATACGCATCCGTTGTGTACCACATGATTAATATGAACCAATGAAATTTTATTCCCTAAAATTTCATTAGTTCATATTAATCACGTGGTACAGAACGGATGCGTATCACGGATGTATGTGGATCCAGCCTAAGAACTTAGAGGGCCATGATATACATAGCTTAAAAAAAAAGAAGAGTTGAGTGGCAACGCCGATGTCGATGTCTTTTATTACCGGCATGTTTTTCTTCTGCAAAAGTAAAAATGCGTGGTGTTTCCCGTGCTGATGCTTTCCTATAAAATAGTGAAAATAGGTCTTTATCGTCATTTTTCATTTAAAATGCACTTATAAAAACTATAAATAGACTGATTTTTACCTTAGTTCAACAATGGAAACTTGTATTTTTGCACCCGTTTTGAGCGAGGAAGAATGGCAAATAGTACCCGCCGAAATCGGAAAAAAAATCTCCAAGTTCGTCAATGACAAATTTGACGAATTTATCACCACAAACGCCTTGCTAGAGACCAAAAGTGTTAATACAGGTATGTGCTATCAGAAGGTAAATATTTTTTCTTTCCATAAAGTTTTAACAATTCTCTTATCATTTTTGTCCTTAGAGAAGAGTTATGTACAACTCAAGGAGCAAAATGAAGCCCTCTCAAGTGAAAATGAAACTATTAAGGCTAGGTTGGAGGCTGCTGCAATCACCATCACGGAGCTTGATACCCAAGTCTCGAATAACTCTACAGAACTTATTAGACTTCAAGCCCAAGCTAACCAACTTGAGTCTGAAGCTGCGGAATATCGTCACCAGCGTAATCTCGCTGTAGATGAAAGAGATGAATATCTTAAAATGATGCAAAGACGAAATGTCGAGATTGAATGTATGCAGTTAGAAATAACAACCCTTACCAAGCAACTTAAGGATGCTGTTAACACAAAATGTGAGGCTCTTGCTCAAGCTGATGAGATAGCTTCTATGAAAATGACATTGGAATATAGAGAAAAACAGTTAGAGCAAAAAAGACCTTTATTAAATAGTCAAATTGAGAGTCTAACAGGTAAGACTATTTATTTTTATTTACTTATTCTTTATTTTTAATAATACTTATGCAATGTATTAACAACGTCTTTGAATATGTAACTATCTGTAAAAATTGATTACTTACCTACTTATTAAAGTTAAGTAATATTAAATAATTTATGACAGCACGATAAATATAACATTAAAAGTTACATAAATCAAGTGGCAAGGTATTCGGTAATACTGAAAACTAAGTTTTCAAAAGTAGCACGAGAAGAGTGTTAAGATTTACTTATATTTAGGAGTTTATAAAAACATAAATACATTGACTATCGTGTGTGTGTTCTGTGGCGCTGGTTGAAACTAAATGGCCAGCTTCCAGCTGCTATATTGAGGAATTTTAACTACACTTCGTTGTGTTCTGATTTTTAAAATGTTTGTACCAAATTAATTAAAGACTTTTTAATTATAATTTTATGACAAATTTTAAAGCATGCTTTGTCAATGAGAGTATGTTCTTGTGATAATAAAGCTGTATTTTACTTTCAAGGAATCTGAACTTTTTGTGGGTAAAGCTAGAATTTTTTGCATTTGAAGTTGATTAGGTGCCTAAGTACATGATTCTATAGGGTTAAGAGATATATAGGTATACCTATAAATATTTTTTATAGAATGTTTCTCTCTAGGTCACTGCTTCTGACCCCAATACAAAATCATGTAGGTACTTTAAATGACAGTAAACCAGTGGTAAACATTTATAAGTAGTTTTGTTGATAGAATATAAATGTTAGTAAGGCTAAGAGCTATAGGACCTGTTGCAGTGCCTGGCTATATTTTTAAAAGGTGTTTGGATTTTTTAGTCGAGCCACTTGACTAAATTTTTAATCTTATCCTGAGACATGGAAGTCCAATCGGGTTATTCCCAGAAAATTAGTAATTATGTCTTTATTAACATTATCTGTGCCCTGTCTAAGATTTTTGAATTAATATTGCTTGATAGGATACACCTAATGATGATGTATCAGCCAGTACTTACATCCAGTGTACAACAGTGTTTCTTATCTATTTATTGGATAACTTTTTCTTACTTTATATAGTGAACATTGTAATTTCCATAACAATTTTAATACTGTCCAAAGCTTTGTTATCAAGAGGTACTTCTTATAACAATAAAGTGTATTTTGATTTGATTTGATATCAAAGCCCTTTTGCCTTTACCAATCTTGCAGTATATTCACTGATCATTAAAAAATAAACAAGTTGATGTTGTATACCGATATGGAGAAAGCTTTGGATAAAGTTAGACACTGTTTTTAACGAAAGCTCTGGAAGATATGAATGTCACTAAAAACTTAATTATGCTGATACAGTCTTATTTATCCAGACCAGAGCAGTATGTGGAACTAAAAGGTTCTAAATCGGTTAAATATATAAAAGCGCCTCTGTAATGGTAATTAAAATAGGTAATAAAAATTTGGAAAGGGTGAATAATCAGCGGAATTCGGGTGTTATATTTGTCACCAAAATGTAATTTACTGGACATGTAACAACTAAAATACAGGAGGCACAAAGAATAATGGGTTTCATAATTAGAAATAGGTACTAAGAAATTTGATAGGTATTGATGTTTGTATTCAATTGTTTGACACATTGATGTGTACATGGAGAACAGCGCCATGTACACACTCTTTGCTGATGACACCACGATGTCTTTCTCATCAAATACACTAGAGGGGGCGCTTGAGGGTGCTTCGGGCGCACGGGAAAGGGCTGAGCTGTGGTTCAAGATGAACAAATTGCTCCTGAATGCAAGCAAAACACAACAGGTGATATTTTCACTAAGGGATACTGGAGATATGGATGGGAATGTGGAAGAGGTTAGGTTTCTTGGTGTTCAGATCGACCCGAAGCTTCAGTGGGGACCTCACATTGATGGTTTATGCACCAAATTGGGCAGAGCGTTATTTGCACTGCGAAATTTAAAAGATTGCGTATCTCAGGATGTCACAAAAACCGCATATATTTCCTTATTCCACTCCCACCTTTCTTACGCAATACTTGCATGGGGCCATTCTGCGGAAATACACCGACCATTCCGACTACAAAGGCGAGCTATAAGAGCTCTGTCTGGACTAGGTTACAGGGATGACTGCAGACAAGCGTTCAGGGACCTTAGGATCCTCACCTTGCCATCACAGTATATTCTGGATGCTGTTTGTTACGTAAAGAACAATCTGGACAACTTCGCATCCCACGAGACTATACACAATTATAATACCAGAAACAAAAGTAATATTGTTCCGGCATATTGGAGACTAAAGAGGTGTCAAACTGGCCCAGGTTACTGGGCAAGTAAATTTTATAATTTGCTGCCCGAAAACATCAAGGGACTTGATTTTAAAAATTTTAAACGTAGTATTAAGGAAATTTTAATAAGGAATGCGTTCTATAACATTAACGAATATATGTCCCACATCTTCTAAAAAATAACACAATAAATTGCGGTTGCAACATTTATTTGTATATCTAATTCTAAAATAATTATTACAATACGTTACATACATATACATGAGACCACTGTATTGCCATTTTAAAATGTAATTTTATTTTATTTTATTATATTTTATTTTATTTTATTTTATTATGTAAAACATTGTATCCTAGTATTTTCTATATTTTATTTTATACTCTGACGTGTGTGAACATTGGAAATATGTATTAGCACGAATAAAGAATTTGTTGCCAAAGTTAGAATATGTGTAATACTACAATGTTTGGGTTAATTTTTATCAAGGGTGTACAAAGAGTTCTTAAAATACATGTATTTTTAAAGAAATATGGTTCTTATTCAAATAGAGGCTGTTATCAGGGATATTTGTTGGATATTTTTGGCAGACTATCCTTGGAAAAAAGAGGAAATAAAATATGTCTAATTACACCATTAAGTTATTAAAGGGAATGATTGATAATCCTTTGTTAAGTCAGCTTCCTATTTCAATAAATCGAGTCAAATAAAGTGTTCTATTTGGATTTTCCCAGGACAAATCTGTTTAAGAGCTCCCCAATTTATCAAATTTGTAACTTGTTTATTGAATATGCCTCTAACATTGACATAGATACTACCAGTTTAAACAACTTTAGGATATTATTGGATAGCAGGTTAACTGTGAAATAGTATATCTTGATTGTATATTATGTAGTTATATTATAACTGTAGAGACTTCAATTGTATTTAATGGCTGTTGCTAGTTGAATGAATAAATAAATACTACTACTTTTTTAAATTATAATAATATTAATATATCTTTATTCTTGGTAACTATTAATAACTCCATCGAATTTTTTTTTTATATATATAATAACCATTTACAAAAAATTAATAATAATATATAATACGTTAAAGTTAGTTTATGTTCTTTATTAAACTGTAAGTCAAAATATACAACTTAAAACATACAGTCCAAATGGCCATTGACCGGGGTCCTTCAGCGTTAGAAATTATATATAAACGTATACCTACTAAAGTTATAAATGTAAAAAAAGACAAATTCAATAAAACAAAATCACAACTTGAACACAACAGTTTAAAAATTTAAAAACATTGACAGGTTATAATGTTAAAATTTGATTTTGAAAGATTTCCTTTATTTTGTAGTAATTAACATTTTTTTGGCATACACAATCGTTCTCTAAACAGCTTAGCAACTAGAAGCTCTGGCCTCGAGAATAGCTTTCTTATAACTAAATAGTGCTGGAATTAAATCTAACTTATACACTCCCCGACAATAAATTCCGGACAAGAAAAATTAAAGTAATTTTGATAGTCCTGTAACTTTTTTATTTCTTTTCCGATGTTATTGAAATTTTGAGCGAAGTGTAGCCCTATGTTTTGACAAGTTAGCCTAAATTTTAGATTTTAAAAAATGCTAATGGTTCGACCAATATATAGGGAAAAACAAAAGTTACTTTTTTACCTCTATTTTCTTAACGCCCTGTGGAAAAATTGAGTGGTGAAATGTAGCTTTGTTACGTTTTGTTTTAAAGTGTGACCCTTTTTTGACAGAATGTTTTTTGGTTAACCCTAATATCTGCTTTTTGAGAAAAGATACAGATTTTAAAAAAAAGTGGTGCAATTTTTTAAATTTTATTTACATTTTATACTTATCTAGTCGTCTCGCTTTTTTTTTGCGTAGTAACGTTATAAGTATTGTCAGTAAACTGCCATTGCGGAAGACATTAGTTAAAGTTTTTTGTTGTAAAAAAAAAGATGTGGCACGTGCTGTTGCACTGAATGATGATGGCCGCAATATACGGTATATTGCGGAATTCTTAGGCAAACCTAAAAGTACTATACAAGACACGATTAGCCGGTTTCGCCAAACTGGTGAGTACACCCGACGTAGAGGCTTAGGGAGACCACGCACTACTAATCAACGTGATAAACAATTTCTAAACTTAACTGCCTTACGTGATCGTAATGTACCATCTACTGTAATTAGTCGCAGACTTCAAGACGTACGTGGTACCACAATCTCTGCAAGAACCATTCAACGCAGGTTAAATGAAGCGAGATTGAAGTCCAGAAGACCCGTTGCATGTCTCAAATTATTACTCCCAGCTGACCGTACACAACGGTTACATTTTGCACAAGAACATGAAAACTGGGGACTAGAAGAGTGGTTGCAGGTACTATTTACAGATGAATCGCGGTTTTGTCTGCGCTCACCTGACGGACGTGAACTGGTTTGGAAGAGACCAGGTGAACGATACGTCCAATGTTGCATAACTCCAAGAATACCGTTTGGAGGCAGTAGTGTCATGGTGTGGGCTGGGGTATCACAACATGCTCGTACAGAGCTAGTGTTGGTTGAAAATGGTTCTATAACTGCTGATAGATACATCAACCAATGCTTGGCAGAACACGTGGTACCCTAGGCCGAGTTCGTTGGGCCGAATTTCATATTAATGCAAGACAATGCAAGGCACGGGTTGTAACGGAATATTTAGAATTTAGATTAGGTTAACCTTCAACGACTTCAATTGGCCCCCGCATAGCCCAGATGCATGTGTGGGATATGCTAGGTAGACGTGTTCGAAATCGAAATTTAGAAACACCAGATTTGCGAGCAGCTCTTCTTGAAGAATGGCAAAACATTCCTCAAGAAGTCATTCAAAACTGCGTTGCAAGCATGCCATGTCGCATGAGAGAAGTTATAGCGGCATGAGGTGGCAACACGCGATATTAAATTTTAGGATTTTCTTTAAGCTAGTCTAAAAGATAATGTAACGTTATAAATGTAAATAAAATTTAAAAAATTGCACCACTTTTTTAAACATCTGTATCTTTTCTCAAAAAGCAGATATTAGGGTGAACCAAAAAACATTCTGTCAAAAAAGGGTCACACTTTAAAACAAAACGTAACAAAGCTACATTTCACCGCTCAATATTTCCACAGGGTGTTAAGAAAGCAGAGGTTAAAAAGTAACTTTTGTTTTTCCCTATATATTGGTCGAGCCATCAGTATTTTTTAAAATCTTAAATTTAGGCTAACTTGTCAAAACATAGGGCTACACTTTGCTCAAAATTTAAAAAAAATCGGAAAAGAAATAAAAAAGTTACATCAAAATGACTTTAATTTTTCTCGTCCGGAATTTATTGTCGGGGAGTGTATTATAATGGATTTTAAGTTTCAAACATTTTCCGCCCCCTTAATTTCATCTGGCAATCTATTATAGACCATGGATGACCATATCACGGCATATAATAACAATTATGTATGCCGTGACCATATTCTATTATTGGCCGGCAGATAAGTTTATATATTTTACATGCAGTAATTCTGGAAATTCCTTGGATTTTATCGATGAGAAATGCTTAGCTCTGCTTACGATTCATTTCTTTACAGCTGCAGTATGACCATTGAAATTAATTTTATTGTCTATAACCGTTCCTGAATATTTTGCAGTGGCAATTGGGTGTATTTGTTGATTAAACATAGTGATCGAGGGGCTATTGTGGTTGTTGTTATGGTTAAAAATAATATATTGGGACTTAGCAGGATTAGGCTTTAACTTCCATTTATTAAAGCAGGTGATTGTTTTGTCTAGTAGCTCCTGTAATCTATGTTTCGCTTCATGTATTGTTCTGTCATGAGACAGGACGGCAGTATCATCCGCATACTTTAAAATACAGGGTGTTTCAATAAAAACTCCCAGGCCAATTTTTTCGAAAACTAAAAGTGACATGTAAATTCTGTAAACGCCAGTTTTTAGCCTCTATGATTGGCTTCACAACTGTGTAAAAAATGTGTATGGAATGGAATTTTTAAATGTTATGGAACTTAAAGATAATTAATTTTTGATCAAATTATGTCCCATAAAAATTTTTGATAAATCCAACATGAACATTTGGGGTTAAGTTTTTTTTTTTAAATAATTTTATCGAGTATTTTAATTATAAATATTTTTACTATCCTTTAGCATATTTTAATTTAATTTTGATAATGATAATTTTAGTGATAAAACGCTTGTGTAGCGTTAAATTATTACGTCCAATGACGTCTCAGGGGCGCTTTAACAAATAATATTTGCAAAAAATAAGACACCACTGAGTTTTTGGTAATTTTTATATTTTTATCGGATTAAGCAACTAAAAATATTCGTTTCTTGTCTGTTAAACTTCGCGGTTCGCGATTTTATACCTAGAGAGCTTTTTAATTTCATTCCAATAGTTATAAATAAACAAATTTCGTTACTGATTGTTTAACAACTGATAGCACAAAGAAAATATGCTTCCTTTTAGCTAAACCTCACACAAAATTTATTAAAAAGGCTGGCAAGGCCGACTTTTTGTAAGCGAAATTTTGCAAGAAATCATATGAAAAATTAGTTAAATTCTTATAAAAGAAACCAAAAATTTAAAAATATAAAGGATTTACCCGTTTTGTTTTAAAGTTAAAAGCTCTCATTTAAGTTATAATTTTTTGTACATTTTATTTTTATCACAGTTTTAGTCCTTAGGCCTTACCCTAGGCACGTTTTTGAAATTTTTTGTTTTATAGCAAAAATTAATGGAGTTATGAAATTTCTTGTTTATTTGTTTTTATTGTTTATTACAAAAAAAAAATTATTAAATTAATAAATATTACAAAATGATATTAACATAAGCTATTTGAACACAATAACTAAGATTAATAATACACACTAAAATAATTAAATTGAACATATATATGTTTATAGGTACAAAACAAAGTGAAGAAGAATGCACCTAGGTAACTGAATACCCGTATGTGCAAAATATAATCGTAATTCTTTAAGATTTATTAGAGAGCCTCAAAATTGTTCAGTAAGCGAGAGCCATATATTATAAACATAATATGTATACTTCACCAGCAATAACTCATTTGTTCAGACTTATCAAAAGATATTTGCAAATTAAATCTCAAAAATAGTATATTAAAGTACGAGTTTCATAAGAAGCGGTTTTAGCGCCCGCGTCTATTTTAAAAAACGAGCCACGAAGTGGCGAGTTTTTTTATTGACACGGGCGCTAAAACGCCTTATGAAACATGTGCTTTATACATTTTTTTCTATTTCACCTTTTATAATCAAGAAAAATACATTTTAAAAAGAAAATAAATCCTTCAAATTTTGTAAATTTTTATGTCTACATTTTATGTTGGTAATACTATTTTTTATCATAGGAGCCTCTGGACAACAAAAATTATTTTGCAAACTGTCATTTTTTGATTTATTGACCCATTTTCACCACGAGATTCTAAAGTTATTTTAGCGATATGAGATTTGAAATTGGACGGAATACGTTGTGTGATCCTTGTACATTCGGTACATATACAGAGCGTTCGGAAATTCGGGAGATTTTGCTACTTTTTTTCGAATTTCAAAAGACGTGATTTTACGTCACGGCATTGCAATTTAGTATAGGGAAGATGGAAAATTCAAATAAAGTTGAAGTTAAAATCGACATTAGAAGGTTAGTAGATTGAATTTTGGATAGGATTTGGCAGAAAATGATAGCTTGAAGCATCTACAAAAGATTGATTTATAGATTTATGCAACCAACATACATGACTGTTATTCACACAGAATAAAAAAGTAAGTTATCAAGCTAGTTTTCCTCTGCGAAAAATGGGTTTTCTCGTAAATCACAAAGGCCGCGCAAGTCAATGAAATAAAACATTTAAATGTTACCAACATCAAATAAAGAAAAAACGCGTATCGAAATAGCTTCATTACGATCCGCAAATGAGGGTCGTACTGAACTCATTATGAACGTGAAATAGAAAAATACTCTTAAAGGTTTTTAGGTTTTTATAGAGGTAATCTCTGCAAGCTGCACTAAATTTTTTCAAAATGTTTATATGCCTTATGTGTGGTGGCAATAAATTATACAACTTCGGGCCTGATAAAAAATTGATCGTAGTTTCATTGTTGTGGAGGCAAGTGGTGTCTCTAGGTTTTTTAACATTAGTTCTAGTTGGGTATGAATGGCTTTTAAAGTTTTTGAGTTTGTCAGATTTATGTACATACAGGGTGTTAATTAATGTCATGCAGATATTTCAGAGGGTGATAGTACTCGTCAAAATAAGAAAAAAATGCAAATATATGCATGGTCTAAAACGCGTTATTTTCGTTATACAGGGTGGCAAAGTTTCAATTTTTTTTCTCGTATTTTGCATTTTCTCTCTTATATTCTGCGATAATTGTTTCAAATTTGCAACATCAACCCTTTTTTAAAATCTCTACAATTAAGTATCAAAATTGCCGGTCGCAGTATACAGGGTGTTACATTTTCTTGAATCGGCTACAATTTTATCCATAGATTAAATTTTAATGCATCGCTGCATATTCTTGATTTGTGAATTTAACCATCATTAACCAGTTGAAAACTACTCCGGAAACGTCAAACAAAAAAAAATTTTTGCAAAATGTCACAAGGACAATAAACAGAATTAACAATTGCCTATCCCGGCCTACTATTTTTTTTCTCATATTTATTATTGCGTTATTTCGCCTATACTTAATTTCCATCGATGGCTATTTTTGCAAATAAATCGAAAACGGCCACAGATACAAGAATAGTGCAAGAGACCAGAACGCTAAACAAAGGAACAGAGAGTTCAAATTTCATACAGGGAGCCCAAAAAAAAAGTTCTGAAAGATAAAATTGTAGCCGATTCAAGAAAATGTAACACCCTGTATACTGCCACCAACAATTTTGATACTTTATTGTATAGATTTAAAAAAAGGGTTGATGTTCCAAATTTGAAACTATTATCGCAGGATATAAGAGAGAAAACGCAAAATACGAGAAAAAAAATTGAAACTTTACCACCCTGTATAACGAAAAGAACGCGTTTTAGACCATGCATAGATTTGCATTTTTTTCTTATTTTGACGAGTACTATCACCTCCTGAAATATCTGCATGACATTAATTAACACCCTGTATATGCAGGCGGACAAACAATACAGTGAACGTACATCAAGAATCTCCTTTGAGTAGAGCAATTCAGTAGAAAAGCGTTTATTCTTTCTGAAGATTACCTTTAATATATAGTTTTGCGTAATGTTCAGACTGGCCAATGTTTTCTGATAGACTCCACCCCAAACGACCACACCATACCTAAGTAAGGACTCAACTATTCCCTTGTATACCAATATTAATAGTCGCTTATTTAAAATTTCTCTGATTATATAAAATGTATATATTAGTTTTCTGATATTTTTTGTTAACCTAAGGACATGAAGATCCCATTTCAGATGTTTGTCAATTATTATTCCCAAATATTTAGTACTGTCAACCTGAGTTATAATATTTTCAGTGTTTTGTATGTATAAGTTGTCATACTCAGGACGACTTGCGGATGTAAGCGAAAAAGCAATGTAGTTAGTTTTTGAGACATTTAGCGATAATTTAAAAGAATCCAACCAGTGCTTTATTTCGTTCATGCCATCGGCTGCATATATCCTGACTGAGTCCCATGTATCCCAAAAAAAAACAACAGCAGTGTCATCAGCATATGATATAACCGATCCGTTTTGAGTTGAAATGTTAGTCACAGAGAATTAATGTATGTTACAAATAGGATAGGACCCAACACTGTCCCCTGTGGAATACCCATTCTAATCCGGAGTGGGTCGCTCAAAGTATGTCCCACTTTCACAGACTGTATTCTGTCCTGTAGGTAGTCACGGAAGACATCCAACACTGTACCCCTTACTCCATATGACTCTAGAACCAGCAGAAGTAGGTCGTGGGGAACTGTGTCAAATGCCTTGGCCAGATCCAGGAATACTGCCAAACACTTCTTGCCATTGTGAAGATTATTTGTGACGAGCTCACACAATTCGCAAACTGCGTCTGCAGTACTATGACCGCCCTTAAATCCAAATTGGCGATCGGACAATACTTTATTTTGGGTAAAGAACCGTACCAAACGATCTTTTAGACATTTTTCAAATATCTTAGAAAAAGTGTTTATAATACTAATAGGGCGGTAATTGTTTACATGAGATCTGTCCCCGGACTTGTGAATGGGTTTAACTATAGCCACTTTAAAAGATTTAGGGACTTTTGCTGTTCGAAAGATTAAATTAATGATGTGGGCTAGTGGAGAAGCAATATACATGTGAGTTTAATAATTTTCGAGGTAATACCGTCAGCACCCGGAGCGCAGGAATTTTTTAGTGATGCTATTTGATTTATAATTTTATTTTCATTGGTTGGTCTTAGGAACATAGAGTATGGTGCTGTAGATTTTATTTGCAGGGGACTAGGAGGCGACTTTATTTTGTCATACATCTTGTGTCCAATTCCAATAAAAAATTCATTACAGAAATTAGCCATGTCCAAATCATCCCTGAAACAGATATTGTTGTGGGTTATTTTAAGTTCAATGTCCTTATCTACAGTGCCACAATCCGAGGCTTCATTTATAACTTTGTAATTTTTTTAAAAATCAGAACCACTATTTAGGATTTTGGTTTTATTTAAACGAATATTTACGTTTTTGAATTATGTTGTGTAGTCTGTTACGATAATCTGAAAAAGCTAATTTATTCTCTAAAGTGTTATGCCGGAGAAGATTCTTTTTCATTTTGTCCTTTTTTTTTATACTACTAATTATCCCGTTTGTAAAAGTTAACATATTTATAAATTGTTCGTTTACCTACTTACATAAAATTATAAAAATTCTTGCAGATGAATTACATGAGCGTACTGATGAACTGCTAAATATGAGACGAGACAATACTTCCCGATGTATACAACTCGAAACGAAGCTATCAGAAAAAATTCAAGAGTTAAACATGAATGGTGAACAAATTAAGTCCCTTCTGGAGCTTAACCAAAACTTGACTACGCGACATGAAGAATTGTCACAGAAGATGTTTAATCAAAGCAAAACCCATGCGAAGATGAACGAGTCGTATGTTTGTGAACTTGAAGCAAAAACCAAGATGGCGAATGCTTATAAGTCCATGTACGAGGAGAGTCAACAACACGCTCAAGAGTTAAAGGATGCTTTGAGCGAGGTAAGTTTATCTCAAAATATTTTTAGTATATATTACATAATTGGACAAGAAGTAATAATATGTAGTCGAAAGGCGGTCTATAACCGAGGGTTTTAAACCCCCCCCCCCCCCCCCCCCCCCCTTGACTAACCAAAAGTACCAATATCTTCCTAATAAGTAAACATTTATTTTTGTCGGCTGCCCTATAATTTTAATGTGTCGCTTTACATATTGAGATGGGTACTAAATCAACCTTAAGGAGTACACGCATTGAGTCGACTCGGACCGGTCGATTCGGAAAAGAGCAGTCGGAATATCAACGCGCATTGAATCGACTTGGACCGGTCGACTCGAAAAGATCTGTCGGAATGACAACGTCAGCCGCGAATTGAATTCGCTTTGCCGGCAGTCGTCCACTAGTAGTCGAGTATAGAGGAGCAGGAGAAGATAAAAATGACAGAATTTCAATAAGAAAATGTATAAAGCATTAGGTAAAAATAATTTAATTATATAAAATTATTTTTAAAATTCCATTACCTTTTATGTTATATTTCGTGAGATTTTTAAAAAGCAATGTTATATTCAATAAACATTTAAGCGTTTTTATTATTATCCCTTAAAATTTTATTTAAAATAACATTAATCTTTATGTAATATTTCGTTAACTTAACTATGAAAAATACTAGGGTTTGTGGTGACATTAAGTAGTAGATGTAAAAATAATTAAAGGAAATATTTTTACGGTGTGTTAGCATGAAAAATCCTTTAATATTTATAATTTTCATAAAAATAAATTTAAATTTTTTTGTAAGCTGTAAATTTAAATTGTATGTCTTAATTTTCCATAACTTTCCTAAAATTTACTAAAGTTGTTTATTTATCACTGTTAAAAATATCTTGTTTTATTGTAAAATTAAAATAAAATTTAATATTACAAAAACATTAATGTATCCTTATCTACCACATGAAAGTATGTGTAAAATTTATATTTTTTAAGGAACTATCATGTAAAATTCAACCCACTTTTTACAGTGTGCATTAAAAAAGTTACAGTCAAGTTTGTTTTACTAAAACTAAGGCTCGAGAATTTCGATATCAAGGTAAATTAATATGTTGACAGTTAAACTTGTTTTTAAAGTAACGGCGGCATCGATCAAATAGCACAATTATAACGTTTCTCTTTATTGTTGTTTTTCCGCTACACTAAATTTCATACAAAAATCGTAGTTTGCCGTCAGAGCATTCGGCAGTTTTTTGCCCCTGCAAGCAATTCCGGGTCGAGTCGACCGATCCGAGTCGACTCAGTGCGCGGAGTCTAATTTAATTACATGAATATCAAAAATTTCCGACTGCTCTTTTCCGAGTCGACCGGTCCGAGTCGATTCAATGCGTGTACTCCTTTAGTCCACATTAGGGTGGTCCTTAATTATCATTTATAATCTTCCTAGAGCATGAATTATTTCCGAAAAATTTTTCGTGGTCGCGAATCATTTGGCGCCAGAATTTTTTTTAAAAAGAACTCATCGCGTCAGGGTAATAATTATTCTGATTCAGATAAAAAGTTTGTTTTGTAAAATGTCTCGTTTTGATAAAGAAACTCGAGATATTTTTAGGAAAGAAGTTCAAAACCTAATCCCGGATAATACTAGAAATTTCAAAGTGCAGTTTGTTTAAAAAATATGTTTTTTTTGATTTGACAAATAATTATTTAGTGACAGAATTAAATAATTTGATTCTGTCATTCCGTGTCATCATTTTGGCATTTAAAGGCATAGAAAATTTTCTAGTGTAATTAGGCCGCCGAAAGATGAATAATTTCCGGAATTTTTTTTCTTTGTCATGCTCGTTGTCATGGTAACGTTTCAAAACGAAATCTTCTGATTGGGTAGAAAAAGTGGGTGTTTTAACTCTGAATACAATTCTAAACACATTTCATGTGTCATGTCCTCTCCCTAAATTCAACTGTGCGAGGAAATAGATATTTGGTTTGTGAACAGATAAGGTTTTTATTATTTCCTATTATTGTTATCGTCTCGGGTACTACTGCCAGTAGGTTGGTGGGGGTAATTTCAACATTTGCTGAAATAACGTATTTACTTTTACATTTTATTATTTTTTCACATAATATGTTTAAAGTTAAAACCGGGTAGACCACGACGGCCGTTTCGTCCTTGTTAGGACTCTACGGGCAGCCATAACCTAAGCAATGGCGGTAAGTCGTCGTGGTCTACCCGCCCCAGGGTATCCATTGTGCTTGGATCCCTGTGTATTCCAATATAAGAAACAGTTACACACTTGTCCAATATGCCAAAATATTCCCTTTTTAATTATTTTAGCGGACACTATATTATCTTCTAAACATTTTTATGGCTGTTCTAAACGGATTGCGCGCATTCTAGTGGGTGCCAGCGTTGATCTGTTTCTAGTCTGCAAAACGGCAGAGATGTTCCGGTGAAAACGCAAATAGCGTTCCCTATACTGGATTGTGATGAACTTCATGGTTTATTTAGTTGTCTACCTTTCGATATTACCAGTGTGACTTCCTTTTATATGGGAGTTAATTCCGATGGGATGGTACTACAACGGTGTATTGACGGCTGCTTTAATTTTGCAGAAAGGCTTTTAATACATCTTACCGCCAGGGTATCCATCGTGCTTGGATCCCTGTATATTCCAATATAAAAAACAGTTACACACTTGCCCGATATGCCAGAATATTCACTTATTAGTTAAAACCAATTGTCTAGTAAACAGTTAAATTAAGGTATGATTCATGATACATGAAATATGTTGTGAATGTTGTGCAGAATTAAAAAAAAAGTTTCCCATTAAAAAAAATTAATGAGTTGTCATAACTTGTTTTTGGATCATTCTGTAAACATGAAACTAACTACCTTAAAAAAGAGCGCAACAACCAAAAATTGAGGGTTCCGAGCGTTTTTTCGTTTGTTCCAACCTTTACGTTCTCACTTTATGATAAAATTAGATGAAGCAAATTTAAATAGAAAATTGTGAATTTCTTTCTATTAGAACTATTAGAAAAAAGTTAATGCCTGTTATAAAACGTTAGGTTAACCCATTCAAAACAGTTTGTATCAAGTTTTTATTTTGACTATCACCTAGGGTACCTATATAGTCAACTTATGAGAATAATTACATGAAAAAACTGTTTAAAGCACTTTATATGGCTGTTTTGAAAAATCTAATCATATAACTAAATGTTTTAATTCAAAAAGCGTTTATAACTTGAACTTCAAAGTTGTACTGCAACATCGAACCTTATTGTGTTTTTTCACGGAAATTTCTTAAAACACGAAAACAAATATTACTTATAAACATATTTACAAACAAAATTGAGCCCAACTGATCGTGTATGAGTGTGTGAGGGTGTGTGTGTTTGTGTAGGTAATTTTCAATGGCACTGGAAAACTTCCAACAGGCCAGATGGTTTTTGTAGGTTGTATTAGTAGACAACCTACAACGGCTACAACTGATCGTAAATGAATCTAATACTATTGTGTACTAAATGTAGCGTATTTGGTTTGGTTCAGATAAAAATAAAATAAAAAAATAATGTTGATTTAAAGTGAACTGTAAAACTTTAACACGTCAGAAAAAAGGCAACTTACTTTGTGTTGCTCCAGGGATAGGTGTACATAAAACGGTGTGATGGGTTTTTATTAAAATGAACGTTCGATAGCAGGATGAAACGTCCGACAGTAGGAATGACTTGAGTGTCCACTACTGAAGACCGTTGTCGCTCGGCTTTTCACCAAACTACGTAGTACCTTCCCAACTAGCATCAAAGTTATAGAAACCCTCACTGATTGACACTGTTACTATGATTAGGTAAAAAAATGACTATGAAGTTTAAGCCTCTAGTAAGTCAGAAAAATTAGTGGAATTTGCGTAACACCTACCTGATTTTGTGACCATATAGGGCCATTACTTTGTGGTAAGTTTCAGGGTTGCTAGAACCGTGTCGCGTCAAGGTTTAGCTACTTGTATAACACCAAAACTTTAAAGTAAAAAATAATTGTCGCCATAACGACAAAAATGTGACTTTAAAGTAGGCGTGACTACCAAGTGTTTTTAAAGGTACCCACAACCACATAGGGACAATAAAAATACCATACAGTTAGCCCCTTCTATGTAACATTGTAAAGTAACCGATTCGTAAGCATTTCTGTGTTTTCTTACTATAAAATAATATTGACCTTTTAAACTATTAAAAAATTACCTTATAGTAGTGGCTACAAGACCAAATTACTTTAAAGTAACTTTTACCGTAAATCACGGTAAATCTTATACAGGACACATTTCCTCTTCAATATAAATTTAGTTCTTAGCAGTACGCGTGTAGTATACTGAAGCAGTAAAAAAGTGCACGATAATGGAAGCTAGACGAAAAATAATTGGAGAAAGAAAATATCGTCATTCTTCTACATTTTATAGAAAAGTGAGAACTTAATAAATAACACTGCTGGCATCTTGCCTTAAGAGTTCCCTCTGAGATTGGGCGAGATGCTCTGGCCAGAAAATAGTTTTGTTTTTTTCCCATTGGTGCGAGTGTTGTGGGACAGCGGTAAAATATACCCCCCGCTTTTCCTTCGTTGCCACAATTTTAAAACAAGCCATGTTGACTCACACAGACAACACACAATTAATTTTAGGGTTAGTTTCGAGCGGACCTTTAAAGAAGCGCGGCTAAAAACCCGACAAGGCTCCTGTCAAGTGCACGTACTCGGGTTCGGCATAATTTAAAGAAGTAACGGAAATAACTACGAAGTTCCAAAACTGACGAATTATTACTTTAAAGTTCCAAATAGGAACTTTAATGTAACGATAACTTCAAAGGATAATTTCTAGGTAGCGCCTCCGTGTTTGTTACCACAGAGTAACAAAAATTTGGATTTTTAGGTAACAAATTCTACTATAAAGTAAAATAAACTGTAAAGTAGAATTTTTTGTGAACTCGCTACTTATGCATAAGTAAATTCTACTTTAACGAATTATAGGTAATATTCCGCCATGTTTTATAGAAAAATTGGGACGCCATTTGTGAAAACATTTTAATTTGCGTAAAAGTACACAATATACGTCCTATATTATCTGTTTAATAACAAAAACCTTTATTTTTTATGGTTTCTAATCATTAGAGACCTTTTAAAACTGCTAACTCTTTAAAATAAATATTTTTATATTTTAGCATTTCTTCTATTTTAAGTATTTTTTTCTTCATGCGGCTTTATTTTGAGTGGGTGTTGTTATTTTCAGATTTATCATAATTAATTTTCACAGAAAAATTTTATGCGTTTTTGTTTTACGAAAAATTAAAGCCTAAATATTGATATATTATTTTAAATGATAAGGTAAACAAAAAAATATAAAGTGACATATTGTGAAGTTGATAAAATATATTATTTAGAGACGCAAACACAAGATACATTATTTTAGTTCAAAGAAAGAGAGACCAAATAAATATCTTCAAGGTTTAAAAGGCAAGATGGGTAAAAGTCCCATTTTGGTTGAAATTACCATACATTTACGGGTTCGCGACGTTCCTGAAACGGTCTCGCAACGTAAATTGTACAGTTCCGGTAACGATACAGGCACGTAAACGTTACTGCAAAATCTTTCCCCATTTTGGTAACAACGTGGTGAAGAAACGGTGCCTAAACGGTTCCCGATACTAGTAACACTAACTTTAAAGTTCTTTATCTAGTCGAGGTTACGTAGCGGCGACTAAAATTGCTAGTTGGGTTTCTACCAACCGTGTACGTAAGTCTATAAAAAATATTCTATAACTAAAATGACAAATAATTTTAATAATAATGCGTACACGAAAATGGGGCGATATGTAACAAAATCAATTTATTAACGGGGAATCAATTAAAACCAGAGTGTGGTCGCAGACCAAGGATACTCATAAAAAAAGGGGGATTTTTGGGAGGTAATGTGTCACCATTACAGTTGCAAACGTAATTGGTAACAAAAGGTAAAGCAGCATTACTTATTATTGCCGCACAGACATAACAGGTAATATCTGAGAAATGCGTCACCATTCTGTCGCAGACATTTGGTGCAAACGGGCTAAATTATGGGAGACAGACCATCTTACACTAAGTTTTGACATGTAATAATTAGGGATTTCTTTCTTTATGATTTTAAGGTACATTGATTAAACTGTTCATAAATTGTATATTATGGTCAAAATGCTTTTATAATAGATCGATTGTTTTTAAAACCTCTTTGATTTTCATTTACTGGCAGCGGAATACCGCATCATAGGGAAACCGTCAGAATAAGATTTAAGCTAAAAAATCTTAAAACTTGACATATCTTAACGTTGTACCAAACTTTAAAATAATCTAAATATAAACACAACGTAGACAGGGTCGTACCACAAAATTTGACGATTACAGCTAGGGTGACGGATTTCTTCAGGTGATTAATACACCTGGGGTCGGTCAGTTTCACAGAACATACAATAAATACACAAAAATGACACAATAGCAAAAATCAAATTGACATAATAACAGTCTCAAGTTAATCAATGTAGAAATAATAGTTATTATGGTATTTAGATAGGAACACACCTGCTTATTAGTGCTTATTCAGCAACTTTAAGTTGTGAAAATTGCGATATGAAGTACCTGATTACAAAACATTTCAGGTTCGTTGCAATATGCTGACATTACACTGGATTATAATAATTAATTATGGTCAAAAATTTAATTTAAAAAAAAACAGGAGTTAGAATGGTCCAATTTTGAATCTGTTGCCCTTATTATGCGAAATTACATCAAATTGTTATTGGACGCCTTTACTACGTTTTATAATAACTACACGGTGACTGATTGAAGTTTTCGTCATGGATTAAATATCGTCTATATTCGCAATAAGATTTTATTTACTCCAAATAACGGTACCTAAATACTCGTTTTAGGTCCAAGAATTATTAAACCAAGCAACGGAGCAGTATGGTGAATTAGAAACCAAACACAAAGAAACTGAACTAGCCAACGAAGAAATTATTTCAAAGAAGAACGATTGCATTGCTTTGCTTAAGAAGGAACTTGAAACGGCAAATGAAATTATTGAGCAATGCAGATCTGATTCTTTAGGAAGAGATATAGAAGGTAAGGTTTGATATTTTAGTAAATTTCTCTTACATACTCTTGCATAAAGTCTTTTCAAGCCCAACGACCCGTTACATTCTTGGAAACGGAATAAATCCATAGCAACCGATTAAAGTTTGTTTTTTAACGGGCCGTTAAATAATTTTTAAGTGAAACGTGAGCACATCGTTAGCTAACGGATCGTTGTTACCAGATGCCTCTAAAAAATCACACTTGCCGACTTTTTTTTTTATTTCTTTTTTAATCGTACCGTTAGCTAACTGAGGACTAAACTTAATCGGTCAATATACACCCCGATTAAAGTGGCAGTTTTCTAATATTAAAGTATTTAAGGTTTGAATTAAAATATTAAACACCTTCTTTAAAAAAAATTACAAAAAAAAACATTTTTTTAATTTGAAGCGGAAAAATAGGCTAAAATAATTTTTAATGTTTCGTTGTGTTTCGTTGAACACAAAACACAACATTTAAGAACTTACCCATATAAACTGTCAAGTAATAAAATTTTTATGACCTAATCTAATACATACACCCAATAGGTTAGCGAGGTTTGGAATATTGGCTTTCAATTTATAACAAATTTATAGCTGCTCTCTGAAAGGGTCATTGTTAACATAGTTTCCGAATTTAAAACATATTTATTACCCAAACTTGGCTTTCAATTGCTGCCATTGGGTATGTGTTGGAATTTTGCTATAAATTGAAAATTAAAAGAGATATTGCCTTCCTATTTTTATAGTTATTTATGTATCAAGGGTACTAAGTAGATGATTATGCCCTGAGGGCGACAGTCTTACAAAGCCGAGGGCCTCTGGCCCGAGGGTTCGTAAGTCGCCCGAGGTGCATACAAAATTTTATGTCATACCAGTTCGTTTTGAATAATAATTTTTTTTTTTTTAATTCATTTGATTTACCAATTTTTTATTTTTACCTGCGACATTACCTTGACCTTATTAAAATGTTTAATGTGTCAAGGTCAAAAATCAAAAATGGAACAAGATGCTCACTTAATGCAACACATAATACCCGCGCGGACATTAAGTGTGCATCTTGTTCCATTTTTGATTTTTGACTTTGACACATTAAACATTTTAATAATGTCAAGGTAATGTCGCAGGTAAAAATAAAAAATTGGTAAATCAAATTAAATTAATAAAAAATATTTATTATTCAAAACGAACTGGTATGACATAAAATTTTGTATGCACCACTGGTACTTATAGATATATACCCTCGGGCGACTTACGAACCCTCGGGCCACTTAGGAACCCTCTGGCCACTTACGAACCCTCGGGCCACTTACGAACCATCGGGCCAGAGGCCCTGGGCTTTGTAAGACTGTCGCCCTCAGGGCATAATCATCTACTTAGTACCCTTGATACATAAATAACTATTTTATCCGTTTACTTATTCATTAATTAGGATAAAACTATTAATATCATTGCATTTGAAATTTAGGAGAAAACTTAATAAGTAGGGAAAATGTCCTTGCAGAATACATTTTTTTACCAAGTTTAAAACACTCTTTTATGTGCGCCATCGTTGTTCAATTGGGTTAAGCCAATCTGAAGTTATGGTTATTTCAGATTTTAAAAACATTCCCTCCTCCCCAATCCTTATTTGAATAGTTAGAGAATTAAGTGTCAAATAAATTTTCTAGACGATTTCTAATTCTAATACTTCATTATTTTAAATTTGTTTTATAAATACAAATTGAAATGACGTCAATAAAGAATTGAGTTAAATTTACTTATTTATAAACGGTAAGAAGTTATCGAAGTCAAGTAAAATATTTTTCCCGTTTAAAAATTTTGAGGCTTTGAAATATTGTTTTGAAGCTCTCGGGTATAGTTAAATTCACATAAAGTTTTAATGCCAAATTAGCCAAATGTCAAGACTTGTCATTGTCTAGTTACTTTAGATTTCACCAACTTACTAAATTTCTTATACAGCTGAGATTGGTCAGTGTTTTTTCTTTTTCTTTTCTGGAATTGTTCGGCCAACTCTTTTTATTTCTATCTCTTTTTAATCGTATAAAATAATACAAGATAAACATAGTTTGTGTGCAGTACAATTATACTAATTAAATTTAGCCATTAGAAATTTATATTTTATTAGTTGCTGCAGTATTTGACAAGTATGACAGAACTGAAATGTCACGGCGTTAAAAGTTTATGTGAATTCAACTATAGCTTATAAAATTTAAGACACATATAATGTAGACCTTTCTCACTAAGTGTAAGACAATGGGTATGTTACATTTTTCTGGTGTTATATTGGTGTAAACATGTAGCTTGAAAGCGATGTTTGTTTCTAAAAAAGGTTTAGCATTCATAAATATACCGGGTGTCCACGGAAGGTGGCTCGCCCTTCTAACTTTTTTGTTTTTCAAGATAATGAAATAAAATTCGGGGGATTTGTATATGACATAAAACTGCATTTTTGGACAGGTCACTCCACATTATGGAACTTCCGGTTTAACCGGAAGTGACATAAACTTTCGATGTTTAAATGCGACACCTGGTATATTTTTACTTTTTTTAACTCCATATGACATTCTAAATACAACGATGTGTCACTTGTCACTTTTTGTCAACAAGAAAATATTTTTTTTCCTAATTTATGGTTTTATCTAGAGGGCTATGAATACCTTAAAATCACTTATTTCCGTTTTTTAATCTTGGGAAAAATACAGTTACTATTTTTGGTCCAATGCTATGTGCTATGTAAAATTTAATCTTTAAAGTTGTATAACTCATTTTCTTTAAATGGCAACATGGTGGCTCGTCGGGTTAAGAAAAAAGAGGATTTTATTACGATTATTTTGATACCATACACTATTAGGTTTTAGAAAAGCTGCCATTAAAAAACGTTAAAAAGTTGATTTAGAACTTTCCTAAAATAAAGCATCTTTTGAGAATAAATTTAGATTTAAATGCATCAAGTAGCCTGTGACCAGTAAAACTGATAAAACAAAATCACGCCTTGAAGAAAACTGAAATGCCAACAGCTTTTGCTGAAGTAAATTAGTTTGTTGTTTAAAAAGCATGGAAAATAATAGTTTTACAAGGAGTGAAAATGTTGATATGTTATTAGTGTTTGGAGAATGTAAAAATAATTTAACCGGTGCTGCACGACTTTACGCATAAAGATATTTTAATCGGCGTCATCGTCATCCAACCCGGCTCTATTAGGTACCCAAAACTGGTTCCGAAAATGCGAAATGAGCCTGACAATAATAACATATCAACTTTTTCACTCTTTGTAAAACTATTATTTTCCATGCTTTTTAAACAACAAACTAATTTACTTGGGCAGAAGCTGTTGGCATTTCAGTTTTCTTCAAGGCGTGATTTTGTTTTATCAGTTTTACTGGTCACAGACTACTTGATGCATTTAAACATGCTTCATTTTAGGAAAGTTCTAAGTTAACTTTTTAAAGTTTTTTAATGGCAGCTTTTCAAAAACCTAATAGTGTATGGTATCAAAATAATCATAATAAAATCCTCTTTTTTCTTAACCCGACGAACCACCATGTTGCCATTTAAAAAAAAATAGTTATACAACTTTAAAGAGTAAATTTTACATAGCACATAGCATTGGACCAAAAATAGTAAAATTGTATTTTTCCCAAGATTAAAGAACTAAAATAAGTGATATTAAGGTATTCATAGCCCTCTAGATAAAACAATAAATTTGGGAAAAAAAATATTTTCTTGGTGACAAAAAGTGACAAGTGACACATCGTTGTATTTAGAATGTGATATGGAGTCAAAAAAAGTAAAAATATACCAGGTGTCCCATTTAAAAATCGAAAGTTTGTCACTTCCGGTTAAACCGGAAGTTCCATAATGTTGAGTCACCTGTTAAAAAATGCAGTTTTATGTCGTATAGAAATCCCCCAAATTTTATTTCATTATCTTGAAAATCAAAAAAGTTACAGGGGCGAGCCACCTTCCGTGGACACCCGGTATATGGTTAAAATACCAGCATTTTTAAATACTGTCGTACACGATTCATAATTTTTCATTTTTTTTTAAATTCATAACAAACGTTTTTGAATAGGGATCGACCGATACCGATATATACCGGGTGTCAACGAGATTATTGTACATAGCACCACAGTGTTATGTTAAGAGATATTTTAATCAAATTTAGGTTATTGTAATGTTTGAAAGGGATCTTTATTTTTACCTAGAAACCAACTGAATTTCACTTCCGGTTTAACCGGAACTACGCAATTTAGGTTTTTTTTAAATTACAACCTTTACATTATATTGCACAGTCAAATTCTCCTCAAAATTCTCTTTTCAACGACATACAACAAGTTGACATTTACTTTCAAAATGGCGGCGTAGGACTCATTTTACCAAAAACAAAATGGTGTCTATAAAACAACGTATGCAATTGATACGGGAAAAATAGTGATACAATCTTTTAAATTGGTCCCTTTTGTAATTCTTTAAACACTGACATTTACATTTTCTACTTTTGTTTTTAAAGGAAGGTATTTTTTATTGTTTAAAAAAATCTTAACTTTAACCCTATTTTACAGAGTTTTTTTAAATGTTATCATATACTTTTTATTATTTAGTATTAAAGTCTAAAGTATCCTTAAGCACCTAGGGATATTTTCGAAATCAGAATGCGTTTTGCTGCAGTTTTAAACAAAAAAAAACCGTGCATTTTTCAATAAAAACTGAATAACTTAGTTCCACCTAAGTTGGCTTTGGATAACAAAATTGGTATTTGTCAACGCCATTATCAGACTATTAGTTTGTAATGAAAATTTTGTAGTGTATTGTGCTGTTGGTCGTGGGTCTGACTCATATTTCGTTAAATAAGAATAAAATGGTTAAGTTTACAAGAGAAGAACAAATTAATTAATTAACATGTTAATTATTTAACAATTAAATTTTTATTATAGAAGCAAAACTCATTCTGATTTCGAAAATATCCCTAGGTGCTTAAGGATACTTTAGACTTTCATACTAATTAATCAAAAGTATATGATAACATTTAAAAAAACTCTGTAAAATAGGGTTAAAGTTAAGATTTTTTTAAACAATAAAAAAATACCTTCCTTTAAAAACAAAAGAAGAAAATCTAAATGTCAGTGTTTAAAGAATTACAGAAGGGACCAATTTAAAAGATTTTATCACTATTTTTCCCGTATCAATTGCATACGTTGTTTTATAGACACCATTTTGTTTTTGGTAAAATGAGTCCTACGCCGCCATTTTGAAAGTAAATGTCAACTTGTTGTATGTCGTTGAAAAGAGAATTTTGAGGAGAATTAGACTGTGCAATATAATATACAGGTTGTCATTTAAAAAAAAACATAAATGGCGTAGTTCCGGTTAAACCGGAAGTGAAATTCAGTTGGTTTCTAGGTAAAAATAAAGATCCCTTTCAAACATTACAGTAACCCAAATTTGATTAAAATATCTCTTAACATAACACTGTGGTGCTATGTACAATAATCTCGTTGACACCCGGTATATATCGGTTATCGGCAATATCGGCATCTTTGCCGATATATCGTATCGGCAAAAAAGTGCGGATATAAATGCCGATATGGTTTTTTAATTAAAAAAAAACAAGATAAACTATTTTATTTTTGTTATTAAGGCTTCAAAACATTTATCAAAAGTACAAAAATTATTTATACAATTTTTATTTTCTTTTGTAGTTGAAGGGATATTACTTGACATGGTATTATTAAATTAAAAAAAAATGCAAATAAATACAGCAAAAGTAGGTCTGGTCCTCAGCTTTTAATTGCCACCAAGTAAAATTCTAAACTATCACATATGAACCTTAACCAACTGGCGTGGTAAAATCATAGCTGATCAGACACCGGTGTCCGCCATGGCAGCGAATGTGTTAACTTTGATTTTAATATAATTTTCATGAATATACATTAGAACAAAATTGGTCCCAATATTATTTACACGCCACAATAAACCATATTTTAATCATAGTAGGTAAAAGTAATTTCCATTTCTATATTTTCATTTTAGGTTTGTCTCCTTCAGCGGCTTCAGCCTCTAGACTAATGAAAACTGGTATGTCTTACACAGAACTTTACTCACGGTATGTGAACACGAATGAACAACTTGCTACTAAAGAAGAGGAATGTACTAGACTTAACAACTATATTACTTGTATTGTTAAAGAAATTGAAGAAAAAGGACCTTTAATAAAAAAACTAAGACAAGAATACAGTGATACTTTGGATGCTAATGAATCTATTAAGGCTTCAAATGATGCACTTTATGTGGAACTACAACAATTACGGGAAGCAAATATGGAAAATAGAAGACTAGATACTCAAGTCGCACGTGAAAACGAAAGAATGAAAAAAGATATCACCGATCTTTCTCGACAAGTGGTCCATTTATTACAAGAGGTTGAACATTCTCGTATTGGCTCGTCTTCCACTTCGACAGATAATGATTTGAGTGATAGTGTCAGTTCTGCAGATATAATATCTAAAAGGTTGGTAACATTTAATGACATAGCTGAACTCCAAGCTACAAATCAGAAACTACTTGCTCTAGTAAGGGAGTTAACAGAACGCCAAGAGGAAGTAGAGTCATTCGATCCCGCTGCTATAGCTAATTTACAAAGAAAACTAGATGAGTTGAGAGCGTCTCAAACTGAAATGTTGGAAGAACGAGATCAGCAGAACAAAATGATGGCCACATTGCGCAATCAAAGAGATATGTATAAAAATTTATACAATCAAACAGTTAAAGGCGCTGGTGATATGTCCTTGCCTTTGGAAAGAAACTTTACCCATCAGGAAAATGGTGATATATCTAAAGCCCAATCTGAAGTTGATTCAACAGCAAACTATGACGAAAAATTGCATGACTTAGAAGTTCAAAAAGACAATTACAAAAAACAAGTTGACCAGATGAAGGAAGAGTATGAAACTTACCGGAAAGAAAGATTGGACCATGAAAAAATTTTGTTAGAACAATTAGAAAATTTAAGGGGCGAAGCTAAAGAACTTACAACGCTAAATTGCAAACTTACTTCACGAGCCGATCTTAATGAAGAGAAATTTAAGGTGCTACAAAATAACGCGGAAATATACAAAAAACAAATCACTGCTCTAGAAAAACAAAATAAGATTTATAGTGATGCCCTCATAAAGCATGAACAGGCAGCTACTTACCTTAAAGATGAAGCTTTACAATGCCAAACTAAATTATCTAAAGCAGAAGTCATGCTGTCTAACATTCAGAAAGAAAACGCCTTTCTCAAAGATGCAGAAAAAAGACTTATAAAAGATTGTGAAATGCAAAGGAAACATTCACATCAACAGAATTTACTACAAAGTAACATTGAACTGATTAAAGTCACCTTGGAGAGAAACGACGCAGAAAGCAAATTAAGATTGGAGTCGAAACTGGATGAAGCCCATTTAGAATGTTCTTCGTTGCGCAGACGTTTAGAGGAGGAACAAAATCATTTTAGACAATTGTCGGAACATCTCGAAAAACAAGCTAAACAAGCTCATGAAAGAATGGAAGAAGAAATGAAAGAGGCAGATAAACTTCGCCGAGAAATTGCTGAAGCTAGGGAAGAATTAATCAATAAGACTGCACATATTGATGATTTATCGAAGAAATTGAAGAGTTCTGTTTTTGCTATACCCGATTCTAGTGTGGATGCGCGCAAAGTAAGAGAGTTAGAACACCTACTTTCTAATACGAAAGCCGAAATCAGCTCTTTACAAACCAAGCTTAAGACTAGTAAAGAGGCTTCAGAAGAATACTTTAATGTAGCTCAAAATGCTGAGAGACAGCTTAAAGAAGTTCTTGATCAGGAGCAGTCCTATCAAGATGAAATCGAACGGCAAAAACAACTCATTAGGGAATTGCAAGATAAATGTGCAGAGTTGGAAGGCGAGTTGTCTATTCAGATGGACGACCAAGACATAGCAAATGCCAACATAAAGAATAAATCTCAACAACTTCAAGAAGAGCTTAATGTCAGGAGTATGGATCTTCGGACAGCTAGAGAACAGCTAGAAAACGCGAGAAGCGATATTAAATATTTGAATGAGCAACTTAAAGCAGCAGAAAATAAATATGCCAGAGAAGTTACATTGCATTCTGCGGATCTACAAACCTTAACGGATTTAAAAGCCGAGTTAGATGGAGCAATTAATCACATTAAAACTATTGAATCTGAGAAAGAACAAGCGGTTGAAGCGTTGAATCAACACTTACAAAGTGCTGAAGAACAACATAGACTATTGGAGGAAGAGAAACAAAAGTTGGAGGAACGTTTCCAGAATATGGACGAACAAAATAATCTGTTACTGGATCAAATTCAGCAACTTAATACTCGGTTAACAATTTTACAAAATCAAGCTTCAGCTGATAATCAACTTAACTTGAGTAGTCATAATACCAGTATGCCCTTAGCTGATACTTCTATGAATAGATCTCTTGCAGAAGACGATGTTCATTCTTCAGAACAACTACTTAAGATTATTAGGTATTTAAGACAGGAGAAGGATATAGCTGTCAGTAAAGCAGACATTGTTGAAGCCGAACATTTCCGACTCAAGTCACAGTTCGACACAATTTGTCGACAACTTGAAGAAGCCAAAGCTCAAATTGAGTTAGAACGTCAAAATACTGAAGTTAATGTTGTGTCCACCGCAAAACATTCTGAAGTTTTGCGTAAAATGGAAACGCTTAATGCCATAACTGACAGCAACCGGGCGCTTAGACAAGAGCGTGATGAACTTCTTTCTGAAATAAATGAATTAAGAGAAAGGGCAGCAAGACTGGAAGTTGAAGTTGCTCCTCTTCAAGAGAGGAATAGAGATTTAATGACTAAAGCAGATCAAATGCAGACTGAAAATATTTCTCTTCGTGGGGAATGTACGAGGTGGAGACAACGTGCTAATCAGCTTATTGAAAAGACAAACAGAACTAGTCCAGAAGATTGGAAGAAACTTCAGACAGAACGCGAAACGCTTGCTAAACAGTTAACCATTGAACGAGGAAATAACGCTAAGCTCAATGATGATAACAATAACCTCCGACAAACAATGCTTAAGTTGGAAGAACAACTTAAAACATTGCGAGCACAAAATAACAACCAGGGTAATGAGATCAACAGGCTTCAAGAGCAAATTACAGCACTTAATAATCAAGTTAGTCAGCTTTCTGAAAGTCTTGAACAACAATCTCAAATTAACCATAAGATTACCGAAGAAAACAGAGTGTTGACTGAGGATACAGCAGTTAAAGATGTCACTATTACTGAACTGAAAAATAATCTGGCTCAAGTAAAGAAAATCGCTAAAAAATATAAGACCCAGTATGAAGATCAAGTTAAGGATATTGAATCTCTAAAGAAAGAGAACGAGCAGAATCAAAGTGAAGCAAATATTAATACAGAGAAACAAAATCAAATGCTGGAACAGACACGATCGGAGCATGAAGAAAAGGTGAATCAAATTGAAAATCTGCATAGGGAGGAGGTTGAGCAATTAAATCGGCAAGTATCTAGTGAAAAAGATCAGATTGAGATCTTAAAAAAAGAAATTGAAACGTTAAAACAAACCAGCCAAGAGAAGGAAGAAAAATTCAAAACATTATTTAAAAATGCCAAAGAAAGAATAGTAAGTCTTACAGAACAAAATACCAGCCTAAGGGAAGAACTTAGTAAAAAGGACAAATCTGGAGGTACTGGCGATCAGTCCTCTGACAACACCAGTAACAATAGTGAGTTGTTAGAAAAAATACAGGCTCTTGAACAAGAGAAGGACGAATTAACAGAGAAGTTGCAACAAGACAAGGATATCCATACAGCTGAGATTGAGTCGTTAAGTCAAAAGATAAGTCTACTTGAGAGAAAATTGGGACAACATCAGGGCTCAAAACCCAGTACCAGTTCAGCTTCAAGCGAAAAATCTGCGACTGAGAGACCCACTGCAGACATTAAACCTATGGCAGGTAAGAGCATATATGTTAAGAAATTAATATATTGGCAGACTGACAGGTGTGTACTATTTTTTGCATTGAAGTGCGCAGGGAAACTAATAATGTACCACTCTGGACCAGCCAGAAATTAACAAAACTGTTTCGTCCTTATTAGGACTCATAACCTGACGCAACTCCACATATCAATATTTCATTACTTTTTATTTTATTCAAAAATTGACTTTTAAGGCACAATTGCGACCTTTTCAACGGATAAATTAGCCAATATTTCGTGTTTTGTTTTTATTAAGTTATAAATCGAAATATTTTTGGATAAAACACAAAATTTCAATGTTTACTTCATATTCTATATCTCGTAATAATTGATATAGTAAATAAATATCAAAGAATTTCATAAATTATTTTAGGAGAATTGTCTAGCAAAAAATATGAGGTGAGATTTTTTTAAAACCTTATTATGTCATTGGTGTTTTACTATACCATGCGAGATTGGAATGAATTCAGTATAACTTTTGTTTGGAAAATGCTTAGGCATGGGTATTAACATTTTAAGTTGTTGTCTTTTTTTAAAAAATATATTGACATAGTGCGTCAAAAATTAATTTAATTGAAAAATAAAAAAACCTATCCCTTTAATACTTTTTCGCCAATAAATGCTTAAAATGTTCATTCACTATTTGGCAATATCCTAAACGCAAGTAAAACTAGTTTTGAACATTTCTAATTACTTAGGGAGAAAGTAACCTACACTCATATCTTATTCGTGCTTTCAACTGCTCAACATTTGCCGGTTTTGTAAAAGGAACCAAAATTTGAAATTTTTTCCTCTTAACATTCCTAGCGGATGTGTAAAATTTTTTCAATTTTAACAACTTTGCGCGCCGTTTAACCTTTATTTAATACAGACATTAAAAAAACATCATTTCTAAAAATATTTCTTTGTAGTTACCAACTGTATTCTTTTTGGCTACTATTAGGACAACCTTCAACAGTCAAATTCTGTGCATTGCCGATGTTTGGCAGTCGTTTTCTGTCAGATACCAGAACCAAACCTGTTTGGTTATTATGGCTGTAGATAATTTGTGTATACACTGCAAAATTGGCTTTAGAATCGCATCATTAGGTTTAATAGAGATGTCATGAGTTTATATATTCATAGGGCACTCAACGAATACGCAAACTCAATCAGTTCCTATTCAGCCCTGGCGAAGTGGTGGTGAGCCGCCATTGGCTAGTATACGACCAATGTCTCAACAGTTGAGAACGGCCGCAGTGTTGCCAACTACGCAGACGCCAAGTGCAGTAATGGTTCCTCCACAACAGCAGGTACGTTATTAAACCGTATTTATCTTAAATTTCTGGCCCGTTACACAGGCTGTACGGAGATCGATAATTAATTTTAAAAAAGTTAAATGCATGTAAGTATTTTATATTGTCCAACAATTTCCAGGGGCTGTAATTTGTCAAAGTTCCATAAAAGCTGATAAAAAATTCAAATTTTATTTGTAAATCATAATATAAAGTATTGATAAATATTTACTTAAATTACTAATTCATAAATAAAGGGATTTAACGCGTAAAGTCCTTTAGGACTTGTGCTCATATTTTTTATACGACCAGAGAACAATACTGTGGAAAGTATTTTTCACAATAAATGGTTGACTTCGTTTAACTACCTGGGACGTTTTGCAAGAGCTCGGCCATAAAAATGCAAATAAACTGTCGGTCAGGGTCGGATTATAATTTGTAATTATAGCAGGTGATATTTAACTATCTTGCGCTTGCAATAACATCTTTCAGTCTTTGTGTTTCTTAGGAAGTGTTCAAGTTGTGCTATGGTTACGATACAATAATTTTAAATTATTTATCAAAAATGTATACGTATAAAAACAAATATTATGTGGCGTCCGTGGGTAAACATTAATAGTGGTTCTTCTTGTGTTCCGTTGTAAAAAAAACACTTATCTCTTGATGCTAAAAATATTGTAAAAAATGTATTATATAGTTCTTTACTTCACCAAGGACTTGAGGCGAGTGCTATAAGGAGATTGATGAAAATAACCTACCAATTATAAACACTTTTCAAATCAATTAAGCTATAAATCTCCAACCTGTGTTTTGATTGTAACCATTTTTAAAATTTAATCCTAAATATGGTAAATGAATTTATTTTTTTAAGTTCTGCAGGTACGCTAGGAATAAAAACTTTTTTGTACAAACCTGTGTGTTTTGTATACTTTAGGTACTCTCGATAAGTGATCTTTAGGCCTTGTTACTAGTGATGTTACTCGGAGAACGTTCTCGTTCATTCTCCGGTAACATTATCGAAAATTCGCGAATGTTACCTACCCCAGGTAACGTCCCCGTATTCTCGTTCGTTCTCTGAAAGTTCTCGGGAAAGTTCTGTAGTATTAGAGACGAGAAGTAAGTCGGAGAACGTTCTCGTTCGTTCTTCGCGAACGTTCCCTTATTCTCGTTCGTTCTCTTGAAAAATCCAATGACAATTTACTAATAATGTAAACTAGGTTTGTATTTATGAGAAATATTTGGTTACAGGTGCATACCACAGGTTCTTCATCTATTGAAGCACTCTCAAGTAGTCCTACGTCTTCTCACACAGATTATGTACCAGCAACTAGTTCTGCTAGCTCTGCGATGGTCGGTCCCAGGCAAGTCGCTGTACCTCCAACGCAATCATCTGAAGACGATGAAAGTAACATGCAGGTAAGATAAATACAAGATGTACAGTGTGTTCCACTCTTACCATAGAATTATAATAACAAAATCTGG
Organism: Polydrusus pterygomalis; assembly: GCA_963969555.1. Classification (NCBI taxonomy): domain Eukaryota; kingdom Metazoa; phylum Arthropoda; class Insecta; order Coleoptera; family Curculionidae; genus Polydrusus; species Polydrusus pterygomalis. Next base: position 42,098,196 of record OZ018380.1, on the reverse strand, counting down.
ACACCGAGTACTAAAATTTATTGTTTTGGAGTTTGGTGCGAATTAATTATTTTTGAACGTACAAAATATGTTTACTACAATAACATTAAAGGCTTATTATAATAATATGTAAGAGAATACTTGGGTAAAAATGTTAAAGTAATATTTATATACAGTGTCACCAGTAAAGTCCGCATATGGGATTTTTTTTTTATTAATAGCTTTATTCAAAATTTGACTTTGATATCAAGTTCTGCTTCGATCGAGATGAAAATAAAGCAAAAAATAGTAGTCACGTGATTCGCATTATCTGTGAAATTTTAATTTTTTCCTAAAAATAATTCAAAAGTGGGGTTATTTCTGAAAATATCGAAAAAAGTTATTAGAAAAAGTTTTTTAAATGCAGTTTCTAGCTCACATGCAAAATTTCAGCTGCATAAGATAATTTTGATTTATTTCCTATATTTTGTAAATTGTACCACTTTTGCAAAATAAGACTCAACGCAACCTACATAAAACTTCTTAGTTTTGACAATGCTTTATTTCAGATACATTTTCCTTAAGGTTGAATTCTCAACGTCATTTAATCTATTGCCAACCTATAACCTATTTCGCGTTGATTTTTTGAGTTTATTATTTTAATATCTAACATTTAAAGAAAAACAATATCGTCGGTACATTAATTAGATAGTATCTGATATATTACAAAAATACCAATTTATTTCATTGCTAATTTTGGGAAAATTGTATAGTGAAAGAACAATGAGTGACAATGACATAATAATGTTAAAAAAAATCTTACCCGATATTTTTCGCTATACAATTCTCCTAAAATAAGTTATGAAATTCCTTGATATTTATTAAATATGTCAATTATTACCTATAGAATATCAAGTCGATACTGATTTTCTTTAAATTTTGTATAAAAGCTAGAAAACATAAATAAATCTACGCGAAATAGGTTACAGGTTGGCAAGCATGTTGATACTCCCACCTTAAAGTAGAGCCATATTAAATGTGTCTTTCTACAAAATCAAAATTGGGCTATTAAAATTTGGTCGCATATGATGCAAAGTCTATTTGTTTTTGACCCTGTATAAGGTAACTTTAAAAAATACGTATTCTTAAAAACGTAGTTTGTGTCTGAAAGTAATACACCTTAATATTAAGACAAAAAATAACACAGTGTCTTCAGTAAAGTGTTTTTAAGTGGAAAATAAATTTTAGTTTAACAACGTAAAGTTTATCTATTTTCAACGATTTAATTTAAAACCCCTATATTATAATTTATTATTAAGGTATGTCATAATAACGTGTATTACTTTCAGACACAAACTACGTTTTCAAAAATACTTATTTTATGAAGTTACCTTATACAGGGTCAAAAACAAATAAACTTTGCATCACATGCGACCAAATTTGAATAGCCCAATTTTGATTTTGTAGAAAAACACACATTTAATATGGCTCTACTTTAAAGAACATGTATCTGAAATAAATCATTGTCAAAACTAAGAAGTTTTAGTAGTAGTGGTTGCGTTGAGTCTTATTTGGCAAAAGTGGTGCAATTTACAAAATATAGGTAAAAATCAAAATTATCTTATGCAGCTGAAATTTTGCATATGGGCTAGAAACTGCATTTAAAAAAACTTTTTCTAATAACTTTTTTCGATATTTTCAGAAATAACCCCACTTTTGAATTATTTTTTGGAAAAAATTAAAATTTGACAGATAATGCGAATCACGTGACTACTATTTTTTTGCTTAATTTTTATCTCGATCGAAACAGAACTTGATGCCAAAGTCAAATTTTGAATAAAGCTGTTAATTTAAAAAAAAATCCCATATGATACGGACTTTACTGGTGACACAAAATTTTATAATATGGTAAACGCAATAAGCATTTTTTTTTAAATCTATGAAAGTTAATTCATTGGTGATGGCTATAGCTTCAAGACAATTCAAGCGCTTAAAATTTTTATAACTAATATTTCTAATATATTATATTTAAAATTAAGTGGGGGTTATAATTATTATTCCTTTGTTGAAAAGTGCGATTGGGGCTTCAAGAAAATTTAAGCGCTTAAAATTTTTATAACTAATATTTCTAATATATTATATTTAAAATTAAGTGGGGGTTAAAATTATTATTCCTTTGTTGAAAAGTGCGATTGGCGAGATCGAATCGATGGAACAAAGTTCATTGAACAAATCGACGTACCGGCTTTTGTGTTCATTTAACGGCGCGGCGCTTATGAACGGGAATGATTATGTTATAATGCCTAAAATTAGGAGTACCTACCAGTGCCATTTCCTGAGAAAAATAAGAAATGAAATCGCCCTTTATATATTTAACATTAAAACAAAATTAACTACAGATCATGTACTCAAAAATCTTCAACAATTTTTTTTCATAATTTTTCATTTTTATCTGATTATTTGTTTTAATTTTTTTAAAGTTCTATCTGTAAAATGATTTGGGAAACATTTTAAAAACCTTTCTAGGGAATAACTTTGTCTTGTCTTGTGTGAATTATCTGCTTTAGTGTGCCAAATGAATAACCTTTTTTTCAAAACTCGAAAACAAAAAAAAATCCTGTTTTTACTGATAAATGATCATTGGGACAAAATGTTAAAGACTTAGTATTACTATACTTAATATTAGTATGAAGTAGTTTTCTATAAACTAAAGTTTTAAACCTATAATTTTCTTTAGAAACTAAATTATTTAGGCATGGCAGAGTCATCATCATTTCTGCAGTAAATTATATGTATTATGTACGATTATCGGCTCTATGTTGCCATATAACAATAGTTATTTACATTACTAGATGCGAAAGTTAATTTTTTGGTGTGAGGAGGTTTTTGAATTGCCGAGGCAAAGCCGAGGTGACTTAATACCTCGGACCACCAAAAAAGCTTTCGCATCGTGTAATGTATTAATTTTTTTCTACTACTGTTCTCTGATCACTATATTATTAAGTAATAAACTTTGATTTTATTCAAATTAAAATGGTAAAATAAGTTTTTTTTTCCACCTGTAAAATAATCCATGACAACTAGTTATTTGAGTATTGTTGACAACTAGTTATTTGAGTACTGTCAGAGTCTGTCAGTTCGATTTCTTTGTCCTGGCACCGAAAGTAATACTTAACATAGCTAGCAACGCTACTTTACATAGCTAGCAACGTATAATATTCAGGTAACTCGAATGTTTACTTTCGTTATCTGTCGTGTTGCTAGGGCCCGAAAGTTAACTTATCTATACATTAGTAGAAAAAGGTATAAACTTTATTCCAACCCAGCAAGAAAATCCTTAGTGAACAGTCGTTACCAGTCGCTCAACTAAATTGTCACACAATCGATCGATTGGTAAGTTAAAAAGTTAATTGACAGGCTAGAAATTACAGTTCAATAAAAATTGTCTTGCCTGGTTGGAATAGAGATATCGTCAACATATCGCCACCTAGTAAGCGGTTTGTTTAAGCAATTGTTATTGAAACTCATGTCTAAAAATTCTCCATTGGTCATCGTAGCCATCAACGGAAAAAGAGGTAAACCCATTGCCATTCCGAATTTCCTGCTGATATGAATCATTAGCCAACTGAAAATATTTATTAATTTATCTAGGGGCAAAACCCAATTACAATTTTTACTTAGGAAACTAATAATAATTATAATAATAGAAAAACAAGATAACTTAAACCAGCTCTCCCATACTAATACAAGATTGTATTTATACTATGTTTCTTAAAGCCTGACAGCACAGCTGAGGGTCATGAGTCGTAAAAACTCAATAAACCATAAGCGTAACAATAACAGGTACCTGATCTTACGTAATTAAATTATCTATTATTGGATAGGTATACAGGTAGGTGGCTTATGTCATAGAATATTTTCAACTTCAAGCTTGTGTGTATATTATAAAAATAATACAAAAATGGCGAGTAATGATTCCCCAGTGTTTTATGAACGTGTGCTTGACCTAAAAGCTAAGACAATAGTTTTAAATGTACACGATGCACTTGTGCACCAAACACCATCTAGTACTGTCAGAAACCTAGTATCAGCATTTGTTAATATGACGGGCGTTAGTGAATCAACAATATACAGTGTCACCAGTAAAGTCCGCATCATATGGGATTTTTTTTTATTAATAGCTATATTCGAAATTTGACTTTGGCATCAAGCTCTGCTTCGATCGAGATGAAAATTAAGCAAAAAAATAGTAGTCACGTGATTCGCATTATCTGGCAAATTTTAATTTTTTCAAAAAAATAATTTAAAAGGGGTTATTTTTAAAAATATAAAAAAAAGTTATTAAAAAAAGTTTTTTTAAATGCAGTTTCTATGCCACATGCAAAATTTCAGCCGCATAAGAGAATTTTCATTTTTTACCTATATTTTGCAAAATAAGACTCAACGCAACTTACATAAAACTTCTTAGTTTTGACAATTCTTTATTTCAGATACATTTTCTTTAAAGAAGCGCCACAATAAATGTGTGTTTTTCTACAAAATCAAAATTGGGCTATTAAAATTTGGTCGTATGTGATGCAAAGTTTATTTGTTTTGGACCCTGTATAAGGTAACTTCATAAAATAAGTATTTTTGAAAACGTAGTTTGTTGTTGAAAGTAATACACGTTAACGTTATTATGACATAGCTTAATAATAAATTATAATATAGGGGTTTTAAATTAAATCGTTGAAAATAGATAAATTTTACGTTGTTAAAGTAAAATTTATTTTCCACTTAAAAAACACGTTACTGAAGACACTGCTGATGTGTTCTTTTTTGTCTTAATATTAAGGTGTATTACTTTCAGACACAAACTACCTTTTCAAAAATACTTATTTAATGAAGTTACCTTATACAGGGTCAAAAACAAATAAACTTTGCATCACATGCGACCAAATTTTAATAGCCCAATTTAGATTTTGTAGAAAAACACATATTTAATATGGCGCTACTTTATAGAAAATATATCTGAAATAAAGCATTGTCAAAACTAAGAAGTTTTATGTAAGTTGCGTTGAGTCTTATTGTGCAAAAGTTACTAAATATAGGTAAAAAATGAAAATTATCTTATGCGGCTGAAATTTTGCATATGGACTAGAAACTGCATTTAGAAAAACTTTTTTCAATACCTTTTTTCGATATTTTCAGAAATAACCCCACTTTTGAATTATTTTTTTGAAAAAATTAAAATTTTACATATAATGCGAATCACGTGACTACTATTTTTTTGCTTAATTTTCATCTCGATCGAAGCAGAGCTTGATGCCAAAGTTAAATTTCGAATAAAGCTATTAATAAAAAAAAATCCCATATGATGCGGACTTTACTGGTGACACTGTATAGGCTTCTTACGGAAAGAAAATCTGGAACTGTATAGCCCCTCCTAAACAGTCGCCAGGAAGGACACCTATGCAAATTGATGAGGATGTGAAAAGTATCATAAGAAGAAAAGTGCATAATTTTCATTTCAATAGAGAGATCCCAACATTAGATAAAATTTTAAATGCTGTAAAAGAAGACGATACTTTACCCAACGTAAGAAAAAAATTGTGGCAGATTTTACATCAATTAAATTTTTCTTGGGAAAAATACAACCGAAAGTCAATGTTATTGGATAGAGAAGATATAATTTTTTGGAGACGACAGTATCTAAGAGATATAAGCAGATATAGAAGTGAAAAAAGGACCATTTTTTATTTAGACGAAACCTGGGTTAACGAAGGACATTCAGTACAAAAGATATGGCAAGATAAAAATATTCAAAGCTCTCGTCAAACATTTATAGAAGGTTTGTCTACTGGTTTGAAAATACCTGCAGGTAAAGGTTTCAGGCTAATAATAACGCATATAGGTAGTGAAAGTGGATTTGTAAACGGTGATTTACTTGAATTTGAGTCAAAATCAACAAAAGATGGAATTAATTCCTCAAAATTCTGTCATAGTATTAGATAACGCCAGCTACCATTTAATAAATATAAATTATAAAAAAATACATACAGGGTGTTCATTTGAAAACTTCCCACCTCGATTTTCCTGCTTTAAAATGAAAATGTGGAAAATCGCTCGGACCCGTCGATTTTTATTTGGAGGGGGGCATCTTTTGCGTATATTGTCAATCTTGTTACTTCAATCCCCTAGGAGGGGTGGGGAGGGAAGGGGGAAGATCTAAAACTTAAATGAATACCCCTATTTTATATAATTTTTTTGGATTCTGCTTAAAATTCTGAACATTTTTTAATAAAAGCATTATTAGTCTATACTTAACAGTTTCCGAGATATTGACTCTTGAAAAATGATATTTTTGAACTTTGACAGCGTCTAGCTTTCTAACTGTACGTCTTAGAGCAAAACGGCTTACATGTCCCTATCTTCGATTTTTATTATCTTTCCAATAGTATCAACTTCCGGTCAAACCGGAAGTATTATATTTCTTACATCCGGTTTAACCGAAAGTTCACACTATTGGAAAGATAATAAAAATCGAAGATAGGGACATGTAAGCCGTTTTGCTCTAAGACGTACAGTTAGAAAGCTAAGACGCTGTCAAAGTTCAAAAATGTCATTTTCAAGAGTAAATATCTCGGAAACTGTTAAGTATAGACTAATAATGCTTTTATTAAAAATTGTTCAGAATTTTATGCAGTATCCAAAAAAATTATATAAAATAGGGGTATCCATTTAAGATTTAGATCTTACCCCGCCTCCCTCCTAGGGGCTTGAAGTAACAAGATTGACAATATACGCAAAAGATGTCCCCCTCGAAATAAAAATCGACGGGTCCGAGCGATTTTTCACATTTTCATTTTAAAGTAGGAAAATCGAGTTGGGAAGTTTTTAAATGAACACCCTGTATAGAAACAAAAAAAATGAAAATAAGAACGTACCATAATATTACAATTTAAGAGGACAGGTAACTCCATTAGAAAAATGGGTTAAAACGGTCGAATTTTTTGGCAGACCTGTTCTCGTAAAACGATACACTATTTTACTATCACCTTGTTTTGTTAATGTATAGTATCGGCTAGAACTAAATCAGATAAAGTTTTTACTATGTATAATTTATTTACAACACGGACAGGAAACAAAAGTACCTAATTTATATTTCATAAATAAAAACCTAAACGACCGCCACTGTCCGAAGATTTATTCTAAATCATCGGCTTGCCCTATTGTTACAATTTTACGACCCTATTGTGAAAGGTAAAATTAGGGGTGTGCCAATCTATATAGTGTTTAAAATACCTGTATTGTTACTAAAAAGATATACTTTCAGGCGAAAAATAATATGAAAAGGGAAAGAAAAACACAAAGTCTTCCTCCACTAGTTTAATGGAAAAAAAAAATTCCAAATATTAAGGGTCTCTACATGTTTCGAACGTAGAAACGTTCATCTTCAGGAGACAGAAAGTTTTAAATCTATGCTGATGGTGTTAGCAAAAGAGAAACTGAAATTTAGAACCTTAATGGAGCTTTATGGATTTAAACAGAAGTGTAGAAGAAACATGGGTAAAATATTTGATAGTGGCGAAACCACAGAGCGATTAGAACATAATGAAGAGTTGTGAAACAACAAACTTCTTCCCCACTTTTTGGTTGTTTCACAACTCTTCATTATGTTCTAATCGCTCTGTGGTTTCGCCACTATCAAATATTTTACCCATGTTTCTTCTACACTTCTGTTTAAATCCATAAAGCTCCATTAAGGTTCTAAATTTCAGTTTCTCTTTTGCTAACACCATCAGCATAGATTTAAAACTTTCTGTCTCCTGAAGATGAACGTTTCTACGTTCGAAACATGTAGAGACCCTTAATATTTGGAATTTTTTTTTTCCATTAAACTAGTGGAGGAAGACTTTGTGTTTTTCTTTCCCTTTTCATACTTTCAACTCCACTTTAAGCATGGACTATTTCTTCAAATTGAAAAATAATATGTTCACCCGGTAAGCTAAAATTTGTGTTTTGCATTTTTAATGAGGATTCTTAGCTGTCAGGCAATAAGACTTATTATTATTATTATTATTTTATCAATAGCAAGCGGAAAGTCCGATGAAGCTATTGTTTTAGTCTCTTTGATTTGTTTTTCTTTCTTTAATTGTTCATCGTGATTTAAAATGTCTAAAAGTCCGTTAAATTACTTGTTAAATTCATTACGCGAAAGTTATTTAAACATGTACACAAATATCATTAAATATTTAAAAACGAATGCCATCAAGCACCGTAATGCATAAAGTTTTGAGTTAACTGCTCGAAATTACGATCAACTTGGTTTTTAAAGGAGTTTACACTATTTGCACAGACTGTACTTTCTTCAAGCGAGTTCCATGTGTACACTACCCGATTGATGAGGAAGTTCTTTCTTGGAAATGTCGCTGATTTTTCTTTGCCTAATTTTTTTGAGTGTCCCCGAAGCTGTTGATTCTGATTTAAATGAACAAATTTCTCAAGTTACAAGAATAGTAGTTTGTTAGTATTTTAAAAGTTTCTATTATATCACCCCTAGTTCTTCTTTGCTTCAGAGTAACTAGCCCAAATCTTTTATGTCTTTCGGGATAAGGTAAACCTCTCAATTCAAATGGAGATCTGGTACCCGCCTTTGGACCCTTTCCAAAATTTCAATATCTTTGATGTAGTAGGGGTTCCAAATATTGTATCCATATTCAATTTTTGGTCTAATATAGGAAGTGTACAATTTCTTTACAATCTGTAGAGAGTGATCTTTGAAAGTCTTTTGCACCATGAAAATAAAACTATTGGCTTTCTTTACCATTTTAATAATATGTACTTCCCATTTTAAATTAGAAGAAATCACTAACCCCAGATCTGGTTGTTCTGTAACACTAATAAGTTAAAGATAAAGATCATTCAGCAAATATGCTTCACAAGGGTTGTTTGAGCCAATATGCAATACTGTACATTTTGATACATTAAGCTTCATGCACCAATGGCTTGTCCATGACTCAATACGCCTCAGATATCTGTCTAAGCATTGCTTTTGCAACAATGAATTACAGAATAACTTGGTATCGTCAGCAAAAAAAATTATGAATGTCTCAATATTCCATGACAAATCGCTAATGTAAACCAGAAACAGCAATGGTCCTAAAACAGATCCTTGAGGGACCCCACTTATAACTGGATGTTTATTGGATAATATATCATTGACCCTTACTTGATAAAAGCGGTTGGTGAGAAAGTCATTGATTAGACTAAGAAGCTTGCCTCTTATACCAAAATGTTCAAGCTTGTAGAGCAACAATGAATGTGGTACTTTATCAAATGCTTTCTCGAAATCCAGGTATATTACATCGGTGAACTTATAGAGTGAAAGTTTGGAAACATTTCTCTTAAAGGAAATGACCCCCGCTTGCCTTACAAGTTTTGCATTCCCAAGCATAGGATTCAGTTTTTCAAACCGTTGGCCAAACAAATCAACAAAAAGTCGATGTTTTTTGGGTAGAGATAACAAAAATGGATGCTTAAATTCGTGTCAAAATTAAAGACACATTAAACAGAAGCAAAAACTTCACGATGCACACACGCCGTGGACTACATTAGAATCGCTTATTTGAGAAACCCCACATGTCCATACATTTGACATTTCGATTTTTTTAGCTTAACACGTTCTTCTATAGTAGATTCATATTTTAAGGAGAAATCACACATGTCCAATCGATATAATGCTTTCAACGCTAGTTTAAAATATGTATTTATTTGAGAAACCCCACAAGTCCCGGACATGTGGGGTTTCTAAAATATACTCCTAGATGGAGCTAGGAGAAATTTTTATCAAGAAATATTTTTATGACCAACAGTGGGCGGACAATATGAAGATGTTGTTGATTATTAGACATTTACTTAATCATGTACCCATTAAAATAAGTTGTTAATAAAATAAGAATAAATTACTAAAAAAGTTCTGGTGAAATAAACGTGTATTTTAGAAACCACACATGTCCAGTCGCCATTTTATGCTTTCATTCATGAAGCTGAAGCTGTATATTTAACTTTGTGTAAAATTCCTAACGTATTCACATACCTTTACATACCCTGAAAGTAAATTTCCAGTTGTATAATGTGATTTTGCACAAAACAGTTTTTTTCGTTTTTCTCAAAACTATCATTTGTGGACATGTGGGGTTTCTCAAATAAGCGATTCATTAAACGTATAAGTAAAAAAAATACGTTGTTTCAACTCATATCTTCGTTTTGGTTTTGTCAATAAGTTATTACTTCACACCCGAATGCAGCGTTTGTGGTTTGTAATCCCAGTTCCCCGATCCAGTTTTTGTAATCTGTTATCCGTAGCTATGCGTCGTCATTAGATTATCTAATCCGGATTAGAAATCTGACAACGACGGAATCGCACAATTTGTTGATGATGTCGAGGATATCTAGGTCATCATCAATGAATATTTCATCCTCTATAAACTCCATTTTATCCCGAAATAATAAAAAAAATTGCAAAAAAATCCAACACTTACAAAAAAATAGTGCCAAAATTTAACGTTGAAGTTAGATGTCGATCGCTAATCCAGGGCAATCCACGCTTCGTTGACCGATTAGATAAGCTGAAGCTTAAACTACATTTTTCTTGCGGCGCATGTAAACATTTAACCTAATCCTGGATTACCTAACTAATCCGCAAAATTTGCTTACGGTGCATTCGGGTGTTAGACAGTTACAACATTATTTTGACTTGGATCGGTAAACTGTACAAACTATATATTTATTTGCCACTATTTGTTATCCACACATTCAATAAATTTGCACAGATAGGGTTGTGCAGTTAAATCGTTAAGATCTGTCGTTACGTATGTGGATTTGAAAAAATGACGTAAGTTTCGACACGGTTCTCTGTATATTATTGTATTTATTTGTTGATTATAACCGATTAAGAAAAATAAACTTTACAGATTCAAACAGCCCCACAACAACAAGCTTTAGCGGTGGTCTCTCCACGGGTAGAACCACCTTGTAGTGGAAGCGGTCCAACTCAGGAACAAGGTACCAGTTCTAGCAGCTCGAATACAGTTACAACTACTCAAGCAGGTTTAAAAAGACAGAGAGATCCTGATACCGATAGTTGTCAAGCAGAAGAAAAGTCATCAAAAATACAACAACAAAGTAAAAGAACTAGGATACAGGTAAGAGTGTTAATAATATTTAAATAATAATGTTTGAGAACTTTTCGCCATTCACATTTAAAAGTACAATAGGATCAGAAGGTTTAGAATATTGCCGCAACAATCTAAATAAAATGATTTTAAATGTGGTATTACATAATTTATTTAATTGATTGATTGATAAATATTCCTTTAAAGTACTAGGCACGATTTTATCAAAGCTTTTGATATGCGATACCAACATATTTTAAGATATAATTTTAATACTTATTTATTATTCGAATATTTTTGCTTACACATTTTTCTAAGTCGGTGTTTTTAGTGTACTTTTATTGTGTTATTATTCTAGCAACAAGGCACTGTAAGTGATAGTGGCGTAGAAGTAGAATACCAAGTCCCGACCAGTAGCCAGCGTGACCAGGACGACGATAATGTCATAGTTGTTGAGAGTGATGATGAAGCTGGGCCAGACGAGGGTGAAGGAGATGACCAAGAAGAACCTGATGAAACTGAAGCATATGATATGGAAGAAATAGTGAGTGAAGTTTATGGGGAATAATTTTTAATCGTAGGATTTAAAACTAGTAAAATTTAAAATATATTTGCCAAACACCAAAAACCAATACTTTTATTTCTTTTAATTTACTTTATTTCTTTTAATTGCCAGAAGTGCCTTTGTACAGTTAACAAACTTTATGTATGATATTAGGTGTATACATAAAACTGTTTGTTTATCCAATATGGAACTTGCATAAAAATTAAATTTAAAAAATAATGCTCTTACGCGTAAGCTCATAACATCAAAAGACCCAAAGTTCACAAGGAAATTTTTTAAATCCCCTTGATTTAACCCTTGAGCGCCCAGCCTACTAAAAGCAACGTAAATGCCCAACCGGGGTCCCCAAGGGACCCCATAGTAAATAAACATATGGATATGCATTAAAGTGTATTTTAATTATCAAACACAAGCTTAAGGTTATAGTGTTCAAAATATTTATTAAATATTTAAAAATTAACTTACAACACCTTCTGAAGAATATTAACAAAAGCAAAACAAATACTAATATGTAGGTATTATACTATTATCTCTGAGGGACCCCACCTACCTAATAGCGTTATAACCTGGCACTGTCGCGGCGTCGGCGGCTCAAACCAAACTAACACGTGCTAACACTATTTTCAAGCACATACCTAAAGGCGCAGTTGCCAGATTTTTTTATTCCAGAAATACTAAGGAAAATACTGTACTGGGGTCCCGCAAGGACCCCGCTTAGGCATTCAAGGGTTAATAGAAGCGATTAAAGTTTGCTCGTGACCTCAAAGAGTACTACAATACATAGCGCGAGAGCGAGCTACTCATACTACGTGACGTCACACGGCGAACTTTAATTATTCATAAAAAATTAAGGGGTGATATTTAAGACGAAATATTTTGTATATGTAATTTTTTGGTGTGGCTGAACATATTTATGCAATAAAATAAATTTGTGCAAGTTCCGTTATCTATCGTTGCTACATATTCTAGTGCTTTCAATTTCAATCTTTTAAAGCACATTAAATTAATTTATTATTTCAACTTAAAAGAAAATATATAAATTTGATTATAATAAAACGTCCACCTGTGACCTGTGCCACCATTGTCCATAAAAATCACAATCATTTATCAATACATTTTGTTATAATATTATTTAGGATCATCTAAAACCTTTTTTTCTACGACTATATTAGCATTCATTATCATAACATTTTTTCGTAATATCAGTAATCATTATTTCTTAATAGTTCGTTTCCGTGATTAATAAACCAATTACATTACATGTCAAAACCGATTACGTTATACACGCTTGCAATGTAGCTTTTATCACTCTTCTTTTTTAGGGCTTAATTTTATATTTTTACACAGGGTGACCAGATTCAATTGGCAGTACCGCTAACTTCTTTATAGTTAAAGTTACAAACGTCGGTTAAATTAGCAAACTAGTAACATTATCTCGATTCACATAGTAAAAGGGAAAAAATCGCGTGTTTAAAATTTTGTCATGAAATGTGTATTGATAAAATGAAATACCCTGTTTATCTACAGGCTGAGACAAGCAAAGGTATCCATTTAAAAAATGTAGCCCGTGTGTCAGGATTATAAGTTAATATAAGAATTATAAACCACTTAGGATGATAAGTGGTTAGTGGTGAATAGTTAAGTTAAATTACGCTTATTAACTATAAATACTTTTAGGAACAAGATAACTATGAGGAAGCAGATTTCCAAGAGGGGGAAGATGAAGAGGAGGGAGGCAATGAGGTGGAAGTAATTGAAGATTCTAGTGAAGTTCCGAATCAAAGTGAGGCGCTGGAAGGTGTTGAAGGTGACAATAATGACCAGCAGGCTCAGTCAGAAGCGATAAGTAGCGGAACTGATGGTATGTTTTTTTCTTTTTATTGTTTTTTGTTAGTTGCTGTATAATAATTTTTTATAGGGCATGATATTTAAAAAAATAATATTAATAATTCAGTGTTTTTCCGTGTGGTTTAGTTCTTTATAACAGTGATTCCCAAAACTTTGTAAATCGAACTAATAAGAATTTTGTTGGCAACCTCTTCTCCATCCAGTGGCTCACCCTGAAATTTGGCCCATGAGAATTTTTTAAACAATGTATGTATAACCTATAAAAGTGATAACATCTACAAATAAAATATACAATAAAAACTGTGCCGCAGGCTAAAAATTTTTAACCTGAAAAACCTAAGCTGTAGAATTTAAAACTGGTCAATAAAATCATGGATAAACCATGCATTTTTTTTAATTGTATTGTATTTATGTTTGATGTATTTTTTTATTGGCAATTTTAATAATCAGTTCAGTTTGTTTAACACACATACTTCTTCATCCTTAAAGTTTTTATATATTTAGTCTAACCAAATAGCCTTGATAAAAAATTTGTACTTGTGACTCCCCAAAAAAATTCTTATGCAGGCACAAAAATAGTTACTAAATTGTATTTATTACTGATTTTGTATATAAAGAAATATTTGTCTGGAAAAGTCATGGATTTTTGCAGTAGCCCGCTCACAAATAGATAAAATGACTGCGCTTTAAAACAAAATATGATATGCACAAAAATCAGTTTTTACTACCACATCCGGGGTGAGGGGAGGTGGGTGCGAGCTGTATTTGGGAACCAAGTCTTTTATACCATGCGAGCAAACCTATTTGCATCAAAGAGGGCTTGGATTAAAAAACGTAGGGCTTGGTTTAGATCACAATGATATGGGGACGATATATCTAACCAAATCTAGGTACAAATTTTGTCAAATTCATATTATGACATGATAGCCAAACTAATGAGTAATAAAATAAGTAGACAAATACAAATTTATTTTTGTTATTTACAAATTAACAAAGTAAGAATCATATACAGTACATATATATATACAAATAATTACATAAATTGCTGAAATTGGCCACCGCCATGCTCCAAGCATAATATCACACGTGCCTTCATATTTTCGAAAGTGTTGACCAGCATCTCTGGGGAAATGTTACCACATTCCACCGGCGTAAATAAAAAACAACACAAAATCCTCAAGAAAATTTCAAAAACAAACCTGGTAATAATTGAGGTGAAGAAAATGTAATAGTGTAGGAAATGTCTAATGTATTGCCTATGTTGCCGAAATCAGAGCTCGAGTTTCGGAGGGGGTTCAGGCCCCCTGTACCCTCCCCCCTAGCTACGTGCCTGGCTAGGATACTAGATAAAAGCAGCTTTAAGGAGTAAGGACAAAAATTAAACAACGCTTAAGTAATCTTGGGGGGGGGGGGGTAATTACCCCCATTACCCCCCCCCCCCTTGTATACGCCGGTGCCACATTCTTGGATAATCCTTCTTAAGAATAGTCCTGCATGTTCCATAAGATCTTCCCACTTCTTGGGACAGGCGTTCTTATACAATTTGTTGGCGTATTTTGCATTATTTTACGAACATTTGCAACAAGTTATTCTGTTCTTACAGATGGTCTTCCTGCTCCTTTTTTGTGTTGTATAGAACCTGTTTCCCTAAACACAGCGACGGTTGTTTTTAGGCAATGATAAAAATCCCCAGCAATAAAAGCAACGTTAGGAAAATGTTCGTGAAAATCGTCCATGCACAAACCCGGATTGTATTGCCACTCACCATTTACTCTAACCCCTTTTAAAAATACGCTTCAACCATGAATGTTTTGTGCTGTTCCGTAAAGCCCATTGTGTGAATTGTTCAAGAAATTGGAAAAATTAGCGATGAATCAAATTACTTGTAACGACTGTCAAAGATGACGGAATAACTGATTGATTGTTAATTCGGGTAGTTACTGACACCCAACACGTATTAACCTCTACGGCTAAGCATTACGTCCTTAGATGCAAAGCCCTCTTTGATGCAAAATATGCTTTTCTCATCAAACAATTATATGGCTGAGTTACAAACGTTTGAAAAGAGATATTTATTGCACTTTGATAAGTTGTGTCATCCTAACTTGTCTTAGAGAAAAATAATTTGCTCATGCATAGTTTGGTTTTTATTTACTAACCCATTTCGGGCAAAAAAAATTGTTTAACGGAAATTCGGGACGTTTACTGCAAAGAATGCTATTCTTCAAATATGCTTTTTAATATACTTCTTAGAAAGTAAAGAAATAAGACACTTTTAAGTATTCCTCCACTGGTATATTTAGATAAGAAGTTTTAACGAAGGGTAAATTATCTACATGTTTCGAATGCATACACATTCATCCTCGGGAGAAGGGAGAAAAAAAATAAGGTAATAATAATACCAAAGGTGTAACCAGTGCTAACGGAGCTCCAAATTGATAGAAAGGTCTAGCGCAGAGGTTCCCAAACTTTTTTTTCTCGTAGACCACTTTAAAAATTTTGCTGGTTCCGGTGGACCCCCTGCAGCTATATTTCTACCATATTCTCAAAACTCGACAAAAACTGTGAAGATTAGATCCTACTATGGAAAGAGTTTCAACCACGAATTAACAGTTTTCGAAAAAAAAGTGAGAATTGATTGTGCTGTGAGTGGATATCAAAAAAGTAAAGTTGGCCAATCAAAAAAGTTATTACATCCAACTTTACTTTTTTGCCATCTACTCGCAGCACAAGAAACCAATCAATTCTAACTTATTTTATTTAGAAAACTACCGGACTGGTAAAAATAAAAAGAAAAATAGTATATTTCTTTTGTTGTATTTATTCAAATATGTAATTATTACATTAATAATTATTATTGTTAGCATATCACATTGTAAGGTTTACATAACATTGTAATATGATAACAGTCGTAATATAATTAAAATTAAATATTAATAACGTAACGTTACTTCTATAAAAACGAAAAATTTTAGTTCTTAACACTATCGAAACCAGATAAATTTTCGTGGACCCCCGCTTACGAATTGTGAACCCCCATTTTTTTGTCACGCCAACGTAGACCCCCGTCGAGTCTCCCGTGGACCCCTGGGGGTCCACCTGGACCACTTTGGGAATCACTGGTCTAGCGTTAGCATTAGCACCATTTAAGCAGGATTATTGGCAATGTGTTTTTGCATTGATACGTACCCTGCTTTAATGCTAATGTTTCTATCATCTTGGAGCTTCGTTAGGACTGTTTGCACCTTTTGTATTTTCCTTTCTCGGTTCTTCTGAGGTTGAATGTATATGCATTCGGAACATGTAGAGAATTTACCCTTCGTTAAAACTTTTTACCAGTGGCGGAAGACCGAGTGTCTAATTTCTTTCTTTTCAAATTTACAGTCCACTTAAGGTTAAGTATATACTATTTTTTCAATATAATTTTTACATTGAAACTATTTGAAACTATATTATACAGTGTGACCAGTAAAGTCCGCATCATACGGGATTTTTTTTATTAATAGCTTTATTCGAAATTTGACTTCGCATCAAGTTCTGCTTCGATCGAGATGAAAATTAACCAAAAAAAATAGTAGTCACGTGATTCGCATTATCTGTCAAATTTTAATTTTTTCCAAAATATAATTTAAAAGTGGAGTGATTTCTGAAAATATCGAAAAAAGTTATTAGAAAAAGTTTTTTTAAATGCAGTATCTAGCTCACATGCAAAATTTTAATTACATAATATAATTTTGATTTTTTACCCATATTTTGTAAATTGCACCACTTTTGCAAAATAAGACTCAACGCAACCTACATAAAACTTCTTAGTTTTGACAATGCCTTTTTTCAAATACATTTTCTTTAAAGTGTATTTTTGAAAACGTAGTTTGTGTCTGAAAGTAATACACCTTAATATAAAGACAAAAAAGAACACAGTGTCATCAGTAAAGTGTTCATTAGTGGAAAATAAATTTTAGTGGTGGGTAAAAAATCAAAATTATCTTAGGCAGCGAAATTTTGCATGTGGGCCAGAAACTGCATTTAAAAAAACTTTTTCCAATAACTTTTTTCGATATTTTCAGAAATAACCCCACTTTTGAATTATTTTTTGGAAAAAATTAAAATTTGACAGATAATGCGAATCACGTGACTACTATTTTTTTTGCTTAATTTTCGTCTCGATCGAAGCAGAACTTGATGCCAAAGTTAAATTTCGAATAAAGCTATTAATAAAAAAATCCCATATGATGCGGACTTTACTGGTCTCACTGTATATTTTATTAAACTTAAGTAACACCTAGAAACGTAATAAAACCTAATATGGAAGTGAGTTTAAAACATATTTTAAGTTTACAGTAAATTATTCCCATTGCCAAAGTTTAAATAAGACGAGAAGTTTTCGAGATATTGTAATAGTGATTCACGGTGATATATTTTTTTTAAAATGTAATACAAGAAATTCTCAGAACTATTTATTTGATGTACTGTAGATTCAGTTCAAGATTAACAATTCCATAAGAAAATCGTCTAATATAATTTTAAACTGTAACATTATGCACATTGTAAAATAAGCGACACAGTAAACGTTTGAACAGCTTTATTATAAAGTTTTTCTTCTCTAAGCATCTTGGCGTTAGGGCGAGAAGTAAGGAAACATCTTGAAACTTTTTCTTCATCTGCCCATCGCGTACGTGGCAAGCAGGGGACACTGTGTTCTACTTTCTCGTAGCTAGTAGCTGCAATCATGTTCAGGTGGTCGAACGGAAATTTTTGGGTGTAAAGTTTTGGTATTTTATTACTTTGGAAATGTCGTGTTTCCTTCCAGCTTGACTAAAGGGCGTCAAAGTCTCACTCGTTAGTATTTAGAACAGTTATGACTACCCCATTAATGCTATCACCGCTCTAGTTTCTCTGTTAATGAATATATGCGGTACTGTTGTTTGTTTGTTTGACACAATTATTTTCTCCGTTTCATGTCATAGAAATCACTTGACTCGTTTGCAAGTTAAAATATTTTATTTGATCATCTTATGCAAGCGTTCACATCGTGTTTCTGATGCCACCCCTGAATTATAACTGATGTACGGTTGAAACTCGACTCTACACACGGGAAGCGCCGGTATAAAACTCTAAGATTTAATTGTCTTTTAAAAGAACAAGAAGTAACTGACAAACCACCCTAAAAGGGTGCGTTTTAGTACGTCATCTAGCACCCGGCTAAGTACCCCTAATTTCAATGACTTGCCTGCGTCGTCGAGCAGGCGGATATCGGATATTTTTTTACAGTACAATATTTGAAATAAGATAGAAGACGAACATTTTGCCGAATATTTCTCTCATGTGTAAAAACTACCATATAAAGCGGGAACTTTTCGACGAAAATTGCCCAGTAGGTGCGAAAATGTCCCGCCGACAATTTCCCTATAGGTCCGTATCTAAGTATCAATAATTAATATTTACAATAGCACCTTGTAGGTGTATTATTGTGTTGATATTATGTATTTGTCATTTTGACATACATAAATCAAATTTAAAAAGTCGTAAAAATGTCGCGATTTGGAAGTGATTCATTAAGTTTAATTTTAGAGAAAGTTACCGAAAGTAAACCTAAAAATACATTACTAAACCACCAGTATATATGGAGACAGTTTATGGATTTTATTAAAGAGAGAAATTATAGTTTAAACGAAAATACTTTAATACCGACGCTGGCCAATATTCTGACTGACTGGGCCTGCAATATGAAAAAGAAAAATGGTGAGGATTGTAAAGATTTTACTGTAAAGACTATTGGGGTTGAAGAAAACACGCTAATAAAAATTACTGGACATTCCAACCCAAAATCCATAAAGCCGTATCTTCAACTAGACGAGGAATACCACTCTAATATAGTAGAAAAAATGAGGGAAGACAATGATAAGGCTAATCATAACCCAGAAACTAATATCTGTATGCCAGGTTCTACAAGTTCTAATTCAATGGCAAACTCACATACATTAACAAGTAATGCAGCAGACTCCAAAAATAGTAATTTTTTTTTACAATAATTGTGTTTTCCACTGCAATTCATGCAATTTTTAATTTGTTTAGTTTCATATAATTAAATATTACGTTTAAATAAAAATATTAAATTTTGTGCTTTCATTTCACGTACTCAAGAAATATTCTACCAAATTACATTCGTGCATCAAAATAGACCTGATAATTTTAATGCACTTATGTAATTACTTACGATAATTAATATAACTCCGTGAAAAGTTAAATTCTTAATGTGTCCATCTCTCACCATAAATCTCCGCGTGTAACTTAAACTTCTAAAAACACATTACTACTGATGGAAATAAGGAAATAAATTAAAACATCTATTGTATATTTTGCTTTTTTGCACGCATTTTATTCCTCCCATATTTATTTTAAGAGTGTATCTAAAATAAACCCAATGTTTGCCCTCCGCTGTCACCAAACTTCTCCGAAACCGCCCATAACCTATCCTTAAAGTCTGGTGACAGATTACAAAGTTAAATACAATTCCTAAATAGAATAATAAACCTAAAAACATTTGGAAAATATTATTATATATTTCAGTTTAAATTTTTGAATTATGGATAAAAGGTAAGATAGGAATGTGCAAGCAGTTATGCTCAAAGTACCATAAACGCAGCCACACGTCTCTTCATATTTTCGAAAGTGTTGACCAGCATCTCTGAAGAAATGTTACCACATTCTTGGATAATCCTTTCTTGTAATTGTTCTAAATTTTCAACTGCTGTTTTACAAATAGTGTTCTTTATATGAGGAAAAACGAAGTAATCCATAACCGTTAAACAAGGTGATCTAGGTGGGAGTTCAATATCTGATCGAAAACTGATCAATCTGTCGTAAAAAAAATTGCGTAAGTAGTTAATAGTTTCTGCGGCTGTATGGGCGGTTGCACCATCCTGTTGAAAATATCCAAAACGTAGTTCGTCGTCAAGTAATTGCTCCACAAATGGATTCAAAATATTGTCTCTATACCGCTGCGCTGTAACTGTGTCATGGAAAAAAATAGAACCAACAATTCTTCTTCGGGAAACAGCTTACCAGACACCAATTTTTTGAGGGTGCAATGTGGACTCTACAAAAAAATGGGGATTTTCACTACTTCACATGCGTGTATTCTGAGAATTCACATAACCGGAGAGGTGGAACCAGGCTTCATCCGAAAAAAATGTTAGGTCTAATAAATCATTTCTTTCAAATACATTTTGGGTAAACCATTGAGAGTAATTCCTGCGTCTTTCAAAATCTGCGGCTTGTATTTCTTGGAATACTTGCAGTTTATAAGGAAATAAATTTAGCTGCTTTTTAAGAATAGTCCTGCATGTTCCATAAGATCTTCCCACTTCTTGGGACAGGCGTCTTATACAATTTGTTGGCGTATTTTGAATTATTTCACGAACGTTTGCCACAAGTTCTTCTGTTCTTAACGATGGTCTTTCTGCTTCTTTTTTGTGTTGTGTAGAACCTGTTTCCTTAAACACAGCCACGGTTTTTTTCAGGCAATGATAAAAATCCCCAGCAATAAAAGCAACGTTAGGAAAATGTTCGTGAAAATCGTCCATGCACAAACCCGGATTGTATTGACACTCCCCATTTACTCTAACCCCGGTTCGAAAATACGCTTCAACCATGAATGTTTTGTGCTGTTCCGTAAAGCCCATTGTGTGAATTGTTCAAGAAATTGGAAAAATTAGCGATGAATCAAATTACTTGTAACGACTGTCAAAGATGACGGAATAACTGATTGTGTTAATTCAGGTAGTTACTAACACCCAACAGGTATTAAGCTCTACGGCTAAGCATTACGTCCTTAGATGCAAAGCCCTCTTTGATGCAAATAACTTTTGCTCGCACGGTATTATACTCAATTTTTTTAAGCGAATACCATATTTTCTCTGCAAGGAAAATAAAAATATTTTTTTAGCAATAATTTTTTTTAAGTTTCTTTAGTTGTTTTTAGCTGTTAAGGTAGCAAAACATTTGCAGCAGACGTTTTCATATTGTCATTAGTTGGTTGTTGTTTATGTGTGCTTTGTATATCTTCGTCCATTAATTGATGCTAAGCTTGATTAAGGATAAGGTTTGAATATATCTAATTTAGTTTTGCATCTGTTTTCCTACAAGTTCTAAAATAAGTACCAGTGTACCATTCTACGGCAAAATAAATGTACCATCGAGGATCGTCTGGTATTCACTAGACTCCGGTCGCGACTTGTTACAAAAAGCCATTCATTCATTGGCACGGGTCGTCTTAGCACCTTGAATTGCTGATTTTTACTGAGGTGGATGGACGTCTGGGATATGAAATGAGGTATTGAGAGTCGTAAGGTTTTATTAAGGAGGGATTGTATAAATTTAAGGGGCAGCTGAGCTCTGCCCGTAGAATCGCCAGCCCCTAGATATTTCGGTAGATCCCTTCCAGGTCTTTCCATCTAGCAAACACCAAAATAATTCCTTCCGGGTTTATTATTATTATTATTGAAAACCTCATTTCGTTAAATTAAAATGGTAAAGAAGAGTGTCAATAACTAACCTATATCAAATTGATGAATTCGAATTGTTAATAAGACATATTATATACATTTATGATAAGGCTAATCAAAAAATGTTTTTTATTATAGTTTATTTACACCATGTCTGATTAAATACTTTATGTTAAATATTAGCCAATACAGGCATATCCAGCGGAGTAACCATATCTCAAGCGTCTACGTCAGCATTCTCTGAGCCGCCCTTCTCTCGCTCTCGCCTAGTACCGCCCCTACCTTACCGGCAATCGATGGCGGCTTTATCCGGCCTCCTCGACGAAGGGGGCATGGACGACGGCATCGTACCTTCAACCCCAACGCTATTTGTCCCGCGTCGTTCGGATGGTTTTGGGGAGGCGGTAAGCTCACCCCACGTTCCCTCCAGCGCGGTGGGACGGTTTACCTTCAACGTATCGCCGCTAGTGGGTAGCGGGGCAGTTAGTAGTGAGCCCCAGGGCCAAGGATCTTTAGAAGCAGTGCCGGAACATAGATTAGAAGTTCCGCAGACGGATGATAATAGTAGGTGGATCGGATAGTCCTTGGCATTGTCCAATATAGTTGCGGTGATTGGAAATGAATGCAGATGTTTTGTGATAGACAGACAGGTATTTTTTAAGGTACAACAAAGAATTTGTTAGATTGAAATAAATTCATAGCTTCATTTTTAACATTGAGTGCCCTGTTCTTTCGCAAGTTCTATTGTCATTGTTAATAATAGTAATTTCTTATCAGTAGTTTTCGTACCGATTTGGAAATATCAGTTATGTTTCTGATGCGTTCTTTCTTTTTAAATTTGACGTTAATTAATGATTTTGGTAGAAATTGTTTTTTTTTTCTTCAAAATTTGAAACAGTCCAGTCAAGGCATGTATTTTTTTCATTATCGATTTTTTTATTCGTAAAAATATTCTATACGCCTTTGTTACTAAATGTGTAGTAGACATTATTTGTGGTATAAAGCCTGTTATTGCATTCATAAATAAGTTTTAGTTTTGAGGTGAAAATAGTAATATATTTATGTTAGGACAATTATTGCTTTCTTTAACTAGATATTGATATAACGACTAAAAAATAGTTGTAACCAATTTTTAGGTCCACATTTGATTTTAATATTATTTTTATCATAATCCTTGCTAATTTCAGGGCGATTCACGATGAAAGATTAGAAGTTCTTGGAAATTAGAAGTCTTATCGTATTGAAATTTTGACGCTGGACATAATTAATATTTCATCGTCCCATTAAACAAACCTATATTTTACACTCTATTGTCGCTATTTGCAATTTACTTTTATTTTTACTTTGCATTACTTAAGATTCGAGACATATCTTATAAAACGGCCTGTACATAATATATGTTTAAAATGAATAATTTTTTATATACGAACATTTAAACAATGCCAGCTTAGAAATAAACGTCTTGCACATTTCTGCCTTTTTTTTCAAAAACTGAAAATATAGCAAATCTCGGTCTCAAATATGTGCATTAAAAAGCATTATGTAAACGGTGACGCGTGTTTCGCCTTTTTGGGCATTATCAGACCTAAGATGAGAGAACGAACTAGCATAAATAGATTATCAAAATATTTAAAATTATTAAATATCTTGAGTTTCTAAAAACTATATAAATATAAACACTCTTTTTCATTATCATTGTAAACACAAATATCCCAGAAAAGTCAGATCAGTCTAATCAAATAAAATAAAACTGTTTGTTTGCTTAAATGCTTAAAATAGCGGGATAAGAAAAAAGTGAGCCAATAGAGTTATGTGTCTTAAAAATCAATAAAAGTGTCAAGATCAGATTTGGTTCAAAATTAAAGATATCGTTGACACACGCAATTATAGGGCACATTCTGGCTTTAGTAATTTAATTTTTTTTTATTTATTTACTTTTTACCTTTAGAATACTAGTGTAAACTTTTAATATTTGTGGGCGAAGAAAATTGGTGTCTACAAGCTAAAAGATGATTAGCAAAGGAGGAGTTAGTTTTTCTAACATCTGAATTGTTATTATTAACAATGCTGAGATGTTTGTGGTTAATACAGCTTAGCTAGCTCTAAAGATATTTTACCGAAAAATGTAAAACATACATATTTACTTTCAATATCCAATCGTTTTAACAAGTTTGGGGAGGAAAGGGCAATATTTTGGGAATGTGTTCAGAGGGTGAAAATAAGAGAAATAAACCCATATGTTTTAGTTCGATTCTCAACCATTTCTGAAAAAATAGGTTCTAAAGTTTTTGTAAGTTAATTTTTATTTTAAAAGCGAATAATTGCAGGTATTGCAGTACAAACTAACTTAAAGAATATTTTCAAAAACCCCGCCACCAACTTCAATACATTTTTCGGCACGTTTGTTAATCGCTCGGGTAGCACGTTGGATTGAGTGCGGATTGTTTTTTATAAAAGCTGCAGCATTGACAATTCGATCGCGGAGTGCTTCTCTCGTTTCCATTCGTGTTTCATATACTAGCGATTTCATCCATCCCCAAAGGCAATAATCAAGCGGGTTTAAGTCTGGGGACCTCGGTGGCCAAACTTGCCCGTCCAGCGATTAGGAAAACGACAATTCAAGAAATTTCGCACACTGAGACTAAAATGATGTGGGGCTTCATCGTGTTGGAAGTACATTCGATGTCGAACATTTAACGGAGCATCGACCAAAATGTGTATCAAATGGTCTTCCAAAAACCGTAAATATCCTTCTCCAGTAAGACGCCCATCCATTTTAAATGGACCAAACAACTGGTCGTTGAGCATTCCACACCAGACATTAATACTGAATCGATGTTAAAAGTTTCGTTCAAATGTAGCTAGCATAAGGGTTTTCATCTGACCACCGATGTTCATTGTGGCAATTATTAATTCCATCACGAGTGAACGGAGCTTCATCGCTAAATAAAATGTATTAGTGTAGACTTCGTAATTTTTACTAGCTATGTTATTGTTAGTAGTTGTTTGTTGTTATTATCGTTATCGATACTATTAGGTACATTATGTCTACCAACCTTCCTTTTCACGTTATTTGAAACGTTTTTGAATAGAAATAAATTGGATTTTTGTAAAGTAAGAGTTGTAACTAATGAACTTTTTTTCCCATAGAATTATTTGAGATAAAAATTTGATACTATCAGGAAATGGTAATGTTGATGGGAGGAATCGAATTCAATAAAAAAAGAGTAGTGTTACATTTGAAAAAAAAAACATTCCTTGAGTCAAGAAAAAATCTGGCAACGTCGCAATTGTCAATTTTCCATTCAATTTTTCAAGTTATCCACCTGTACCAATATTCATTGATTTAGCCTGGGTAGTTTTGAAGAAAATTAGCCATTCCGGCTATTTTAACTAACCCTGTATACAATAAGTCTACTGGTTTCCGAGATCTTGTGATATGTTACCCATCGTGAATCACCCTTTATGTGAATGGAAAAATTTGTTTGTTTTTCAAGATAGCATCTAGAGTATCTTTTGATATAAGAGGTACTGAAAGTTAAAATTAAAAAAAAAATATTAAGTCTACTGGTTTCCGAGATCTTCTGACAAGTTACTCACCGTGAATCACTTTGCAAAGTATAGAATGCAAATCCAACAGGAAGCCAAGTCAGAATATATTATGTACTATACGAATCATTATCATTTTTATAGTTATAGTTTATATATTTAAAGTTTCTTCTAGATCGTTCTATCATCTTGGAGCTCCGTAAGGACTGTTTGCACCTTTTGTATTTCTTATTTTCTCCATTCTCCTGAGGATGAATGTATATGCATTCGAAACATGTAGAGAATTAATCCTTCGTTAAAACTTTTTACCTAAATATTAAATTTAAATTAACACTACACTTTTCTTCAAACTTTTAAAAATGTTAATGGGTTGGTGTTGAGAACAGATCCAAGATTATTTTCAAACATGTTGTAGGCTAAGTACAATTTTGTATTCATAAAACTGGTGGACATAAAGGTATGTAACAACCCAATATGGGACACAGTCAGCTATTTCTGTACAAATTAATTGTTCCATCGAAAATTAAGACATCTGTCTGGTTCGCAAATATAACATCTTCATTCATTTTGCCGCATTTCCACCAACATTGGACAGCCTCACGGACTATGAGGGCACAGGTAATCCTTAATAATTGGTATTTGTTTCAGGTACTGGGCGCAGCGTCCCCACAACGCCGTTGCAGTCATCTCCACAGGAATCAATTCCAAATGTAGTTGAAGAAACTGGTGATAACCAGACGACACAAAGCGATGGTAAGTTTTAGATGTAAATGTGTAATTTTTGGCTAGTATAGTTGTGTATGTAGAGTGTCAAGTTTGCTTAATACCTGTACATTTGCAGCTGTAGGTGATATCTAGTGTAGATTGGGGAGCTGAGTGCTACTGAGAGTTAAGCTTATTATATTTTCTGGTGTTTTTAGATTAAATGGCGCGGTTATCTACACTTTTATACAGAGTGTCCGGAAAATACGTGTACAACGTTTGACGACAGACTCCTGACGTCAAAATAGGTCGATCTAAACCGACTTAGTTATATCCAAAATTGTCTCGTTTAGCCGGTAGAGGGCGTCAAAAATTTGTAAAAATATTGGTTTTTCCTAAATTACGTGAAAACCTGCTAATCGATTTGAATGATTTTTAGTATGTAGACTAATACTATAAAATTACGTTTTCTAGTAGTATAGTCACCGGCTGTAAATAAGGGGAAGTGTTATAAAAGTGATATAATACGTCAACATTTCTCCTCATTTTTTATATGAACGGCGTTATGACAACCCAGATATTTTTGTAGAGTGGCTGGATGTATTTGGAAGCTATTTTACCTCTTTAATATTTTTCGTAGAATGAGCTGTTTTGCCAGAAGAAAATATTTACAATATTTAGTATTAGTTTTATATTAGTAATAATATTAAAATCAAATTACCTGTAACAATAATTTTTTAAGTGACCTTGTTGCTATGTTAATAAGTGTATTCAGCAAGATGGCGGTCATTTTACACATTTGCTTGTAATGTTTTTGTTTTACTTAGTTTCTTACAATACATACTTTCAACTTTGTTGTACTTTGTTTTATTTTTATTGTTAATAATTGATGTATGCAGGTAATTGTAAATATTTTCTTCTGGCAAAACAGCTCATTCAACGAAAAATATTAAAGAGGTAAAATAGCTTCGAAATACATCCAGTCGTTCTACAAAAATATCTGGGTTGTCATAACGCCGTTCATATAAAAAATGAGGAGAAATGTTGACGTATTATATCACTTTTATAACACTTCCACTTTACAGCCGGTGACTGTACTAGAAAACGTCATTTTATGGTATTAGTCTACATACTAAAAATCATTAAAATCGATTAGCAGGTTTTCACGTAAATTAGGAAAAACTAATATTTTTACAAATTTTTGACGCCCTCTACCGGCTAAACGAGACAATTTTTGATATAACTAAGTCTGCTTAGATCGACCTATTTTGACGTCAGGAGTCTGTCGTCAAACGTTGTACACGTATTTACCGGACACCCTGTATATTTCTTCGAATAAGTATAGCGGGAATGAGGCAGGCAATGAAATGACACAATTGTATTTATCCCAACGTTTCATTTTTTATAAAACTTTTTCAAGGGTCTAAAAAGAGAATAAATTAATGCGAATAAAATTCAAATTACAAATACAGTCATAGCAAAAATTAAAATGAGGCAGTACGTCCCTAATCATTATATAAATACATCACAACTTTGGCCATTAAATAAATAGTTGTTGTTTAAATAAAATATTCATACAACACATTTTCTAGAAAACACATTGGATATATGTATACAGGGTGTTTCACGGTCGATGGTACCTTAGACGTTTCTGACGAACCAGTAAAGGAATCGTTCTGAAAATTTGGTCGCGTACATAAACGGACATGCTCTACCAGCCTAAAATATTTTTAACAATACAGTGTTGCCGCTTCCACACAAAAATAATAGTAACTTCGATTTTTTAAATGCAACACCATATATTTTATCTTATTTTCGAAACCCCCATTACTTTCCTTACAATTTTTATTAACTCTACTTATCTCTTACCGTTTCTAAGATATAAATTATTTCCGTTTTTTTTTGTCCGAAAACGTCACTTTTAAAAATGCTAATAATTTTGAACTCTAAAACACTGAAACCCTGAAATTTGGTTAATAGTTAACTTATACCATAGGGCTCTTTGCCCTAGTCCCAAATCTTCGTTGCAATATACAGGGTGGTTGAAAAATACACTTATTCTGGTAACTTGAAAAAGTGACCATAAGTCCTTTCTTTCAAATGTAACACCCTGCGTATTATTACGGATTTGAAAAGCTGCTAAAATTTCACTTAATTCTTGTATATCATACCTGTACCTAACTAACTAGTTTAACCATTTTTTTGACGTATTAAGCAAAATTTGTAAAATTTTCTATACAATTCAATTTTTATTCGGTTATTAGTAAGTAGCCATGACAAAAACTGATGTTTACGTATGTTACTATGGTTATCCTTTTGACATTTCATTAAGCTTAGATACAAGATAGAAATACACTTTTTCTAATTTTGTCTCGAAACATCTATTTCGAACTCGCTAGCGCGTTCGAAATAGATCTATTTCGAACTCCGAATTTTATTATTTAAAGGTACATGACATGTTTTTTTTTCACCGTTTAGCATAGCATTCTAGATAACTAAAATTTTTTTAGTCCCAAATATGCAAAATACTACACGAACCCACGTATGTATGTTTGGTTGCCTAGATCTACAAATCTGTATGTATTGTTTTAATACATTAAAAAACACATATTAAATAATAACTTTATTGACGGAGAACTATTTTGCTTTTGTAGATGCTTCAACTATCATTTTCTGCCAACTCCTATCCAAAATTCAATCTACTAACCTTCCAATGTCGATTTTAACTACAACTTTATTTGAATTATCCATCTTCCCTATACTAAATTGCAATGCCGTGACGTAAAATCACGTCTTGACATTCGAAAAAAAGTAGCAAAATTGTCCGAATTTCCGAACGCTCTGTATATGGACCGAATGTACAAGGATCACACAACATATTCAGTCCAATTTCAAATCTCATATCGCTAAAATAACTTTAGAATCTCCTGGTGAAAATGGGTCAATAAATCAAAAAATTACAGTTCGCAAAATAATTTTTGTTGCCCAGAGGCTACTATGATAAAAAATAGTATTACCAACATAAAATTTAGACATAAAAATTTACAAAATTTGAAGAATTTATTTTCTTTTTAAATATGTGTTTTTATTGGAAAAACTACAAATTAGAAAAAATAGTATAACGTACGTGTTATATAAAGCAGTTGTAAGCACTTGTCCCGTTATAAAACTCGCCGCAAGCGGCTCGTTTTTTAACATGGACGCGTGCTATAAAATGATGCTTTATAAAACGTGTACGGTAATATACTATTAAAGTCATGGAAGGAAACTATACAAATGCAGTTCCTATGAATTTATTTATTTTATTTGGACAATGTGATAGAATTATCGCCAGGACATGTATAAAGTTTAACGAAATGTACTTTAATTTACCGTCAATGAATCTTAGAAAATTCATGAGGATCCAGGACAATTTTATTAAATGTTAACTAGGTAGTCAAATAATAAAAGACTACTAAAATTATAACTAGATATTAAAATGGTCAAAACGCTGGCCGTTTACATCCAAACACTTTAATATGCGGGTGTTGACTGCATGGATTTCAAGAAAAATTTAGTTTTAATGTTTTTTGCATGTTAATGCAAACACACATTGTCCAAATAAAATAAATTCATAAAAACTGCATTTGTATAGTTTTCTTCCATGACTTTATTATTATTATTATTATTTTATCAATAGCAAGCGGAAAGTCCGATGAAGCTATTGTTTTAGTCTCTTTAATTTGTTTTTCTTTCTTTAATTGTTCATCGTGATTTAAAATGTCTAAAAGTCCGTTGGCTAGTTTAAATTACTTGTTAAATTCGTACGCGAAAGTTATTTAAACATGTACACAAATATCATTAAATATTTAAAAACGAATGTCATCAAGCACCGTAATGCACAAAGTTTTGAATTAACTGCTCGAAATTACGATCAACTTGGTTTTTAAAGGAGTTTACACTATTTGCACAGACTGTACTTTCTTCAAGCGAGTTCCATGTGTACACCACCCGATTGATGAGGAAGTTCTTTCTTGGAAATGTCGCTGATTTTTCTTTGCTTAATTTTTTTGAGTGTCCCCGAAGCTGTTGATTCTGATTTAAATGAAACAAATTTCTCAAGTTACAAGAATAGTAGTTTGTTAGTATTTTAAAAGTTTCTATTATATCACCCCTAGTTCTTCTTTGCTTCAGAGTAGTTAGCCCAAATCTTTTAAGTCTTTCGGGATAAGGTAAACCTCTCAATTCAAATGGAATTCTGGTAACCCGCCTTTGGACCCTTTCCAAAATTTCAATATCTTTGATGTAGTAGGGGTTCCAAATATTGTATCCATATTCAATTTTTGGTCTAATATAGGAAGTGTACAGTTTCTTTACAATCTGTAGAGAGTGATCTTTGAAAGTCTTTTGCACCATAAAAATAAAACTATTGGCTTTCTTTACCATCTTAATAATATGTGCTTCCCATTTTAAATTAGAAGAAATCACTAACCCCAGATCTGTTTGTTCTGTAACACTAATAAGTTGAAGATCATTTAGCAAATATGTTTCACAAGGGTTGTTTGAGCCAATATGCAATACTGTACATTTTGATACATTAAGCTTCATGCACCACTGGCTTGTCCATGACTCAATACGCCTCAGATCTCTGTCTAAGCATTGCTTTTGCAACAATGGATTACAGAATAACTTGGTATCGTCGGCAAAAAAAATTATGAATGTCTCAATATTCCATGACAAATCGCTGATGTAAACCAGAAACAGCAATGGTCCTAAAACAGATCCTTGAGGGACCCCACTTATAACTGGATGTTTATTGGATAATATACCATTGACCTTTACTTGATAAAAGCGTTTGGTGATAAAGTCATTGATTAGACTAAGAAGCTTGCCTCTTATACCAAAATGTTCAAGCTTGTAGAGCAACAATGAATGTGGTACTTTATCAAATGCTTTCTCAAAATCCAGGTATATTACATCGGTAGGTTGCATGTCATCGAGAGCTTTGGTCCATTTATTAACGCAGCTTAAAAGGTTAGTAATTGTTGAGCGCTTAGAAATGAAACCGTGTTGTGAATCTGGTAGAACTTTGTTGTTAAGTAAGAAGTCAGTCAATTCTGTAGCTATGATTTTTTCTAGACATTTGCAAGGATTACAGGTCAAGCTGATGGGTCTATAATTTTCTGCAATATGTCTGTCACCCTTCTTATAAAGTGGAGTAACTACTGCTTGTTTCCAGATTTCTGGAATTTTTCCTGAATTCATACACTCCTGAAATAATAGCGAAAGGTGGTTGCTAATAGAGCCTTTGCACTTTTGCAGAAATATTGTTGGAAAACCATCCGGGCCTGGACTGGAGTCAGACTTCATTTCACTTAAAGCTTTGATTACCTTCTCTTCTGTAAATTCTATGCTGTCTAACGTATTAGTTACTCTTGACGCGTTTGGTAAAGTTGGTGTGACGTTCTGATTTGGACTGAATACTTTATTAAATTGTACGGCGAATTGTTCCCCCATATGTTTAGGATCAGTTATTAACGCATTGTTATCGTCTTTTATCGATATAGATGATACTTTAGAGTTAAGGCTTTTTGTTACATATTTAAAAAATTGCTTTGATGTGCCATTTGTTGCTATTCCATTTTCGTATTTTTGTCGTGCTTCTGCAATTGTTTGTTTTAGTTTATTACTTTGAATCCTATAATTCTGATAGTTTTCTATCGTTCTTCTGTTGACATATTTATCCCAAAGCCGTCTTTTTTTATTAATTTCTTTAAAAATATGCCTATTAATCCATGGTTTTTGAGAATTGACTCTTACGGAAACGTTTGGTATGAACCTATCTATTGTAGAATTTAAGATATTTTCAATATCATTGTAAGTAGTGTTGGAGGGAATTATGGTTGGTGTGACATTTTGAAACTGTTCTTGCAAGTGATCATTAATACCAACGTAGTTTGCATTCCAGAAGTTACGCCTGAGTATATTTTGGGTCGGTTTAATAATAGTTTTTATTTGCGATTTGGCAGTAATTACTAAATGATCACTTTTTCCGACTGGTGGTTTACTTTGTATATCGTAGACAGAGTTTTTTGAATTGCACAAAAAAAGGTCAAGAAGAGAGGAATTGTTGTTTCTAAATCTTGTTGGAAATGATATTAATTGATATGCGTTGATTTCGTGATACATGTCAAGAAAGTGTATTTCTATCTTGTATCTAAACGTAATGAAATGTCAAAACGATAACCATCATAACATACGTAAACATCAGTTTTTGTCATGGCTACTTACTAATAACCGATTAAAAATTGAATTGTATAGATAATTTTGCGTAATACGTCAAAAAAATGCTTAAACTAGTTAGTTAGGTACAGGTATGATATACAAGAATTAAGTGAAATTTTAGCAGCTTTTCAAATTTGTAATAATATACAGGGTGTTACATTTGAAAAAAGGGACTTATGGTCACTTTTTCAAGTTACCAGAATAAGTGTATTTTTCAACCACCCTGTATATTGTAACTAAGATTTGGGACTAGGGCAAAGAGCCCTATGGTATTAGTTAACTATTTATCAAATTTCAGGGTTTTAGTGTTTTAGAGTTCAAAATTATCAGCATTTTTAAAAGTGACGTTTTCGGACAAAAAAAACTGAAATTAATTTATATCTTAGAAACGGTAAGAGATAAGTATAGAGTAGAGTTAATAAAAATTGTAAGGAAAGTAATGGGGGTTTCGAAAATAAAATAAAATATATGGTGTTGCATTTAAAAAATCAAAGTAACTATTATTTTTGTGTGGAAGCGGTAACACTGTATTGTTAAAAATATTTTAGGTTGGTAGAGCATGTCCGTTTATGTACGCGACCAAATTTTCAGAACGATTCCTTTACTGGTTCGTCAGAAACGTCTAAGGTACCATCGACCGTGAGACACCCTGTATAAATACATCACAACGTTGGCCATTAAATAAATAGTTGTTGTTTAAATAAAATATTCATACAACACATTTTCTAGAAAACATTGGATATATGTATATATCCGAACTATCAGTACTACCTTGACAGTAAAACGTAAACAGTGAAGTTTGAAGGTGAAGTTAGATGTAAATTATAGATAGCTATTGCAGATGGACTCCTCGGTCAAGTTAATAACGAGCTCCGTTATAACAATGGTATGTTTTGAAAAATCGACGAATATTACAAAAGGAGACAACCGACTATGAAGTTGATTCCTCCCTCACCACAAGATTGGAGGTACTAATGTCTCCCGTTCTCAATAAACACTTTTTTATATTTATTTAAGATCCCAGAATAGCAAGCACTCAAATTATTTGTTCTAAAATTAATGGAATTAGTTAAAGAAAAAAGAAAAGCACAAAGTCTTTCTCCACAATTATTATTAAACTAAAATTGTGGAGAAAGACTTTGTGCTTTTCTTTTTTCTATATTATTCAACTCCGCTTTGAGTATGGACTACTTCTTCAAAATGAATTAGTTAAGTTAATATAAATCATTTCACTAATATTTTTCTTTATGTAACTACTTTCTCTGTCGAATAATCGTGGGTGGGAAAAATTCAAAGTCATGGCCCGTTAGATAGTGATGGAGACTCAGTGCTGTTGAGTCTGATTTGTCTACCCTACTACAATCATACTTGTGTTGTCTAAGTATGTCTTTTAACAGTTGTTTAGTTTGGCCAACATAAAAAGTATTGCTACACTGCTTACATGGAATGCCATAAACTATGTTATTTTTATTCGCATTAATTTATTGTAATTGTCTTCTCTTTCTCTTTTCAGACCATTGAAAAAAGTTTTTATAAAAAACGAAACGTTGGGATAAATACAATTATTGTGTCATTTTATTGCCTGCCCTCCTTTCCGCTATACTTATTCGAATTACTAACTAAGGGCGCTGTACTTTCCTAATTTTATATATTACTTTCAAACGACGTTATCTAAACAAATTGTATAAAAAAATAGTTTACCTCTTAGTAGTAGTTGGTTTCTCAAAATTGCCATCCATGTCCTTTATGTAAAAATATGACAATGACTTAATGAGTCTATATGGCCACAAAGTAAGCCTTTTAAGATTTTCAGGATGATTGTATCGAGGGGCTCTCCCAAAAAAAAACAGAATGTACACATCTTTAAGGGAGTTAACGGCTCCCTCGGTCTATATTTTTACATAGGCAATAATAGACTAACAAAAAATGGTGATATCGTAGTGCCTCAGTATGTGAACTATATCAAAGAAGAAATTTAATTAAGAGACTGGTTTCATAACAAATACAAAAAATATTAAAGTTATCGTGTATTAACTATGATTATTCATTGTTATTCTTCATGTTAAACCTTTAAACCCTTGATGGCCCTTTAATCGATCTATATTAAACTATTTGAGTCAGTTTGATATCTTAGTGTTGTTGAATTAAAATGTTACAAACCTTTTATAATATACAGGGTGATTCATTAAGGGTGGCGACCGGCCATATCTCGGAAACTACTAGGCATAGAAACTTGGAGAAAAAAAAATTATGATTAAAGCGGTCATGAGAAAATTCTGGAAATTACATTCAAGTTCCTCATTTCGCCGCAAGGGGGCACAATTAAATTTTTTTTTTTTAATTCTAAATTTCTCCGAAATTTCCCATATTAAGGTATAACTCTGATTACATCATCGAAAAGCTTAGATAATTCTGCATCATTTTGGTTTAAGGCTTATTGGCGTACCGGCCTTGATAAGAGTGGGGGAAGCTATTGAATGTGCAAACATTAAAATCGCTGTAACTTGTAAACGACTTATCCGATTTTACTAAATTTAAGCTTGTTTGGAAGGGAAAGGTAAGTATCTTCAATCGCCGTATCCAATAGTACACGATGGTGTTTAATAAAATTGCTAGAGGGCGCAATTTGTAATAATAACAGTTTTTTCGATTTTATCCCGGAAATTCAAATCATACGGTATAACTATGACATCATATTCGAAAAGTAGATTAAATTTGCAAGAAAAGATGTGAAGACCGCAGTTCGATATCTTTGTTCGTTTCAGAGTTATTGCCAAAACAATAATTTTTAATACAAATTGCGCCCTCTAGCAATTTTATTAGAAATTATCTTGTACCATTGGATACGACAATTGAAGGTACTTACTATTTTCTTCCAAACAAGCTTAAATTTAGTAAAATCGGTTAAATCGTTTAGAAGTTACAGCGATTTTAATGTTTACAGTTTCACTTGATAAGAGTGGGAGAAGCTATTGAAAGTGTAAACATTAAAATCGCTGTAACTTCTAAACGACTTATCCGATTTTACTAAATTTAAGCTTGTTTGGAAGAACCTTCAATTGTCGTATCTAATGGTACAATATAGTTTCTAATAAAATTGCTAGAGGGCGCAATTTGTATTAAAAATTATTGTTTTTGCAATAACTCTGAAACGAACAAAGATATCGAACTGCGGTCTTCACATCTTTTCTTGCAAATTTCATCTACTTTTCGATTATGATGTCATAGTTATACCGTATGATTTGAATTTCCGGATAAAATCGAAAAAACCGTTATTATTACAAATTGCGCCCTCTAGCAATTTTATTAAACACTATCGTGTACTGTTGGATACGGCGATTGAAGATACTTACCTTTCCCTTCCAAACAAGCTCAAATTTAGTAAAATCGGATAAGTCGTTTAGAAGTTACAGCAATTTTAATGTTTACACATTCAATAGCTTCCCCCACTCTTATCAAGGTCGGTACGCCAATGAGTCTTAAACCAAAATGATGTAGAATTGTCTAAGCTTTTCGATGATTTAATGAGAGTTATACCTTAATATGGGAAATTTCGGAGAAATTTAGAATTAAAAAAAAAATATAATTGTGCCCCCTTGCGGCGAAATGAGGAACTTAAAAGTAATTTCCAGAATTTTCTCATGACCGCTTTAATCATAATTTTTTTTTTCTCCAAGTTTCTATGCCTAGTAGTTTCCGAGATATGGCCATTCGCCACCCTTAATGAATCACCCTGTATACAGGGTCCTGCACCTCACCTCCCGTCTTCTATAGCTCACTTAGTAATAAAGTTAGAATTTTCATATTTTGCAGACCTTATCTGTATCTTGAGGCGCATTTCACGAAAATATTTTTTTTCATACAGGGTTTTCCAAAAAAGTGTGACGTCATAAGGATTTATTTTTTTAGATTACATGCCATATATTTTCTGACTTTTTTTGGTGCCTCCTATAGTTACCAACATACCCCTTAAATTTTATTGAAATCGATTCAGTATTATGGACCAAAAAAAAATAAAAACTAAAAAAATCAGTTTTGCACCACTGGTAATAAAATTTAATAAAAAATAAAAATAATGCCTCGTTATTAAAATTATACAAAGGAACTTATTAAACAAGGTATAACAGTCTCGTCAACCAAGTTTGATTATTACGAATTGTACAGGGTGTCCAAAGTTTAGTGTCAAACTTTGCAAACTTTAAAGCAATTTATTTTTCTTATTTTAAATAGGAACCGCTGTATATTTTTATGTCATTCGATGCAGAATTAAAAATCAAACATTTTTCCCAATTGCAACCCTATCGCAATTTCTAACGCATCAAGACTCATTTGCGGAAAACTCATTTTATCAACTATTCCAACAGTCATAATTTTATTATGAATAAATATCGATGGTGGCTTTGAAAAACAATTTATTGGTATTAAAGTGACCAGATACCATTTTGACTTTAGTAATCTAAAAGTTTCAAATATTGTTAAATTGTTAGTAATTAATAACTAGAAATGATAATCGTGGATATGGTTATCCTTTAAAATTCGTTGAACTGTTCTTTCGATTACATCTACGGCATCAGCGACTGCTTGTTGAATAACTGAAGGATTTTCTATAACAGATAATAGCACAGCCAATTGATTCTGTTCAGTTCGGACCGGTTTATTTCTCACTGGTTTTGGGTAGTTTACATTTCCCGTTTGTACAAACTTCTCTAATATGTTTTGTAGGCTCCTTTTGTCTGGATGTCGTCGTTCCGGATAACGCTGTGCGTAAACTCGTCTTGTCAAAAAAGAGTTCTCTTCGCATGCTCCTAATATAAAAATCATATCTACGAGCTCTTCTTAGTTGTAGTCTATCACAAAAAACAATATAAAGTAATTATAATATCTTAAATAATTACTAACAATTTAACAATATTTGAAACTTTTAGATTACTAAAGTCAAAATGGTCTCTGGTCACTTTATAATCAACTTTAATACCAATAAATTGTTTTTCAAAGCCCCCTTCGATATTTATTCATAAATAACTGTTGGAATAGTTGATAAAATGAGTTTTCTGCAAATAAGTCTTGATGCGTTAGAAATTGCGATAGGGTTGCAATTAGGAAAAATGTTTGATTTTTAATTCTGCATCGAATGACATAAAAATACACAGGGGTTCCTATTTGAAATAAGAAAAATAAATTGCTTTAAAGTTTGCAAAGTTTTACACTAAACTTTGGACACTCTGTACAATTCGTATTAATCAAACGTGGTTGACGAGACTGTTCTACCTTGTTTAATATGTACCTTTGTATAATTTTATTAACGAGGCAATATTTTAATTTTTTATTTATTTTTAATACCAGTGGTGCAAAACTGATATTTTTTAGCTTTTATTTTTTTTCGCCTATAAAACAGAATCGATTTCAATAAAATTTTAGGGGTATGTAGGTAACTATAGGAGGCACCCAAATAAATAAGAAAATATATAGCATGTAATTTAAAAAAATGCACTCTTATGACGTCACACTTTTTTGGAACACCCTGTATGAAAAAAAATATTTTCCTGATATGCGCCCCAAGATACAGATAAAGTCTGCAAAATATGAAAATTCTAACTTAATTACTAAGTGAGCTATAGAAGACAGGAGGTGAGGTGCAGGACCCTGTATATACAGGGTGGAATTTTTAACTGGAATAAATTCAGTGTTTTTTCGTGTCTTCGGTAATGGATAAGGAAACACAATTAAACGTTTTACTTGCTCTTCAAGAAAGTCTTATTACTCCAGTTCGGTAATTTGCAAGAGAAAATAACATAAGCCATACGCGTCCCATAAAATGTTAATAGTACAATAGTTACTGGAAGATGATCCGGCCTACCATTTTTAGTTTTGTGATATGATGATAAATGCACTTGATCCTCACTGGATGGGAGAAGCACACACCCAGCTTCTGCAAAAACTTAATGTTTGGGCATGCATAATTGGCGACTGCGTCATTGGGCCAACATTCTTTAAGGTAACTTAAATGGCCATGCACATCTGGCTTTTTTGCAAGGACAACTTATTCCAGCTTTGACTGCTTTATTTCCTCCCCATGCAGAAACAGATTTTCATGATGATCGTATATGCTCCGCCTCATTACGCCATAAATGTTCACAATATTTAAGTGAAGTTTTTACACACCGCTGGATAGGAATAAGGGGTACCATTAAATGGCCGCCACGATCGCCGGACCTTAATCACAGATATTTCCGTTAGGGTCACCTAAAAACCACAGTTTACGTAACAAAACCAAAAAATTTAAAGGAACTTAGGCAGCAACTTATACACGAAATTCGCCAAATAATCCCGGCGATGGTACATAATGTCAAGAATGAATTTTACTTTAGATTAGGGGTTTGTCAAGAAAAAAATGGGCAACATTTCCAACAATTTTTATAATGAAACAAAATGCGTCCACATTACCGAAATGCAAAAGTAAATACTAAATAGTGGGTCGTATTCCCTTTTTACGCCCTTTACAACGAGCTAATTACATAACTTTACATTTGAAAAAAAAAGTGGGGGCGATTTCTACCCCCAAAAGAGTGGTAAATTTCATGAAGACACGAAAAAAGTATGCCAAACTAACAATAAACGCAGCCGTAGTTCTATATTTTTTCAGCGAATAAAGAGGCTTTCCAATACTGAATTTGTTCCAGTTAAAAATTCCACTGTGTATAATGTAGTTAGCATATTAGCGAAGCTCAATTTTCTACAGGATCTCATCATAAACCGTTTTTTAGTCATTCGTTTCCATAAATTTGTTTTCACCGTAGTGTTGAGTCATTAAATTTAGAACTGCTAAGAAGAAAGCTATTGATATTAGTATCATTGATTACCCACTGGCAGACGATAACCTTGAATCGTCCGATAACCGATATAATGCTTGGTAAAGGTAGAGCATGTCTCCGTGTGACGTCACACCGGCGAATCGGCACTATAGACAATTTACATAGATACGTACAGCTTATCTCCTGCGCAAACAAAAGTTACGTTTTATGGGTGAAAAAATACGTCCGAGCGCATGACTCGCCGGTCACCTGCCTTCCCTCTGGACACCTTCGTGCATGCGCACAAACCTCGTGTTATCCGTCTGTCCTACTTTACCGACATGCTCAAAATACCCTCCCAGAACCGAGAAAATTGATTCTGTCAAAGTTGCTGGTTAGTTAATTTTTTGGTTAAAATCTGTACACCCCGGCATTAAGCTTTTAATAAAACCAGTATTCCACGGGTCAAGTTCTCGGGCAAACACTATTCAAATTCTTGAACAAGAAATTTTGCTTGAAAATTTTTTACACTTACCCAAGTTTTTACCAATATACCAACTAATATTTGACTTCAGGTTAGGCACGCGATAACACCGTAGATTGGTTATTTTGCTGGTTTTGTTTGTTTTTATATTCGATTTTATAAGACTAGGTTAATTCACTTGTTCTTGTTCTCTTCCTTTTCGAACTAAAAACACGACGACGAATCATTTTTAAACAAATTTTAAAAACAAAACCTTAAAAATAATTTTCTATCCTTAAAATCTGATAGGTTTGCTACTACTAAAAATGCCAGAAATCACTACCTTTTTCCCAACTAGATAAAAAATTGAGAAGAAAATCCAATTTTTTGGCAAGAATTTAAATTTTAAAGCCCGGGCCTGTCTATTTTCCCATTCGTCAAACGATAATTTTGCAGTGCGCATGTCTAATAGTGTCTAGCTTTGTTTACATGCGCGAGGCCATAAATCTGCCACTTTCGTGATTGTTGTTTGCTTATCTAAAGGGAAATTGTCTATGATCGGCACCGTATTATAATTTGCATTACACAACGGTAGTTATTTGTCTTGTCTTGCGGCTGGTTTGTTGTTAGGCGATTGAATTTTTAGTTTATTTATGTCTTTAGAAAACAGAAAAAAAGACGGTGTGACGTCACAGCCGAGGCGTGCTAATCTTCAAATGACTATATTTCGGCTTTAATTTTTGGGTCACCCCCCTTTAACTAAGAGAGTCATTGGTATTTAACACACCTTTATGATATACCTATACATCAGTTTTATATGCTTATACATCAAAATGCCAACCTTACTAATGAACTATTATGTAGGCACCGTATTCATATATTTATTTTAGACATTCATGCAATTCCAGTATTATAAGTAAATAGATAATTTAAGATTTGTTGACTATATTGCCAAATTATTTTAAAGTTTTAAGCTAATCATAAATGTAAAAGTAACCTCGAAAAGTAACAAAAATTTTTTTTAAATAAAATTGTATCAATGCAGTTTTTTATAACTTATTTTCATTAATGAGTAATATTTGAGGACCTCTTTCTTTTGAAAATACCAAGCGAATAATTTTTTTTTTCATTTCAAACCTACTGCCATTGTTATCACGGTTCTAATTTAGTGATTTTTCTTTTCCAAAGTTGAGCAGTCAAGAAACATGGCTCCACCCAAGTAGCTTGAGGTCCAACTGAGGAAAAGAAGTTTAACTATTCTAAGTACTCTTAGCAGCTCCTTAAATTACCAAGCATAGCGGCTTCAATATTTAATTGTTATTTCTGTGACTTTATTTAATCGCAGAACAATACTTTGATTATTTTAAATATGTGTACTGTTTTGTTTTGAATGTGATCAGAACCTGCCATTTTAATTTTATTATTTATAAAATTTACTCATACGAATTTACGCAAAATTCAATTATATTTTCTTATCTTGGAAAAAATGTTATGTTCAAAAGAATCGTGTGATATTTGCCTTGTCATTCATTTTATCTTTTTAATGTGTATTTGTTAGCTATAAAGAAAATCGACATTAAGTTGTCATATTCAAAAATTCCTTTACCTGTTTTCCTAATATTCCTAGCATTTAGGAAGAATAATCTACATATTGAAATTAATCACTTTAATCAAAAATCGGCGATTTAGCTAAAGTTCCACATACATTAGGTGCTAAAAGTATTTTTTTTAAATTTCGGTTTAATTAATTATGCACAATTTAATTTGCATGTGCTATTCCAAGAAGTACAGGGTGTAACATTTTGTTTTACATATTTTTATAAATATATAATGGGGCGGTTATTGGAAAGTGAAATCGTAAGATTGGTTATACATTGTGTCTACTTAAGTTCGCAGCATATGGAAAACTTTTTTATTGTTAATTTTACGAAAAAAAGTTATTCTTCTTAAAAAGTTCTGCATGGTCCAAAACCTATAATAAAGAGATAATTGTTTATTGAAAATAAGTTTACAATTC
The DNA here is from genome assembly GCA_963969555.1 of Polydrusus pterygomalis. Lineage (NCBI taxonomy): Eukaryota > Metazoa > Arthropoda > Insecta > Coleoptera > Curculionidae > Polydrusus > Polydrusus pterygomalis. The sequence continues at coordinate 42,056,376 of OZ018380.1, read as the reverse complement.
TAAATAAATTTTCTACAGTGTGACCAGTAAAGTCCGCATCATATGGGATTTTTTTATTAATAACTTTTTTCGAAATTTGACTTTGGCATCAAGTTCTGCTTCGATCGAGATGAAAATTAAGGCCAAAAATAGTAGTCACGTGATTCGCATTATCTGTCAAATTTTAATTTTTTCCAAAAAATAATTCAATCTCAATAATTCAAATTTAATTTTTTTACACAAATTAATTCAAAAGTAGGGTTATTTCTGAAAGTATTGAAAAAAGTTATAAGAAAAAGTTTTTTTAAATGCAGTTTCTGGCCCACATGCTAAATTTTAGCTACATAAGATAATTTTGATTTTTTACCCATATTTTGTAAATTGCACCACTTTTGCAAAATAAGACTCAACGCAACCTACATAAAACTTCTTAGTTTTGACAATGCTTTATTTCAGATACATTTTCTTTAAAGTAGCGCCATATTAAATGTGTGTTTTTCTACAAAATCAAAATTGGGCTATTAAAATTTGGTCGCATGTGATGCAAAGTTTATTTCTTTTTGACCCTGTATGAGGTAACTTCATAAAATATAGTAATTTACGTTACAAGACCGGAAAGTAGGGTTTTTCAGGTCGAGACAAGCATTTTCAGGGCGAGCCGTAGGCGAGTCCTAGAAGCTTGGAGAGACCTGCACAACACTAAGTTTCACTTCGTAATACTCATAGACAATTTACCTTTAGATACCTACAGCTTATCTCCTGCGCAAACAAAAGTTACGTTTTATGGGTGAAAAAATACGTCCGAGCGCATGACTCGGCGGTCAGCTGTCTTCATTCGGGGAACCTTCGTGCATGCGCACAAACCTCGTGTTATCGGCCGTCCTACTTTATCGACGCGCTCAAGAATACTCTCCAGAACCGGCTCGGCCGTCATTTTTGTTGTTGTGTTTTAAGATTTCTCTTCTCTGCGGATTCCTTGTAGTTTTCTAAAGTTTTCAGCTATCGGATCGGTTATCGTGGATTGTGGGACTGGTGTTTAATATTTATGGATTTCTGGTTTTTGTGTAGTTTAGTTAGTGAATTGTGTTTGTGCTTTTAGTGACTCGGATTGTAATATAAACAATGACTAGTACTAGTTGCAGCCGTTGTATAATTGTATTATGCCCAAATAGGGGTAAAATAAACCCTCTATGGTGGCATATGAGCAAGAATTTAAATTTTAAAGCCCGGACCTGTCTATTTTCCCATTCGTCAAACGATAATGTTGCAGTGCGCATGTCTAATAGTTCCCAGTTTTGTTTACATGCGCGAGGCCATAAAACTGCCACATTCGTGATTATTGTTTGTTTATCTAAAGGTAAATTGTCTATGGTAATACTTACATTAAATTATTTTATTTTATATTATTTTTAAATGCGTCGTATGACTTCTCGTAACGGGCTTTTGATTTTACTGGCAATACCTATATCGTAAGTCGCTTTCCTTGCTGCTTCCAAAATTTTTCTGAAATCTCATTTTCCGTGTCGGATAATTCAAAATCTGAATTTATATTGTTAAATTTGCGCACTCGCGAAACAAGTTTGACATAAAAAACAAATTAAAAATCAATGAACTGTCACTCGACAATACATCAAAATGTTGTTGTCATAGTAACGAAATCAAGGTAGCTTGTATTATTAAAGAGCTATTGGAAAAATAAAAAACAGGGACCGGAAAAATCTTTTCCGGTCTCTAACGTCATTTTTCCGGTCTTGATCGACAAAACGTTATTTTCTGGACGAAAGATTGTCCAGAAAGTGTATATTTTCTGGTCGGTTTTAAAAAAAATATTTTTAAAAACGTAGTTTGTGTCTGAAAGTAATACACCTTAATATTAAGGCAAAAAAAAAACACAGTGTCATCAGTAAAGTGTTCATTAAGTGGAAAATACATTTTAGTGGTGGGTAAAAAATCAAAATTATCTTATGCAGCTGAAATTTTGCATGTGGGCTAGAAAATGCATTTAAAAAAACTTTTTCCGATAACTTTTTCGATATTTTCAGAAATTGAATTTTTTGAATTATTTTTTGAAAAAAATTAAAATTTGACTGATAATGCGAATCACGTGACTACTATTTTTTTGCTTAATTTTCATCTCGATCGAAGCAGAACTTGATGCCAAAGTCAAATTTCGAATAAAGCTAAAAAATCCCATATGACGCGGACTTTACTGGTCACACTGTATATAAAAGTTGTCCATATTGTCATTTTACTTTAGGGTAAAATACATACTTGCTGACACTCCTCTTATTTGACTGGAAAATTTCGATACCTGATGGTTGCAGAACCAGACCAGAACTTTCTTTTCTCGTAAATTTAATAATAAAGTTTCCCATACGCTGCCAATTCAAGACCACTGTATGTGGTCCAAATCTTGATTATTTTACAAAATCATACTTACAATGCATACTCAAAAATTCGCTACGTTATTATGGTTTTTAATTACAATGTTTCTCGTAATGGTAAGAAGAATATTCTAGAGTATCGAAATTGGGAATTAAAAATAATTATAGCTGTTTTTAAACATGCATTTGTTTTTCAAAGTTTATTTATCAAAATTAGTGCCAAATATAAAAAATATAAATTGAAAACGGCTGTACCAAACTCAAATTTACCTGTTATTATTTGTTTTTATTTAAAATTTGTAACCTAATTTTCTTTTACATTTAAAAAACCCATCATCGCAGTGTAAATAATTTTTGGCATTAAATTAAATAAAAATTTTAAAAAAAATATTCTATTATTTTATCCTCCTGAAAAATTGAAAATGCATTAAATTGAACGTGTAATTAATATTAAATTATAAAACGCCTATGTGTTAATAGGTAGATGTGTATAAGTAGACTTTTTAAAGTTAATATTTTTTAATAATTAAACTTTCTAGTTTTAGTATGAGCGCAAAGTAATAAGCGTATTGTTTTTCCTTTGTGCTTTATTTTTCTTAAGCATACCTAATTTTTTAAGTATATTTAATCCTTGGATTAAAATATTGGATATCCAGATTGTATTGAATTATTTCTTAAAAATGTTAGTTTTAACCAAAAGAAAGAAACCGGTATAATATGTATGTTGTAGCCCTTCGCCATTTTGTTTTTTGATCAATATTTCGTTACTTCTTCGTTTTATCCAAAAATTAGCCGAATACTCGTCTTTGGAGTACTATTACCTACAGTTTTACATTAAAAACGTTGGATTATAAAAGCAGAAAAAAAAATAGCCTAAGTTTGTAAAAATTTCGGTTTTTCTTTTATTAATTTATCAATTCAATTCTTTTTAACACGCGTTTATTAGCTTCACCTGTATGTTTGTTTGTGTATGCTTGTTTGTAACCGACTTCTTTCAACCCGATTTTGACCCACTTTAAACGGTCTGATTGAATTTAAATTTTGTAGACTTATCAAGAACCGCTGACAATACAATAATTTGATAAGTTTATCTCATTATCCTGATCAGGATCGCGGAATAAAATCATTTCCTTACAGATCCTATGTATGAGAGTGAGAGAGATAGAGCTCACCGTATGCGCATGCGTACTATCTACCTACTTTCCGGCTCGAGCACTCGACTTAATAGTGTTGTACATTCTTTCGCTATCAGTTGGTCCGTTGGCCGAGCGGGTTTGTTCGGGTTTGTGGATCCTAGTGATGTAAAATTCTCGGTAATAATCTTTTGGAGAATATTCTCGAGAATATTCTCAAGTTAGAGAATTTTCTGAGAATGTCAAGAAAATCGCTAGAAATGGCAATAAAAAGAAATTAAAAATTACCTATTCTGCTTATTTTCGGCAAATGTCAAACGGCGCTAATCAAACAAAACGTAAAGAAATAAAAGTCTCACCACCACCACACCATTTACAATTCACACAACTGTATACGAGTATACGTTCGCGCTTCTAGGGGATTTCCCTGAATCACTGTTGTCAGAGTTATAGAAAAGGTTAGGGAAACTCAAAATTTTAAAAATCATTGCAAAAATTTTCAGTGTAAATCGAGGCGGTGTAAATTATGTAGAAAAACTTCTCTAGAGAATATTCTCTGGAGAATTTTCTTACAGAGAATATTCTCGAGAATATTCCCGTTCTCGAGAATATTCTCCTCTCACATCACTAGTGGATCCAATGCTTTGAATCTAGCCATTTAAAAAAAAAATGATCCACTGCTTTAAATCTAGCCATTTCAAAAAGTCATTGTTAAATTAGTGACAGTATTCCATCTTTACTCCGGATCTCTCTGACTATCTCTACTCAAAAATTTTTTTTTTCTTAACAATAACTCAAACTAAAAATTGAAAAATAAATATTGTTTAAAAAAACAAAAAAACACGCTTTAAAATAATCAAACTAAAAAGCGGAAATTAAATATAGTTTAAAATAATTCTTGAAATTCTTAAAATAGGTATAGGTCATATTTAAGCAACAGAACTCAAAGGGTAGTCATTAATAAAGATGGCATTGACCATAAATCTGGAATATCGCAAAATACAGTAGGAGTGCCACAAGGCAGTATTCTTAGGCCGGTTCTTTTTATTATTTTTATGAATGACTTGAAAGAAACTATCGAAATTTCAATATAACGCAGTATGTCGATGATACAAATTTATTGGTAAAAGGCCTGGATATTGGAGAGCTTTCTGATAATGCAAGCAATATCTTTCACTTGACAGATAGTTGGTTTCAAAAAAATCGACTACGTCTAAACAAAGAAAAAACAAATACTATTATGTTTAGAACTAAACAAAATAAAATAGAAAAACCAGAGTCTATTTCAATAAACTAGAATGAGTTTAAAATCAGCAATAGTACGAAATTTTTAGGAGTTCATATTGATGAATTTATGGACTGGTCCAACCATGTAGAGAATCTCAATAACAAATTAAATCAAATATGTTACTGTCTAAGATTCGTATCAAAGTATTTAGATGAGTCATCTAGAAGAATACTGTATTTTGCGAATTTGGAAGGTACAGGTATAATTTTGAAGGTATGGTATAATTTTTTGGGCTTCAAGCTCTAGGGCGCAGGACATTTTTTTAACACAGAAAAGGGCTATAAGAATAACGTATAAAATGTCATTTCTGGAATCATGTCGAGGAGTATTTAGATCTAAGAGAATTTTTACCATCTATGCTTTATATATATTCGAATTAATTTTGTTTGTATTTAAAAATAAGGAAAAAATGTTTGTACCGATTAACCGAAATTATAACACACGAACAAGAGACATCTCTTACCCGATACACCATCTAACTTTGTTTGAAAAAAGTCCCTATTATATGGGCATTAAACTCTATAACAAATTAGATAATGGTATGAAAAGTATAACTTCTGAAAGACAATTTAAACAAAAGTTAAAGAAAATTCTTTTGGATCTTGAGCCCTACAGTTTGGATGATTTTATGAATTCTTAGTATAAATGTGAATGTTTGTTATTTCTTATTTTGAGTAGGAATAGATATAGTTTTTTCTTTTGTAATTTCATCTTGTACTTGTTTGTACATTTAACTGTATAAATCTTGTGTAACTTGAAATAAAGAAGAATAAATAAATAAATAAATATAGGCAGAAAATAATAATGAACGATAAACATTAGTATTATTGTGAAAAAAGCGTGGGGCGATTTGTGCTATATTTTTCGTATATCGAGCAGCCCACGCTTTTTTCACAATAATACTAATGTTTATCGTTCATTATTATTTTCTGCCTATACTAAGAATTTCAAGAATTATTTTAAACTATATTTATTTTCCGTTTTTCAGTTTGATTAATTATTAAAGCGTGTTTTTTAGTTTTTTTAAACTATACTTATTAACTCTAAACTGTAGGTTACATGCTACCCAAAGACGGTTATTTGGCGAGAAAACGAAATATTGATAAGAAAATTAAATGGCGAATGTGTTACTAGTGTATGCTCTTAACCAGTTTTAATTTTTGAAATAATCTTGGCGGTCCATAAGGTGATTTTAAATTATTTTTAGACCTATTTAGAAAACTATGTGCAGCCGGGCGTTCAATTTTTAATTTAAATATTTTTTCACATATCCACTATGTCAGATTCCTCTTCGCAAATAACATAGGATATATTATATTAAAATAAAATAACGAATGCTAAATACTGAAGTAAAGAAATGTACAATTTTTCACTAACCCTATAGGGAGCACACGGGTTTTCTCCATTCCACGAATGACCTATATTAAAATAAAAAATATACAAAATGTTTGTGAATCTCGCGCCATATTGACTAAATTAAAAAAAAGACACGTTATCCATAGCATAAGATAACAATACGATTGATCTTAATTCCGCGGGTTTGTGTGTAAAATTAAAAAATGACAGATTGGGTTATTTTTTAAATGTTATTTTCAAATTTTAAATGGCAAACAATAAATAAAGTTCTCGTTAAAATAAATCATAATTTTTACCAAAGTTATTTCTAATAAAATTGGTAATTAGACGAAATGGCGTCTTGAATCTGCCATTTTGTTTAGTCCTTTATTTAATATAAACTTCTGTAGAACTAATATAAACAGTGATCCAGTTCGATAAATTTTTTTAAAGTGTGTTTTTTATTTGGTCTATATGATATCCTTTCGCTATTTTATTTATTTTGTGTTTTAACATTAAATACATTTTTTATTTTTTTCATAAAATACCCATTTTCTTTATTTTTAAATTTAAAAATAAACTTTGTTACTGCCAAAACTTTAATGAATTTAAAATCTGTTTTGCATTGTAACGTAATTGGTATTTAGAACAATTATTTAAATTATAAATTTTTGAAATCGGCATTACTAAAAATAATCACTCATTTTCTAAATGTATCTAATAATAAAGTTAAAAGGTTCCTCTATTAAAACTGATTAGACCCCATTTCGTAGCATTCTATTCGACTTTTCGAGCAATTCGCTATAATATGCTGCACTAATAAGAAAATCGTTTATTTATAATACAGTCTTAGCACCGAAACCCTCAATTTTATTTTAGAAATTTAAACTATTGGTTAAAGGCTTTAAAACTAGACAATTTTACCGAATTCGTTTTTAACCTATATGGTATCTTGTCCTTTGCCATTTTGCAAATAAAGATACATACAATGATTTTTATGAAGTTAATTTTTAAATAATAAACAAATATATTTAAATTTTTCACTTAAGTAGGTTTTATTTAATACCCTTTTTTTATCATTTAATGTCATTACTATTCAGATTCTGCATCTTTGTTTTTGTACCTATAAAAATATTAATTTCAAAATTAAAGCTAATCTCAGAATAAATTCTTAATGCATATTCCCAACCTTTATATATAATTAATTCTCAGTTAAGAAGGCCTAAAAATAAAATCTAATAGAAACTGAGCGGCGCCCTTAAAAGCGCAAGCATCCCTTGCCTGCGACCGATGCAAAGCTGCCGTAAACACGTGACATCTTTTTTAATGAACATTTCATTTTCCCTTAAAAAGTACGTCACAACATGTTAGGTGCCAGTTCAGTGATTTTCCCAATAAGTTAGGTAAATATCAGTTCTCCGAATTGAACATCGTAAATTTGGCCCCAAAATACAAATCTTATTAAATAATTAATTCTTACAATTCGTAAATCATTTATGTCGGGTTGTACAACGATTTTAAACAATATTATTAAATTTAACTGTGACATAAATGACATTGACAGAAATAATTTTCTTGCAAAGAAAGTGGCCCTGTTCTAGTCTATTATCATAGGGCTCAAAAACGACCACCCGCGTCGATGCGCGCGCTTTGAAACGTTTTATTTTATAAAAATATAATCCAATTGAATCACCAAATGCCATGTTGGCATTTCTGAAACTGATTTTTTTCCCAATAATCCACGATTGCAGAATTTCAAAAAAAACATCTTTGTTTATAATTGACCGAAATAAAAAAATACTAGAGTTTAAAATATTTAATACCCAATAAAATATATTTAAAAAAAAATTCTGCTAAATTCAAGGATAGACAAATCAGTTTCCTTAATTTATTCTTTACATATTCCGAATGTACTGACCATTTTAAAAATGAATCAAAATATAAACCCAAATATTGTATGCTTTCTACTGACTTAATTTTACCGGTACAAACACAATCCCTTGACAAGTCACAGTTAGCAGAATGGATCGTTATCTTATTTTTAGTTGGTACACCAACTGAATTCATTGCAAAGCACATAATGTTGGTTTTCTTTATATTCCGCGTTAAACAGTTACAATCCATCCAGGATTTAAGACTAGCAGTCCTCTCAGCCTTTTTAAATGCTTTATGCCAAGATAACCCTTTAACCAGAAGAACAGTATCATCGGCAAAGCATACAAGTTTAATATTGGACATCGCACTCGCCAGACCATTAATATAAATTGAGAACAAAATTTGTCCAAGCACCGTACCTTGTCGGACACCACATTCAACTATCCTGTATTGTTGTATAATTAATAAGGTTGGTATGGTTGCTCAGTGGTAGAACGAATGTCACTAGTTGGGTTCCGAATACGAACCACTGACTGTGGAGGATAATTCGGATGGTTCGGATTCCCCGTCAAAAACTGTAGGTCCCGTCTAGCTTTAAATAAACCGTTTGGCTGCAGTAAAATGGCATAAAGCACCCTGATTTACCACTAATTTGGCAAGGCACACCATTAGCAAAATTGAAGCACGTTATCGTGAATTGGGACGTGTGAGAGGTGTACGAAGACAACGACAACTTCGTCTAATGGAGGTAGACATACAATTAATTATCTTGCCTAGTCTCCAGGAAAAAACCGTCACTCCCAGTTGGGCAGCTGGTAAGAGGTAATATTTTAAGTCAATATCATAATATCGTCGACTTCAATTTTCTGGAATTATGATGAATCAACATGCAATAGTTGTGGACTGGGTTCCTTTTTCGGATAAGTGTACTATGTGAATAGGCACAACGGTATGTACTGCTCCGATAAAATCCTTACTGGATTCGAGAAATTCGCACTTAACATTCACAAAGCTAATGGGCAGGCATAATGGACTTTTTCACTAAATTTTGATTTTTATTCTATCGCATAGAGTAATAAAAAATAACATTTTCTACGGCTTTTCTAGAGCATTACTGTTTAACCAATACTCAACACATTATATATTCCCATCAAACATTAAATCCTTAGCCACCTTTTATTTGGATAATATGATGTATTTAAGTAAAAAATAGCTTATTTTTACTTCCAAATCGGCTTTTTGGACGAAACGGCCAAGGTGATGGTCCAAAATAGTAGATATTTACTTTGTAAATCAACTTGATAATTAGGTCTAAGGAAACTCAGTAATAAACACCAAAGCAGGTTATTACTTACCTTAGATTGGGCCTTAAGGCCCAAAAATCTTTTAGGCCATGATTGAAGAATACATTTTTTCGTTTTGTCTTTAATATATATCTTCATGGTCAGGTTACAATTGAACAGTTTCTGAGGTGATGTATACTCTATATTACCTTAACATTTTGTACTTTAAGCCCAGAAGCTTTAAAGTATAAAATTGGTTATAGTAATGACTGAAATAATTTATTTATCGCCAAAAAGTCCTCTTATTTTGGAAATCATGACCTTTAGGAAAAATATTTTACTGACGCCATATTTTTTTAACGTCGTTTATTACCTTAAGGTGTGAGTATCAACATGCTTGCCAACCTATAACCTATTTCGCGTAGATTTATTTATGTTTTCTAGCATTTAAAGAAAATCGGTATCGACTTGATATTCTATAAGTAATGATTGACATATTTAATAAATATCAAGGAATTTCATAACTTATTATAGGAGAATTGTATGGCGAAAAATATCGGGTAAGATTTTTTTAAACATTATTATGTCATTGTCACTCATTCTTCTTTCACTATACAATTCTCCCAAAATTAGCACTGAAATAAATTGATATTTTTGTAATATATCAGATACTACCTAAATAATGTACCGACGATATTGATTTTCTTTAAATGTTAGTTATTAAAATAATTAACTCAATAAATCAACGCGAAATAGGTTATAGGTTATAGGTTGGCAATAGATTGAATGACGTTGAGAATTCAACCTTAAATTAATTTTGTTAAATTACTTGTAACACTAAAACAAAAACAAATATACAGGGTGGTCCTTAAGTACATCAAGAAAATCTAGGATATGATTCCTGGCATCAATTTAAGTTGAAAAGTTCATATGGACTTATGCCCTAAAATGCTTACCCTCTAAGATAAGGGTGTTAAAATATTTTTAAAAAATAATTGTTTTTTTTAAATTTCGAAACTCCTTGAAGATACGGTATTGAAAATTGATGTCGATTGATTTCGTATTAAACTGCACTTTTTGGTTAAAAAAGGGTTTGCCTACTTCCACCAGTGGCGTGCATGAAGATACCATCAATATTTTTTTTGTGAAAATATGTGATACGCCACTGTTTTTTTTTAAACTCTGATGCATTTTTATGCATTACTGATATAAGCGGAACAAAAGTTGTCTCTACTATGTTTTTGAAAAAAATGGTAGTTTTAAAGGAAAATGGAAAATATTTTAACACCCTGTATCTTAGAGGGTAAGCATTTTAGGGCATAAGTCCATATGAACTTTTCAACTTAAATTGATGCCAGGAATCAAGATCCTAGATTTTCTTGATGTACTTAAGGACCACCCTGTATACGAGCTAACTTATTCGTCCAAGCATAAAATATTGGCTATATTTTAAATATTTTGTATTTTCAATTATTACTATAATTATTATTATTATTACCTTGTTTTTTTTTTAATTAAATGCCTTATTTTCGGGGACGCGGCTAGTTTTTCAAGGTAAAATTGAAATCTATACGAACATCGATGAAATAGTGATTTTATAAGTATCTATACCACTCCATTTCAAAAATCAATAGCGTCTGACATGACATGTTCTGATTTAAGAAAACTCCTGCCTCCTGCGCTTTGATAAAAAAAAAAACAACATAATATTGTCATCTTCTAAAATTGTGGATATGGTTTTCTATAAACTTCATAGCCCATAACAGGCCCAACATAGGCACACAACGGTTAAATACAGGTAAAAAACACCTCTTTACTACCACGAACAGACTACTTGGTCTTGTCTATGAAACCCAATTCTCCTAATGACAGGTGTTTTTTTATCAGTTTATTACAAATAAAATGTGTTAAAAACTTTAGGAAACCAAAATATTATTTTGTTTGCTAAATCTTGTTTTTTATAGTAAAATATACCAAGTGTTGCACCGCCAGACTGGCCATAAGAAATCCCATGTAAATTTTACTACCCTCAAAAACTGGCTCTCCTATTGATTTTACATCAAAAGTGTATTAGACTTTTTTGAACGTCCTTGTATAATGGACTCACACACAAAAATTAAATACGGCTCTGATACATACCTCAACGAATCCATCCGTAATAATTATGATAAATTCAAATGTTGCTAGACGTTTCTAAAAAGCTAACCCCCATCTACTCATCGCAAAAATATTTTTGCCGACGATCTAGTCACAGTGCCTCTTTATCTTACCACCATTCTCCACCAAACAACCTTTTAATTACAGCTGAAATTCCTCAAATTATGGTAAGTGGTCAAGATGAAGATATCGGTTTGGAAGGAAGTTCTGAAGAAATCATGGGCCCCCCCGGTCAGGCGGGTACATCCGAAGAAGGTCGACAAGTAGACAGAGAGGAAGATATTGAAGGGGATGACGGGGTAAGTAGAAATTAACTTAAAACTTAGTTTTCTAGTCTAGTAGCTTAGATATAATGAATAAGAAATAATACAGCAGCGACTAATTGTTACAACGCATGTACTTTTGTCTTGTGCATACTACTTAAAGCTTAGAATTTTAGTTTTTTGCTGTGTGTAGCGTTGTTTTTTTTTTATCGCCAACGATAAATCGTATGATGTGCCGTAACTATACATATTTGCCGCATTTTCTGAACATTCAAAAGAAATATAAACATGTCAAACGCCTCTTTTCGTTGTTTAAGTTCGGCATTTTCACGCAGCACAAATTTTAAGGAACTAAATCAAAATTTAACCTATTAAATAAACTTTTACCACGTACTTATTTCATATTTTAATTCCTGGCGCAACGGAATTCAAAATAACTTAATAAAACAGAAAAAAACCCTATTAAGCGAGTCGAAATTTGTCAAATTCTGATGCCAAACCAAAGTTGTGAATATTTTCGCAAAGCAATATTTGCCTCCTCCAAAAAGGTATAGCAAAAACTTAAAAACAAAAATTGTCCAGAATTTTCTTTCAATTGAATAAATGCTACCTTTGATACCTACATCGTTAATATGACGATTTTTGAGAAAATCCTGATAGTCACTACAGCCCCTAGCGGCCAACCTAGACACTTAAAGATAACTTCCAGCAATTTCGCTTAGTCAATTTTGTAATAAACATTGTTTTCCACAAGCCGTACGGTAAACGGTTTCCAAGATACAGCTCCTGTTCTCAAGTGTATGCCCGGTACATCACTTTGCTGGTATTAGTATTAAAAATTGTTCTGGTTTTTATTCATACTAATGTAATCTTTTTTGTTCGAAAATATATGAATGTGACAGCTGTCAAAATATAAATTTAACTTTTAGATTCCCTGAACTCGAATGTAAATGATACTGGATGAAAAACTGAAAACAATGCCCGATAAAGAATAATTTTAAAAACTAAAATTCTTGCTGTTAATAAACGTCAAATTGACAGCTGTCAACGAACTATTTCCAGCTGTTCAGTGATGACAAGTTTATTCAAGATAACTTTAAAATGGTTATCTTTATCAAAAGGGATAAATTCAACCAAGCTTATTATGTAGAGGTGGGAAGTCGATTCTTTTTGGTGAATCAATTCTTTAGATTCATTCAGTTAAAAAGATTCGTTCAGTAAGACTCGTTCACAAATGATTCTTTTCCTTTGAACATAAATCGAAACGCTGCAGATCTCATCCTTATTTCCTTTGTTTTCCTTCAACGGTTCTCCGTTGACCTTTTTTTTTGTATTCCGGTAGTACAAGTGTGGGAAGTAAGTTCAGTTCAGTTAAAAAGATTCGTTCTTTTCGTTCTGAAATCTGTAATAATGATCATTTTTTCAAATGCTGAATCAATGATCGGTCTCGGTCGGTTTTCCTTCAACTCTACTCTGTCAACCTTTTTTTTTTTAATACGAACTGAACGAGTGAACGAAGAATCATTTCTGAATTGATGAATCAATTTCAATTCAATGAAGTGATTCCTTTATTTAACGAATCCTTCGTTTGTCTGCTGTTTTCCTCCAAACTGTACCTTTGTTGACTTTTTTTTTGGAACTCTGTACTTAAACTGTGATGATTTACCGTCCTGTACTTTCATCGAGTATATTGGGAACGAGTGAACAAAATGAACGATGGACGAAAATGAACTAGTGAATTGGTGAATCAAAAAAGAAGCGAATCTTTTTGAAACGATGAATTAATTCTTTTAATTCAGTGAAGTGATTCGTTCTCTTTGAACGAATCGTTCGCGAACGATACACCTCTATTATTATGCAAAATCTAATCAAATCGACATTCACTCAAAATAATTTTGGGTGAAGATCGATCGACCCGTTTTCTCGTAATTTCGTGCTTATATTTATTGTTATATACATTTACACACATACGTACAGACTTTTTTTTAAAACCAATCATGCCACGGTTATGGGGTAAAAAATCTACTCAGAATATTCTAGTCTGTAAATTCGCCGCTAAGGGGCGTGTTTGCTGCGTTGCTTGTGACAAAATATCATTAATTTGTCACGAAAATGATGCAAATCATAAAAGTATCGACAAAGTAATACTTTAGATAATATTAGTTTGTGGTAAGCTGTCGTATGGTTTTTTACTTATGTGCCTCAAAAAAGTTGACAATATTTTAAAAAATTTCATGTGCTATAGTCAGATCTGGTCTTAACGTGCGGGTCCAAAGGTCACTGATTATATGCGTCAAATCAGACAACACAGAGGCTATCAAAGTGTTGTGAGATTATTTACAAATATACCGAAGGAAGGAAAAATAGTTTCATTATTTTAGCTATCGCGAAGATAGCCACATATACCCAATATTATTAGTTTTGTAAAAATTATGTACAGGGGAGTTGAAAAAGTTACAAAAAAATTATATAATCGTTAATTATATACCTACTGTACCCTTTAATTAAAAACGACAATAATAAACAGTGCAATTTATTTTAACAATTTTACTACTAAAACCTATACATACAATGGCATTTAGTCTGATAAACTATTTCGATAATGAAGGAAAAAGTGGAAATTCGCAAACCAATATGCAGGAAACCGTAATGAAAACACTGGGAATTAGTTTAAGGACTATGCAGAATAATGTGCATGAAAGAAAAGCATAATATAATACCCAAGAATACTAAAAAATGTAAACGAAAAACACCGTTTATAATTATAGCCTAAAAACTCTCATCGTCACTAAAAAAATCTGAAAAGTCCTCGTCGTCTGAGTCGTCTTCGAATGGAGCAATTATCATTGGCGCTACTTCGACATCTAGTACTTGTTCTCGATCCCACCAATCCCTTATTAATATTTCTGTATGTTCCACCGATTTCTTCCAGTACTCTTGTGTAATATGATCTAACGAATCTTGCCAAACTATTTGTACTTGGTCGGATTTAAGACCATCACCTACATGTTTTTTATAATAAGACTTTGCACCAGCCCATATTAATTCTATTGCGTTAAACTGGCAATGATATGACGTCAGTAGTAGAACCTCATAACCATATTCACGCAGTATTTTATCTACCGCGTATATTTTGGGTTTTTTTAAGAGACTTTGCTATTGATAGGAGTTTCGATTTAAGCATATTTGGTAAAGAATTTTGGTTGTGTTTTTCCAGCCACTCATAAATATCACTTTTCCTCCAAAACGAAGTAGGCTGTTTATTTAAAATTCTTGAATGATATGATGCATTATCTAATACAATTAAAGACGGAGCATCCAAATTTGGTATCAATTGAACTTTTAACCATTTTTCAAACATTTCGCAATTCATATTATCATGATAGTCAGCACATTTTGATGTTGAAGAAAAAATTAAACTCGCACCTGCAACATATCCTGTTGCAGAACCGGCATGCAAAATAATAAAACGCTTTCCCTTACCGCACTCCTTTTTCCTTTTAACACTTTTTACAGACTCATCTTGCCAAGATTTTGAACCATTTCCATTCGAAAATATCCACGTTTCGTCTAAAAATACCACTTTTCTAAATTTCGATTTGTAATTGTCCGTATATTTTTTTAAAAACTGAACACGCTGACTCACTATCTGTGGCTGCTTACATAAAAAATCTTCGGTTACAGTCTTTTTTATAGCGAAAACCTAAATTTTTTATTAATTTTGACAACGCCTCAAGTCCAATTTCCAAAACACCCCGAATTTTTAATGCTTTTTTGCAAAACTGGATGAGTTACATTGGTTTTTAATTTGTATAAATCGTAAATCACATTTCGAACTCCCATTTTAATATTTTCGCTTAAATCCTCAGTATTTGGCTTTTTTCGTTTACACTTTTTAGTATTCTTGGGTATTATGTTTTGTTTCATGCACAATTTTCTGCACAGTCCTTAAACTAATTCCCAGTGCTTTGGCTACTGTTTCCTGAATATTGGTTGGCGAATTTCCACTTTTTCTTTCATTTTCGAAATAGTTTATCAGATTAAGTACCATTTTTTTTGATTGGGGATGCAAAAACCCAGAAAATTGTTTTATTTTGTCACAAACTGTCAAAGTCACAAAACTGGCATATTTAAAATAAAACGTAGCTGGTGCTATTATAAGCTTTTTTAGAATCGCTGGAAAGTAAATACATATCCTTTTTTTCATGTCAAAATGGAATAAGTCTGTCTCATTTATCTTACGTATTTTATTTAGAGGGTAAAATTAAACGCAAGTAAAGAAAACAAAAACTAAGAGTATGTCTTTCTTGAATCGTAGGACCCGCACGATAAGACCAGATCCGACTATAACAGTATTTTTGGCTAATTTAAAGAGATGTTAGTTCGACAGTGGTTGACATACAATGGTAAATTTTAGCGAAAAACTTCTTTTATAGTTGCTTGGACTAACTTTAGCGACAACATTAACAAATCAACAAATTTAAATAATTATTTTTTAAATATCGATATTTTTTAATTAAAGGTCGACTGGAGTTATGTTTTATTTCTTCTTAGGTCAGTTCTGAAGGAGAAAAACAACCCTCAACCGAAGAAGGTGAAGAAGAAGGACGAGAGGCAGAAGCATCTCAAAGTCCCAACGAATCCAGATTGGGAAGAGGTAGCGGCCCGTCTGCTCGAAGATCTACGAGGTTAACTCCTTCGAGAAATTCTCGGCAAGGCCCAACTCCCATAGTTTGGGGTGATCCGAGACAATCGTCGCATAGGCAGCAACACTATGGTTAGTTATTTGTGTTATTATATTAATTATTTATACCTAGAATCCTAGGGAAAGTGAAAAAAAAAGGATTTACCGGTTATTATTTCGCTAAAAAGTACCGGTTTTTAATATTTTAATTTTTTAGATATTGCCGAAAATATTAGCATGGGGTTTCCAAAATAGATGATTAAGCTTTTTAAAGCCTTTTTAATCCCTGGCAACCGATAAAGTCCATAAAAAAGGTAAAAGGTCACCTGGCTGTAGGCTCTTATGAAACTTATAACTTTACTTTTTGTTTGTTAAAGAGTCAGGGTTCGAGTCAGGGCTAGCGAAGCTTTCGTTTTTGATCAATATTTCATTACTTGTTCATTTTATCCAAAAGTCTTTGGAAAACATTTGCCTACAGTTCCAAGTTAAAAACGTTTGTATGAAGTAATAAAAGCAAAAAAAAAGGAAATCGGTTAAGTGTAAAAGCACAAATGTTGTGAACTTTCCCATTTTTGGTCATTATTGCAAAACTGTTGTTATACAGTGTGACCAGTAAAGTCCGCATCATATGGGATTTTTTTTATTAATAGCTTTATTTGAAATTTGACTTTAGCTTCAAGTTCTGCTTCGATCGAGATGAAAATTAAGAATAAAAATAGTAGTCACGTGATTCGCATTATCTGTCAAAATTTAATTTTTTCCAAAAAATAATTCAAAAGTGGGGTATTTCTGAAAATACCAAAAAAAGTTATTGGAAAAAGTTTTTTTAAATGCAGTTTCTAGCCCACATGCAAAATTTCAGCTGCATAAGATAATTTTAATTTTTACCAATATTTTGTCAATTACACCACTTTTGCAAAATAAGACTCAACGTAACCTATATAAAACTTCTTAGTTTTGACATTGCTTTATTTCCAGATCCATTTTGTTTACAGTAGCGCCATATTAAATGTGTGTTTTTCTACAAAATCAAAATTGGGCTCTTAAAATTTGGTCGCAAGTGACGCAACGTTTATTTGTTTCTGACCCTGTATAAGGTAGCTTCATAAAATAAGAATTTTTGGAAACGTAGTTTGTGTCTGAAAGTACCTAATACACGTTAACGTTAAGAAAATAGTTTAATTGAAAAGAGTCAATTAATTGTTCTAATAAAAAATCATATAAAAATTAAACGCATTTAAAATTTCAACTTTTTATTTAATAATAAACTATTCTTGGTATTTGAATATTAAAATAAAAACAATTCAAAAACTTAAAATTACATTTCTGTGTGCCTTCCATTACGTTCAATACAAACAATAATTGTTCTTCTTGACACTTCTTTAGTGGAGTTTCTGATACTAATGGGCCTTATTTCTAAAATACAGTTTCGAATCATCGTTTCCAAATGATCAACATTACGGAAAGGTCTTTGTTTGTAACCTTTTTTTAGATAACCCTACAAGAAAAAATCAAGTGGGGTTAGATCCGGATACTTTTATTTTCCACTTAATGAACACTATTGATGACACTGTGTTTTTTTGTTTCAATATTAAGGTGTATTACTTTCAGACACAAACTACGTTTTCAGAAATACTTATTTTATGAAGTTACCTTATACAGGGTCAAAAACAAATAAACTTTGCATCACATGCGACCAAATTTTAGAAGCCCAATTTTGATTTTGTAGAAAAACACAAATTTAATATGGCTCTACTTTAAAGAAAATGTATCTGAAATAAAACATTGTCAAAACTAAGAAGTTTTATGTAGGTTGCGTCGAGTCTTTATTTTGCAAAAGTGGAGCAATTGACAAAATATGGGTAAAAAATCAAAATTATCTTATGCAGCTAAAATTTAGCATGTGGACCAGAAACTACATTTAAAAAAACTTTTTCCAATAACTTTTTTCGATATTTTTAGAAATAACCTCACTTTTAAATTATTTTTTGGAAAAAATTAAAATTTGACAGATAATGCTAATTACGTGACCACTATTTTTTTGCTTAATTTTCATCGCGATCGAAGCAGAACTTGATGCCAAAGTCAAATTTCGAATAAAGTTATTAATAAAAAAAAAATCCCATATGATGCGGACTTTACTGGTCACACTGTATATTTTTTAAATTCTGGTTTTAAGATACAATGTAATTTATACCAAAATAAAGGCATTATATAAAATAAATAGGGGCAAATTTGACCAAAATTCGTTTTCTACTTTTATTCATTTAAATCGTTGGAAATTGATACCCAAAAACTGGCCATAGTTAGACGAAATGGAAAAAAATATTGATCAAAAAATGTAATGACGAATGCGTAATAAGTCCAAGCTTTTATCGTACAGTCAGCTAGCGGAGAACTAAACTAATCGATTAAGGTAGTAACGTCCATTTATTTCTAAAAATTAAATCTACAATCCTTTATTTACAAACATTTTTACTGCCATATTATTAAACCACAGTTTGCAAAGCATTTTCAAATTTAAGTAAAGATATTGAGATTGAATAATCCTAATAGCCCGGGACGTAGCGTTGCATTTTTGATAGTGATTTCAGGTCGTTTGATTTTGTGTGTATTCGATAGTCTAGATATAGCTAGCAATCAAAACAAGCGTCAGCTGTCAGAGTCGTGGTGGACCTATAGTAAAAATCTTGAATACTCTCGCAAGATGGGGGCAAAGTCACGTGACACTCTGTCAATTTTGGTCTATTAAATTTTTATAAGTTGGCATGAATAACAGGACCGGACTTGAAAATTATACATGTGATACCTTCTAAAACAATTTAAGCAATAGCCTCATCGGTTCTACCGCTTTAATATTGCCAAATAATAAGTAGGTAATAGGTAATAATTTCTTTTGAAAGTTATGTTTTATAAATATTAGATATAATTTAAGGTACGTAATAGGTAATAAGCATGAATTTCTATATGGTTTAAAGATAAAGTGTCAAAATAGATTTAAAAAGTTTATAATATTATAAATATCCAAACCTTAAAAATACTAAACTAACTGAAACACAACTTAAAATAGGATTCTGTCACTCATATTTAGAATATATGTTTTTTTGTTTTATTTGTTCAGATTATACCTATAGGCAAAATATTTACAGTTCAACATAAACTAATTGAATTCAAGTTATTACATTCACTGTCAAGAAAATCCCCATATATGACTTACGTAAGGTACGTAGACCCAAATATGGTTTTTATAGAATTTGTTGGCTATGGTACGGTTACAGTTTTAAACTTGTATGTGGGCTAACATAAAATTAAAAGCTTCAATATAGCTAGGGATTTAATTTTTCTGTCAATGGAAACCCTAATTTAACAGTTTTTGACTTAACGTAAGGTATGAAGACCCAAATACGGTTTTTATAGAATTTGTTGGTTATAGGTAATACAGTTACATTCCTAAACTTGTATGTAGGCTAACATAAAGTTAAAAGCTTTAGTTTAGCCAGGGATTAAATTTTTCTGTCAGTGGAAACCCTACTTTAACAGTTTTTGACTTACGTAAGGTACGTAGACCCAAAAGTGGTTTTTATGGAATTTGTCTGTTAAAATGCAATTTATTGATACAGTTACATTTCTAAACTTGTATGTAGGCTAACTTTATGTTAAAAACTTTATTTTATTGTCATACAAACAATAATAATAGTAATATCAAATAATAATTTCACTTATGTAAGGTACGTAGACACAGAAAATAGAATTATATATTTTTTCGCTATCCTATTACATACTAATATGGTTAGCTATTTTAACTACTATAGTAACATAATGTTACTTACTATTACCTTACTATTGCCAAACAATAATAATATTTACTAATAACAATAATAAAAATAATTCCTTCAAAATCAAATAGCTGCTTTTTAAAGGTTAATAATATGGAAAGCTGTTTTGGCATATGGTAGAACTAGGCGATACCCGGTTTTATCAACCTACCCGGTTTTGTCCAACTCTCTCCTACCTACCTAAGTCAGGGAAATACTTAATTTCTACTTATTTTTCTTGAAACAGAAAAGGATACCTAGATAATGTAAAATGCGAAAATTATACATTAGAAACCTAACCTTAACGAACAAACATTTTACAAACTAACTTTTCGACAAAAACGGCATTCAGATGAAATAAAACTTATTACCTACTTATCGATGAAATCAACTTAACGAGCAAGGCACACATTAACAATTATGATCCCTAATGAAAAAGAATTAAAAATTTTTAACCTGTATCTAAATTTTTGGTCAAATGAATAATAATTGTAGAGTAGGTAATTACACAAAAGTAATTAAATTAAAATTTTTAAAATGTAATTAAATGTAACAAAAACGCAATTCATAACTCAGTGTTTGGGCTCATTACGGTCCGCTACAAATCTAGGGACATTATTATGTCCCAATATCAGCTGATCGATGACAAATAACCGCTGTCATCTGTTTTAAAACGAGACTATTCGTGATATTTAGTATAGTCGTAAGAGAATATCAATTATGTCAAAAAAATATCTAAAAGTGATTTCAGGTCGTTTGAAAATTTGTACAGCAAATGTTTATATGATGACAATAAATTAAAAAAAGTCAGCTGCAAAGATAATGGGGGATTATGCGTCAGCTGCTTATACAGGGTCCTGCACCTCACACCCCCCCCCGTCTTTATAACTCAATTATTAATTAAGTTAAAATGTTGATATTTTGCAGACCTTACCTGTATCTTGGGGTGCATTTTAGGAAAATATTTTTTTTATACAAGGTGTTCCAAAAAATGCGTGACGTCATAAGGATGTATTTTTTTGGATTACATGCCATACATTTTCTAACTTATTTTGGTGCCTCCTATAGTTACTTACATACCCCTAAAATTTTATTAAAGCCGATTCAGTATTATATTCGAAAAAAAATAAAAACAAAAAATATCAGTTTTGCACCACTGGTTTTAAAAATTAATAAAAAATAAAAATAATGCTTCGGTAATAAAATCCTATAGTAGTACCTTTGTATAATTTTATTAACGATACGAAACTGATATTTTTTGTTTTTATTTTTTTTCGAATATAATACTGAATCGGCTTTAATAAAATTTTAGGGGTATGTAGGTAACTATAGAAGGCACCCAAATGAGTAAGAAAATATATGGCATGTAATCTAAAAAAAATACATCCTTATGACGTCACACTTTTTTGGAACACCCTGTATAAAAAAAGTATTTTCCTAAAATGCGCCCCAAGATACAGGTAAGGTCTGCAAAATATCAACATTTTAACTTAATTAATAAGTGAGCTATAAAAGACAGGGGGTGAGGCAGGAACCTGTATAAGCAGCTGACGCATCATCACTCATTATCTTTGCAGCTGACTTTTTTAAAATTTATTGTCATATAAACATTTGCTGTACAAATTTTCAAACGACCTGAAATCACTTTTAGATATTTTTTGTTTGACATAATTGACATTCTCTTACGACTAGGTCCACCACGACTCTGACAGCTGACGCTTGTTTTGATTGCTAGCTATATCTAAACTATCGAATACACACAAAATCAAGCGACCTGAAATCACTATAAAAAATGCAACGCTTCCTCCCGGGCTATAAACAATATTTTATCTTTATTCAGCAGACCTTTTCTAACATGCTATTAATGATTGATTAAGCAAGGGATACCTTTTAAGTAAGAAAATATATGGCATGTAATCTAAAAAAAATACATCCTTATGACGTCACGCATTTTTTGGAACACCCTGTATAAAAAAAGTATTTTCCTAAAATGCGTCCCAAGATACAGGTAAGGTCTGCAAAATATCAACATTTTAACTTTATTAATAAGTGAGCTATAAAAGACGGGGGGGGGGGGGGGTGAGGTCAGGAACCTGTATAAGCAGCTGACGCATCATCACTCATTATCTTTGCAGCTGACTTTTTTTAAATTTATTGTCATATAAACATTTGCTGTACAAATTTTCAAACGACCTGAAATCACTTTTAGATATTTTTTGTTTGACATAATTGACATTCTCTTACGACTAGGTCCACCACGACTCTGACAGCTGACGCTTGTTTTGATTGCTAGCTATATCTAAACTATCGAATACACACAAAATCAAGCGACCTGAAATCACTATAAAAAATGCAACGCTTCCTCCCGGGCTATAAACAATATTTTATCTTTATTCAGCAGACCTTTTCTAACATGCTATTAATGATTGATTAAGCAAGGGATACCTTTTATTAAAACCATTTAACAACAATGGGCTTTTTCACTAAATTTTGATTTTTATCCTATCGCATAGAGAAAAAAAAATTCTCCGGTTTCAGTTTTTAAAATTTTGAATTATTTACTGAGAAAATAAATAAACCAGATACACTCTTTAATAAAAACACGGGAATAAATTCACTGACTTCACGTGTGCCTCGACCTATGGGTCTCAGTTATTCAGCTGAAGGTCGGCGAAGGTCTACCTGAATATCGGGCGGGTTGTTTTCTATTTTTAGGCTGTTCTTGTCTATTTAATTTATCAAAACAAAGATAGCATATATTTTGTCGAGGCTGACAAATAAAAGAATTGCGCGGATAATGGGATGACGTAATAAGGTTTTGATCTAATGTTTTCCAACTCTGCTTTCGCGGCGCGGCGTCTTTTTAATTGTCAGGGAAGGTTTCTAGGAAGATTTTTATTATTGGAATGTATTTTCAATACGTTCTAATTCAGGATGTTAAGTTAATAGTAGTAGTAGTAGTAAGTAGTAACAAGATTTATTTAGCAATGTGCTACAATTTAACAAGTTTTACAAAATAAATTATTTAACAAAATATCATCTATGAAGTAAGTATTAAAAAAAATTTTTATCAGTCAGTATTTTGGTTTTTAAGTAAATAATTTTTTAATGATTTTTTTAAAATTTTCAAAGAACACTGTGATTTAATGGAATTATTCAGATTGTTATATTCACTTAATCCTTTATGGAAAACCGATTTATATGTTAAATGTTTTGATACCCTACTTCCACAAAAATCGTTTTTATATCTGGTTAAATGGCTATGATTTTCAAAATTTTTGAGTTAAAAAATCTTTTAAATGGGAGGTAGTAAGTTATTTTGTATTTTAAAAATAAAAGTACAGATCAAAAAAAATACTAAATTTTTAGCATTTAACCACTGAATTTTCTCTAACATTAAATGTATGTTCGTATATTTATCCACATTTAAAATTATTTGCATATCTTTATTTTGCAAAACTTGGAGTCTATTAAAGACTCCATCATTTGCTGTGTATAAAATGGTTGAACAATATAAAAAATGAGGTAAAATTATAGTGTTGTAAATTGTTTTTCGTGAAAATGAACTTAAATTTTGACTAATTCTTTTTAAACAATTAACTTGTTTTCCAATTTTAGATACAAGATTTTCAAAATGTAATTTAAATTTTAATTTAGAATCTAAAATTACTCCCAAATATTTAAAAGAGTGTATAATTTCTAATTTTTCATCATCAATAAAAATATTTATATCTATATATTCACGTTATTTCCAATAACCATAAATTTTGTTTTAAAAACATTTAATTTTAATTTATTTACCTTTAACCAGTTTGATATAGTTTTTAACTCAAAATTTAAAATTTCTATACAATGCTAATTATAGTGAAAAGGCCGATTATAACAATATAATTTAAGAACTAACTATCCTAATCTAAAAGCCTGCTATTTATACGTAATTTATGCTTACTTTGTAATTTTAAATTGGGACGCCGGCGCCGATTGATGTTTTGCTGTTGGGTTCATGGGTCAACGGCTTACTGTTGTGGGCTTGCCGTAATTATTTTCAGTGTTCAAATAGGTACTCTTTAATTACTTTTAATTGTTAAGATCATGTTTTTCAATTTGAATTAATAAATATCCAAACCGAATCCAATACCTTTTAAATTTTAACTATTTCTTTAATAACAATTAAAATTTACACAACTGACAGGAATGCTTTTTGTTATAAAAATATTATTTATCAAGGTGGAATTCTCAACGTCATTTAATCTATTGGGAAGTTATTTCGCTTAGATTTATTTATTACCTCTAGCTTTTACACAAAATTTAAATAAAATCAATCCATCTCTCCATATGCTATAGGTAATAATTGACATATTAAATAAATATCAAGGAATTTCATAAATAACTTTAGGATAATAATTGGATAGCAAAAAATATCGGTTAAGTTTTTTTTAACATTATTATGTCATTGTTCTTGTACTATACAATTATCCCAAAATTAAGAATGAAATAAATTTATATTTTTGTAATTACTAAATAATGTGCCGACCTCGGTGCCGACGATATTGATTTTATTTAAATGTTCTTCTTCTTCGTCGGCCTTATCTGTTCCGGATGTTGGCTATCATCATGGCTATTCGCGCTTTGTTGGCTGCGGCGCGAAACAGTTCAATGGAAGTCACGCCAAACCACTTCCGTAAGTTAGCGAGCCAGAAGATTCTCCTACCTGGTCCCCTTCTTCCTTCCACTTTACCCTGCAGGAACAGTTGTATTAGACTATATTTGACAGGATTTCTCATGACATGACCCAAATACTTAAGTTTGCGTTGTTTTATGATATTCATGAGAGTTAGTTGGCAGTTTATTCTTTTGAGGACCTCTTCGTTGGTGACTCGGTCAACCCAGGAAATTCTCAGGAGTCTTCGATAAATTCATAGTTCAAACTTTTGATCCTTTTTTCTGTTGCTTCGGACAACGTCCAAGCCTCGACACCATACAACAATACTGAGAAAACATAGCATTTTATCATTCTCTTCTTGAACGTCATGCTGAGATCTCGACAGCAGAGAAAGTGCTTCATTTGTGTGAACATTGTTCTGGTCTTTTCTATTCTACACTTTATTTCTTTGGAGTGGTCCCACGATGCATTGATGTTACAACCAAGGTAAGTGAACCTGCCCATTCTCTCGATAGCTTCGTTTTTGCAATACAGCACACCTCGTTGATTAGGGGACTTACTTATAACCATGTGTTTAGTCTTCTTAATATTCAATTCCAACCCGTATTGTTCGCTTGTGTGTGTAACTCTGTTGGTAAGTTCTTGTAGCCCTTCCAAGCTATTAGCCAACAAAACCGTGTCATCGGCATATCTGATGTTGTAATTAACTCACCATTCACCTTAACGCCGTCTGTAGTGTTTTCTAGTGCTTTCCTAAATATTTTCTTAGAGTAGAGGTTGAACAACAAGGGTGATAAAATGCAACCCTGTCGGACTCCACGTTTAATTTCTAAGGCTTCCGACTCATTGTTTTCAAGATTGATGGTTGCTTTCTGATTCCAATACAGATTGGCAATGATCCTTATGTCCTTTCCATCTAAGCCATAGACAATTTACCTTTAGATAAACAAACAATAATCACGAATGTGGCAGTTTTATGGCCTCGCGCATGTAAACAAAACTGGGAACTATTAGACATGCGCACTGCAACATTATCGTTTGACGAATGGGAAAATAGACAGGTCCGGGCTTTAAAATTTAAATTCTTGCTCATATGCCACCATAGAGGGTTTATTTTACCCCTATTTGGGCATAATACAATTATACAACGGCTGCAACTAGTACTAGTCATTGTTTATATTACAATCCGAGTCACTAAAAGCACAAACACAATTCACTAACTAATCTACACAAAAACCAAAAATCCATAAATATTAAACACCAGTCCCACAATCCACGATAGCCGATCCGATAGCTGAAAACTTTAGAAAACTACAAGGAATCCGCAGAGAAGAGAAACCTTAAAACACAACAACAAAAATGGCGGCCGAGCCGGTTCTGGAGAGTATTTTTGAGCGCGTCGATTATTGTCGATAAAGTAGGACGGCCGATAACACGAGGTTTGTGCGCATGCACGAAGGTTCCCCGAATGAAGACAGCTGACCGACGAGTCATGCGCTCGGACGTATTTTTTCACCCATAAAACGTAACTTTTGTTTGCGCAGGAGATAAGCTGTAGGTATCTAAAGGTAAATTGTCTATGATCTAAGCCCGTTTTATGTAGAACTTTTACCATTGTTTCATGCTGACAACGATCGAAAGCCTTAGCATAGTCTATAAAGCATATGTGAACGTCGCAATTCATATCTCTACAGCGCTGTATAAGAACTTGTGTGGCAAATAATGCCTAGAGTACCGAAGCCGTTGCGAAATCCGAACTGCGACTCACCCATATGTTCTTCGCATTTGTTATACAGTGTTCACAAGAAAGTCCGCATCAAATGGGATTTTTTATTATTAGGTATAGATAAAAATTGAAAAAGCAGTTAGTTTTTGATTACCTCAAAACCAAAAATGACGTTTACTGAAGCAACTGCACGACTTGCGTTACCTGTCAAATTTTACATTTTTAATAAAATAGGTTGAAAATGCCATTGTTTACCAAAATATCGAAAAACTTTATTCGAGAAAGTTATTTATTTAGGCATTTTTAGCCTCAGTACGAAATTTTGACAGTCTAATACAATTTTAATTTTTTGCCAGGTTCTTGAAAATTTTGATCAACCCTCGTAGCTTAACTTTTATACACCGATATAAAACCATTTGCCTTTACTTCATTTGTTATCTTAATGCAATTTTTTGTAAAATTTTTGATTCCATATATTTATTTTGCTTCAAAAACTGAAATTGTTATTGATCAGTATGTAATGTTTGATGCAAAGTTTATCTAATTACATCAGTTTTGCCAAAACCGGCTTTTGGTTCAGAAATTAAATAAGCAACAAATGAATGTAATGTTCCTTAGCAACGAATGCATCGCCTACTTGTAAACTATATTTTTTGTTGAATAAAATGTTTCGAGCGATTCATTTATTCTTTTTGATCCAATACTAATTAAGTAAAATTTCAACGAAAGCTTCCTAATATTTTCTTTTTGTACATAGTATGTTTACTAACTTAAGAAAAATGAGAAACGTCGGTTTTGGCAAAACTGATGTAATTAGATAAACTTTGCATCAAACATTACATACTGATCAATAACCATTTCGTATTTTGAAGCAAAATAAATTATAGGAAACAAAAATTTTACACAAAATTGCATTAAGATTACAAATGAAGTAAAGGCAAATGGTTTTACATCGATGTATAAAAGTTAATCTACGAGGGTTGATCAAAATTTTCAAGAACCTGGCAAAAAATTTAAATTGTATTAGACTATCAAAATTTCGTACTGAGGCTAAAAATGCCTAAATAAATAACTTTCTCGAATAAAGTTTTTCGATATTTTGATAAATAAGGGCATTTTTGAACCTATTTTATTAAAAATGTCAAAGTTGACAGGTAACGCAGTCGTGCAGCTGCTTCAGCAAAAACGAACTGCTTTTTCAATTTTTACCTATACCTAATAATAAAAAAAAATCCCATTTGATGCGGACACTGTATAGGCGGACATAAATTACCTTGAAAAAGATTTTTAACACGTGTGACATAAGACTGATGGTGCGGTAGTCACCACAAGAATTGGGGCTGGTTTTTTTCGGTATGGTGATAAATGATGAAACAAGCCAGTCAGCTGGGATCGTACCACTATCATTATTAAATAGTGACGTCAAGGTGGTAATACAATGCTTATCCGCAGGGCCGTATCTGAACCAAATTTTGGGGGGTGTTAGACCAGTGGCAAAAAAAGACTAGTTACACAGGTTACACTTCAAACATACATTTAAACACACACAAGCAAACATATAAGGATTTTATTGTTTTCGGGGGGGGGGGGTTGTTCGGGTTTGTTCGAACAAACCCCTAAAACCCCCTCTCAGATACGGCCCTGCTTATCCGTAATCTTAAGCACTTCCGCTGGTAAAAAAAGAAAGGCGAAAAAGGTTGTAAGTTGGCAATGGATTGAATAACGTTGAGATAACGAAAATCAATATCATCGGCACATTATTTAGGTAATATCTGACATTTTACAAAACTTCACCCTGTATACAAAACGAAACGATCCATTATTATTTTAAAATTTATTAAAGCTACTTATTTTACAAGAAAATTGTTTAACGTCGTTTTCTTGTATTCACCAGGTAATGTTATTTCTGTTATTTTTGTTTACACACGAAAAGCAGCAAAGTGAATAGAAAAAACTGCTTTTTCCATTTAAAAATTATTTTTGACCCAAAAATAGCCAATTGTGATTGGTCAAAATCAGAACAAAGGAAATTGTCACTATGGCCTAAATTATTTCAAAAAATTGTTTCAAGTTCACGAATATATTTTAGAAATAAAATAATTTGGTTGTAGCCCTAGCTATAATTTTTTTACAATTTCTTTTTTACTTGAGACGGTAGAAACATGTTTTTATGCAGTTAATTTAAAACAAGATCAATGACATTCAATATTATAATACGTTAAATGAAATAAATATTACCAACTTTACTCACACAAAACAATAAAAACTAGTTTGGTAACAGCCCTTTTTATTATTAAATACCAAATTCTATTTTACTAAATATTGTAGAAACTTATTTTTCTACAAGTAATTTGAGGCAGTATGCATAAAATTGTAATGCATGTGTATATAGGTACATTACGTTAAATAAAATACAACTTTATCAAAATTCGTTTAATTAAAGAAACAGTATAGTTGTAGAATGATTATCAATTTTCAACATCTTTAAACTAAAAGTGGTATAAATGCAAATAATTATTAGTTATGAATGATACTAGTGGCGTAGACAGGGGGGGGGGGGGCGCGCCTCCCCCCCCCCCCGCACCCCTTGCATGGGGCCTTTGCCGCTTGGTGCCCGTATGCAAAATAAAAATATACTTTAATTACACCCTGTAACATTTATTGAAATTGAAAATAATTTGGTATTCTATTATATGTATTTTGAAAAACAAACACCATATTTTTTTGAAATGCCTCAAATATAATTTGCAATTAAAAAGTAAAAGAACTATTTTCATTTTATGAGTTAAAATAAATGATTACCTAGGAATGATTTCTTCAAAGGCAATGCGACACACTGCGGCGGCGTTTGAGTCGCGGCGGCAAATGTTCATTATTGTATTGCCGAAAAGAGGATTTTTTGTTTATATCTGCAATAGTGCATTATAGCGTAAAATTAGATTACCTACCTATTTACTATTAAGTATATGATGTATTTTTATTTACGAAAGTTACGGTTTTTTTTGTCCGTATTTTTTTAACGGCATGAATCCCATTTATTTTTGTTTATTATTTAGAATACCTATACCGGGTGTCCACGGAAGGTGGCTCGCCCCTCTAACTTTTTTGTTTTTCAAGATAATGAAAAAAAATTCGGGGGATTTGTATACGACATAAAACTGCATTATTTGACAGGTGACTCAACATTATGGAACTTCCGGTTTAACCGGAAGTGACATAAACTTTCGATTTTTAAATGGGACACCTGGTATATTTTTCCTTTTTTTGACTCCATATGATATTCTAAATACAACGATGTATCACTTGTCACTTTTTGTCACCAAGAAAATATTTTTTTTCCAAATTTATTGTTTTATCTAGAGGGTATGAATACCTTAAAATCACTTATTTCAGTTCTTTAATCTTGGGAAAAATACAATTTTACTATTTTTGGTTCAATGCTATGTGCTATGTAAAATTTAATCTTTAAAGTTGTATAACTATTTTTTTTTAAATGGCAACATGGTGGCTCGTCGGGTTAAGAAAAAAGAGGATTTTATTACGATTATTTTGATACCATACACTATTAGGTTTTAGAAAAGCTGCCATTAAAAACATTAAAAAGTTAACTTAGAACTTTCCTAAAATGAAGCATCTTTTGAGAGCAAATTTAGATTTAAATGCATCAAGTAGCCTGTGACCCGCAAAACCGATAAAACAAAATCATGCCTTGAAGAAAATTGAAATGCCAACAGCTTCTGCCAAAGTAGGTAAATTAGGTTGTTGTTTAAAAAACATGGAAAATACTAGTTTTACAAGGAGTAAAAAAGTTGATATGTTGATATTGTCAGGCTTTCGCATTTTCGAAACTAGTTTTGGGTACCTAATAGTGCTGGGTTGGATGATGCCGATTAAAATATCTTTGTGCGTAAAGTGGTGCAGCATCGGTTGAATTATTTCTATATTCTCCAAACACTAATAGCATATCAACTTTTTCACTAAGGAGTAAAACTATTATTTTTCCATGTTTTTTAAACAACAAAGTAATTTACTTTGGCAGAAGCTGTTGGCATTTCAATTTTCTTCAAGGCATGATTTTGTTTTATCAGTTTTGCTGGTCACAGGCTACTTGATGCATTTAAATATAAATTTATTCTCAAAAGATGCTTCATTTTAGGAAAGTTAACTTTTTAATGTTTTTTAATGGCAGCTTTTCTAAAACCTAATAGTGTTATGGTATCAAAATAATCGTAATAAAATCCTCTTTTCTCTTAACCCGACGAGCCACCATGTTGCCATTTAAAAAAAATAAGTTATACAACTTTAAAGATTAAATTTTACATAGCAAATAGCATTGGACCAAAAATAGTAAAATTGTATTTTTCCCAAGATTAAAGAACTGAAATAAGTGATTTTAAGGTATTCATAGCCCTCTAGATAAAACAATAAATTTGGAAAAAAATATTTTTTTGGTGACAAAAAGTGACAAGTGACACATCGTTGTATTAAGAATGTTATATGGAGTCAAAAAAACTAAAAATATACCAGGTGTCTCACTTAAAAATCGAAAGTTTATGTCACTTCCGGTTAAACCGGAAGTTCCATAATATTGAGTCACCTGTCAAATAATGCAGTTTTATGTCGTATACAAATCCCCCGAATTTTATTTTATTATCTTGAAAAACAAAAAAGTTAGAGGGGCGAGCCACATTCCGTGGACACCCGGTATTATGATGTGTCATAAATCGATTTTTATTATTTCTATTTGTTTTTTTTTATACATTTTATAATAAAAAACACCATATTTTTAATAATAATAATAATAGTGGTTCTAAAAAATCATAAAGCGCCCACCTATATGTTCGCCCCTCCCGCCCCGCAAGGCTGGCTACGCCACTGTACTCGTTCGATATAAACAGTGAACACTATAATGAAACGTATGCAAACGTTAAACCATGAGGCGTCAGCCGAGTGGTTTAATTGCACAAGTTTCATTAACAAAGTTCATATCGAACGTGTATCATTTAAAATTTAATCTACGACAGTGCAAATAGATTTTATTTGTCTAAATTTCATTGATATCAGATAACGTTTTCGTAATTTTTAAAATTTTCAGGTGTCCATATAAGTCGATATCCCGGTAACCGCATTTTTGATTGTTTCAATTTCGATTTGACAACGTCATTATTGCCGTCTAATTTTTTATTGTATGCAAAGTGTTGGGCAAAAATAATTTAAATATGGGGGATTCTGAATCCGAAAGTGTCCCTTCGAATGTTTACAATAAATAAATGCAATCCGTTTTTCTAAGTAATAATAACAAATAAATAGTTGGCACCGACTTTCTTTTTGTTTTTGTATCTTAACATTTGGATGTTATTATGAATTCATAATGGCACTGAGTGCTATTATGAAGGTCATAATGACATCTAAATGATAATGCTAAATACGTCATGATGGCACTGTCGTAGACTAATACATTAATGGCATTTAAAAACCACACTAACGTCATTAAATCATGTCAATTAAACGTACCAAGAAAAAAATTCCCATGTTTTTTTGTTAACATAGTTACTTTTTATAAAATAGAATTTGATTGCCATGAAAAATCTGTAGGTTGAAAATTGCATTGTAGTTATAATGTATAAAAGAAATAATCCTATATATAAATTATCATTGTTTTAGATCGAGGAAGGGGTGGTCCAATGGGCTTTGGCAACCGCTTGGCTACTGCCAGAAGGGCTAGAAATAGAATGAGGCCGTTTGGAGGACGTTTTTAAAATATATGTATTCTTGTTGAGTCACGTTTTCTCATTCCACGTTCTTTAGTTTTCTTACTTAAAAAAAAGTTTTTTTTAGTTTTTTTATAGCAAAAACGATTTATTAAAGTAAGTTTTCGTATGTATATTATTGTCAATTTGTTTGCTAAAACCAGTAAGCCCTTAAGGGCGTAGGCCGGCCACACACTTTCTTGTCACCTAAAAGACGAATGTCTTATTTAATATTTACAGAAGTATCATTTTTAAGGCACAATTTGGACTTGGTAAAAAATGTTACTGTTACCTGTAAACTCTCAAAATTGTATTATTTATAGAGATAAAATTTAGGTCACAATGTAACCGAAGACCACGGCTCCTCTACGCCTTTGTATTTAATTCGTAGTATATTCAGTGTTTTAAAAAAATGTAATGTATAAAAGATAAAATTGGACTGAAGAAAGTGTTAGGATACAGGAAGATAAAAGTAGTTATTTAACCTTGCATTGGACAGTATCCTTTATTACTATGTAGCATTACAATAAAAGTTTCAAGTAATATTGCCTAAATGTTTACTATTTTCCCTACCGTTTTGAGATTTACATACAGCTATATTTTTATTAAATAAAAAGTAGAGACCGACCGAAGGTTCGGTTTCGGTTAGTTTCGGCCAAAAATCTAGTTTCGGCCGAACCTCGGCCATGCCGAAACTCAGTGTTCGTGGGTTGTCGCGCACCGTTCGGCTAATTTTGGGTAGGCAGTGTTGTCTACAGTGTGGTTGTTTAAGTGTGCAACATATGGGAATTTTTTTTATTACCGATTTCTCAGAAAATTTTATTCTTGATAAAAGTTGATGCACGTTCAATAATCATATTAGGTGTACTTGGAATGGTTGCAAGTCAAACGGCATACAGGGTATTCCAAAAAATATAAAACTTGTACAAGAATAAAGTTTTTTAATAAACATTTAAAATAAAAATTTTGCACTTTAAATGGTCGTTTTTTAATTGGCATATTTTATCATCACTAATGCTTTATCTTGTTAAAAAGAATTTTTAGGATATTTTAAAGTTGTGTTTAATATCGTTGCAACAAATATGAAGTTTGTGATTCCTTAATTAACTAAAAATTCAAGTAAATTTTACAAATATGCTTGAATTCGAACAAAGATATGTAAAATTGATTTGATTTTGATTAATTTATGAAGGTCTTTATGGTGAATATAAAAAAAAAATTTTTGGAAATTATTAATGTTTTTTAAAAAAATATATTTTTTTATTTTATGAGGTCGATTTTGAATGTATGCATAACTTTTAATTCTAAACAACTTTTCTTAATAACATTTTGTTGAATTTTCTGAAATAGGGGTACTTTATTCTTGTACAAGTTTTATATTTTTTGGACTACCCTGTACGCCGTTTGACTTGCAACCCATTCCAAGTGCACCAAACATGATTATCGAATATGCACCAACTTTTATCAAGAATAAAATTTTCTGAGAAATCGGTAATAAAAAAAAATGCCCATTGCACACTTATACAGGGTGGTCCTTAAGTAATGGGACACAGAGCAGCAGTAAATTATTCCCTTCAAAACATAACGATTTAGCGCAATTTTTATAATCCGAAAATTTATATTTAGACAGATACAGGTGGTGTCAAACGTAAAAAAATTATTTCGAGTTTTTTAGATATTTTCAAAAGTTTTCGGAGAATTGGGTTAAAATTTGGTGTAGGGGAGTTTTTTGGGGCGGGCAATAACAATCTGGGCTCATTTTTCTCAGATAGAGGGCGCTACGAGCAGCACTTTTCTTACTTTTGAACTGCAATAACTTGTTGTCACTAAGTATAATAGGACTTATCACTCCTAATTAATAATCTTACGACTTTTTTACGTAAAAAAGGTACTCTTGTTAAATAACGCTAAAGTTGATAGTTTTCGAAATATTTGCTCTTTTAATACTCTAATGACCTTTCCGTTGTTTGAGATCCAGCAGAAAGAATTCTTTAATACAAGTTGTTTTTGAATAATTGACGGGTAAATGAAACACAAAATTTCAAACTTTTGTTTATAATATTTTACAAGAGGAAAACGATTTTTTTGGTTAAACTTTTACAAAATACGTTTTACGTTCTGATAAAATAAGAAATATTGCGTTACATGTTACATTAAAATAGCAAATATTTCGAAAACTCAACTTTAGCGTTATTTGACAAGAATACCTTTTTTGCGTAAAAAAGTCGTAATATTATTAATTAGGAGTGATAAGTCTTATTATACCTAGTGACAACAAGTTATTGCAGTTCAAAAGTAAGAAAAGTGCTGCTCGTAGCGCCCTCTATCCAATAGAAGAAAAATTAGCCCAGATTGTTATTTCCCGCCCCAAAAAACCCCCCTACACCAAATTTTAACCCAATGCTCCGAAAACTTTTGAAAATATCTAAAAAACTCGAAATAATTTTTTTAACTTTGACACCCTGTATCTGTCTTAATATAAATTTTCGGATTATAAAAATTGCGCTAAATCGTTATGTTTTGAAGTGAATAATTTACTGCTGCTCTGCGTCCCATTACTTAAGGACCACCCTGTATAAACAACCACTGTATAGTATAAATAGATTTTTTCTCTGTCGACCTTTTTTTTTGTGGGAAGAGTTCAATCCGTTTCCAAAATCGATCTCGTCCTATGTAAAATAAATTAAATTTCAGTATACAATAAAATTTTGAACATGTATAAATAAGTTTCGGTTTCGGCCGAAACTGAGACCAAGGCAAAGATTCGGTTTCGGCCGAAACTGAAAATCTTGTTTCGGTCGGACACTAATAAAAAGTAATTCATTTTTTAAAAGTAGTTCATCTCGCAGTGTGTAATGGTAATGTAAAAGTAAAACTTTCAATATGCTGCACTAGTTTATAAAAGTAGGTTCATCTTATTCCGTACATGTTTCGGGGGTAAAAACTAGTGTTGGGAAAAATCGACTTATTTTAATAATCGACTACCGAGTATTCGAGTGATTTAAAATACCGAATGATAATCGATTTTTTTTTCACTCAAATGCTAATATTAATTATTAATAATGGCGGTTCATCGTTCATGTTGATATACAGCATTTGTATTGGGAATAACTGACTCGGTGTTGTTAATCGATTGATTTTTTGCGGATTATTAAATGTGGCGGAGATATTTGTGGATTTTTGGGCATGGTTCCCAGATCTTACAATTTAACTACTTGACCTTGAGATGTCACGATATTCCGATATTCATAACTCATGCATGATATTTATGAATACTGAATGCTCACCACTAAACATTAAGTTTTCAGTAGACGCCGACGATTTAAATCTAAATAAAAAAATCCCATTATCCTACGCAGGCAACCCGTAATGCAGTATTTAAATCTAAATAACAAATCATATTATCTTACACAGGAAGGTAACCCGTAATGCAGTATTTAATTTGAATTATATTGCCAATAATAACCGAAACCACTCGGTGTAGCCGCTCGCTAGGAGATGGCTCTGGCCGCAGTAAGTGATTGACAGGCGGGTAGCAACTTTGGAGACGCGTTGGAAAATAAAAACCCATTAAAAACCATATTTTCGCCACTCATTTCGTCACTCGAATTATTTCCGAAGATAATCGAATAATTAAAGTGATTGAAAAAACCGAATGATAGGTTATTTTTCACTCGAGTGATCCCATCACTAGTAAAAACCCTTATCTTTAGCGGAAACATATCTTACATGAAATCCAATGACCATTGTTGGTTGATTTTAAAATAAAACTTAACAGCAGAAAAAGAAAAAATATTACTGAAATGGTAAATGGTTCCTTTTAATTTACTGACGACGAGTCACGACGCCTAGTTCCACTGCTATATCTTACTACTGTGAGCAGGATCTCAAAAATATGCTACAACTAAGATGGAACTTTTATACAAATATCTTGACAGATATTACCAACCAGAATCAGCTGATTAAATAAGAGGATATTGAAAAATCCAATAAGAACACTTCCTAATTTTGTGCGATGCAAGTAAAATTGCATCAGCCGATTACAAACTCGCCAAAGCGCATGCTTTAGAGTAATTTTTTCTTGCAATTGCATTGACTGCACATTGTGTCTATTACAGAATGTCACTAATCCCCTAAAGGTGATTTATGCAGGAATCTACCTTTTATTCTCCAGAATAACATACCCCACCGTTCCGAGGGTGTAAACCACCCCAACAGGTAAATTATTTTTCACCCTAAATGGTATCGACTTGACTGCAATAAAACTACCGGTTTAATCCCATTGTTATACACAAGCAAATACACTACAGGGTAGGACTTTAGATATTTAATTCGTTATTAATAATATATTATTTAATGCAAGCACAAGATAGTTAAATATTACCTGCTATAATTACAAATTATAATCCGACCCTGACCGACAGTTTATTTGCACTTTTATGGCCGAGCTGTTGCAAAACGTCCCAGGTAGTTAAACGGAGTCAACCATTTATTGTGAAAAATACTTAGGCGAACATCAAATTGAAAGCTAATAAAATTGCCTAATTGATTAGCATTTAATTTTCTTCAGTTGACTTGGAGCGTGCAGTGTGAAACAGTGAAGATAATTTTAAGATTTTATTTTAATTTAAATTATGGTGGGTGCATGTGGTAAGATTTTAATGTTGTTCACTTAGCACCGATGAGAAAATATTTCTTTTGAAATGCTTCTTTTTTTTCTGGTTTATTTTATTAAACTTGATAAAATCGTTGTTAAAAATATTTTAAATGAAATTTAAAAAAATCTTTAGTTTTCAAATTATTTTACTACTTTCAAAACCAAACTAATTTTTAGAACCTCAAAATAATTTAGAAAAAGATGTATTTATTTAAATTTTTTGTATTTTAAACAATAAATTCATTTTATTGTATCGCTTTCCGAAATTAAACATATTTCTTTTAAAAATAAAATACTGGTCATTGCATCTTAAATGACTGTCCTACCGAAAGGAGTGCACTTGGCAACCCTATTTAAAACCAAGTGGGAGTTATTCTTGTTCAATATATAAAAATCCACTACAATATAACAGCTAAAACTTATTGTGGTAATAAAAAATTAGTACGGATACTAAAAGCCCCTTTTTACGACTATTTATGTCACTTCACAAAACAGTTAATCCTGTGGAAAAAGCTAGGAATTTTGTTTCTTCTCTGTACTAAACTATGGCGCAGATGTCGACGGCAAAGGGCAAATAAACCATGCTGGTTAGACTGGTTAATGGAAAAACTAAACGTTTTTAGTGCATCAAACTGTTTTTCCTGTTTTATACTCGGTAAGTACTCTCTCTATTTTTTATAAAAAAATCATATTTCAATCTCCTTTTATTTTTACAGAGTTCATCATCATATTATGATGCCTACAATGTTCATTTAACATATACAGGATTGGGCAAATGTTCCGGAACGGCTTAATTACAGGCGAACGAAAAGTGATATCGGATCCGGGTTTTGGGCAATCTATAGGACTAAAATTTTACTATTTGACTATTATACCATATGTCAGTAATGTCACCAACTGTCAAGTGTTGACGTTATTTTTTTTTTAATGGAACACCCTGTATATTTTTACATTTTTAAATTCCACATAAAATTATAAATATTTTTTATTAAATGCACTATTAGTCTATACTTCATAGTTTTCGAGATATTGACTTTCGAAAAGTGACTTTTTGAACTTTGACAGCTTATAACTTTCTAACAGTACGTCTTAGAGCAAAACGGCTTACATGTCCCTATCTTCAATTTTTATTATCTTCCAGTTAAACCGGAACAACTATATTTCCTGCTTTCGAGTTACATCTGGTTTAACCGGAAGTTGATTTTTTTGGGAAGATAATAAAAATTGAAGACAAGGACATGTAAGCCGTTTTGCTCTAAGACGTACTGTTAGAAAGTTATAAGCTGTCAAAGTTCAAAAATGTCACTTTTCGAGTCAATATCTCGTAAACTATGAAGTATAGACTAATAGTGCATTTAATAAAAATAATTATAATTTTATGTGGAATTTAAAAATGTAAAAATAGGGTGTTCCATTAAAAAAAAAAATAACGTCAACACTTGACAGTTGGTGACATTACTGACATATGGTATAATAGTCAAATAGTAAAATTTTAGTCCTATAGATTGCCCAAAACCCGGATCCGATATCACTTTTCGTTCGCCTGTAATTAAGCCGTTCCGGAACATTTGCCCAACCCTGTATATAAAAACACTTTTCACACTTTATATTGACAAGACATGTTTTCAAGAAAATCTTTTGGACAACATTTTTTTAGAAGTAATTTTTTTAATCCATTTTCTCCTTTTTGGTTTTTCTAGACCCACATACTCCGTATGTTTTTGACTTTCATTTTAATATCTTCAAAAATGCAATTTTTTCGTTTCAACTTTTAATGCCATAAAAGCTCCATTAAGGTTTGACGCCTACCACTCATTGTTTTCTCTTTTGCTACAACCATCAGCAACATACTTTCCGTCTCCTGATGATAGGGTTGTGATTTTGACCGTCAAAATCTTTTGTGGTCAATTGACTAAGCCCCGGTCAAATTCCTCAGTTTTGTCAAAAGTAATGAAGCCATGAGTAATTACATAGAAACGTGTCTTTATTAAAAAACAGCTAACAAAAAATAAAGAAACCATTCTGAGGTACAAAAAACACAAAAATGACACTTAAATATTATGTACAATATTAATCTAACAATACTAAATTACTAATGAAGTAATGAGTGAGCGACTGATTGATGATGAAATGAGAGACTGCTGGCAGTATTGGGTACTGGCCTTGGTAGATAGCTTAGATAAAGGTACATCATCTTCGTCACTGAATTCACCCCCGGCATTGCCTTTATGTTCTTCAGAATCTGAATCACTCGGTTCATCCTCGCTACTGAAATTTAGCGCTGGTTCCTACGAATTTCTATTTTTTTATTTCCACTGCCACTTAACTGCTCTAAGTTGTATTTTATATAAACAAGCTTTCCTGAGCGAGTGGTTTTCAATCGGTTGCGAAGCTTGCTATGGACAATGCCCCATGAGGACCAATTTCTTTCACAAAAATGTTTGACCGAATTTGACCCGGTCAAAATCTCGGTCAATTGACCAGGCACAACCCTACCTGATGATGAACGTTTCTACGTTCGAAACATGTAGAGACCTTTTAAACTAAAATTTTTATTCTATTAAATTTTGTGGAGGAAGACTTCGTGTGTTTCTTTTCTTTTCATATTTTCAACTCCACTTTAAGTATGGACTATTTCTTCAAATTAAACATTTTCAGTTTTGAAAAAAAATAAAAGGAAATGGTGGGACAATACAAAATAACT
Organism: Polydrusus pterygomalis; assembly: GCA_963969555.1. Lineage (NCBI taxonomy): Eukaryota > Metazoa > Arthropoda > Insecta > Coleoptera > Curculionidae > Polydrusus > Polydrusus pterygomalis. The sequence goes on along the minus strand of OZ018380.1, from coordinate 42,016,680 downwards.
ATATTCCGGTAGGTAGATATAAAACCTTTACAATTCCACTTTAAAACCAATAACCTAAATTATTTACAAGATTTCGCAAAATGTTAATCTTCAAACCTAATTTTTTTATTGGGCGGCGGATCACCGTCTTTCGAGTCTTTGTAATTAATTCCATGTTTCACAAATCTTCCAGCAACTGCTTGGTCAACTTTCGGCCTTATTGTCTGCCTGTCCCATGCCTAAAAAAATAATAGAAAAATAAGTGTGTAGCAAGCAATAAAATAATTATTTGCGGGTGGCTGGGCCAAACGGGATATTCCGTCTAGGAGTCTCTATTATTTCTAACATAGAGTGTGATGTGTCCCCGGATTGACGAATAAATAGGTGAAAAACAGACTAAAATTTTTTGAGTTGAAATCTCATCTTCTGAAGTTCAGCCCTGTTTCGATTGAAACTAATTATTGTGTTACAATTTTAGTTTCGAAAAGTCAAGTATGTCTAGGAAATTTACAAAAAAACTTATTTTTTTCCACTATACAGTGTGTCCCCGGATGGAGTTGACAAGAGGAACAATATTTTTATTATTGATTTTACGACGAAAAGTTATTCTTTATAAAAAATTCTGCTTGTTGAGAAAATAAATTTATCATATAAAATTTTTAGATCAGGTGTTGATAAATTAAGAAAACATAAAAATGCTTTAAGAGAGAATACCATTATTTAATATTTTAAACAAAATGTTTATGAATCAAAATTGGTTATAATTCAAAATAAAGCCTAAATACAAAATTTGAAATCTGAATTCTAATTTTTGTTTTTTTATTTTTTACAATGGAATTTATAAACATTCAAAATGTACAATTGTGGGAAAAGTTATTATTCTACATATCCTCCTCCAACCTGCACACATTTCTCCAAATTATAAATAAATTAAATAAATAGGTCAGCACTCTCAGGTTTTCATTTTGAATGTTCATAAATTCTATTGTAAAAAATAAAAAACAAAAATTAGAATTCAGATTTCAAATTTTGTATTATGGCTTTATTTTGGATTATAAACAACTTTGTTTCATTCACATTTTGTTTAAAATAATAAATAATGGTACTTATTTCTTAAAGCATTTTCATGTTTTTCTAATTTATCAACGTCTAATCTTAAATTTTTATATATTGTAAATTCATTTTTTCGACAAGCACAATTTTTTATAAAGAATAACTTTTCGTCGTAAAATCAATAATAAAGATCTTTTTCCTCTTGTCAACTCCATCCGGGGACACACTGTATAGTAAAGTGTTTTTTCCGATGCTTTATCTCTAGGAGATACGAAAAACTGTTATTAAGAAAAGATGTTCAGAAATAAAAACCTAGTACGAAAACAAAACTTTAAAATCCTATGCCTACTTTTTTTTAATTATTCTTATGCCCCCTCCCCGTAGAAGATATTAAAAGAACTCGTTAAGAAAATTTGCAAAATTTCAACACGATCTGTTTATTTTTATCTGTCTATTAGACATTTCGATAATTGGAAGAAATGTTGATGGGAGGGTAGTATGAAAATAATGTAAAATATTATACAGATTTTTAAAATGTTACATTCTTACTTAGTTTTTCTTTCTGCACATATTTTCTTAAAAACATTTTCATTTTACCGTATTTCCTAGAAAAAAAAACATCTTACTGGTGGAAAAAATAAGTTTCATGTAAATTTCCAAGACAACCAAATTTCCGAAACTAGAATTACAACACAAATTAGTTTCTACTCGAGCAGGGCTGAACCCCAGAAGATGAAGTTTTAACTCAAAAAATGTCAGTCTTTTTCACCTGTGTCGATTGGGGGACACTGTATGTCAATGACTTATGGCCTTATGGACCAAGGATCCCATTATACCACTTTTGGTATAGTTGTATGGTTGGTATTGTCATTTTGACTGTGACATTATTATTGAAATTCGATTCATTGATGTTGTGTTTATAATTAACGTTGCTACACACAAGTCAGTAAAAGCAATTTTTGTTCCTCAAAATACCTATTGCCTCGAAACACAACTAACAACAGTTCTGCAAAACCTGTGAAAAGTGAAAAACTTATATGACTTTAACCTACCTGTTTAGCTTTAATCATATATTCCTTAATTCTATTCAGCTGATTCTTGACATCGTGTTTATTAGGATCTTCTCCATTAGTTCTAAGATACATCCAGTACAATGTGTTAAGTGTATACATAAGAAATAGATCAAAATCAACCTTATCTTTCAATGAAAATTTCTCAATATCTGCTTTTAGGGCTACATCCAAAATTCCCTTAATACTTTCAACACTGGAATGCAGGTTTCCAAGTTTTTCTTTTATGGACTGGTCGTCTTCTAAATCTTGTAGTTCCATATTTTTTTTAAATCTATGAATATTAAGTAAAGCAAAAAGTATTTTAATAAAACAAATATATTAAGTACTTCTTGATGATTAATTAAATAGTATACTGCACTGCAAACTTCAACTTACAAATACAAATAGTTTATTGGTGCAGTATACAATGTATTTACACAAGTCAAAATAGTATGTAAGTACAGTGGCATTTTAAGCGAGTATGAGAGAGTAAATAGGTAATATCTTTAAATGTTGGTTGGTTATAATGATCATCTAATTTCAGCGATTCCAAAACTCTTTAAAGATCTACAACAGGTCAATTTTAGCACTGATATTGTATATAACAATAATTCCATGTACTTAAGACCAACAACGCCAGGGGAAATATGTGAAATAGCCAAAAAAATCAAAAATAAGAATAGTTTTGGAATCGATGAAATTCCCACTAGTATAGTTAAAATTTCGATAGGCGAATGTAAAAATGTTTGGTCATATGTAATAAATAACTTATTAAGGTATGGAGTTTTCCCGGATCAGCTTAAAATAGCGTCAATAAAGCCACTCTATAAAAAAGGAAATCCTGAATTATTTGAAAATTATAGACCGATTAGCCTGCTACCAGGGTTTTCAAAGCTTTTTGAGCTGGTAATGCATGGGCGAATTCTGTACTTTATGAAAAATTCAAGTTTGCTATCTGAAAATCAGCATGGATTTCTAAGGGGAAAGTCTACTCAAACAGCTATTTTCGAACTAATTAGAACCGTGTTGCAATATTTAGAGGATGGATGCCTACCTGTTTGTATGTTTCTAGACCTATCAAAGGCGTATGACTGTTTAGATAGGGAAATACTTGTAAGAAAACTGAACCTCTATGGTATTAGGGGAAATGCTCTTAAATGGCTACAACCTTATTTAAAAGATAGAATCCAGTATGTAAGTGTTGAGGGGATTATGTGTAGGTCAGAGCCTTTAAGATCACAATACGGAATTGCACAGGGAGGTATATTGGGGCCCCTTATTTTTATTATTTTTTTAAATGATTTGATGAATTTGATGGACCCCTCGAAAAATATTTTAAAGTATGCCGATGATACTTCTTTATTGACAGGAAAAATAATCTTCCCGAATTATTGGAGGCTAGTAAAATGTTCTTCAATGAAGTAAAATTATGGTTTAGACAAAATGACTTATTTCTAAATGAAAAAAAAACTAATAGTGTACTATTTAGAACTAAGCTAGCAAGAGTCGAAAAACCAGAAAATTTTGAAGTTGGTGAAGTGACACTGCCTTTTCCCGAACAAACTAGGTTTCTAGGGGTTTTTACATCGATGAACATTTGGACTGGTCATACCATATTAACACTGTTTCTGGGAAACTCAATTCCGTATGTTATGGCATAAGATTAACCAGTAAGTATATAAATGAAAACACACTTAGAATACTGTATTTCGCCAATTTTCAGTCTCTTATGAGTTACGGAATAATCTTTTGGGGGGCACACACCCAAACTAAGAATTTGTTTGTAATACAAAAAAAGAGTAATTAGGATTATCAAAAAAATGAAGTACCTGGAAACTTGTAGAACGATATTTAAAAATAATGGGATCTTAATGGTATATGGCCTATACATTTACGAATGCCTATCATTTTTCTTTAAAAACAGACAGCTATTTGGTAACTCATCTGAACATCAGTATAATACAAGAACCTAAAATATAAATTACCCTAGGCATTGTCTAACATTAAGTGAAAAGAGCCTACATTATATGTGTTTAAGATTATTCAATAAGCTTCCCGATACTATAAAGGTAATACAGACTGAGAGGAAGTTCAAGCAAAAAATTAAAAATTTATTGATTGACCTGGAACCATATAGTGTGGACGAGTTTTTGGACATGTAAGGTTTTTAGCTGGGTTTTTAGTTATGAAGGGTTTTGAAATTGAACTTTACAATGTATAACTTAATTATTAGTATAATATAATTTGTAACTTTGTAATAAATGACTTAATCTCAGTGGCGTGTGTAGTGTATGCATATGTCATTTAAATTGATAAATAAATAAATGCCTGCAATAAGTGTTGCCGGCGTGAACAACGCTTCAAGAGAGGGGATCATTTGTGCTGGCGACGGTTTACGAAGTTACCTCATCGCTTCCTTCATAGACATAAATGCAGTAAGTAATATTTAGAATTTCGTTTGAGTTGTAGTTGTACCACGCAAGTAAATTGTCAGATTCCGAGGATCCTAAAGTGCACAATCACCTTAGAGTCTATTAAATTAATTCCTTCATAATACTGTATTTACACCAATAATTGTTCATTTGTTCTTAATTTTGTATAGCCTCCTATGCTAAATTATTTTGTTGTTTGAGGAACCAAAGGGTACATTTTATATTGGTTAAGTTAAACCCTTTTTTTTTCTGTGGGTTAAGTAGAGCCTCAAAGAACAAAAAATTGGGGAAACAGTACCAAGCTACACGAAATATGACCCACCTTAGTAATTTTCTCTCAATTCTGTACCTATATCAGAACACCATAATATAAATGCAAATTTTGCATCAGAAACCTACCCTCTACAACAAACCCGAATATACTTTAAGAATATTTCAAAAATTAAGCATTTCAGCTAAAAATCGTTCTCAGATTCGAAATCTACCTATTTCCTAAAATTAATACCTTGAAATATCTTCTATGTTAACTTTTTACCAACTAACCAAGAAAAGATAGAATATTTTCGTTTCTGGTTCGCCGTTTCTCATAGTTTTCTCTCAACGAAATAAGTTGTATTCTTATTTCGTTGTTTTCTCTTGTACTTGTACAGAACAGAACAGACAACCACAGAAAAATAAAGGGTTTATTCAGACAACAGACAGACTTCTCTTGTTCTTTGGCTCTGCTCCCTGTGAGCAATTTGCCAGCACATTAGGGGTGATCGTGATGTTGTCTGGTCCTTAGTTGGTGTTTTGTGGTCTGGTCTGTACCATATCACGACCACTGACTTTTCTTCTTTGCGTATAATGCGGTTTGGACTGCTTAACTGCTGTTTTAGGGGACTGGAGGTTTAGTTAACGAACACAACATAGGACACCATCTACAAATGGGAAGGGGTCAGGGAGTTAGACATGACAGCGCTTGGTGAGTTGAACCTAAGTTCAGGCAATATATATTTTCTTATTTCCTGAAGTCATTGTAATAACGCGATTAGCCAACGTAAATTCTCAAAAGAAATTATGAAATAAACAATAAAGGTTTTTTTTTATATATAATTTAATTTTATTACGGTTAATGAACTGCATCATTAGTTTAATAGTCTTTTCCTTCGGGTTGTAAACTCTTTTAAACTGAAATTTTTTTTTCCCTTATTTAACCATGTCTCATTGAGTAACATTGTGTTTGGTTGGTCATCTCTTATCAACGAAATAAGGTCGCCTATATGTTTCAATGGCGCTTCTTATGTTCCACTGAAGAATTTTTAATTTTATTCTTGGGTCCATTTTTTATTTTACTTTATTTTTAAACCTCCTTTTAAAATGGAGAGTCTAGCTCCATTTGCGAAGTTTGTGGAGTTTGTGGGGCGGCGTAATTTAGGTGTGTTAGCAATAGGTCAAGTATTTTATGTTGTTGGTCTTCTGAAATGTTTGAAAATGTTTTTTACATGTTAGTTACTGGATCATTATCATGAATATTTTGCTGGGCACTACTAGGTATGTTGGTTATTTGAGAAGCATTACTTGGGCCGCTTGCAGGATTACTTGGGCCGCTTGCAGGATTACTTGGGCCGCTTGCAGGTAGGAAATGGTCGGATTGGGACAGGTTTGGTCTCGAGTTAGGAAAGTATAGGGCCTCTTCATGGGCTCTACGATCGTAGCCCTTTTGGGTAATCTCTCTTCTGGCAGTTGAATCTATTGCTTGCCGGTATGATCTTTTATTGTTGTCTACGTTGTTCCTTCTGTGTGCTATATCTATTAGGTTTTTATTTGATTTGTTGTTCTTTTGGTTTAAATTTTGGTTATTAGGTTATTACTTTTTAACTCAGGGATGTCAGCCGGGTGGCATGTAAATGTACTATCATTGTAATTATTGTCATTGTAGGTTTTCTTACAAAGCCTATTTGCATCAAAGTATGTTAAATTTTGGAAGGCCATAAGTTTTTTGATATTTTGCTGCCTAGCATATTCGGGACATTTTTTTGATGTTGATTTATGTTCTTGACTTTTGCAGAAGATGCATTTATTGGTACAGCTGAATTTTTGTGCGTTGTTAGTATTGGATCTATGATTCTCTAATTCACCGCAATTAAAACATTTTTCTTTACCCTTACATAACTTTTTTGTGTGTCCAAACAAGAGGCATTGGTAGCATTGAGTAACTGGAGCAACATATCCCAGTAAACACGACATGAAAGCTCCGGAGGTGGACAGAAGGCGCATTGCCGAAACGTCGGTGTCGGGCCGCCAGCTACAATATCGGCGGCGTGGAGGTAGGGCATGACCGCTCGGCCGCCGGGCGGCTTAATAGCTACATAACGAACCTGGTTGTGCGGTACAAACGCTACTTTTTACCACTGAGCCGCGGGCTGAACAGATTTGGTTAGCGCGCGGCATCTCGACGAGACCGCGGACGGTTCGCTGGCAATTCATTTAAATACCAGCGAGGGACCGCGCATGGTTAGAGGGAAGTTGAACATACTGATGGGTGGGGATTCTAGATCCGCAGCAGAAGAATCTAAGGATAAACTAAAAAATAATCATATATTAACAAATCAAGGGGACATTGATAATATTTACGCAGAAAAGGGGGGATTCGGCGACAAAGTTATATTGAATCAGGTCAATTGAACCGAACGTACGGGGGCACGCCGTCGGGTTGGCTGCTTGGGTTAATAATCTGATTCAGTTATCCGACGACGAAGTTTATATATTTTTGTTGGGTGTCCTTTTGTTATGATGCAGCGCAAACGCTGGATCCTTTCATATGGTATTTGCTTATACGGAAGTTATAAACAATGAACAAGTATACATAACCACAATGCCGCTAAGGATTTGTTAACTTGCGTTTGAACTCGTGGTTTTTGACGAGTTAAATAAAATCCCGTGTTAGGGTTTTAACCTAAGGATTAAAACGCGGTGCACTAGAAATTTATCGTTAATCCGTGAGTTGGCGTTAACCCTGAGTTAAAAACGTCGGTGCACTTGGCTTGGCCATAAGCCACATATTATGTGCCTTAACCCTATTGTTTGTGCTGCTTTGCCCCTTTTTTGTCTGTGGAGGAGGCCATCGCAATGCTCGAACAACAACAATACTCTGTGCCTTAACCTTTGGAATTTGGAATTGAAAAATATTCTTTGATATACGATAAAAATAAAGAGTTTGTATTCTGTGATGTGGAGACGATTAAACTCTGAACTCTGGTAATTTTTTAAAATTGATCTTGGTATTGTCTAGTTTAAACAGTTTTACGAAATGTCTATAAACCGGTTGATTGGAAAAACTGCGCTTGTAACAGCGTCTACTGATGGGTAATTTCTAAAACCTTTATGTAGAAAATGAATAGACTTATTAAGATTCACATTAATTTTAGGATAGGTTTTGCAATTGCTCAGAGACTAGCACGTGAGGGTGCAAAAGTTATAGTAAGTAGCAGAAAAGCAAAAAATGTTGAGGCGGCTATAAAAACATTGACCAATGAGGGTTTAAAAGTTACAGGTTTAGTCTGTCACGTTGGAAAAGCCGAAGATAGGCACAAGTTATTTGATGAAGTAAGTACCTAAGTAGTACAACTTTAAAAAATTATAAGTGAGTTCAGTGTTAGTCTGCCTGGGTCACACTTGGGGCTCGGTTGTCTCTTTAGTGTTAAGTGCTGTAGTACCCTGAATTTTCTCGCTGCTTTTTTCCTCCTATTCAGTTGCTAAGGAAGAGAGCACATAACACGGGTCACAAAAACTCTTCTCAATCTCAGGCAATGGGACGATGGGTGTCTCACTGTGGCAGTAGGTGTACAAATGTTAAGGCAGGACTCAGCAGGACTGTGGCAGGACCTGGCAGGACTGTAGAAGGACCTGGCAGGACCTGTCAGGACTGTAGCAGGACCTGGCAGGACTGTAGCATGACCTGGCAGGACTGTGGCAGGATCGAAGCAGGACAGGCAGTACCTTTCAGATCCAATCAGATTTCTCCAATAACTTTAGGAGTAGGGATAAATAGCGGGAAGCAAAAAATGTTTTTGTTTGCTTTTGTTTATTAATTGAAAGTATAAATGGAAGTGCGTGTAACAGACGTCGCAGTTTTTAAGTTCTCGGCGCGCGTCGCCGCATAATATTCCTGTTTGAGTTCCGTTGAAAACACCGGTGAATCACAACAGTCAACTAGTCGAGTTTGCAGTCTCATTTATTATGTTCATGCAAGTTATTGATAAAATATATTGTTTATTTCCGAGTTTATTTCTTTGTTAAGAAAGAAGATAAATATTTAGAAGTTGTGTGTCCGTGGTAGGACAGTAACAGGACCGTGGCAGGACAAGCAGGACCCTGGCAGGATAAGCAGGACCGTGGCAGGACAAGGGCAAAAACGACAAGTCCTGCCAAATTTGGCAGTAGGTGTACAAATTTTGACTAGTGAGACACCTCTCGCAATGGGAGATCTACACACAGTTGGAATTGCCTGAGGTATGAATAGGAGGTAAAATTTGTAACTAAAGTAACCAATATTCAGCCTATAAAAGAACGCCTTACTATGCTGACCACAAAGTTTGCCAGAAAGCTGAAACTCTGCATTTGACCTAGGACTTGTGCATTGGGAGGGATCAAAACTAAAGACCAGCAAGAAAGCATCCTACCTTGACTCTAACAGAAGCCCTAATTTTGTACAATAATAGCTCTCACCTTTTTTTTGTATACTGTTTAAATATGTGTTGCAACTATTGCTCCCTCATAAATTTTACTAAAATTTCATTAAGACCCAGAGAATGAAGTACCTTGGTTGATAGTCGATGGCCTTTTGGAGACATATGTGTTATGTTCCTAATAAATAAATGGTAGTTTCATTTAAGGTTTCTTCAAGAAACCGGTCATGTTAAAGCTCCGTTAAGACGGTACCTATGCACCATTTGTATTTTTAATATTTTTCTGTTCTGAGGATGAATGTTTACATTCAAAACATGTAACATTATTTAAACTTCTAAATTAAATATACCAGCAGCAAAGGAAGACCTAAAGAGTCTTATTTCTTTCCTTTCAAACTTCACTTGAAGTGAGCACTATTTCTTTAAATTTAAATTTAAGGCAATTTTATCATTAAGTTTTACTCATTACTACGCAATGGTGCAAGCCAGCATAAGTGCATATAACAACCAGATGCAAGCCTCCTAGAAAAAGGAAGGAACAAAATCTGTTACAGGAAACTTGGTAGGTACATTTTAAAATATTTTTCTCTTGGTCAATTAAGTATTGGTCAAGAAAAAAATCATACGTATTGCTTTCGGTATTTTGTTTTTTCATCAGTTTCACTACTTTATCGTTTTATCCAAAAATCAGCTAAATATCCATCTGTGGGGGCAAATTATTCACAGTTTACCTAAAGTTTGAAAAATTTTCATTAATAAAAATAAAACCGATCTTGTTTTTATATTTTTTCTGGATTAAAATTTTTAAGAGTTCCATAAAAAAAACAAATAATAAATAAATTAAAAGCTAATTTCACGCAGTGCCGTGTAATCTTTAATAATAGCTGATAGGTCCAGACCCAAAATATAGAAAGGGGTAATAAATACTGTAGAATATATTGTATTCTACAGTATGAATATACAGGCTTAAAGACCTTTTTATTGAACCTTGATAAAGTTTTTATATAAAACGAAACGTTGTGATAAATACAATTGTGTCATTTTATTGCCTGCCCTCATTCCCGCTATACTTATTCGAATCTACTAGTAAGGGCGCTATACTTACCTAACTATAAATAGTACTGTCATCCTGTATCGATAGACAAAATATACCGATTATTAGATATTACATTTTAATAGGTATGCTTTCAAATATTTTATAGCTGAGCCGTTTTTTTATATATTATAATGTGTTTATAAATCTTATATATCTTATGTTTTAGGTTAGAAAACAAGGCGGTCTAGATATCTTAGTTTCAAATGCTGCTGTTAATCCTGAAGTTGGATATGTTCTAGATGTAAGTTATATAAAGCTAAATTGACTTTAGTAAGTGTCGTAACAACAATTTAAATTAAGAAGTTAATTTTCCCAATAGACAAATAAGCCATTACTGTAGGAAAATAATCTAAAGTACACCCAAAACTAATAGGTATACAGGGTGTTTCAATAAAAGCTCCCAGGCCAATTATTTCGAAAACTAAAAGTGACATGTAAATTCTCTAAACGCCAGTTTTTAGCCTCTATGATTGGCTTCACAACTGTGTAAAAAATGTGTTTGAATAATACAAGATGTAGGTGCCGCCACGGTGCAAAAATTTTTTTCGATGACAGGAACTTTTAAATGTTGTGGTTCTTAATGATAATTAATTTTTGATTAAATTATGTCCCATCAAAATTTTTGATAATCCAACATGAACGGAGATATTTGGGGTTAAGTTTTTTTTTAAAATAATTTTACAATTATTTTAATTATAAATATTTTTAATTAATTATAAATATTTTTAATTAATTATAAATATTTTTAATACCCTTTAGCAGATTTTAATTAAATTTTGGTAATGATAATTTTAGTGATTAAACGCTCGTGCAGGGCGCTAAATTATTACTTCCAGTGACGTCTCGGGGGGCGCCTTAACAAATAATATTGGCAAAAAATAGACGCCACTGAGTTTTTGGTAATTTTTATATTTTTTTCGGATTAAGCAACTAAAAATATCCTTTTCTTGTCTGGTAAATTGTTTTCATATCTTGCTTTGTTTTTGAGAAATAAAAATAAAAACAATTTTATTGCATATCTCTGGAAAACAAAAATCATTAAATAATTAATACGTTGTATTAATATTAATTAACTGACACTGACACTGAGTGTTAAGAATGTTTTAATGATTTTTGTTTTCCAGAGATATGCAATAAAAAAAAATTGTTTCTCGAAAACGAATTAAAAATAATTTAACAGACCAGAAAAGAATATTTTTAGTTGCTTAACCCGAAAAAAATATAAAAATTACTAAAAGTCAGTGGCGTCTTATTTTTTGCCAATATTATTTGTTAAGGCGCCCCCTGAGACGTCACTGGACGTAATAATTTAGCGCTACACGAGCGTTTAATCACTAAAATTATCATTACCAAAATTTAATTAAAATCTGCTGAAGGACATTAAAAATATTTATAATTAAAATATTCGTAAAATTATTTAAAAAAAAAACTTAACCCCAAATATCTCCGTTCATGTTGGATTTATCAAAAATTTTGATGGGACATAATTTAATCAAAAATTAATTATCATTAAGAACCACAACATTTAAAAGTTCCTGTCATCGAAAAAATTCTTTGCACCGTGGCGCCACCTACATCTTGTATTATTCAAACACATTTTTTGAGCCAGTTTTGAAGCCAATCACAAAGGCTAAAAACTGGCGTTTACAGAATTGACATGTCACTTTTAGTTTTCGAAATATTTGGCCTGGGAGTTTTTATTGAAACACCCTGTATATAGGTACTTACCAAATAATTTTAACAATAAATTATGCAGATACATACAGACGTACATACATGAATGATACAAAGAAAACAAGATATGCTAGATCGCAGTCACAATTTCGTATGACGTCACACGTGGCGTGGAATATTTGAATTTGAACTGATTCATCAACGCCCAGCCTGAACCCCCGATCCTAGAATCATAAAATTTCGAGGATATTTTCTCCCCCGTTTTTTCCTTATAGGAAGGCATCCACTAACGGGATTTTTCGAAAAACAACTAAAGGGGTTGCAACTTTTCTAAGAATTTCTATTACTCAGAAACTGCAACCTAATGTAAGGGCTAACGGAAGGTGCTGTTTCTGGAACAGCAGTACAACTTTCCCTTAAAGTAATCCTGCAAAAATATTTTTCCTATTAGTTTCATACATGCTGACTTTGAATCTAGCTGTAGATAATGGCCGAGTTAGTTTCTTTTAAATAGCATAGCAAACTACATGTTAAAGTTTCACAGTTTTGCAAAAAAAAAACTTACATTTCTTCGATCGATCAAAAAAACAGGAATTATCTCGATTAGCCGCGAAGATTGCGAGGTATATATTATTATGTGTAAAACTGACTTCTTAAATTTGTTAGATTTTTGATATTTTCTGTCATAAAAAAGTTGAGCATATCAAAATTTTTTATAATTGACCATTTCAAATAGCCTAGAGCCTAGTCATGCAATTGTGAAACTCCCATATAGTTGTACCTGAGAAAAAAATTTACGACTATTTCCCCGTTTTTTAGTTCACTAAGTTGAACTAAAAGGCTAAGCTTAGCGTTCCTTTTAAAAATTTTACTCAGCTCAGCAAAGCTTTTTCCTCCCCCCCTTGCCGCAGTTAAGAATATCCCTCTATTTTTTTATACACTTGTTCTTTTAACAACTTAAGTAATCAAATATTTTTACTTTATTGTGCTGTTTAAAAGGAGCAAAAGAAAGTATCCATTGCTTAAGCGAATTCGCGTTTAAATGTAGGAAATAAACATTTACGATATTGCTTAACTAAATAACGGAGTGAGCTAATTCATAAATAAAACTATAATTTTCATTTTAGTGTACGGAAAGCTCTTGGGATAAAATCTTTGATACCAATGTTAAATCATCTTTCATGCTCGCAAAAGAAGCACTGCCCTTACTAAGAGAAAGCAAGTCTGGTAGAATAATATTTATTTCTTCGATTGCTGGGCTTCAACCATTTAGTGTAAGTTTATTCTTCAGGTAATAGGACACTGCACAATGTTTTTAATGAATGTTATATTTTTAGTATTTACTTGTACACTGATGTGCTGCGAAAATATCGCGTGGCAAGACGTGTATAATGTCAATCGTAAAATGACTAAATTAATGTCATTCGTTATTAAATAAATTACAATATTAATTATTTTGTTGGGATAGATAGTAATACTGATTGTATAAGGTTCCCATAATGAAATAACCACAAAAATAAAGAAGCTATTGTTAAGTTAAGGGTCACTAAGAGTAAAAGAAATTGATGCTATATTGAACTAAATTGTGATAAATAGTACATAAATCAAAATGACTGCATAATATTAGTGTTGGTCTGATAAAACTAATTGTAATTGATGTATCTACTACTGTCAATGACACATCCAGATCAAACATAAATGATATCTTAATGAGCATTAGTTATAAATAAGTTTCTTTCTTTTAATAACACCGCACTTCATAAATGATAGACAAGTTTTGGACTTGAATTGCCTTCGTTTGTTTTAAATCACAACGTTTCAACTGGTATGTATGTATCTCCAGTTGTCTTCCCCTACTCCAACCACGCTCAAGTATTGGGTTTCTATAATGTTTCGTATATTATGTTGCTATAATTAATAGATACATTATCAGAACACAAACACTGTTTCGATAATATTTCAAAAACAATTCGAAACAAACGTAGCTAAAGTCAAATCTAAAACAAGAAGAACCCACAGAAATATCTGATATAAGTTACAACAAATAATGTAAAATGGTTGATAGGGTGATTAAAAACAAAGAAAATTAAACATATTCAAAAAAAAAACCAAACTGAAAACAATTTAAAAATTATATAGGGAAAAGAAAAGCATAAAGTCTTTTTCCACAATTTTAATTCAGTAGCTAGGCTAGAATCGACATGTTTCGAGTGTAGAAACACTCATCATCAGGAAATTGAAGCAAAAATAATTAACAGCTGATGTTGTTAGCCAAAGAGAAAATATAATAAAATTAAAGGTGGAACTTATCCATAATGGAGCTTTCAAAGGCAAGCATGGGGAGTGAAAAACTTTTGCAGTCAAAAGGCGGAAAATATATCAGCACGCTGAAAGGTCAGGGACCAGTAAAAAGCCACTGTGGGCGGGAAATGAAGAGAAAAACAGGACATATCAAATGAAGGACTTTGTAGAAAACAGTTCAAGTTTGTGTGATAAAAACATTTTAGTTTGATTCGGCTATGTCGAAGAGGTGTGAAAGATGTTAGATGTTGGAGAGAAAGAAAAAATGTGTTTTTTATATTAAAGTAGTGTAGATGCTTTCTGTAAAAGATAAAGAAAAAAGGGATGTAATGAATGAAATGTAATAAAATAATTTATTTTTATCACACAAACTTGAACTGTTTTCTACAAAGTCCTTCATTTGATATGTCCTGTTTTTCTCTTTATTTCCCGCCCACACAGTGGCTTTTTACTGGTCTCTGACCTTTCAGCGTGCTGATATATTTTCCGCCTTTTGACTGTAAAAGTTTTTCACTCCCCATGCGTGCCTTTGAAAGCTCCATTATGGATTAGTTCCACCTTTAATTTTATTATATTTTCTCTTTTGCTAACAACATCAGCTGTTAATTATTTTTGCTTCAATTTCCTGATGATGAGTGTTTCTACACTCGAAACATGTCGATTCTAGCCTAGCTAATGAATTAAAATTGTGGAGAAAGACTTTATGCTTTTCTTTTCCCTATACTATTCATCTCCACTTTGAGTATGGACTACTTCTTCAAAATTAAAAATTATAATTATTGAGAGTAGACATTAAAGTTATGTCTTTCTTCTTAAAAAATTGTAGGTTATTGTTATTATAATTTGTTTCAAACAACAAGCAGGTAGTGAGTGTGAATGTATGTTGCTGAAAGTTTCGAAAATTATTTTCTTCACAACTTTCGTAAATTGTTTGGTGAAGATTTAGAAGCGGAAAAATACCAATTTGTATCGATTCACATAAATCGAAAATGTGTCGCTCCAATTTGGGAACGCATGTTTCATACATATACTTCACAATAATTTTATCTAAAAATGTTTCAAAAAACATTTATTATCTTGTGTGTTAAATGTATCGACACTGATTTGTAAAATATTTCGAAAAAAAAAAACAGTTCAAAATTGTTTCAATTTTTCAATTCGAAAATGTGTCGGAAAAGTTTTGGGACACATGTGTCGCGACACAATTTTGATATTTTAATCAAAAAGGTTTCGAAACGTTTCTTAGCAAAGAATTTGTGTCCAATTTGTGTTTAAATATGCTACTTTGAATATAAATTTTTATGGTATAAGTATTATATTATTTTTAAATTCTACGATACATTCTGAACACTTTTTGTATAACATACCATATCTCCAAAATCAACGGTTTTCAATTTGCATATTTATCAAGTAACGGTTACCTTAATTGTATCTTGTTTCAGTTGCTAGGAGCCTATTCTGTGAGCAAAACTGCTCTTCTTGGATTAGTAAAGGCAGCTGCTGTACAATTGGCCCCTGAAAATATAACTGTTAATTCAATTTGCCCTGGAGTGATAGAAACAAGATTTTCAAGTGCGGTAAGTTCAAGTAAATACATAAATAAATAAATATCCTTTATTAAATTGCATTTGTATACACCACAATATAAAAACAAATCAGCTAAATTATTTTCACACATATATCATACAATTTTTTTTTTCAAAAAGCACCTAGATGTAAAACATCTGTATGTGCAATTGTGCATAGTATTTATTTTTTTTTTTTTAATAATAATTAACATTTATATGTAGGTACAGTTATATATGTAATGCAAATATATTTCAAACTAAAAAACTAAATAGTTAACAAACAATACATGAAATATATAAAACAATTATCTGAAAAACCTTTCAAACTGATGAAGATTCTCAAAGATTACATTTTTAATTAAACGCTTAAAACTTATTTTAGAGCAATTTCTTACTTCACCGGGCAGTAAATTATATAGTTTGGGACCAAAATAATTAATGTATCTTAGATTAAGATTATTTTTACTTATTGGTAGTTTGATTTGTCTGTTGTTCTTGGTTCTTGTTTCATAAGTATGATCAACAAAAAGTTTTAAGTTAGGTCTAGTGTGTACATAAGAGCAAATTGTAAGAATATAAATTGATCGAATGTTAAAAATGTCGTTATCAAAAAGCAAATGTGTTGGGTACAGTCTATTTTTTTTGTAAATAATTTTGAGTATATATTTTTGTATTATATTTAATTTGTACAGGCTGTTATTATATAGTCCACCCCACACCAATATTCCATATCTTATAATTGATTCCACAAATGATCTATAAATTATTAATAGTGTCTTCCTATTTAAAAATTGTCTTAATAAGTAAAACTTATGAATGAGTTTGCGAATTCTGTTGGAAACATAATCAATATATGGTTGCCATTTAAGAAATTTATCAATCACAATTCCAAGGTATTTTATAGATGAAGTTTCTTTAATACAATGATTATCTACGACAATGGAATGATATTGTGGTCTGTCTGCATTAGTAAGTGAAAAAGCTATGTTGTTTGTTTTTGATAGGTTTAATGTTAGTTTATAGGTTTGAAGCCAGTTCTTTATTTTTGCTAAACCATTTACGGTTTTATTTTTTACATTGTCCCAGGTATCTCCAGAGATAACAAGGGCCGTATCATCTGCATAAGACACGGTTAAGCCTTCGACATGTAATTTTAACAATGAGTTGATATAGGTTATAAAAAGTATTGGTCCCAAGACCGTTCCTTGTGGAATGCCAATCTTAATTTTTTGTTTTTTACTCAAGATATTATTTAACTTGACCATTTGAGGTCTTTCTGACAAGTAACTTGTAAACAACCGTAAAGCTATCCCTCTTATTCCACATCTTTCAAGTACATTAATAAGTTCGTTATGAGGCACAGTATCAAAAGCCTTGGCAAGGTCTAAAAATACAGCCAAACATTTTTTATTTGAATTTAAATTGTTGACAACTTCAGTTATTAATATGTGCATTGCGTCCTCGGTACTGCACCCCTCAAGAAATCCAAATTGGTTTGTAGATAACACATTATTGATTTAAAAAAAGTTAATTAGTCTAGTTTTTATACATTTTTCACAAATTTTCGCAAAATTACTAATAAGGCTGACAGGTCGGTAATTATTTATGGAGGTCTTGGGACCTGTTTTGTGAATAGGTGTTACTATTGAAGTTTTAAATTCAGGGGGTATTTTCCCCATTTCTAAGATTAAATTTAAAATATGTAATAACGGGTTAATAATTTGTAAATGTGTCTGCTTTATAATATCGGCCTGTATACCATCATAACCCGGTGAACTATTATTTTTCAAAGTTGAAATATGATTGCAACTAATTTTTTGTTACGGGGTTAAAGTAAATAGAATTTCTTACTGGCGGGTCTACTTGTTGTTCAAATTGTGGCGTTGGAATTTCTTTTTCCATTTCTATCCCAATATTTATGTAATAGTTATTACAAAAATTCGATGCCTCAAGTGAATCACTGAAATTCTGACCATCCTTATTTTTTATATTTAAAAAAGTATTGTTGTTTTTATTGTTTTCATAAGTAGCATCTTTAATTATTTTGTAAATTTTTTTCATGTCGCCCTTATTATTTTCAATTTGATCTTTATAATATTGATTTTTTTGTTTATGTATAAGTTTGTTTAAGCTATTTCTGTATTCTCTATATTCCCTTTCCAACTGGGGGTTAAAATTTTTTGATAGTTTTTTCTTCATTTTATCTCTAATTTTAATTGACGTAATAATGCCGTTACTAATCCAATCTTTTATTTTTTTGTGTTTTTTGTGTTTAATAGTGTATGTTTGTGTGGCGCTTGACAATAATTGTTGATAAGTCTCCAAGAAAACTGTTGTTGCTGTTTCAGGGTTTTTTTTATTCATTACAATTGACCAATCAAAATGTTGTAAAAGTAGTTTAAACTTAGGAATATTTAATTTAGATTTAGTGTTACTTTGAGGTTTTATTAAATTTTCTTCATGCTTTTCTCTATGGCTGACGAAAAACATAATTGGGCTGTGATCCGTTATATCTTCCTCCAATACATAGGAGTCAAAACATAAATAATTAGATTTTAATTTTTGATTACCAAACAAATGGTCCAGACAAGTTTTTGAAAGAGATCTTGTTATCGAGTTGATATATGGCTGAAAACCCAGAGAGCTCATCATAGCAAGATAATTTGCAACATTATTATCGTTTTTTTCCAATATATTTATATTGATGTCTCCAACAAAAATTTCAATATTAGAAAAAGTTATTGTTTCTAGGTATGTATAAATGTCGTTTATAAAATCAGTTTACAAGTTACAAGTTACAAGTAGGTATAGTGTGAAATATTAATTATTATAATGCCATTTTTGAGAAGTAATCAATAGTCTTATAGAAAATTGTTAATAGCGTAAAGATATTTTCGTAGTAGTTATTAATTTTTTGGCTAGATAAGAGCTCCCCTCCCTCTAATGCCTGTGTTATTTACGGTTATTTAAACAAATGGAAGTATGTTATAAAATTTCTAATATAAGGAACCCCTACTACATCAAAGATATTGAAATTTTGGAAAGGGTCCAAAGGCGGGTTACCAGAATTCCAATTGAGAGGATTACCTTATCCCGAAAGACTTAAAAGATTTGGGCTAACTACTCCGAAGCAAAGAAGAACTAGGGGTGATATAATAGAAACTTTTAAAATACTAACAGACTACTATTCTTGTACCTAACTTGAGAAATTTGTTTCATTTAAATCAGAATCAACAGCTTCGGGGACACTCAAAAAAATTAAGCAAAGAAAAATCCGCCACATTTCCAAGAAATAACTTCCTCATCAATTGGGTAGTGTACTTACATATGGAACTCGCTTGAAGAAAGTACAGTCTGCGCAAATAGTGTAAACTCCTTTAAAAACCAAGTTGATCGTAATTTTGAGCAGTTAACTGAAAACTTTGTGCATTATGGTGCTTGATGACATTCGTTTTAAAATATTTAATGATATTTGTGCGTCCAAAATACTTACCTACCCATGTTTAAATACCTTCCGCGTAAGATTTTAACAAGTAATTGAAACTATGGCCAACGGACTTTTAGACATTTTAAATCACGATTAACAATTAAAGAAAAAAAAAATAAAGAGACTAAAGCAATAGCTTCATCGGACTTTCCGCTTGCTATTGATAAAATATTAATAATAATAATAATAATAATAACGCAACAAATGTATCAATCGTAGGTCCACTTGCACCAAAATTAACTTCTTAGTTAAGAATATCTTATATCCTAAGTTCACCTTAAAATATTTTGTTTTGCACCAACCATATTTCAAACAAACTTAACCTAAGTTTCAAAAAAGTCGACAACACTGCGTTTTTACATAGGTATCTTTGGTATAATAGACCAACGTTACACCATTATTTCGTTAACTGAAAAGAAATAGAAACAATACGAGGTGTCTCACTGACTATACGCATAAAACAGACTTCAAAACTGTGCAGTTCAGAAATAATATGTTATTTTCATCATATAATTCGTGTATATATTTTTCTATGACATAATTATTTATTTATTTATTACAATTTATTGGCATCTGCCAAAGGGCTAACGACCGGGGTCTTCCTGCCCAGGATGATTACTATTATATGTAGGTGTTGCTTGAAATATATGTACCAAAATTAACTTTTTCAAACTTCAGTTATACAAAAAAAAAAAAAAAAAAAAAAAACTTAAACAATACTATTGCACCTAAATAAGCACAAAAAACTAAATAAAAAAAAAAAACAAGTAAACTAAATATTTACAATAAACTATAAACTATGAAATTCAAAAACAATCACGAGAGATCCTATTGGGTTTGTAAAAAGTTGATTGTTTCCAATAGACTCATTGCAGGATATTTTCGTCTTGGCTGGATGTTTTCACTGGGAGGTATCATGAGTCTTTGCATTATTTCTCTATTGTGTTGTTGTTTGGAGAACTTCAGGTTCAGCTTGTGGAGGCGTTGGTCGATTGGAACGATTTTTGTTTTTTGGTAGAGCAGAATGTTTGAGGGATTATGGAGTGGATTTTGGGGGTGACGGATTTTTGTGATCACACGCAAACAACTTCTCTCACCTACTTCCAGTGGCTGTACTGTTGGTTTTCTAGCGTTACTGTACAATATGTGTCCATACTCCAGCAACGGGCGGCATATCATTGAGTAGATGTTAGTTGCGGTTTGTACAGTAATGCCTAAGTCTTTGTATGTTAGTGACCTGAAATGTTTTGCACGGGTAATAGCTTTCTGTTTTGTTCTGTTTGTGTGTAATTTAAAGTTTAATTTACTGTCGATTGTGATTCCAAGATATTTGCAGTGGTTCATTGGTTTAACTATGTTATTGTATAGACTAATAGAGGGATCCTCTTCTTTGACTTTGTGGTGAAAGATCAAAAATTGTGATTTTGTTGGGTTAAGTAGAATACGCCATTTATGCATCCAGAGGACTATTAAGTTTAGGAGGTGTTGAAGCTTGTTTACTGCGTTTTGTATGGAGGTTCCATGTGCTAAGAGAGCTGTGTCGTCGGCAAATTGGAGTATGTATGATGTCAGGTCAATGTTATTGTTATATATATGATTGTATATGTCTGAGCAGAGAATGTTGAATAGAAGTGGAGAAAGGGGTGATCCCTGGGGGACTCCTTGTTCAGGTGTGAAATCGTCCGAGTATGAGTTTCTGACTTTGACTTTGAGTGTCCTTCTTGATAAAAACTTGTGTACTGCATGTATTAAGTAGGCTGGGCAGTTGAGTTTGTGGAGTTTGAATAATATCCCTTGGTGCCAGGCACTGTCAAATGCCTTTTTGATGTCTAGAAAAAAAGCAGCCGAGTATTTACCATATTTGTTGGATGTCTGAATGTTTGATGTCAAGATAGTCAAAGGGTGAATTGTTGAATTTTTTGCTTTGAATCCGAATTGATAATCAGGAATGTGATGTCCTATTTCTTGTTCCAGTCGATTTTTTAGAATTGATTCAAACACTTTTCCAACTGTTGGCAGGAGAGTTATGGGACGGTAGTTTTCTGCTTGTGAGTGGTCTTGGTTGGGTTTAGGAATTGTGATAATTATTCCGTTCTTCCACTCAGAGGGAAACAGCGCATTTTTTAGACAATGGTTGAATATTTTTATTATTTGCTGGTGGACTGTAGCATTGAGTTTTTTTAAAAGTTTTCTCGGCACGTTGTCATATCCAGGGGCTGAATTTTTTCCTTTGTGGAGAGCTTGGAAGTATTCATCTTCTTCCAATATTGGTACAGGTGTAGGGTTGCCTAGTTGAAAGTACTCTTGATGCCACTGGTCTATTTCTTCTAAGTGATTTTGATCGAAATTATTGTTATTAGAGAATGCATATGTGTTGCTAAAGTATCTTCCAAAAATATTCGCTATGTCTATGTCCTCCTTGTATTCGATGCCATTATCAGTCAGGTACTTGGTGGTATTGTGAGTGCGATATTTACTAAGTTTAGCTATTTGTTGCCAGTAATTTCTGCCCTGTAGTCTATTAATTTCTTCACATGCTTGTAGGTATGTTCCTGTTCTGTATTGTATGATAAGTTTTTGTATGTTCTTGTTTATTTCATTGTATCTTCTTTTTATTTCATTGTTGGAGTATCTTTGTAAGTCTCTGTACATTCTTTTTTTGCTCCTTATTAATGCCAGTATGTATGGCGGAAGTGTTTGTGAATAGTATTTTTTGGTAGATTTGGGCGTGTGTTTCAGTATTGTCGAAGAAAGAAAATTGTGAAAGTTACTTATGTATTCTTCATTAATGGGTCCTTTGTCTTGCTCAATGTAGTTTGCCATTTCTCTGTTGATCTCCTCGGTATTGCTCTGTTCGAAGTTGTATTTAATTTCTTGAGGCACAGGCGTGGGAGGTATCGTAAAATCGAAGGAGAATTCCATTGCGAGATGATCTGAGCCGAGGTCTGGAATTAACTGGATGTTATTTATATTTTGTTTTATGTTTTTGGTACAGAAGAGCAGATCTGGTGTGGAGTTTGGATTGTTGTTCATAATAAAGGTGGGAGGACTGGTTATCTGTGTAAAGTCTGAGTTATTTAGGAATTGTTCAATTTGCCTCTTTTTTCGGGTATTTGGATTGAAATCCCCTATAATTATTGCATTTTTATACTGAGCCGCTTTGACAAAGATGTTTTCTTCAATGGTGTGAGCAAGGGGATGATTGTATACCAGAAATATGTGCAGTTTTTCTTCTAGGAACGGCATGGAAACGTGAAGGGTTTCATTCAGTGGGTTGTTTAGGTGTGGAGGGTTGGCTTTGCCCATTCTAAGACTTTTATCGGTTTGAATTAGACTACCTCCTCGAGTATTTCTGTTGGCCACTGATCCATATTTGTATATTGTATTCCAGTCCCTGTAGTGTATGTTGGTATTTTCTTTAATTTTTGCCTCCACAAAGAGAGCACATTTTATGTTGTTTCTTGCTATGTAGTGGTCGATAAGGATCTTTTTTGAGGAATAACTATTGATGTTGCAATATATTATCTTGTTAGCCATTTCGTGCTTCTATTTGTTGTCCTTCTATGAGTTCCGTTGGGGTACTGGTATTGGGTTCTAGGATGTCGAACATTAGAATATACATTTTATTTCCTGAGAACACGACAGCCGTGTCTATGTTGTATGTGTCGATGAATTTTCTTTTTAATTTTAGTACTAACTCCTGTCTGTTATTGTTTTTGGGATTGTTAATTTTTGTTACATATGTATCTATTATTGTGTCATGGATGGTTACTGGAGCGTGGATGCGGTTGTTCTTTGTTATGGAAGTGTCGATTTGCTGTGATCTTTTGTTGATAGATTTTATTTTTACATTTGGGATACCATCAATTGGTTTCATTGGTCTTTGAGGACATTTGATTGACCAGGCTCCGTGGTCTAGCGCTCCACATGCTAGGCATGAGGGAGGAAGAGTTGTGGTACATTGACTTTCCCTGTGGTTTTTTCTACATTTGGTACACTTGATGTCATTGGGGCAGTATTCTGTTGTGTGAGAAAATTCTCCGCATTTATTGCAAGGCACCGGAATTGAAATAGGAGGTGCACTGGGCTGTGCTAGGTAGTGTTTACATCTGTAGTATATTCCTGAGTTTAACAATTTTTCGTAGGATTTTAGGCAACTTGTTATGATTCTAAAGTGTGAGCAAGGTTTGTTAGTACTTCTGGCAATTATTCTTTTGCAGAAGTTGTGGGATATATTGCAGGCTTGTAAGTGATTGCTTAATATAACATCCTCTATATCCTTTTCTACCCAAAGTATTACTGCAGAGTATGTGTTATCTGGCTGAGATTTCGTGGACGGGGCTTTTATCTTTTCTGTTGTTTCCTGGAAGTTTTGAAGGACATCGTTTTCTTTTAAATCTTGAAGAGTTTCCATGAGTTTATTTTTTTCCAAGTCGCTCTTGAGGCAAAAACCAATTTTTGTTTGAAGGATTACATCTTGGGTTGAAGGAAACTTTTTACTCCATATATCTGCTAATTGAATTCTATTTATGTTTGTGGATGTTTGAAGGTATATGTAGTTTTTATATTTCCTCTCGTTCATTGGCTTTGGTATGTTAGGTTGGGGACCAACAGTTTTTTCGTTTGATTTTGGATTGTTCGTCCTGATTTTGGCAACATCCCGTGAAACATTTTGTTGGTCGAGTGTTTTTTCATTGGATTTGATTAATGTTAGGGTTTGTTGTCCATTTTGGCTACTCTGTTCTGGTTTGTTCTTTTTGTACGCCTGTTCAGGAGAGGAGGCAGTTCCTATAATATCAGCAATTTGTTGTTTAGTAAGGCTTTCTTTACCTCGTTTACGCTTTTTGTACTCCGCGATGATCCATCCCAATTCCTCGTCTTCTTCCGGGCTTGAACAGGGGGAATTCATTGTTTACAATGAAGTAAGTGTCTTTTTATAATGTTGCTTCATTTCACAACTCAGTTCGGCGAAATTATTATGGCAATGTAATTCTTGTCACTCTGGCAACAGCGCGCCGATGTTGACGTTTGAATCTGGTTTTTAAAGGGTTTGTTTTGATTCTTTTTGCAATTTTCGGTCACTCTTTTATAATTCTTTTGTTTACAGCGCACTATTGGAGACTAATTGACGTTAGGAAGCTCTCTTATGAATTTTCTATTTGCTTTGAACTCGTTAAAATCGATTTATAACTTGACCAAAACAACAACAGAACGTGCGGCGTTGCCGGCGATTATGAATATGACATAATTAATTATCACACAAAAAAAGATACTTACACCAGGTTTGTATTAACGGCATCAGTGGCTCCGTGGTTAACGCGGCAGTCGCTGAGAACTCTAGAACGAGAGTTTGTGGGTTCGTATCCCACTGCCGGCAAACTGGTTCGAGCCCTGTGGATTTTAGTGGTATAAGTCTTGACGTGGGTCCAGCGTCGAGCAAAAATTAGGGAAGAGTGAAAAATGTATCATACCCCAAACCCACACCCCATTCACCAGGGCGGATGAGATCGGATATCCCGTGGGGTGCGGGGGAAGGAACACACTCCACAAGCGGTAGGTCATAGACAGCGCGAAATCAAGGGTTGATAGCCCTTGGGGGGTGCTTTTAATGAGTGAAGATTGTGGTTCGGGGCCCACGTTAAACCGTAGGTTCCCTTGGGAATGGCCCTGGCAGTGAACGAAAATAACAACAACCAGGTTTGTATGGTATATTTATTTTTGTCAATTCAAGACTTGCGTGGGAATTAGGAATGTTTTATTTTTTTAATTGTCCCAAAAATTGAAATGGAACGCGAAAAACAATCTAGCAAGGCATCAAATGCTGAGAAATAAATTCATTTCGATTAATTCTAAAAATTTTAAGTCATTATTAAATATCGTCTTCTATCCCAAACATCAAAAATTAGTATTTATTTATTAACATGCTTTTATTAGCTTCACCTGTATGTTTGTATGTTTGTAATCGACTTCTTTGAACCCGATTTTGACCCACTTTAAACGGCCAGATTTAATTTAAATTTTGTAGACTTATCAAGAACCGCTGACAATACAATAATCTACACGCAAAAAATTCTCCGGTCAAATCTTGACAGCTGTCAGGTATAAAACGAAGAAGCGAGTTTGTCGAAACAAATTATGGGGTCGTATAGTATTCGATGCGGAGACTTCGGGAAAAATAAGCAAAAAATTCTCCTATCCAAATTTAACAGCTGTCAATATGTCAAATCGTTTAAAAAAAATGATATTAATAAAAAAAACTATAAGGTCGTATGTATATTGACGGTGGAAAGTTGAAAAAAATACGCAAAAAATTCTCTTGTCAAAATTTGACACCCGACAATATGTCAAAATTATTACAATAACCGATAGTAATGAAACAGGGTCGTACGGATATTGTCGCTAAGAATAGAGAAAAATTAAATAAAAATTCTACCCGACAATTTTTTTTTTATTTTGAAAATTTTTGTAGTTTGTTCGGGTTTGTATGTATGTTTGTTTGTAACCGACTGGTTTGAACCCGATTTTGACCCACTTTAAACGGTCAGATTTAATTTAAATTAAATGACAATACAATAATCTACTAATCTAGCCCAATCTACTCGAGAAATATTTTTTTCTTAACAATAACTCAAACTAAAAAATGAAAAATAAATATAGTTCAAAAAACTAAAAAACATTAGTATTATAGTGAAAAAAAGCGTGGGGCGCTTTGTGCTGTATTTTTCGTATATCGAGCACCCCACGCTTTTTTCACAATAATACTAATGTTTATCGTTAATTATTATTTTCTGCCTATATTAAGAATTTCAATAATTATTTTGAACTATATTTATTTTCCGCTTTTTAGTTTGATTAATTATTAAAGCGCGTTTTTTAGTTTTTTTAAACTATATTTATTACAATTACATTGAGCTTAGGAGTAAGCTAAAATACTTTAATGAGACGAAAACTCTAAACATTTAACATTTAAGAAATCTTTAGCGATGTTAATTAAGTATTTTTAATCACTGGTGCAAGACAATTTTATTTCTTAAGGGCTAAGAGAGACTTAAGTAGTTCTTAAAAGTTTGGTACAAGTAGCCCTTACTTACGTGTCCCAAATTATATACTACTCATAAATAATAATTATTGTTGTTACCACCTGCGAATAATATATTATTTTAGTTAAAGGATAATAATATATAAAATATTTTTAAAAGCATAATGCTGAATTATGTAAAAGTTAAACGTATATTTTCTTTTCAGATGACTGCAGAAGGTCCAGCTAGGGAAGAAGCTTTATCTCAAATACCAATGGGAAGGTAAGAGTGTAGATTTTAGTTAGTTATATATACAGAGGGGTTTCACTTAAACACTTAAAACTCCTAGGGCCTATATCTATAGACATTTGCCTTTAGATAAACAAACAATACTCACAAAAGTGGCAAATTTATGGCCTCGCGCATGTAAACAAAGCTACACACGATTAGCCAAGCGCACTGCAGCATTAACATTTGACGAATGGGAAAATAGACAGGTCAGTGCTTTAAAATTTAAGTTCCTGGGCAAGAAATTGTAAAAGTTGACATCCAATTTTTTTTTTATTAATACCCTATTTCGCTTATTTAAAGTACGCCTCAGCGTGTTTAAATACGATTTTCAAAAACCCGCGTGTTTTAAAGTTACCATGGCAACATCAACAACCCGTAAAACATGAAGTCTAAATATGTCAACTTTTGAATTATTGATTTGACAGAATTGCCTTTTAACGTCAAATAAAATATTTTTTTAAGCAATAGACAACCAATGTCAACGGTGACAACAATGAATATTATGTGACAGATTGGAAGTTATTTTTTGTTCTCCTCATTTTCATGACAACGACAGGTATATCACATCTCGAATTCGACCATTTCACTTACTTACTAAGTTATTATTTCCATTTTTTGTAATATAAATACCAATGAGTGTACCAATAAAAAAAAATATTGTAAAGTATTCGTGGATAACTGATCTTAGACCTTAATATCCACTTACACTTTAATATACTATTTACGTGTAGACAGCTAAAATTTTCCCCAAATTCTTACCAAAAAATTGGAATTTCTTCTCAATTTTTGATCAAGTTGGGAAAAAAGGTAATGATTTCTGATAATTTTAGTTGTAGCAAACCTATCAGATTTTGAAGATAGAAAATTGTATTATATTTGTTGTTTGTTATATATTTACTAATCAGGAAACCTCGATTGTGTAAATGTTTGTCAATGTCACAAAGTCGCCATTACTCACTGAAAATACGAAATACCCGGTGTTTTACCCCTTTTTGTGGGCATAATAAAATCATACAACGGTTTTTACTAGCCATTGTTTATATTCCAATCCGAGTCACTAAAAACACAAACACAATTCACTTAATTACACAAAAACTAGAAATCCGTAAATATTAAACACCCACAATCCACAATAGCAAAAAAAAACGAGAAAACTTAAAACACAACAACAAAAATGGCGCCGAACCATAGACAATTTACCTTTAGACACAGAAAATATAGCTACGCAACAGAACGCTAATGAGAATAGGAAGACAGGCGACAAACGAAAACGGCCGCGAATGGTTACTCGAAAGGTTCGAGGTGGCGCTGCGAGTAACAGTACAAGCATTTATCGTATTTCGCCGATTTCGCGCTGTTCTGAGAAAGAATTTATTTGGTGATGTTGCCGTTCAGATACACTCTTGCAATTCGATTTACACTTACTTGGATTTTCGCAAGTTTATTTATTATTTTATATCATAATGCGGTTTATTGAATGACAGACCTATCAAAATAAAAATAAAAATGTACTTACATATAATATACCAGAAAGGGTCACATAATATAATAATAATAATAATAATAATAATAATAATAATAATAATAATAATAATAATAATAATAATAATAATAATAATAATAATAAAGGTCGCAAATTTTTTTTTACATTATGAGATGTCAATGTTTTGGGGTCCCTAGATGACGGAGAATGATAAAATTTTGTATATGGATTAAGAATTAACACTGCTTCAAACCTGTTATAAGTAATTTTATTGTGCTATACCAGCGCGTTATATGGGTATTCTGTGATCAGAGTCTAGTAGATTCAGGGTAAACAACTAAAAATGTATATCGACTATCGAGCGACAAATAAAGTGCTGGGCAAAGGTGGGTATTTGGCAATTTTTTAAATTGGAATAACTTTTTTATTTTATTTTTGTTATTTTAATACACTAAAAACCGATCAAACTTTTGTTTTTTACACTTTTCGTTTTAACTATCTTTAAAAAATAATCGACATCGATTATTAGCGACCCTGTTGAAATATAAAAGTAACGCTGACTAAGAGCTTATTCTGTTTATGGTTTATCTGAATGTCGAACGGATTTGTTTATGTTTCGACGATGGCGGTTCCATTTTCCATTTTCATGGCGTAATTCGAGACGTAATATTTGTCAAGGGTTCTTTCTGTTTGTTTTAAGAAAGAACAGTAAGTTAGAGTTCAATTATTGTCTATCACAATAATTCACAAGCCCGGTCTTTGTAACCATTCGTTTTTGTTCGTAATAAAGTATTTTACCTGAGTTTCATAATTATTTCTCTTAGTACCACCACTTAATCTCAACAGACCCTGTATATAGTGTAAAAAGTTATGTTAACCAACATAAAATATTTTGTAGAAGTTCTTTTTTAATTACGAAAAACAGTGGTTTATTTGAAAGATTTTAATGACGAGTTTTCTAATTTATGAATTTAGTTATTTAAAATCACAGCATTTTATTTTGTCCCTGTAAAAATAAATAATTTTTTATATTTTGGCTAGTGTCCGACCGAAACAAGATTTTCAGCCCAAACCGAAACCGAACCTTCAGCCTTGGTCTCAGTTTCGACTGAAACCGAAACTTTTATACATGTTTAAAATTTTATTGTATACTAAAATCTAATTTATTTTATATAGGACGAGATCGATCTTGGGAACGGATTGAACTCTTCCCACCTAAAAAAAAGGTCAACAGCGAAAAACATTATTTATATAGACAACACTGCCTACGAACTCACCCTAATTTAGGCGAACGGTTCGCGACAATTCACGAACACTGAGTTTCGGCGCGGCCGAAGGTTCGGCCGATTTGTGGCCGAAACCGAAACTGTCACCAAAACTAGATTTTTTGGCCGAAATTAGCCGAAACCGAACCTTCGGTTGGTCTCTAATTTTGGCATTGCTTCATAATGAGAGTTTAAAACCTTGCCGCTAATAATGTCGGAGAGACTTCAAACGTTTTGCCGGAATGCCGCTTCCTATCGGCGTTTTTTCCGGCGGCTAAAGTGGTAGATCAGAGAGGTTTACCTTTTACCCTCTTTTATACAAACCAAGGTTCGCCCCCGCTACAACAAAAACATACATTTTATGCGAAAGCCACCTCTCTAAATTAAAATCAACCAAATCAATTAAGGCTCCTTGATCTTATAGACTGCGAAATTACCTACTACCAAAAATTATTAAGTTATTATTATATACGGGGGTGTCTGCTAATTAATGGTACATAGAAAAACCACAGACTCCTTATGTAAAAATATTAGGATTTATTCATACATACATATATCCGAAAGTTGATTTTAACTGAGGTAGGTTAAAGAAAACTTTATTTTCGTTTTTCTCCAATAACTTTAAGAAAAACTGACGTTTTTTCAAAAATTTTGCATTAAGGGTTTTTTTAGGTCGAGAAATTAATTTTTTTATGAAATTTTAATGTACAATGTAGGGGGCGCTCTCTGCGGTATTTTTCGCACATTTATTAGGTCATAACGTTTTTGTGTCTCAGTGTATTTAAGTTTTTAATGAAGATAATAAAAACATTATATTTTACTTGCCTGAGCTAGTACACTAAATAATTTAAATGCAAATATCTCTGAAACGGTAACTCTGTAAAGTATTATTTTCGTTAAAAACTTAAATACACTGAGGCACAAAAAAGTTATGACCTAATAAATGTGCGAAAAATACCGCAAACAGCGCCACCTACTTTGTACATTAAAATTTCACACTCAAATAAACTTCTCGTTCTAAAAAAAACTTAATTGCAAAATTTTGTGAAAAAACGTTTTTCTCAAAGCTATTGGACACAATCAAAAATTAAGTTTTAACTTGTAACCCTGTATCTCAGTCAATATCAACTTTCGGATGTAGATAATTAAGTTTGATTAAATGATAATATTTTTACGTAATGAGGGTTTTTCGGTATACCATTAATTAGCGGACACCCTGTATATCTAAAATATAGATAAATACCCAGAAATAAAATATCACCAGCACTTTTTATGCGTTCGGATTCGCAATTCAAGTAAAGCGGTAACTAAGACTTAAAAACTAAGATTTAAAAAATCTTAATTTTAAACCTGCAATCTCTAAAATAAAATGTTATTTTTTAAGGGCAAAAAAACATTATACCTAGATAAGATTTTTAAAATAGTCAGTTAAACTGTAAATAACTACCTTTCAAAATACCCATAACATGTATTTATTTTAAACTTGGAGGAATATTCAATTTAAGGCTTTCCTAATGTCATTATTAAAATACCACAAATTTAAAGGAGATCCGTAATGAGAAATATTTTGGCTCTTGAAATTAGGTGGCCTTATACTGTTACATTAATGTCCGACATTTTTTCACTAACGTGGCAACTTTAAGGATTGTAATTATAAGAGATTGGATCTATTTAGTGAACATGGAAATAATTCAGTCAGCTTTATAGGTACCTATATAAAATATTAAAATTCTCACAAATGCAACGTTCAATCGTTATCGGTGAAAAGTCTAAAATTTATATAATAGTTTGACACACACAAACTTTCCGTTTTATGCAGTTCCAGTAGGTTTTTTATTTTATATTTAGTTTCAATGAACATTAATTTTCCAAAATAATGAACTTGCTTGTTCTAGAACGCAACTTTAAATTGTAGTTTAATTATTTTACTGATTATACAACTCAATGTACCAGGTGGTGAAATAAGCTAGGACGTAGGCTTTATCTCGGAAACCATTATTCGCACAACTTTCGGAAATATTTTTTATAAGTAAAGTGGTCAAGAGAAATTGCTGGAAATTACTTTTAAGTTCCTCATTTCGCCGCAAGGGGGCACAATTAAAAATTGTTTTTTTAAATTCTAAATTTCTCCGAAAATTCCCATATTACGGTATAACTCTGATTACATCTTTGGAAAGCTTAGACAATTCTGCATCATTTTGGTTTAAGGCTCATTGGCGTATCGACCTTGATAAGAGTGGGAGAAGCTATTGAAAGTGTAAACATTTAAATCGCTGTAACTTCTAAACGACTTATCCGATTTTACTAGATTTAAGCTTGTTTGGAAGGGGAAAACAAGTATCTTCAATTGTCGTATCCAACAGTACACGATAGTGTTTAATAAAATTGCTAGAGGGCGCAATTTGTAATAATAACAGTTTTTTCGATTTTATCCCGAAAATTCAAATCATACGGTATAACTATGACATCATAATCGAAAAGTAGATGAAATTTGCAACCAAAGATGTAAAGACCGCAGTTCGATATCTTTGTTCGTTTCAGAGTTATTGCCAAAACAATAATTTTCAATACAAATTGCGCCCTCTAGCAATTTTATTAGTTTATTAGAAACTATCTTGTACGATTGGATACGACAATTGAAGATACTTACCTTTTTCTTCCAAACAAGCTTAAATTTACTAAAATCGGTTAAGTCGTTTAGAAGTTACAGCGATTTTAATGTTTACAATTTTACTTGATAAGAGTGGGAGAAGCTATTGAAAGTGTAAAGATTAAAATCGCTGTAACTTCTAAACGACTTATCCGATTTTACTAAATTTAAGCTTGTTTGGAAGTACCTTCAATTGCCGTATCTAATGGTACACGATAGTTTCTAATAAAATTGTTATAGGGCGCAATTTGTATTAAACATTATTGGTTTGGCAATAACTCTGAAACGAATAAAGATATCGAACTGCGGTCTTTACATCTTTTGTTGCAAATTTCATCTACTTTTCGATTATGATGTCATAGTTATACCGTATGATTTGAATTTTCGGGATAAAATCGAAAAAACTGTTATTATTACAAATTGCGCCCTCTAGCAATTTTATAGAAGAATATATAGAACATTGTACTGTTGGATACGGCAATTGAAGATACTTATTTTCCCCTTCCAAACAAGCTTAAATTTAGTAAAATCGGATAAGTCGTTTAGAAGTTACAGCGATTTTAATGTTTACACTTTCAATAGCTTCTCCCACTCTTATCAAGGTCGGTACGCCAATGAGCCTTAAACCAAAATGATGCAGAATTGTCTAGGCTTTCGAATAATGTAATCACAGTTATACCTTAATACGGGAATTTTTGGAGAAATGTAGAATTTAAAAAAACAATTTTTGATTGTGCCCCCTTGCGGCGAAATGAGGACCTTAAAAGTAATTTCCAGCAATTTCTCTTGACCACTTTACTCATAAAAAAATCTTTCCGAAAGTTGTACGATTAATGGTTTCCGAGATAAAGCTGACGTCCTCGCTTATTTGACCACCCGGTACATAATTCCCATATAGCTCGAGAGGCTTATGATAAGTGATAAGCCTTTGGGGTTATCGCTTTTGGTGGAACGATTGTTACTGTCATGGTAACACATTGTCAAATATTTAATTGTGACAAAATTTTTAAAAAAATGTCAAACCAAACGAGATTTGGAAGTGTTTCGTTGTCCGAAGTGAATTTGAGGCCAAAAAATACAGAAAAATCGCACGGGAGTAAATAATATTTATTATAATAATTGTAACTTTGTTATCAATAATAATAAAAATGAATAATTATTCAAATTATGGTTCGTTATATAATCTTTTGAATACCACTCGATGTTTTGGGATTACCTAATACTTTTACCTGGCACTCAACGAGTTACCATCAGCAACACCACTCCTCCAAAAGTATTATTCGGTAATCCCGAAACATCTTGTGGTAGATATTACATTCGATAATTACTGAGTATACAAAAATATGGCTTTTAAATATTTTGTTAACTTAAGCCGTCCCATTTCATACATTGTTAAAATAATAAAACTACCATATAACCTTGTTAATCTCTTACCTTAGTAATTATTATATTGGTCAGAATAATTAAAATTAGTTTTTCCCATGTAAAAATATAGTACCTGTTTAGCCTTACTGACGAGGAGGAATGTAAACAATTAAGTAAAATATAAACGATTCATAATTTTTTTAATATAAAAGTAAAATACACATTTGTATCATCACATATATAACATATTATATAGTTCTCTATATGTTTACGATTTGCTCCTAAACAACATAAACGTAAACACCACAAACTAGAAATATGTTTCTAGTGAAACACTGTGAAACATAGTGAAAACTATTTAACACTTATAATAAATGAAATCTCTATATTATATAGGCACTCCTTAAATGCAATTCAAAAATATATTTATTTTCATTAAACAATAAATACATGAATAACAATAAGTAAATAACATAAACAAATATATTAAAAATTGCGATCATCAATAAAAAAATGTGTGAAAAGTAAGAGCACACATCAGCAGATTTGCAAAGCATAATGCTTGACTGCTAATCTGTGTGTGTTTGTGTTAAGTTAATGCGCGTACTCCAAATCTAATACATAAGATTTTGAGTATCAATTTATCAAAAAATGTATAGATATATTTTTAGATACTACAGAATTTAATATAATAATAATGAGTTATTTACTAATATCTTTAATTGTGATAAGGAACTATCTATTTACTTGAAGTATGTTATTTTTAACTTCGTTAATTTAAAAAATATAAAAATTGCAAAGTAAGCAAATAAGCGAAATCAATATTGCACGCACAGGAGCAAAGAATCTTAGAGCAATTTTGTTTTCTAGATAATTATTGGAGAATTAGCAATAAGCCATTTCATTCATCCAGTTTTAAATCTTACTTGACGAATTATACTTTTAAGATTTTGTGGAATAATGTTAAATAACCTGGATCCCACATATAAAAAAAACTTCTTTGTCCCAACGACGTGGACATTTTAGGCAATTTTTTATTATCAAGGTGAAACCTAGTTTGATAGCTTGGTGTATGTGGCAAGTCAAAATAATTAGTTCTAATTAAATATGGTAGGGAATTTTTGTAATAAATATTTCTAACGTCTAAAAAATTTGTAAATTCGAACAGCTGATCAGTGGGGAATCCCATAGTTAGACCATAAATAGTTTTAATATTTCTTTTTTGCGCAACTTCCAAAGGTTTAAGGGTATTTTCGTAAGCTCCTCCCGATGCAGTTATTCCGTAGCTTAACAGAGACTGAACTAAAGCAAAATATACTGTTCGCATACAACTTATGTCAGATATTCTTTTAATATGTTTGAACAGATAAAATAAGGACCGAAGTTTCTTAGTAAGTTGCTATATATGATTGTTCCATTTTAAATGATTATCAAATAATATTCCTAAATAATTAACAGAGTCAGATTTTTCTAAGATCCAAATCTTTTCTTTTCTAAAGGGTAAGTCGACATTTATTTGCTCATTTTGCGGAAGGCCTGAGATATTACTTGCAAAGGGTAAATACTTGGTTTTACTTAAATTGATGGTTAACAAATTATCATCCAACCACCGCACAATTTTTTGTTCGACTCCTTTCCATGTGTTACTTTCAACAAACAAAACTGTGTCATCCGCAAAAGATATTACTTCACCAGTATAATTCTGAATTAACAAATTATTTATATAAATGTTGAACAGTATTGGACCCAATACTGTCCCTTTTGCGGTACACCATACTTAATTTCCTGTAAACTACTAAATTCTTGTTTTACTTCAACTTTTTGTCTACGATTTAAAAGATAGCTGCTTAGTAGGGAAAGTGCCGGATCGCGAATTCGAAAATCATATTATAAGCAAAAAGTAAATGTAGAAACTGCATAATTTTATCCTGTACACAATTTAGGCACTAACAAATCGATGTTTATGTAATTCAATTTGGTAGGAAATTCTGCAAAAAATTTGCTTGCTTTTACAAACTTAAAATTGTCAGTAAGTTTGACGTTAAAAGAATAAAAATTAGCATAATAATCCTAAAGTACACCTACCTATATACTTATATTTCAACAAAACTGACAAAAGTTATATGTAAGTATATACATTTAACGTAGAAATAAAAAAGTTGACTTTACTTACCTATCGTTAATGATCTAAATAATTCCATTGGAACATCCCCATCCTTTAACTGGCCCTGTACCTACTTACATTTTCGATATATTTTTAAAAACAAACATTTTGGAAGTACTATATTATAATATATTTGTTTTGTTTCACTTATAATTGGTAAACTTAGTGAACCAAGAAGTTCGTTTTCATCACAACCAACCCCTCCAAAGACTTATTAAAAAATTAATCTTAATAGTTATTATTGAAGTAGGTACTCATTAATAATAGACAAACACATATCTCGCCTACACCGCATTGCCTGCAGTACCTTATATAATAAGAACATTTTTTGTGGTAAAAACCCCCCCTAGGTGGAATTTCTCACTGCGCCACTACTTAGTCTGTGTTGGCATTAATTATCGCCTAAATCTTTTCCATGATAATAAAATATGTTGTATCAAGGCTTTAATGTTGGTAATACATAAATTTAATATACTCTTTAAAATCAGCCCTTTAAATTTTATAATTCTACATTTTCTATAAGATGTACTTTGATTTATTAAAATACTTTTCCTCACATTTAAATACACAACGGTACGTTTGGCAACGTGGGACTTGCACGCACGACATCTCTTAGGAAATCTTCCCATAGAAACCGCCTGAATCTTGTAGGGAAGCCCGCTGCCGGCAGCCGGCTTCTTTTTTCGGGGGCGATTTGTTGCCACGTCTCCATCGTTCTGTTGCGTAGCTATATTTTCTGTGCTTTAGATAAACAAACAATAATCACGAATGTGGCAGTTTTATGGCCTCGCGCATGTAAACAAAACTAGGAACTATTAGACATGCGCACTGCAACATTATCGTTTGACGAATGGGAAAATAGACAGGTCCGGGCTTTAAAATTTAAATTCTTGCTCATATGCCACTATAGAGGGTTTATTTTACCCCTATTTGGGCATAATACAATTATACAACGGCTGCAACTAGTACTAGTCATTGTTTATATTACAATCCGAGTCACTAAAAGCACAAACACAATTCATTAACTAAACTACACAAAAACCAGAAATCCATAAATATTAAACACCAGTCCCACAATCCACGATAGCCGATCCGATAGCTGAAAACTTTAGAAAACTACAAGGAATCCGCAGAGAAAAGAAACCTTAAAACACAACAACAAAAATGGCGGCCGAGCCGGTTCTGGAGAGTATTCTTGAGCGCGTCGATTATTGTCGATAAAGTAGGACGGCCGATAACACGAGGTTTGTGCGCATGCACGAAGGTTCCCCGAATGAAGTCAGCTGATCGACGAGTCATGCGCTCGAACGTATTTTTTCACCCATAAAACGTAACTTTTGTTTGCGCAGGAGATAAGCTGTAGGTATCTAAAGGTAAATTGTCTATGCGCCGAACCGGTTCTGGAGTGTATTTAGAGCATGTCGCTAAAGAAGGACAGGCCGATAACAAGAGGTTTGTGCGCATGCCCGATGCTGCTGGGCGGGAAGGCATCTGACCGGCGAGCCGTGCGCGCAGACGTATTTTTTCACCCATAACAATTAACTTTTGTTTGCGCACGAGATAAGCTGGTAAAGGTAAATGTCTATGGAAAAAATAGGTCAGGTTTGCCAGCTTCATCTTTTCCACATTAGCTGTATCTGCAACAGTACTTTTGCTAACTTGATCGTCCTTAGACCCAACGTACGCAACATTATCATTTTTTTTCGTAACGCATTTTATTTTATTCCTGACCCGAATACGACCTAATGACATCTAAAACAAGAAAGAAAAATGTTTTTTTCTAGGTTTGGAAAACCACATGACATAAGCGGGTCAGTAGCTTTTTTGGCATCAGATGATGGGGCGTACGTTACTGGAGAAAATATTGTTATAGCTGGAGCCATGGCATCTAGATTGTAATAATTTTTTTATATGGAACATGTGCTTTATATAGATTAAGAGTAGGATTTACCCTTCTGTATATTATTGGTAAACTTTTTCTATTACATATTATAAGGTGAGGTTAAGGGTAGGATTTAGATAAATTTCATCTTTGAACATATATGTCCCCAGATCCGAGTACCTATTTCTTGCTTATTTATATAAGAGAAATTTGAAAAATACATGCAATATTTACATCATTGATATAAGATACATTTTATAACAAAAATCTGTATTTATATGTTTCAAAATAACGACGACAAACTAGCATAATTTATTTTTAAAAACTTTGTTCAATGAGCCTTTATTTTTGTTTATATAAACATATTTGTAAAACCAAAATATACTCACATATTTACATTAAATAACTGTGTTTTGTGCGTACACTTACACTCGATCGAACTCAAATCGAATAATTGTTTTAGAAAGAAGCAAGAAACTGTCGATATTGGACTTTCTTGATTTTGAGGTGAAAGTTATTAGCGGAGAATGATCAATGATCCGGACATCCAAAATATAAAGTTTTCATATTAAATATACCTAACAAGATAGACTAAATTAACATCTGTGAAAATGATTAAAAAGAAAAATGTGGTGGCATACCGGATAAAATTGCAACAGTATTTTGTATTAAAATACACAGGGAAGCCAAAACAATGGACTCCCTGAGGCGGGTAGTCTCGTCCTTATTAAGAGGCTTCCCATAGAATCCATCCATAGAATAAAAAATAAGGTAATAACTGACTCAGTTTGGTTTTCAGGCATCGAGTAACGATGCGATTTTCTCATTCTTGGAAGGCCTCTATGGTAGTTTAAACGGGGGCGACGCGACGTGGCGGCAGCAGTGTTCTGTGATTTTTCTAAGGATTCGGTTGTGTTAACCACAGAATACTGCTGGCTAAACTGGAGTGTTATTACGGTGTTAGGAGCACTGCCCTGAACTGGTTCGCTTCCTATCTTTCTGGCAAGTCTCAGGTAGTAGTTCGGGGCCAGTCGTTTGATTCTTCTAGATTAAACATCCAGTGTGGGGTACCTCAAGGTTCTGTACTTGGCCCGGTTTTATTCCTATTGTATGTTAATGGTTTGCCTTCCATTGATATCAGTGGTATCTTTACTTTATTCGCCGACGATACTACTGTCTTGTGGCTTGGAAAAAATACATAAGAGTTAAGGCTAATAATTGTGCAGAACGATTTACTGCTCGTCAAACAATGGTGTGATGCGAACCTATTATGTTTTAATATCAGCAAAACTAGTATTCTAACCTTTAAGTTTTCGTTTCCTGGCTTAGGAACGACAGATAATTTTGTTAAAAGCTCGGGCGTTGCTAAATTCTTGGGTGTTCAAATCGACGACAAACTTAAGTTAAAGGACCACATTCTTGCATTGAACGTGAGACTAGCGTCCGGTTAGTACGCAGTGAGAGTTGTCTCAAGAGAATTGGGGAAAAGTCTGGGTAGAATGGTTATTTTTTACTTGTTGAGAGTCACTTGAGGTATGGTATTGCTTTTTGGGGATTTAGTAGTAAGGGCCTATTGGGCTCTACATTGGTTATACAAAAGAGGCCATTAAGATACTTGTGTGGTGGTAATTGTCATACTCACTGTAAACCTTTATTTGTCAAGGAAATTTTTTTAACTTTAATTGGAATTTTTATCTTGGAAACTTATCCATAAAAAATATAAAAATTATGTTATTAACAGCTCATATAACATGCGTAGGTACTGTGAATGATATTCCTCTTCCTATACCAAAAACAACTCTCACCAAAAAAATCCTTGATATTTCAGAGCATTAAAATTTATAATCTTATACCACTGGCTTATCGGCAGATGATTAGTGACAGGATTTTTAGGCAAAGACTAAAACGGCAACTAATTACTAGACCCTACTAGGCATACTATCCAATAATTTTACAATGATAATATCTAGGCATTCCAGATTTTTTGTAAGATTGAGCTTAGTCTTGGATTGATTTGTGTGTAAATTTTTGACCATGACTATATTTTGTTGTCTCATAAGGTGTGATTATCTATTTATTGGATTACTTTTTCTTACTTTATATAGTGAACATTGTAATTTTCATAACAGTTTTAATACTGTCCAAAGCTTTATTAACAAGATGTACTTCTTATAACAATAGTGTATTTTGATTTGATTTGATAATAAGGACGAAACGGCCGTCGTGGTCTCCCCGCCCCAGTAAGTCAAATACAGATACACACTTGTATGCCACTTCATTTTTCTTTTTAATTAAATATAACTTTAACCTCTTGCAATTGCCCTACAAAACGAAATAGATTGATATACTAGATCGATGTAAAACTAAAAGGCAAAAATAAGAAACCGTTTTAATATTAAATACCTTGAACATCTTTATATTTCAATTTTTACCATACAAAAGAAAATCAGACTTTTTACTAAAAGGCGCCCTTAAAGTGAAAAGGTTAATTAATTTTTGTATTTCAAATTAAGGTTAAAGTAAAAAGCACGTCGGCAAAAAATAATGAATTGAATGACGAAAGAAAATCAAGCAACGAAACATTTTCGGGTGGTTAAGTTTAAATTTCTTCCCACATTTTTAATTAAAATTTTTTTTTGAAGAAGTAGTCCATACTCAAAGTGGAGTTAAATGATACAGAAAAAGAAAAGCACGAAGTCTTTCTCCACAATCTTGAAAGATTGTGGAGAAAGACTTCGTGCTTTTCTTTTTCTGTAAAATTTTTTTGTTCTAAATAGATAATAAGTAATTATTTCTTAAAGATTCCACACCAACAGTCGTATTCGCATTAGAATTAGAATTGTTTATTTTTATTAACATACGTACCGTGCGAGCAAAAGTTATTTGCATCAAAGAGGGCTTGGAATAAAAAACGTAGGGCTTGGTTTAGATCATAATGATATGGGGACGATATATCTAACCAAATCTAGGTTAAAATTTTGTCAAATTCATATTATGACATGATATGCCAAACTAATGAGTAGTAAAATAAGTAGACAAATATAAATTTATTTTTGTTGTTTACAAAATTAAAAATATACAGAAAGAAAAAGAATTACATAAATAGCTGAAATTGGCTTCAAGCATAAATTCACACATCTCTTCATATTTTCGAAAGCGTTGACCAGCATCTCTGGAGAAATGTTACCACATTCCTGGATAATCCTTTCTTGTAATTGTTCTAAATTTGCAACTGGTGTTTTAAAAATAGCGTTCTTTAAATGAGGAAAAACGAAGTAATCCATAACCGTTAAACAAGGTTATCTAGGTGGGAATTCAATGTCTGATCGAAAACTGATCAATCTGTCGTCGAAAAAATTGCGTAAGTAGTTAATACTTGCACTTTATAAGGAAATAAATTTAGCTGCTTCTTAAGAATAGTCCTGCATGTTCCATAAAATCTTCCCACTTCTTGGGACAGGCGTCTTATACATTATACAATTTGTTGGCGTATTTTGCATTATTTCACGAACGTTTGCAACGTTCTTCTGTTCTTACAGATGGTCTTCCAGCTCCTTTTTGGTGTTGTATAGAACCTGTTTCCCTAAACACGGCCACGGTTCTTTTCAGGCAATGATAAAAATCTCCAGCAATAAAAGCAACGTTAGGAAAATGTTCGTGAAAATCGTCCATGAACAAACCCGGATTGTATTGCCACTCACCATTTACTCTAACCCCGTTTCAAAAATACGCTTCAACCATGAATGTTTTGTGCTGTTCCGTAAAGCCCATTGTGTGAATTGTTCAAGAAATTGGAAAAATTAGCGATGAATAAAATTACTTGTAACGACTGTCAAAGATGACGGAATAACTGATTGATTGTTAATTCAAGTAGTTACTGACACCCAACAGGTATTAAGCTCTACGGCTAAGCATTACGTCCATAGATGCAAGGCCCTCTTTGTTGCAAATAATTTTTTTTGGCACGGTATCTAATAAATAATAATAAAAATATAAAGCACAACTCCAAAAACAAAATATTACAAATTACCAGGCGACGTACGGACTTAACGGAGCACATTCAAATTGTGGGAGTTTTCCTATTACGTTCCCGATTTCCTCCACCACAGCTGTACAGGGTGGCCCATTAATAAAGGACGCCGGCTATATCTCGGAAACCATTAATCGTACAGCTTTCGGAAAAAAAAATTTATGAGTGAAGCAGTCATGAGAAAATTCTGGAAATTAATTTCAAGTTCCTCATTTCGCCGCAAGGGGGCACAATTGAAAATTAGTTTTTTAAATTCTAAATTTCTCCGAAAATTCCCATATTAAGGTATAACTCTGATTATATCATTGGAAAGCTTAGACAATTCTGCATCATTTTGGTTTAAGGCTCGTTGGTGTACCGACCTTAATAAGAGTGGGGGAAGCTATTGAATGTGTAAACATTAAAATCGCCGTAACTTCTAAACGACTTATCCGATTTTACTAAATTTAAGCTTGTTTGGAAGGGAAAGGTAAGTACCTTCAATCGCCGTATCCAATGATACACGATAGTTTCTAATAAAATTGCTAGAGGGCGCAATTTGTAATAATAACAGTTTTTTTGATTTTATTCCGAAAATTCAAATCATACCTATGACATCATAATCGGAAAGTAGATGGAATTACCAGAAAACATGTGAAAACCGCAGTTCGATATCTTTGTTCGTTTCAGAGTTCAAATTTAGGCAAAGATGCGCCACGAACGAGCAATGGACTGTAATTATTTTTTCGGAAGACAGGTGTCATGACAACAAAAAGTTCCGGTCAGCCGGTTGACATAAAGCGTTGCGATTTCTACGCCGGACTTGTCTAGCATTCCAACCACGATGCAACGAGATTCCAATCTTAGGTACAGGGTGAGCCAAATTAAATGTATATGTTTTCTGAACATACTCCTGTGTACCATTGGATACGACAATTGAAGGTACTTCCAAACAAGCTTAAATTTAGTAAAGTCGGATAAGTCGTTTAGAAGTTACAGCGATTTTAATGTTTACACTTTCATCCCACTCATATCAAGTGAAAGTGTAAACATTAAAATCGCTGTAACTTCTAAACAACTTATCCGATTTTACTAAATTTAAGCTTTTTTGGAAGGAAAAGGTAAGTACCTTTAATTGTCATATCCAATGGTACACAATAGTTTCTAATAAAATTGCTAGAGGGCGCAATTTGAATTAAAAGTTATTGTTTTGGCAATAACTCTGAAACGAACAACAATATCGAACTGCGGTCTTTACATTTTTTCTTGCAAATTTAATCTACTTTCCGAATATGATGTTATAGTTATACCGTATGATTTGAATTTTCTGGATAAAATCAAAAAAACTGTTATTATTACAAATTGCGCCCTCTAGCAATTTTATTAAACACTATCGTGTACTGCTCGATACGACGAATGAAGGTACTTACCTTTCCCTTCCAAATAAGCTTAAATTTAGTAAAATCGGATAAGTCGTTTAGAAGTTACGGCGATTTTAATGTTTACACATTCAATAGCTTCCCCCACTTTATCAAGGTCGGTACGCCAACGAGCCTTAAACCAAAATGATGCAGAATTGTCTAAGCTTTCCAATGATATAATCAGAGTTATACCTTAATATGGGAATTTTCGGAGAAATTTAAAATTTAAAAAACTAATTTTCAATTGTGCCCCCTTGCGGCGAAATGAGGAACTTGAAAGTAATTTCCAGAATTTTCTCATGACCGTTTTACTCCTAAATTTTTTTTTCCGAAAGCTGTACGATTAAGAGGAAGTAACCCCTTTACCACAATGAAAATTGCCGAACGTTTTGCTGGTCAAACGAAAAGAAAAAATAAAAATTGGTATTTAGAAAATAAATTCTACTTTAAATACCCCATCCAGAAAAGTAAATGACGATCGAAAATATTCCCAAAATTTTTTTTAGAAATTTTTTTTATTTTTAGTAATTTTGTAATATTTTAAACAATTCTTTATTGGTCAAAAGCAAAATTACTTTCCCGGGTGTAGAATGTTGTACCAAACAATTTTTCTTAAAGCCATTTTTCAATATCGGCCTTACTTTTTTCTCAAAAACTTTGGGCGCGTAAAGTGAATTTAAGCGTGTAAAAATAAAAAAAAATTCTAAAAAAAATTTTGTGAAATATTTTCGATCGTCATTTACTTTTCTGGATGGGGTATTTGAAGTAGAATTTATTTTCTAAATATCAATTTTTATTTTTTATTTTCGTTTGACCAGCAAAACGTTCGGCAATTTTCATTGTGGTAAAGGGGGTTACTGCTCTTAATGGTTTCCGAGATATAGCCGGCGTCCCTTATTAATGGGCCACCCTGTACATGAAGCATATAGTGAAAGTGCAAAACTCTCGCTTACTATAACTCACGTGCGAATGCTACGAACGAGGCTGCTACCCGGTTTGGCGAGAGCTCACGTTTGGTTGGGTTGGATTGTTCGACTGTATGGTAAAATATTAAGGAGGTTCTTCGTCGAGATAAATTTAAATGAACATTACTTTATCTTTATGGTGGAATTCTCAATGTCATTCATTCTATTGCCAACCTGTAACCTGTTTCGCGTTTTTTTTTTAGTTTATTATTTTATTTACTAACTTAAATAAAATCAATATCGTCGGCCTATTGTTTAGGAGTTTAGGTAATATCTGATATATTATTACAAAAGTATCAATTTATTTCATTGCTAATTTTGGGAGAATTGTATAGTGAAAGAACAATGACAATAATATTTAAAAAAATCTTACTCAATATTTTTCGTTACACAATTCTTCTAAAATAATTTATGAAATTCCGTGATCTTTATTTAATATGTCAATTATTACCTGTAGAATATGCAGTCGATATTGATTTTATTTAAATTTTGTGTAAAAGCTAGAAAAAATAATAAAAACTGTGTAAAATAGGTTATGGGTTGGCAAGCATGTTGATACTCCCACCTTATGGAGTATAGGGTTGCACGTACTTA
This sequence comes from Polydrusus pterygomalis, assembly GCA_963969555.1. Lineage (NCBI taxonomy): Eukaryota > Metazoa > Arthropoda > Insecta > Coleoptera > Curculionidae > Polydrusus > Polydrusus pterygomalis. The sequence goes on along the minus strand of OZ018380.1, from coordinate 41,972,260 downwards.
TGTGTTTCTATGGAGGAACCGCCACTGCGGTATTGCCAGCGTAGAAGCGGCAGCCTAGGACAGCGGTAGCGTTTACGCATCGTAAGGTAGGTACCTAATGGCTTGATCCCTGGTAGATTTGGCTCCTTTTCTACATCCCTCTGCTGGATCAGATCAGTGGCGATCCGTGGGTATAATAAAATAGGTGAGGCCAGTGACGGAGGCTGATGCACTGCATGCAAAGTGCCTCAGGTGAATAAAAAATTTGAAGGGGTTTGGAGCAAAAGGGTTTAAAGTAAAAATACTAGAATATGGAGGAAATATTTTTCGTTTTTATTATAACTTGTAGCTTTAACCCATTTAACTATTATTACCAGGCTTCAAGTTGTGTGACATATTTATTTTAACATACTCAGGAGCGATTAACACATTTAGAACGTCAATGGAATCACTACTGAAAAATTAATGAGGTTTTCAAGTTATTATTTATAAAGGTACCTATTTTATTAATTTAAATGTTTGACAACGTAATGTAATTATGATCGATTATTGACTCCCTTTTGAGTTTTCTGTATTTGTTTTTATTGCTTGATATTTAAGTTATTCTTGTCGGTAATTCTATACTTTTTCTTTTACTATTTCGGCGTTTCCAGTAAGTCCCGAATTATTTCGTGTGATATTTTATGTACAAAAAATTACTATTCAGCCAGTTTTTAAAAATATTCATAAAAACTCTCAACAGGCATAAATCTGTCATACTATTTATACAACTTTAAATGATGCCTTCATTATACCTCTAATTAAGGGGGAAAATCCTTGTCTGATCACAAAAGTATTGTAGACCATTCAATAAACGAGTTTTCAACCAACTCTCTTAATTTCTATAATTTATTGAACATTTTATGCCCTTTTCCTTTGAAAACATTAAATTTTCCATTAGGAGTAAATAATACTGTTTGTAGCACACACTAAATCTTTGTACTTCAGAACGAGTGTTTAAAACACAAAATAGAGATCGAGTTGTAGGAGTCAAAGCATCGGGTTTGTTGAATTAGCGTAAAATTACTATATGCAATATCTCCCTGATAGGAATCACCCACTTTGTCCATTAAAATTGCGATTGTTGACCTTACTATTAAGCTACGTTTTGCTCGTTGTAATCTTAAAAATATTTTTATTGGAAAACCGGGAAAATTACGATAAGATTTAAATAGTTATTCCAATAATTTTCAGAAAAAAAAACTACAAAATTTGCATTATTCTCCAAAGCGAACATTTGTTAACGATTATTTGATATTGAATATTCACAGAATTGCCGAACGTTCGTGTACGCATGTATGGCGCCGGATTAAGAAAAGCATAATATATGCCATTAAAAAGTATTGTTTGAAGGTGATAGAAAATGTAGTATTATCACTTATAATCTCCCTAGCAGCAGAATTATCACGTCTCGTCTTCGACTCGGGATAATTTTCTATCAACAAAACCATTCGTGACCTTAAAAAAAATTATCGGAAATTAATTCTGCTGCGTGGGAGATTCGGTAAGAAAATTTCATAAATTGGAGTTTCTTTTAATGTTCCTGAAATTTTAGTAATAAACCTTAGTTACCAACAAGTAAATCAACTTATATTGTAAAAAATAAAAATAGTTTAAAAAAACTAAAAAACACGCTTTAATAATTAATCAGGCTAAAAAGCGGAAAATAAATATAGTTTCAAATAATTCTTGAAATTCTTAATATAGGCAGAAAATAATAATGAACGATAAACATTAATATTATTGTGAAAAAAGCGTGGGGCGCTTTGTGCTATATTTTTCGTATATCGAGCCCCCCTCGCTTTTTTTTTCACATAATACTAATGTTTGTCGTTCATTATTATTTTCTGCCTATATTAAGAATTTCTAGAATTATTTTAAACTATATTTATTTTCCGCTTTTTAGTCTGATTAATATTAAAGCGTGTTTTTTAAACTATTTTTATTTTTCATTTTTTAGTTTGAGTAATAATTGTTAAGAAAAAAAAAATTTTTTGAACTGATTGAGCTAGATTATTGTATTGTCAGCGGTTCTGGATAAGTCATTCAATTTAAATTAAATCTGACCGTTTAAAGTGGGTCAAAATCGGGTTCAAAGAAGTCGATTACAAACAAACATACATACAAACCCCATCGTTTATCCGAATTACAAGAAAAGAACGATATTTGCAAAATTTTGAAAATTCTGACATATTGACAGGTGTCAAATCTTGACAAGAGAATTTTTTGCGTATTTTTTTCAACTTCCCTCCGTCAATATACATACGACCTTATAGTTTTTTCATTAATATCATTTTTTTTAAACAATTTGACATATTGCCAGCTGTCAAATTTTGACAGGAGAATTTTTTGCTTATTGAATACTATATGACCCCATATTTGTTTCGTCAACATCGCATCTTCGTTTTATACTTGACAGCTGTCAAAATTTGACAGAATTTTTTGCGTATTAGATTATTGTATTGTCAGCGGTTCTTAATAAGTCTACAAAATTTAAATTAAATCTGACCGTTTAAAGTGGGTCAAAATCGGGTTCAAAGAAGTCGGTTACAAACATACATACCTACATACATACAGGTGATGCTAATAAAAGCGTGTTAAAAATACAGTGCGTCATATTAAACGAAACTCATCGGAAATATGTTTTTAAAGTTATATTTGAATTTAAAACTATAAAGATATTGGATTTCAGGTAACAAATTTGTTATTTAATGTTTCTCACATTTTAGTAATAAAAATGAGTTACTAACTGCTCAATTTCTTTAGCAATCGAATTTGCTGATTCATTACCAAAACGAATCATTTTTTACACAATATATTATTGTAACAATAAATATCACGGGTACGACTAAAAAACTGATTGTTACTTGCTGGTTTGTCTCACCTGTCACTTCGAAATGACTTGACATTTGAATTAAAATTAAGTCGTAGTATACCTAAGAAAAATTATCACTTATTAATTTCATTAGGTTAATAGGCTATAGATAGACTATCGCGATAGTCTCCCCCGTTGCTATAAGCAACGTAAACAAAAAGGAGCCTTCTAATTGGTTGAAAATAAATTTATGAAATGTTTAAATAAATTACTTTGTTGGACGTACATTGTCTTTATTTTGTTACTTAACACGCTTCGGTTAGTTAGTATCTAACTAATTTACACTTAAAAACGGTTAGAGATACTAACTAACCGAAATGCTGTGTTAAGTAACAAAATAAAGACAACGGAAGTCCAAAAAAGTAATTTATTTAAACATTTCATAAATTTATTTTCAACCAGTTAGAAGGCTCCTTTTTGTTTACGTTGCTTATAGCAACGGAAGACTATCGCGATAGTCTATCTATAGCCTATTAACCTAATGAAATTAATAACTGATAATTTTTCTTAGGTATACTACGACTTAATTTTAATTCAAATGTCAAGTCATTTCGAAGTGACAGGTGAGACAAACCAGCAAGTAACAATCAGTTTTTTAGTCATACCCGTGATATTTATTGTTACAATAATATTGTGTAAAAAATGATTCGTTTTGGTAATGAATCAGCGAGTTCGATTGCTAAATAAATTGAACAGTTAGTAACTCATTTTTATTACTAAAATGTGAGAAACATTAAGGGTATGGTCCGAAAGTAACTAGTGTCGTGGTTTAACGTTCCGTAATTAACCAAATGATAGCCGTAACCAAAAAATAGGTTTATTTTGGAACACGGTTTTCGGATATCACGTCACCCAAATGTCAAAATGCTCACCGGCTTAAATGCCCGGTTACCAGCGGTTCCTCCTGTCACTTGTCATTATTATGAAATATTTTGTTTTGTTATGAATTTAATTTCAAAATGTTTGGCCGTTGGTTGGTCATTTATTAAGTTTTTCAGAGAATCAATCTCAATCAAATTATAAGAAGTAAGTGTATTTAGCATTCCTGTAAATTATCACTCTGTCATGGACTTTTCAAAATTAAAGGTTATGCTTTTAACGAACATGGTGATTTTTCGTCCCGAATATAACCGGATTTTTATGGTTGATCTGTCATTTGTCGCGGTTAACAGTGGTTACTGGTGGTGATATTCGGATCATACCCTAAATAACAAATTTGTTATCTGAAATCCAATGTCCTTATAGTTTTAAATTCAAATATAACTTTAAAAAACATATTTCCGATGAGTTTAGTGACGCACTGTATTTTTACAATAGAAGTTGATTTTACTTGTTAGTAACTAAGGTTTATTACTAAAATTTCAGGAACATTAAAAGAAACTCCGATTTATGAAATTTTCTTACCGAATCTCCCACGCAGCAGAATTAATTCCCGATAATTTTTTCTCGGTTTCACTCATGGTTTTGTTGATAGAAAGTTATCCCGAGTCGAATCGGATCTGCTGCTAGGGAGATTATAAGTGATAATACTTCATTGTCTACCCGGTATCATCGAACAGTTTAAATTATACAGGGTCGCATTTAAAGTAACACAGTTGGATTTACTTCCGGTAGTTTTTTTAGAGGTTTCAGAAGAATTGATCAAGGACAAAACACATTTAAAATGTGTTATATCCTTTTGTTAGGCTCTTTATTTTTTGTCTATTTAATCAACTTTGGGTTTCCCCTTAGTTGGGGCCCAGGAAGGATTGCATACTTCCCCCATCTCTGCCACTGAATTGTTACTGATTTCTATACTGCGCGAGAATAAAAATAATACAACTAATATAAACCAAAATCTCTCTAATGACAAAAAACCCAGTTCTAAAATTTATTACATTGTCAAAACTGGTATAGGGGAGTGTTGGATGTTAGCACTAACAACAGGCTGATAAAAATATATCTTAATGATGAGTAGTCGTGAGTGAGTCCCTTCCCCTAAATAACCTCTCTCCAGAATCGCACCAAAAATCGCAGTTGGGTCTTCGTAGCGCAGTTGGTAGAGCGATCGACTGGTAATCTAGAGGTTCCAGGTTCGATTCCCGACAGAGACATAAAACTTATTCAATTTATAAAAAACTTTACACGCCGCTAAACATTTTTCAGTTTTAAATTATTTTATTCCGTTATTATGTTTTATAGGTACCTACGTTTTACTTTTCTGTTACTCATTTCGATTTTAGCTTTACACATACCATTTGGAATGTTATTAAGTATTCTGTGGTGTGTTAGGTAGGTATTACAAATATATATATTATTATTTTTTAATTCCTATTATGAGATGAAATGGCTCAAGGTAGAATGTTTTACTTGCCGACACTTCGTCATGCGATAGCGACGTGCGATGAACTGTGGCGACGAGGATTGCGAGTTTGCGAAAAATGTGTGTTTTACCATGCGACACTTCAGTCTAAAAAAGGTCCGAACCAAACTCGCAATCCTCGTCGCCACAGTTCATCGCACGTCGCTATCGCATGACGCAGTGTCGGCAAGTAAAACATCCTGCCTTTAGTGAACAAACAGTTGGTATTGTAAATAACGACTGTAAATTACTTTGATAACATAGGTACATAATAATTTCTCCAGAATGCATATTTACTATAATAATATTTAATGTTGAAATCTTTATTGGCCAACGCCAGAAGATACTAAAAGTTGAAGGGTTTTTGAGGAAATAGCTAGTGGCTTTTCAAGGCAGCCATTTGTAAAATGCCCTTTTAATAGTCTGCTTTTAAGGTGATAAGTTGCCAACACTCCCCTAAAACCTATACATAGTTACGCAAGTACCAACATATGTTATTTTTAACAACAATCTGTAACGGTAATTACACTGGAAAAGAATTATTATTATAAATAGTTGTAGGTAGGACACAAATTAACAAAAAAATAATTTGCTTTACAAAAGTAAAAAAAAAAACTAAAAATTCAAATACCAACAAAACATAACTAAAGCTACAAAACCATTTTGTAAAATAAATTAAAAATATAAATAAATATGCAATATTTACTAAAAGGAAAATTATTATTGTTACAGGGAGGTACCTAAGTACTGTAATTTATGAATCAAATATTAAAATTTAAGGCAGTTATCTACCTGATGAAGTTTCATCTGATTGATTGTTCCCTTGTGTATATATTGGGCGACCCATGAACATTGGACCACCATTTACTATACTTCCTGTACGTCTTCTATGAGTGGGTGCTACAGGTTCCTTTGTGGATTTTTTAATATACTTAAATACACCCTCACCAGGCATTTTGGGCAAAAGTTTTGACTGTACATACCATAAACGATAAGTAAAAAACCATGTTAAAATAGCTAGGCAACCTCCTAAAAACTTTTCAATCATAACATGGTAATACAACATTGTGCACACCAACATAACGTCCCACATAGTTTGAAAAAGGGTAATAATTATAAACAGTCCACGAATGTATGGTGTATATTTTTCATAGTTAATCTGCAAGTTCTTAAATTCTTCTTCACTAAGTGATTTTAAGGGATTAGTACTTTGTTCTGTTTCTCTTGCACTTCGATTATGTTCCTCTAATCGAATATATTCTTTAATGCTATCCCAATTTATCATAGATCGTGTCTCTTCTATTAAAAGCAAGCTTCCATAGATTAAAATAAAAGAATGTCCGGATGTATCAAACCCATTCCAGACATGCCCAGCCTTAAGACATGATCCTTTGGATGCAAACTGCTTAATTTGGCATTTTCCATATGATGCTTCTATATGGTTAAATAAAGTCGTCCAAAAATACCAAAAAAATGTTGCTATTGCCAGTCGTGGTAAATGGTGCTTGGCTATTTGTTTGACTTGCCCACAGCAATATATATAAGAAGTAAATATAACAAATGGAACGAGTAAAATTAAGTTCCAACCCCATGCGTATTTAACAAAGTACCTGTTGAAAATATTATCTGATCGAGACAGGTATATCCTAGGTATTGTTGCAACATCAGCAATTAGTGAAATTATAAACAAACAAGCCAGGTATATTCCAACTTTTAAATTGGTATCAAAGAAAAGCGACTTTTTACAAAGAAAAAGCACCATTAGTATAAAAATTTCTTTGATTGAAGTAGGTTCAGATGTTGGCTTTGTACCTTTGCAATCCACATAAATATCACTTGTCGCTGGTCTAAAGTTTAATTTCGTCGCGTGGATAGATTTTCGTTTGGCAGGTCGGCTCGCCATCGTCTAGTATATTTATAAGAAAATTATATTATCCTTTATCTATTGTAGGTCAGGTATAAAAATCTTCATTGCTAAAAAAAATATGTTTTAAAGTTTTTTGGAGTTTGTTTCTTAACTTCTTACCTTTAATATACACCAAGCATTCTAGAAAATCTAATGAATAAAGTCCAATATAAGGAATAAATTAATATTTTTCAATTTTTTAAATACAATAGCATGACTCCATATACATGACATAATTGACATTTGATTGATTGTGAATTGTCACTTGTCAGATTTCTGATTGTCATGGCAACGACACAGAGAAATTAGGTCAGTTTGATATTGGTGCCTTTAAGAAAAATGTAATCCTATATACAATCATATAACTTCGCTTCGCCAACAACTTCGTATAATTTCATGAGAAATATAGTGGGGCATACTTAACGGCCGCAAGGGGGGAGGAAAAATCTTTGTTGTGCTTTGCTTTGCTATTTAAAAGTAACGTGAAAGGAACTCGGCCATAGTTCATAATAATATGGGAAATAGAGAGGGACATAATAATATTTAACCGCGGCAGTGGCGGAACTCTCGGTGTTCAATGTGTGCGAAGCACACGGGCCCGGGAGCGGAGCCACTAAAACATAAAAATGCCAAACAAAATGTTCTCATAGAAAAAAAAATGCAATACTCCGCAAAACTACTCAACTCAATACTTTTATAGATAGTAACTGAAATAATCACATAAAACGGCCTTTATTTTTTTTATTATTGTTTTTATTAAACCGCAATTCGCAATACCGGCATTTAGTTTAAAGGGCGGTGTTTGTGAAATTAGGAATTTCTACGATTCAGTTGAAAATGTCTGTTTTTTTTTTTGGCAAAGGATTAAACAGTGGGCACTTTTGCAACGTGTTACTAATGCCAAAATAACTTTAAAAATATTGACACCCACTCGATGGTCATCGAGAGACACGATCATAGACAAGCGAGTTGCGCGCTCTCAAGGATAGATAGGCAACTTAACATACTAAATTGGTTCCCTGATAGCGCCACATGCGACCGGTGGAAAAACTAAATATAGTCGTGGTGGGGGTAGGCGCCAAGCATAAAAATTTAAATTTTATTATTACTTTGAATTCAAATTTTCGCGCTTCCAACTTAACGGAAAAGTTTGAAGCGCGAAACATCTGATTCAAGTTAAAATAATTTGGGAGAACGAAAGGAAATTATAACAACGTTTCTTTGATATGGCGACAAGATTTATTAATATTAGAAATTTACATAATTATGGTTTACATAAAAAAACAGCTTACATTATTATATTATTATTTTCTGTAGATTTTTCTAACAATTCCGTGTTATTTTCAAAGTTTTTATTGAATAAACTAGGTATTGTACCTTGTAGTTCATTAAGTTGTGAAGTAAAGTTTCTTTCTATATCTTTAATAGCTTTGGCTGTACTTTCCAATCGTTGGGCGACATTAATGAAGTCTTCAGGAGGTTCCACGCTTTTGTTAATTGCCTTGGTTTTTCTTCCCGATTTCTTTGGTCGCGACATATTAAATATATACCTATTTACGATTCTCAAACTACCGACTGCGCCATGTTAAGTTTATAAATTATATATGAATAATTATTTAATAATAACTTTATTTTTTATATATTTGACAAATCAATCATAAAATGACAATGACAATCTTTCACCAGTCCAGGTAAGACTTCAGGATCTATCACAACAAGCCATATTTTTATCTTTCTCGCACATATTATGCAGGTACAGAGAGAGAGAGAGGTACAGAATGTTGGCCATGCTCATTCTAAATGAATATTCTGTTCCTACCAACGTTAGGAGTTGAACAACCTTATAAAACAAAATTCCTACAATAGCGCCACTAGCGACCGGGGGGCTAAATTAAACGAACAGGGGACGACCTTCACCATTTAAGTTATCCTAGCCTGGACACGATGCATTAGAAGCTCTTCGTTTTAGATATGTGCATATTTTAAAAACACTGGCAAAAATAATTTTAACCACCACAAATAAAGCGGAAGTTAATGAAGCAAAGTCTTTAAGAAAACACTTGGAAAAAATTTGAAACCGTTTTTCTTATTGTTTTTCAAAATAAAATTTTAAAGAATATTGATGCATTGTCAAAACTTTTACAAAAAAGAGCAATATATTAAGCTGCGTCTAAAATGTTTACCACCAGCACTAAAATCATAAATCAAATGAGAAATAATTTTGATGTAATTAAAACGGACGCTGTTATTTTGGCTAGGCAACGGGGCACTACTCATGAATTCGAAAACAAAAGAATATCAAGATCAAGACCAAAAATAATTTTTGATGATGTTAATAAGCATTATCAAGTTCAAACAAGTGACGATTGGTTTAGAATAAATGTGTTTTTTAAAACTATAGATATAATTACAGCTCACTTAAAAATCGAAGTTCTGGCCTTTACAAAATTTGTTCTTATTTTTGCGTTTTGTTCCCCAACGTTTTACAAGATCCTTTTCTTTCGGATAAGGATATTTACGATATGAGTCAAGCCCTGCATCTCCAATATCTAGAAGATATCGTTGATACAATTTCATCGCAAGTGCTTTCATTTAGAGAATGTTTTAAGAATGATTTAGTTAACTTCTATTTTTTTTTTATTAGATTTTATATTGGTAAAAAATTATTATTCATCTTCCAGTTTTGGTCAAATTGTAACTGCCTGCATTATTTTTTTGACCATCCCTATTTCGGTTGCATCAGCTAAACGGTCTTGTTCCAAGTTAAAGTTAAGGTTGAATTCGCAACGTCGTTCAATTTATTGCCAACCTATAACCTATTTCGCTTTGTTTTTTCAAGTTTATTATTTTTTAAACTAACATTTAAATAAAATCAGTATCGTCGGCACATTACTTAGGTTACACCTGATATATTACAAAAATATCAATTTATTTCATTGCTCATTTTGAGAGAACTGTATAGTGAAAGAACAATGAGTGACAATGACATAATAATGTTAAAAAAAATCTTACCCGATATTTTTCGCTATACAATTCTCCTAAAATAAGTTATGAAATTCCTTGATATTTATTAAATGTGTCAATTATTACCTATAGAATATCAAGTCGATACTGATTTTCTTTAAATTTTGTAGAAAAGCTAGGAAACATAAATAATTCTACGCGAAATAGGTTATAGGTTGGCAAGCATGTTGATACTCCCACCTTAATTAAAACTTATTTGAGAAATTGCATGACCGATGAAAAATTATCAGCTTTAGCTATTATTTCTATCGAAAATGAGAAAGCTTAAAAAATAGACATTTCTAATCTGATTTCAAACTTTGCGCATGCAAAAGCAAGAAAAAAATTTTTTTTTCTGCAACCGTCCATAAACTGACATCATTGTTTTTGATTTGTACTTGCAGATATTTTTCTATGTTCAGGAACATAACTACTTATTAGCATAACAATAATTTTGTGTACCTACTCAAAATTTATAAATTAATATGGTTATCAATAATAATAGTCCGTATCATAGTATGGGCCCGGCAAAGTTTTCGCACACGGGCCCGCGGCTACGTTGTTCCGCCACTGAACCGCGGCAAGGGGGGAAAAAATTTTTGCTGTGCAAAAATAAATTTTTAAAAAGAACGCTCAACTTGGCCGTTGGCTTTAGGTACTTTCCATTTGCTTCTTTTAAACAGCAGCAAAGTAAATATATTTTCTTAGCTAAAGTTGTTAAAGGAACGTTTCGCGAACAACTTCGTATAGTTCGTATGGGAAATAGAGAGAGGCATACTTAACTGCGGCAAGGGGGGAGAAAAAATCGTTGTGGTGCTTTGCTTTGCTATTTAAAAGTAACGTAAATAGAACTCTGCTTTTACTTTTCTCTTTAAAAGAAGCTTATAGGAACTCTGCTAATATTCCCATAGCCACACTATTTCGGGGGTTTGACGAATCCGGACGAATCCAAGTGGGAGGGTGTCGCCGAAGGAACCCAGCTTTTGTGTAACAACAGTATTAATCAAGAAAAATTACTTATAGCACAGAACTTATAACTATAATACGCGTAGCTACATATTCTGTGCTTACGGTCGCCACGATCTCCCAAATTGTGCAGGCGAATATCGCTACAACAGTCGCAAGCCGACGCCAAGCCATGCTTGATTGTATGACAACAAAATTTGATCAATTAAAGAGTAAAAAAAAAAAAAAAAAAAAAATTTTTTTGAAAATAAAAAATTTCAAAAAATTACACTACAGAAACACTAACGTCCCCCCCAAAGGACAATTTGTCCTTTAATTTTCAGAAAACCCAAAGTGTGTAAAAGTGCTCAACGGCACTAACACGTTAAAACCCAAGAAAGAAGAAGTATATAAGCCGACGCCAAAAAACAAGAAGTGAAGAAGGTTGTGTGGTTTTCCTTTATTTTTCTGTGGTTTTATTAACTCTATAAATTTTCTTTGTAATAGTGCTTCTCAAATAACCAACATGCCTAGTAGTGCCCAGCAAAATATTCATGATAATGATCCAGTGACTAACATTTATAAATTAATTTCAAACATTTCAGAAGACCAACAACATAAAATACTTGACCTATTGCTAACACAACTAAATTACGCCGCCCCACAAACTCCACAAACTCCTCAAATGGAGCTAGACTCTCCATTTTAAAAGGAGGTTTTAAAAATAAAATAAAATAAATAATGGACCCAAGAATAAAATTAAAAATTCTCCAGTGGAACATAAGAAGCGCCACAGCAAATAGAGGCGACCTTATTTCGTTGATAAGAGATGAACAACCAAACATAATTTTACTCAATGAGACATGGTTAAAAAAGGAAAAAAACTTCAGTTTAAAAGGGTTTAAGATTATTAGACAAGATAGAGAAGATGGGTATGGGGGTATAGCAACAGGCATTAGAAATGACACAAAGTTTTCCTTGATAAACAACAAGGTTTGCACAGAACTACAATATATTACAATCAAAGTAGGTAATATAAACATCATCAATGCATACTCGGCACCACAAGAACATTTTAACCTTACTTTATTAAATAGGATATATGAGAATTTACAAGGCCTAAATGTATTAATGGGCGACCTTAATGCACACCACACATCCTGGGGAGGTGTAAAAACTAACAACAGTGGGAAAGCACTGGTTGATTTTCTGGATTCTGGTGAAACAATTCTTATAAGCAACGGAGTCCCTACGCGAATCTCTAAAACATCAGAGAGCCCCTTGGACATTGCTATTATTGATCCGCAATTAGCCCCAAGAAGTTCATGGAAAGTTCTGGAAGACTGCGGCCCAAGTGACCACTACCCTACAGTGCTAGAAATTAACAACATAAAACACAGAGACACATTCTTCTCAACATACCAGGTAAGAGACTTTGCAAAGACAGACTGGGAGGATTTTCACGATAAATGTGCAATAGAACTTGCCGACATCGACAGGCATGTCGCTTTCGATGTATTTGAACAAATAGTTGAGAAAGTCGCTGCTGGAACTATCCCAAAAAAAATCAAAAACACTCCTGCAAATATCGCAAACCCCTGGTGGGACAAAGAATGCTCAATAAAGCGGAAAGAAAGAGAGAGAGCCGTACAAAACTTTAAACTAAGCCCAAGCATGGATAATTATATCAATGCTAAAAGAATGATTGCGGCGTCCAAGAGGTTCTTTAAGAAAACAAAAAGAAGCAAATTTATAAAATTTTGCTCATCATTAAATAGAAACTCCAATATAACATACGTGTGGAATAAAGTTAAAGCCTTTGCTGGCACACCGGGTAGTAACAACACATGGGAAATCACAGATGAACTAAGACATAACCTGTTAGATAAAATGGCGATAGTTTCTATTAGGCCAGAATTTTCCCTTGCCCCGCCTTCAGGGAAAACAGCGCCCTTCACAATGGAAGAACTAAATCTAAGCCTCCACGGTAAAAAAGGTTCGGCCCCTGGGCTGGATGACATCTCATACCAAATGATACAGAACATGCCACTCAAAGCAAAAACAATCTTGATTAATATTTACAACAAAATTTTGTTCGGCGAACCGATCCCCGCATCCTGGAAAAATTACAACATCATCGCACTATTAAAACCGAATAAAGAGCCTAACTTAACAGATAGTTATAGACCCATAGTACTCGCATCTTGCTATTTAAAAATTTTGGAAAAGATGATCAAAAATAGACTAGAGTGGCAACTCGAAAATAAAAATATATTTTCGTGGTATCAAACAGGGTTTAGAAAGGGCCAAGGCACACACAACGCTCACGCCCTACTACTATCACACATTGCTTTGGCGTTTGGAGAAAATTTACAGGTTTTGGCAGTTTTTCTAGATATTAAATCGGCCTATGATCACATAGACATTTACAAATTATATAACAAATTGATCGACCTACATGTCACTTCAGAATTTGCAAATGTGATCCTAAAAATACTCCAAAACAGAATATTATATTCCAAAAACAAGGATGGCAACCTTATAGGACCCAGGACTGCTAATTGTGGAATCCCTCAGGGCTCGCCCCTCAGCACATTACTATTTAATATATATCTTAGGGAAATTTTCCATATTCTTCTACCAGAAATTAAACTCATCGGATACGCAGATGATTTGGTTTTGTTCATCATAGGCAAAAATATCGCAGAGATGAAACATAAAATTACTGTGGCATCCTGGTTAGAGGAAAACAACCTAGCTCTGGCAGTCGAAAAGTGCGAGGCAGTGTTATTTACAAAATACCATCGTCAGGAAGCGGGATGCCCAATTGTATTAAAAAATTCACTCATAAACATTAGGGATGAGACGAAATATCTTGGCTTAATTCTACACAAAAACTTGAACTGGAGCAAGCAGGTTGAAAGTATTATGACTAGGGCCCGCAGGGGTATCAATTTAATAAAAACTTTCTGTCGTGTCTGGTGGGGAGCAGATCCACAAACAATTTTAACTGTATTCAATGGCTTAGTTAAATCCCATTTAGACTACGGTTCAATATTTTTCAAACCGACAGCTAAGACAACATTAGACAAACTAAACACAATACACTACCAGGGCCTAAGAGTAGCTCTAGGTTGCATGAAATCCACCCCAACCAATATACTTCTGGCAGAGGCAGCCGAGATAGACCTGGAACACAGAAGAAAAATATTGGCCTCGAAATTTCTGTCAAAAATCTTATGCATAAAAGATCACCCCCTGATTCCAGTACTAGTAAAGACAAGAGAGCGTCTAACAAAAAATGTAGGATTTTGGAAAAACAGAGACTCACCATACCTTATACAAGCTTTGAATTACTTTATCCCCTTTTACAAATACCTATATAAATCTGGTAACTACCCTATATTGGAAGTTGAATATGAAATACAAATAAGGAACATAAAAGTACTTGACTTAAACCTTAGCAAAAAACAAGAACTGATAGCTAAGAAAGAATTCTGTGAGCGCATAGAGAAGTACCAGTCCTCATTCACTATGGTATTTACAGATGCGTCGAAAATGTCAACAAGGGTGGGATACGGAATTCATGTGCCTGAATTAAAATACAACTTCTCATCCAGACTCCCGAATAATTTAGGTATCTGCACTGCAGAAATCGTAGCTATACACGAAGCTATCAATGTCATCCTCAGCAAGAATATTAAAAAGGCCATAATTCTATCAGATTCATTAAGCGCTATTAATAAAATAAATGGTACAAGCTTACAAATCAAAAATAACTTTGTAGCCCTGCTTACGAAAAGATTATTACTAGAAGCCATGGACAGTGGAACAGAGATATTGGTTGCATGGATCCCTGGGCACGTACAAATTCCGGGGAATGAACAAGCGGATAGACTGGCGAAAATAGGCAGTAACCTTAACGTACCAAAAATCCTTGACCTAGACAAAAATGAAATACTGCCAGAAATAAAGAAAAAAATCCTGGAGGAACACAACTCAGCATGGAAAAAATCACTGAAGATTAAGGGGAGAAATTACGCTGGATCAAAAGAAGATTTTCCAAAATCTAGATGGTTCAATAAAATGGGGTTCACTGATAGACGTCACATTACCACAATAATCAGGATGCGATCAGGACACTGCCTAACCAACCACCACTTATTCAGAATTGGAATCAAAGACAGCCCTGAATGCGACTGCCAACAAATAGACGACTTGGATCACATTTTCCTAGAATGCCCAATAAACAACATCCCTGGTTTTGATTTGTACGAGAAAATGTGGAAAATTGGTATGCAGCTACCTCTTAATCTCAATACTGTTCTTTACAACCCGAATGAAAAGACTATTAAACTAATGATGCAGTTTATTAACCGTAATAAAATTAAATTATAAAAAAAAAAAAAAAAAAAGAAAAAAAAACCTTATTGTTTATTTTATAATTTCTTTTGAGAATTTACGTGGTTGTTCGCGTTATTCCAATGACTTTCCAATGACTTCAGGAAATAAGAAAATAATATTGCCTAGAACTTAGGTCTAACTCACCAAGCGCTGTCATGTTTAATTCCCTGACCCCTTCCCATTTGTAGATGGTGTCCTATGTTGTGTTCGTTAACTAAACCTCCAGTCCCCTAAAACAGCAGTTAAGTAGTCCAAACCGCATTGTACGCAAAGAAGAAAAGTCAGTGGTCGTGATATGGTACAGATCCAGACAACGTCACGATCACCTCTAATGTGCTGGCAAATTGCCCCCAGGGAGCAGAGCCATTAAGAACAAGACAAGACAAGACAAATTTTCTTTGGATTGGATCTTTGGTTTTGGTTTTATTAGTTATACAATTTAACAGATTTAATTGTTGGTTTATATGGTTATAAAGAAAAAAATAGCGATTTAGCAATGATACAAAGTAAAAGCTGTATAGGCCTAATCTGTAAGTTAACCTTAACCTTATACATTAGCATTTAAGTAATTAGCAGAGTTTATTTAAATTTTCTTTTAAATAGCGAAGTAAAGCCAATTGCTAAGTTGAGCGTTCCTTTTAAAAATTTAACTCAGCTCAGTAAATATTTTTCTCCCTCCTTGCCGTGGTTAAGTATGCCCCTCAATATTCTCATACAATATGAAGTTTGCTAAGCGTTCCTTTAACAACTTAGCTAAGCAAAGATATTTACTTTGCTTTGCTGTTTAAAAGAAAAAGAAGCAACTGGAAGGTACCTATTTACTAGAATTAAGTAAGGGTTACCATAATTTTTGAACAAAGAATACCTACATTTAGTGACATTTAGGATTTTTAAGGAGATGTACCGCTGATAATTCGAGTGAGTTTTTATTCCAAATCTTATCAATTCTCAAACAAAATAAAGGCATGTTAAAATATATAGTGATAAATACCTACTTACTTAATAATAAATAAGCTTGTGTGTACTTACCTACTACTTAATGTTTTTTATTAAACTGTACTTACTTAAAAGTATAGAATTTAAAACATAATGGCCATCTACTGGGTTTCCGTGTGTCCTTATATAAATTCAAAAGTTAATTTTTTTTCAATAAGCCTGCTTGGCCAACCAGATTATTTTGGTACCAGTCGTAGGTACTTTTGGGAAACAGGTTTGCCTTTAAAATTTGTGGTAGACTTCAGAAACTGAAACGTTACACTGCAAGTCTCATTAAGGTTTGTATATACGTGCATAGAGGTTTCCAGAGTAAGTAGTATAACTTCATCTGTGATTTTTCGGAACTCCAATAGTTATGTATGTTTGAGAACTTAGCAACACCCTGGTCCCTGGCAGACAAAAATAACCTCACATAAAATTTTAATATTTTTTTCTTCCATTTCCATTTGAAACAGGCCATCGATCTTCAGCCTACACATATTTCTGGAATTCCTGTCAGCAATTTTATCTTCTGTAATGTTGGTTCTTATGATACTAACTTCATCGAACAGAGAGTCTTGATTCAATACAGTACCTATAGTATTTGTTCTGGTTCTTTATTTAAACAAAAAGTAGGACATAATTTTGTGTAGGTACTTTAAAAAAAAAGTACATTGATGTACAGTTGAGTTCAGAAAGAAGTAGGACACGGATTCTTATCCTATGTAAACCAGGCTTTTAAAAAACATCAAAAGTTTGACATGACACTGACATCCTTTTTTAAATTTAAAAAAATATATTTTTTATAAGTACCTAGTTATTGACTCGAAGCATAATGTCTAGGCTTGACAATGTTTAAAGGATTCAAATAATTGTGTTTTTAAATGACGGAATACCTATACGAGACGGTGCCGCTATAATGCACGTAGCAAAAAAAAAAACGGTAAAAAATATTAAGTACAGATGGGAAGCGGATGGAACTTTGTATAAGAAAAAGCTTCCTGGAAGACCAAGAAAAACAACGCAAGAACATGACAATGGTCTTGTGCAATACTTGAAGAAAAATCCCTTTTAAATAATGCGAGCTGCTATTCAGCCAACAAATTTTCCTGGTTCGAGACCGACAGGTTGTCGTAGGGTAAAAGAATCCCATTTAAAAAATTATGTTGCCGCCGAAAAGATGAAATTAGGGGAAGAACACAAACAGGCACGAATTATTTTTGCCTTAAATAATATTTTGCGGCCAGACTGGAATAAAGTAGTCTTTACCGACGAAAAAGTTTTTTGGGTCTACGTTCAACGAACATATCAGGGTATACAGACTTCGCAATACTAGATATAGGTACTGAAAATTTTATCAGTAATTCCGAAAGCTCAGGGAGATTTTCGGTGAATGTATGGGCATGGTGAGTTATCATGGACTTAGAGTGTGTTGGATTGTAAATGAAAAGTTTAATGCAGTCACTTACAAGAACATTTTGGAATATATTATGATGCCTAGTGTATCGCAACATTTCCCTGATCAGAGCTTTATTTTCCAACAAGACAACTGCCCGGTTCACAGCGCGGGTATGGTCAAAGATTTGTTCCAGAGGAATAACGTGGAAACTTTGCCGTGGCCTTCAAAAAGTCCCGATATTAATATAATAGAAAACGTGTGGGGTCTAATGACACGAAAAATATATAAAGCAAATTTCAGACCAGCTAACAGAATTTCATTTATTGAAGAAACGTGGAACGAGTTAAGTGATGATTTGGATTTTGTGAGTGGTCTATACTTATCGATACCCAATAGACTGAATGAGTTTTTATAAAAAAATGGAGCGATTATTAAATATTAAATAGGCATAATTTTATTTCTTTTAATAATTATTGTGTACAATAGAATGTTTAAATTAAATTAGACTTGTTATTTCTTAATGAAACGAAGAAAAAATGGTAATAAAAATTATAAATATGACACGTTTAAGTTTAGCCCAATAAATAAAAAGTTTAGTTTGTTATAATTTGAACACAGTTAATAGCCTGTCCTACTTTTTTATGAACTTTCGGAATTTATGGGTAGGTTTACAACACACAATCGATGTCCTACTTCTTTCTGAACTCAACTGTATCTACCTACTTTATAAACCTTTGGAGGACAGTAGGACAGTGTTTGAAAAGAAAATCTCTCTTATTATTTTCACTGTCTCACTGTCTGGCATATGGGTCTTCTTTATAAATTACACCTTAGTAACTGCTCAAAACAACTTGTCCACCTTTTAAGAAATTGGCTGAATGACCGCCGGCTAGTTGTTGGTGTGAATAATTGCAGGTCCGAAGAGTTTAGTCCGCAACAGGGTTTACCGCAAGGGTCACCTCTCTCTCCGTTTCTTTACAGTGTTTATTGCTCAGATATCTACAACTACCTTGACGATAACCAGCGGTACTTTTCTCCCACAGCATATATTTTAAAGTATGCAGATGATACTGCCCTCCTGTCTCATGGCAGAACAATACATGAAGCGAGAAATAGATTGCAGGAGCTATTAGACAAAACAATCACCTGGTTTAATAAATGGAAGTTAAAGCCTAATCCTGCTAAGTCGCAATATATTATTTTTAACCATAACATCAACCATAATAGCCCCACAATCACTATGTTTAATCAACAAATACACCCAATTGCTAATGCAAAATATTTAGGAATGGTTATAGATAATAAAATTAATTTTAATGGTCATACTGCAGCTGTAAAGAAATCAATCATAAGCAGAGCTAAGCATTTCTCAAGTCTTACCCATAAAACCCAAGGAATTTCCAGAATTACTGCATGTAAAATATATAAACTTATCTGCCGGCCAATAATTGAATATGGTCATCAGCTTCTGCTTACCTGTAGACCACCTGCACTGAGAAACCTAAAAGTCGGAGAAACGTCAGCGCTGCGAAAAATCACCAAGATACGTCACCCCAACAATCCCATCCACAACCCTCCAAATCAATTACTGTACGAGCTTTGTAATGTGCAGCCGATCGAAGAAAGACTAATTGATCTGTCGAGAAATTTTGCAAAACAACAGCATAACCTGCACATAATCCAACCCTATTGCCTTCAGCGAGTCCCCATTGCTGACCCACAAAATGTCGAAGTTGAACCTAAGAACACTACGTTGGAACAACTAATGAGCTATATCATCGTATGAATCAAATTTTGAACTTATAACCTGTCAATGCTTTTAAAATTTTTAAACTGTTGTGTTTAAGTTTTTTTATTTTATTTATTTTTTATTTATTATTCTTAATCTATTACTGTGATTTTATGTTTTATATAACTTGTCCTTTTTTTTACATTTTATATTTATTTAAGTACGTTTTTACATTTATAACTTTAGTATACGTTTATATAATATTTCTAAGGCTGAAGGACCCCGGTCGATGGCCATTTAAGCTGTATGTTTTGAATTGTGTATTTTAACTTACAGTTTAATAAAGAACATTGAGTAGTAGTAGTATTTTCACTGACGCCATTTCTTTTTCTGTTTTGTATGTCTCTTGTTGCGCAAATGATGTATATGACATAATTAGAAATAAAGATGATTATTATTATTATTATTATTATTATTATTATTATTAAAAAAGTACATTTAATATGGCCACCGTAACTTAAGGTATCACCGAGTCAAATTGATGATTTTTTAGAAATTAAGTAGGTAGTTGAGGTGTAGATTCGAAAACTGTTTTTAAAATAATAATGCTTAAGTAGATGTTTTTTTTCTTATAGATTAGCACAGCTGCAGAATTTTCGTTCTTTATTGCAAATAACTGTTTATATTGGACAATATTGTTTAAAAGTTTACTATGTTAAAAAAATTAAAGAAAATGGTAAATTTATACTTTTAATGAAGTGTGGCTGTTAAAAATTATTTTCAAATTTTAAATTTATACCTACCTAAGGTAAAACCCCCAATGCTTGACACCTTAAGGATGATAATTCAACATTTGGGCATCTAGCATGTTTAATTTTTGGTAAATTTACACAATTTTATAGTAATGATATGCTGGCAGTGTAGGGAATTGGTAACAGTAAACAAAGCTAATAATTCTTGCATATTTTTGTCTCTATTAATTTTTTTTACATGTCGGAAAATGACCCGATGGTTGAAACATGAATTTTTGAATATACCCAATAATTGACACCTATTTTGCTCAATGCTTGACACTTAATTAATAAATCAGTTATTTTTAAATTAGGTGTTTTTTGTTTAATGAATCAAATCATAATAAAAATCAAAAATAAGTAATTTTTTAAGAATTTTATTTTTAAGAGTTTGAGAACCAATAGTTGACAGGTAGGTATTTTCCGAGGTATTTTCCCAATAATTGACACTGGGTTTTACTCGGGGTTTTATGTATAAAAACACATTTGATTAATATAACATCTTTAATAACCTTTAATCAAAGTAGTCCAACATGGGAAAAAGTATTTTTTTAACCATCAGTATTAATATATTTATTAAACTCATATTTGAAACGATCACCCGCCACTTGCAAATTGGAAATTTCAGTATCTCGATGATTTGAGCAGCCTTTATAATGCAGATGTCTTTTTCATTTATAACAAATCTGCTGTTTCCAATAAGTGTTAACATTTTTTTCATGCCTACAACTTCTATTTCTTCATTAGGAAGTATATGTTGCAGAGCACAAACATATAAATGCTTTTTTTTTCACCGGAAAAGCCACAGCAGCAAAATCACCTTCTTTGTATGGCAATGGTCTGTCATCTTCAGATGAATCTTCAAAAATATTATCGTTGCGGGGGTCCTTACTTAAGTTGAAAGCTACATCATCCAAGCTGTCTCCAGATTCTACCCACGTATCGGTACTTTCCGAATCTGATGATTCGGCCTTATTTCTTTTTTGCGTCTTTTTTTTTATATTCCATTTTTATTGCAAAATATGGCGTTTTCGTGCTGACATAATGATCTCAATTAATGGAACCTAGAAAAATACCCAATTGTTGACACCATGATATCCAATAGTTGACAGGGTGTCATCTATTGGTCCGAAACGTTTATAACCTTTTAATTCATATCTGCGCAATCGTGAGAAAACGGGGATAATGCCGAAATACAAACAGGATAAAGAATTATCAACGGCACTTGGACCAATGCTTGACATAGAGTGTCAAGCATTGGATATATAAAATATTTCGGACCAATAGTTGACACCCAACATTAAACCGTCTGTAGGTTAGAATTTGCTTGGACGCTTTACTAACTTGTAAATAGTTTGGTACCCAATAATAGTTATTTACCTACATTACTAGATGCGAAAGTTAATTTTTTGGTGTGAGGAGGTTTTTGAATTGCCGAGGCAAAGCCGAGGTGATTTAATACCTCCGACCACCAAAAAAGGCTTTCAAATCGTGTAATGTATTAAATTTTTTCTACTACTGTTCTCTGATCAATATATTATTAAGTAATAAACTTTGATTTTATTCAAATTAAAATGATAAAATACATTTACATTACTAGAAGCGAAAGTTAATTTTTTGGTGTGAGGAGGTTTTTGAATTGCCGAGGCAAAGCCGAGGTGATTTAATACCTCCGACCACCAAAAAAGGCTTTCGCATCGTGTAATGTATTAAATTTTTTCTACTACTGTTCTCTGATCAATATATTATTAAGTAATAAACTTTGATTTTATTCAAATTAAAATGATCAAATAAGTTTTTTTTCCACCTGTAAAATAATCCATGACAACTAGTTATTTGAGTATTGTTGACAACTAGTTATTTGAGTACTGTCAGAGTTTGTCAGTTCGATTTTTTTGTCCTGGCACCGAAAGTATTACTTTCGTAGCTAGCAACCTACTTTCGTAGCTAGCAAGTTTTATATTTTTTGGCCTACCCTATACGCCGTTTGACTTGCAACCATTCCAAGTGCACCTAATATGATTATAGAACATGCACCAACTTTTATCAAGAATACAATTTTCTGAAAAATCGGTAATAAAAAAGCCCATATGTTGCACACTTAAACAACCACAGTGTATACGCAATAGTCTTAAAAAAGGAAAATTAAACAAATTACACAAAAGCCTTACCTCTTGGCGGATGAACTGAAAATGACTTGTAGTACAAAAACTCTAAAAATTTACGCTGGACAGATTCCAAAAGAGCAATCTTATTGGCATACTGAGGATCCCAAATAGTGCATGCATACTAAAGTTTTGTAACTACCAAGGACTTATATAAAGTTATCATGGCGTTAACATTTTTAAAGTATTTACAAGTTCTTATAATAAATTCTAGCATTTTTAAAGCGCTTGCAGTAATATTGTCAATATGCCCAACAAAACTCAACTTAGAATAAAAATAGACATCAAGATCTCTGTGAAAATCAGTTCTCTTTAGAGGCACATTATCAATGCAGTAATTAAAATTAATATTTTGAGTTCTACATGTAAAGGACATTATCGCACATTTGCCTACATTTACATTTAAATTATGTTCTCTACACCAACGCACAAGTAAATTAAAATCGTTTTGTAGGGTCCTTGCATTAAGTTAATCCACAATAGTATGAAATAGCTTATAATCATTAGCAAAAATAAGACCTTTGGTAAAATTACCGCTCACTTCAATTTTATTGATAACTAGTAAGAACAGAAATGGTCCAAGATTTAAACCCTGGGGCACCCCTGATGTGGGTGAATATATTTGTGAAGTGTAGCCCTTAACTTCAACGAATAATGATCTTTTATGCAAATATGATGATAAAAATGAAGTAATGTTTTGGTCCACTGAGAAGTCTTGAAGAGCTGTAATTACACAGGACACAGGCCTGCATGAAATTTGTGATGACGTGATTTTTGTTTGTTGAGCTCAGTTTTTATATAGAAATAACTAATTAAAATACAATTGGTCTCTATCACCCACAATTTTTTTTTTGCAAAAAAAAAAGAAAAAATATAAAAAAAACTTATAATAGGCGTTTTAATACATTTTAAAATGAATGTAGTACTTCAAATTCTAAATGATTGATGGATAAAAAATGATTTTCTGTGGTGCTACAAACCTTCCGACTGGAGACTTTTTATCGACTTCAAAAAGGAGCTTTAAAGCTGTTCTTTTACATAATGACAATGTTTTTGCTTCTGTTTCGGTCGGCCATACAGTTAAGTTAAAGAAAAACTATGAAAATTTAGAGGAATTACTTTTAAGAATACAATATGAAAATCACAACTGGGAAGTGTGTGAAGATCTAAAAATTTTAGGTCTTCTCTTAGGTCAGCAGTCTGGATTTACTAAATTTCCATGTTTCCTGTGCGAGTGGGCTAGCAGGAATCGAGAACAGCATTGGATAAAAAGAGACTGGTCACAAAGAGAGACTTTAACACCTGGAAACAAAAATGTAATTCGCGAAAGTCTTATTGACCCTCAAAAAGTTTTACTTCCACAACTTCACATAAAACTTGGACGTATGAAACAATTTGTTAAGGCATTAAACAAAGAAGGAAATTGTTTTAAATATTTAAAACATTTCCGGCTCTGTCAGAGGCAAAATTAAAGGAGAGAATCTTTGTAGGGCCGCAGATTAGCAGCTTGATGAAAGATACAGAATTTGAAAAGGTAATGGAAGATAAGGAAAAACATGCATGGAATGCTTTTAAAGAAGTTGAACATAAATTACTACTATGTTGAGATCGTTGAAAATATGCTGGAAAATTTCAGGAATTTCAGAATATGAGCATAAAAATTCACTTTTTACATTCCCATTTGGACTAATTCCCGGAAAATCTTGGGGACGTGGGTGAAGAGCAAGGTGAAAGATTTCATCAATATATTAAAGAGATGAAAAAAAGATACCAGGGGCGCTGGGACCCAAAAATGATGGCCGATTTCTGTTGGACATTGAGAGGAGATTTTCCTTTAGCTGAAACAGAAAAGCAAGCAAAAGAAGCTTATCTGAAAAAAGAAAACGTTTTTGGAAGAAGCGTAACGAATAAATAACCATTTATAATAGTTTATATGTGTATATTTTGTATATTTTTGTATTTTTTTCCTTAATATATTCAAAAACGAGCTTATAAATGAAATAAATCGTGTTTTTTCTATATTTTTATATTTTACCGGTTTGAAAAATAACCTTACGTGATATAAAAAAAAACTGAAAGCAGATTTGAAATCAGCGCTACCAAATTACTAGAAAACAGTTAAAATTTTTAAATCAACTTTCAAAGTGTTAAAAAATGCAGGCCTGTGTTATCTCGCCAAAGTCCACCTTGTCAAACGCTTTCCAAATCGTTGAAAATAACATCAACTTGTTGGTCGTTTTTAAATGAATTATTATTGTATATTATGTAGACGATCGGTCGATACTAAGAGACGAATGTGAGAATGTTTACAGTCAAGTACAGCTGTGGGCTGATAAGAATTTTCTAAAACTGAATAAAGAAAAAACGGTATTGGTTTGCTTTACATTAGCAAGACAAAACACCGAAAGTGATTTTAAGTTGTTTGAGGGATCTCTGGACGAACTTTGGTGTCAGGAAAGTACGAAGATGTTAGGGGTGGGGATTGATTATAAGCTTAAATGGGGAGTCCATGTTGACAACTTATGCTCAAGATTACGCAGCACCTGCTATGGACTACACTTTTTGTCTGGGCAGTGTGGCTTGTCTACTCTGATATCACTATATTTTTCTAATTTTCATAGCCACCCTATACAGGGTGTCCGGAAACTTCGTTCGTATACTTTAAGGGGATATTCTACTTATGAAAATATGAAAAAAAGTTCATATGAATTTAGGTCCTTAAATGACTTATAAGGAAGCTATGGCCGTCCAAAGGTGACCTCTAAAGATTAGTTTCTATTTTATATCTATGCAACCGCTTAAGGTACCGGTGTGCTTTTTGGCACACAAACTAATATTAACAATTGCTAATTTATGATATTGAGAGTTATTATGAAATTTAGTCAGGGACGTTCTTACGGGGGGGGGGGGGGGGGGGGGTGGCTTGGCTTAGTTTATTTATTCCTAATTTTTTTCTCGCTTTTTTTTTAAAACCCCCCTAATACAAAATTCTGGCTGCGCCACTGGCCTTTGCCATATATAAAATGCATATCAGCTAACTCAGCAAATGAATAACCTGCCATTTTTTAAAATTTGCACCTTAATTAATCAAAAACACTTTGCACTTGATCAATGATCACTACAATAAATCACAAAAACGTCATTGTCAATTTATTTTAACGCTAACCATGGGCTTCT
This sequence comes from Polydrusus pterygomalis, assembly GCA_963969555.1. Lineage (NCBI taxonomy): Eukaryota > Metazoa > Arthropoda > Insecta > Coleoptera > Curculionidae > Polydrusus > Polydrusus pterygomalis. Next base: position 41,946,532 of record OZ018380.1, on the reverse strand, counting down.
TGATGTTTTTTACTTCAAATTTGTATTTGCCATAAGACTACTTTGATGTTTTAATTTAAACACAATTCGATAATAGTTTACCTATGCAATGATTTAAATAAATCGATTTTTCTCCTAAATCATTGGTCCAATAATTTTTTTTTAAGAATACCTTTTTTGTGTAGAAAAATCAATGGAATTATAATTTTTGGGTAAATTTTTTTAAATGTGTCGTAAAAAAATTAGGAATAAATAAACTAAGCCACCCCCTCCCGTAAGAACGTCCCTGACTAAATTTCATAATAACTCTCAATATCATAAATTAGCAATTGTTAATATTAGTTTGTGTGTCAAAAAGCACACCGGTACCTTAAGCGGTTGCATAAATATAAAATAGAAACTAATCTTTAGAGGTCACCTTTAGACGGCCATAGCTTCCTTATAAGTCAGTTAAGGACCTACATGCATATGAACTTTTTTTCATATTTTCATATGTAGAATATCCCCTTAAAGTATACGAACGGAGTTTCCGGACACCCTGTATACGGTATATTGTGCTGGGATAATAGTAGTCATATAAACAGGGTTTTTTCTGCTTCAAAAGTTTGCGATTAGAATATGGTGTGGGCTTCAACGTCGGGAAACCTGTAAACTGGCTTTTAGGCAGAATGAAATTCTTACAGTTTTTGACATATATATACTTGAAGTTTGCTCATATCTTTATAGAGATAGGCACAAGTTTGAGGGTTGCCAACTTAATCATAATTATAATACTAAAGGTCACTTAAGATTGATGCCACCACCTCATCGCACAGCTACTTACCAGAAGAGTTTGTATTTTAACTGTTTTAGATTTTATAAAGTCCTAGATAATAGCATAAAAGTGGCACCTAATATCGATGTTTTTAAGAGTATACTTAAAAAGCTGCTGTTTCAAAAAAAACTGTTATAGTCTTAGTGAATTTTTCTTGTAGTTACCTACTTCATATGTCTGACTTTTTTCCAATTATTGTAGTGCCCTGTATTACCTTTCAATTGGATAAATAAACGATATTATTAATATTATTATTATGGTATAACTATAGAGACTTTTATTGTATCTGTTAATGGCTGTTGCTGTTGATACTTGAACGAAAGGGAACAGGAAAACAGGAAAGGGCCAACCGAAGCTCATTGGATAGTTTTTATACAAAGCAAATTTGGATGTTCGCCCACCATTTTGTTTCAGAAGATAGAGTAAAATGTTTATAACAAAAAATATTCGACATGCCCTAAGGATCTAAGTATGAACGTTTTCGGTACCTCTTAGGCAACATAACGAAAAAAACAAATTTTCTATTTGACCATGTCTGTTAAGCCCCTAGCGGACATCTGACGAACTTGAAACTAATTTCCAGCTATTTCTCTTGGCAGTATTAATTAACAATATTTTTTCTTAAAGCTGTAAGGTTAACGGCCTCTATGATACGGCCTAGAGCCGTTCTTATTTGTCCTCCCGGTATATGTACAGTTGTATGGTCCGAAAATTAAATTACTAAATCTATACTGCAATTATTGCAGCACCAACACCACTAAATACCTATGGTAATTTATAAAACGTACACTAGTTTGATCAGGATTTGATGTGTAAAATAGGTATAAATAAATAAAAAAGCATGTCATAATTTTTTTTCCTACCGTTTTTTAGCAACTGTTATTCTTACATGACAGTTAATTTTTGTTCTTATATTGTAAGAATGCTGAAAATTTTTCTGCAGATGACTGAATTAGTCCGTTCGACATCCAACATTTTCTAGGACGATCATTTCTATTTTGCTTTACCGTTACTATATTTCTTTCTGTACGTCTCATTACAATATTCAATAAGTAAAAATACCTTTCTGAACATTATTCAAATTGTAGAAATTTGTCCAGTCATGGGTAGTAATTTCGTTGTTAATCCTTTTGTAGTCAATATATTTTTTTAAACCTTGGATAACATTTTATTATTGATAAAAACCTCTTAGTATAGTAGTCCGTTATGTCAGTTTTAATGATACAGGGTAAAATTAAATAATTTTCAATTTTGTTTTAACAATAAAGTGGTCGATATAACTATTAATGTCGATATAACCATTATGTACCCTGGTATAACCATGTATTAAAGAAATAAAATCATACTCAATAAATTTTTAACTCATTCTCAACTGTATCATAGTTTTCATTCTTGTTTATATCTCGTACAATAGCATGTGTTTCAACCAGTGGCATGTTTCTAGTTTCTTCAAAGTATTTATATACATGGAGGTTTACGATGGCCTTTTCTTGACCTGTTGATGCAGGTCTATACGAGTATAGCAGTAAAAATAAACTTTTTTTATATTTAGTTTTTAAAATTAATTCTAAAGCACTGCAAACACCTATTGATAATTAATCCTACCTGCATAATTTAGCGTATTCCTTATTAATACTAACACTATTATTTTCATTTATATTTCACTATCATAGAAGGTCAAAAAATTACCTTGTCGGACATTGTCTTTATTACATTATCTTATATTATGTAACACAACGTTTCGGTTAGTTAGTATCTCTAACCGTTTTCAAGTATAACCTAAATAATAATTCTAAGGCTACTGTTGTAAATACTATCCGTGTGCAATGAAGCTTGATGACTCCGCCTACGTGCTTATTGGAGTGTGAAGTTTGAGCTGTTTGTTTTGGACTAGGAGAGGCTTCCAGATATTGCGATATCTATACTTGGTTTACTGAATATGTGGGTATTTTGATTCATATAAGCTGCTTTGAATTTGCGTTTTCGCCTGTGCTGTTCCGTGTCCAAAACCTTCGCTTCTGACCAGTGTATATTATGTTGGTTGGTCCATACATGTTCCGCTATACCTGATCTCGAAGTTTCACCTCTTTGGGTATGTTTCAGATGTTCTTTAACTCGTACGGGAAGAGGTCTTTTTGTTTCTCCAATTTTTTGTGTTTTAATTACGTTGGGGTTTTACTTTTATAAGAAGGCTTCTAAGCATATTTCCGGATTTGAAAGCTGTTTTGTTTTTATAGATTTTGGTTATCCTTCTAGTCTTTTCAGAAATCCCCTTAATATTGTAAGAAATGCTTGTTCCTCTTTCGTTTCTGTGCTAGTTTTGTTATTGCTAGTTAGCAATGTGCTACAATTTAACAAATTTTATAAAATATTTAAACTAATTTAACAATATAATCTTTAAAGTAAGTATTAAAAAAAAAATTTAATTTTATCAGTCACTATTTGGTTTATTATATAAATAATTTTTAATGATTTTTTAAAATTTTTCAAAGAGCTCTGTGATTTAATTGAAATATTCAAGTTATTATATTCACTTAATCCTTTATAGACAACCGATTTATATGTCAAATGTTTTGATACCCTACCTAGACAAAACTCTTTATTATACCTGGTTGAATAGTTATGATTTTCAAAATTATGAGTTATAAAATCTTTCAAATGAGGAGGCAGTAAGTTATGTTGTATTTTAAAAATAAAAGTACAAATCAAAAGAAATATTAAATTTTTAACATTTAACCACTGAAGTTTCTCTGTGATAAAGAGTTTGAATTATGCCCTGTTTTATGGAGTTTGAATGATTTTTGTTTCGTGGTTAAGGTATGGTCCCGTGTGAGAGGGTATCCTGTACACTGAAGTTTTTATGCTTTCAGCACTTCGTTTGATAAGGATATCGAGAAAAGATATAGTAGAATGTTGTTCTGTTTTTATGGTGAATCTAATGGATTGTCTTATACTATTAATATGTTCTAAAAACCGTTTTAACTCTTCGTTACTGTCTGTCCAGATAGTTGATCTTCTCCATCGCTCAATCGTCTCTTCGAAGTGTTGATTAATATATTTATTCTGATAAATACTAATACTATCGCTTTCGACCGTTGCCACCGGCATAAAATTGTATTATCTAATATACTACGCCATTTGTAAAATACAAACAAAAGTACGAAATAAACAACATGTCGATATTTATAATAAATCATGAAAAAAACAATACGCGGAAAATTACTATAAAAAGTAAAATTGCATCATCGTATCAAAATAATACACTTAATATTCTTGAAGGTGATGTTATTTACTTGCATATTTTTGTGCCAAACTGAAAGTATTCAAAATTTGGCAAGTAGAAAAAGGCTTTTTATTAGCCTTTGACTTCTGCCAAGTTTAAACTTCGATTAAATAAATGGCAGGAAAATGCTCTTGTCACTCAGTATATCGCTAACCCAGTAAAAAAAGTGTGTTTTTTAGAACTGGCCACAAAATTTATCCTTCCTGCAAAATCATCAATTTAGACGCGGTGTAATATATAATTACTAGCATTTATCTAGAAAATGTGCTGTACGATTTTATTTTATTTTTTAGGTAGGACCTGCATTCCAAATAGAAGTTTTAGTTTTACAGCGCCAACCTGTTTAAATCAGACGTTCCGGAAAGAACAGGGACTTCCTTTAAATCCCAATGCTTCAGGAACGCTTACTGACAGTCCGGATTATACTTATTTGGATGGACGATTAACACCTTTAGGACAAGGACAAAGAAGAAGACTTCTACGGGAGCAAGAAGTTAAAAATCAAATTATTACACTTGGTAAAGAAATTGACTTTGCAATTGAGAGGCATCAGAAAATTTTACAGGAAGAAGAGAATAGAAAACAGAGGATACTTGACCGGAAATTAAAGCCCAAAGGGACGGTTTTACTGGGTTCTACCTAGTTTTAACGTCAGTGTAAAATTTGAGCTATGGGTGAATATGTAGATACATCTAAATTTTTAGAAGGAAAAATAATATTTATAGTTTAATTTGCTGGTACTTGATGCAAATAATAAAGAAATTATATAGTAGTTCAGCGATCGTTGTTTTAAATTTCCATATCTTAAAAACTGTGTTCTATAGCATTTATCACCTACCCATTTAATTCATTGACGTTTCTCTTGACACGAAAATTAGCCAACATGAAATTTTAAAATTACTAAGTACGGCAACACGTGGGTATCAAGGTCAAATGGATCTCTGCGATTGCGCATGTGATTTCCTCTCGGCCTGTCAACAGTTAAACACCTTTGATAGATGGAATATTTCTTAGACGAGGTAAAGGAGGGGACGCGGCATCATAAACTTGCGATTGTGACCAGAATTTACTGTTTGGCACCAAGAAAATGGCGGTTTGCAAAAATATATTATTACCTGTGAAGCTTATTCCTGGCTCCTTTCGATAGCTACGACTTTTGCACCCGTAAGATGAACAAACTACCATTTTATTCAACGATAAATACTACTATGTTTCATTCACTTTGCAATCAAAAACACGAAAACCCGCTCGGTGACAGTAGGATGTTTGGCACCAGAATAATCGAATTTTTGGTCACACTTTGCTTCTGTCGCGGTAGATGCGCATTCCGCGTCCCCTCCTTTACCTCGTCTAAGGAATATTTACATTTAGCGTCCTTTAATTATGGTGTTGCACTGCATTGTCAACCCTTTCGATTGATTACTGTCTAACTTCACCAATGAACGACAACAAATAGTGGAGTGCGGTGGCCAATCATCTGTGCCATTGGATGCTACATCGGGTGTACCACAGGGGTCCATTTTGAGTCCTTTAATGTTTATAATATTTATTAATGATATAGTTTAATAATCTTGAAAGCGATGGTCTTCTTTATGCCGATGACAATAAAATCTATGCTCGTATTCGTAACCTGGCAGACTGTGAAAAACTTCAATTGTTTAGATAGATAGATTGTTAAATATCAGTAAGTATAACATAATGACCTTTTCATTAAAAAAAAGCATAACATTGTGTATGATTACAAAATTAGTAACATTACAGTGGACAGAGCCGAGACATTTCGCGATTTGGGTGTATTATTTGACAGTAAACTATCTTTTGTACAAACGGTTTCCTTAACTTTTCTTCCCTTTATCCAATATAACCTTAATTTGGAATCTGACCATAGAAAATCATCTTCTATGTTTAGCTCAATATTTTGTAATACTACTTTTGTAATCCAGCAGCACAGAGCGCTGCAGTTAATTCTAGTTTCGGTAACGTTAGTGTTTATTCAGTGGCGCTACTCAATTTTTGACGTTAAAAATTTACAATTAACACTCGATAAACATTTTAAGTACGCTACCGCTAACACACCTTAAGTTTGTGAGGTAGCATCTGCAAAAATATGGAGTTCCGCGACTTTTTCTTTACTTCCAAGATTACATCTGGGAATCGAAAAATCCGTTAAATTTGGCAGATCCTGTAACCATTGTGACCTCTTCAATTTTATCTCAACTGGTAACATGTCATCCCATTTCAAATTTAGCTTCCAGATATTATGTGATAAAATTTTAATTATAACGGTAAATGGACCTAAGATACCAAGAGGATCGAACATTCTGGCCACAGTTCGCAAAATTATGCTTTTAGTTGGTTCGTTAACTATAATTTCTTCAACAATATTACGTAAGGGAAAGAAAGAAAAAAACTAAAAGTCTTCCTCCACAAAATTTAATAGAATAAAATTCTTCAAGGGTCTCTACATGTTTTGAACGTAGAAACGTTCATCATCAGTAGACTGAAAATATATTTGGTGCTGATGGTTTTAGCAGAAGATAAAGTGGTGTAGAACCTTAATGGAGCTTGTATGGAATTAAAACTGTGTGTAGTGTAGAAGAGACATAATATGAAGGAAATTGATGACAATTAAAACTGAGTATGTGAGACGTTAGTAAAGGGGGTCTAAACTAACCAAATAAACGGGGAAGAAGAAAAACCTTTCTAAAAAGAAGGTGTCGAAGATTATTTAAAATTTTTTAAAAACTTTATAAAACTCCTTTAGGTGTATGCATGTAAGACATTGTAAGGGAAAAATTAGTCAAAATAATGAAGATATCACAATAGAATTGCATTCCAACAAACCACTTGTTGGAATGCAATTCTATACAATTTCTTACATAATACCATCAGCACCAAATATATTTTCTGTCTCCTGATGATGAACGTTTCTACGTTCGAAACGTGAAGAGACCCTTGAAGAATTTTATTCTATTACATTTTGTGGAGGAAGACTTTTAGTTTTTCTTTCTTTCCCATACTTTCAACTCCACTTTAAGTAGGTATGGACTACTTCTTCAAAGTAATATTATGTAAGTCTACCACAAGTTGATGATCGGTAACAGTATATAAACCACTTTGTACCCAGGACTTTCTTGAATTCAGTTACTTTTAAATCGTCTGAATCGTCAGCTATTCGTTTCATTACTTCTGGATCAATAGAACACCATTTTCCTTGATTTATGTTAGCAGCACACAAAATTTTTTTTCAAATTTTGTCTCGAAACGTCTATTTCGAACGCGCTAGCGAGTTCGTAATAGATCTATTTCGAACTCCGAATTTTATTATTTAAAGGTTGGCCCTACATGACATGTTTTTTTTCACCGCATTCTAGATAACTAATATTTTTTAGTCCAAATATGCAAAATACTACACGAACCCACGTATGTATGTTTGGTTGCCTAGATCTACAAATCTGTATGTATTGTTTTAGTTAATTAAAAAACATATTAAATAATAACGTTATTGACGGAGAACTATTTTGCTTTTGTAGATGCTTCAAGCTATAATTTTCTGCCAAATCCTATCCAAAATTCAATCTGCTAACCTTCCAATGTCGATTTTAACTACAACTTTATTTGAATTTTCCATCTTCCCTATACTAAATTGCAATGCCGTGACGTAAAATCACGTCTTTTGAAATTCGAAAAAAAGTAGCAAAATCGCCGAATTTCCGAATATGTACCAAATGTATAAGGATCACACAACGTATTCCGTCCAATTTCAAATCTCATATCGCTAAAATAACTTAAGAATCTCGTGGTGAAAATGAGTGAATAAATCAAAAAATGACAGTTCGCAAAATAATTTTTATTGTCCATAGGCTACTATGATAAAAAATAGTATTACCAACATAACATTTAGACATAAAAATTTACAAAATTTGAAGGATTTATTTTTTTTTTAAATATGTGTTTTTTATTGAAAAAACTACAAATTAGAAAAAATAGTATAAAGTACGTGTTATATTTAAGCACTTGTCCCGTTATAAAACTCGCCGCAAGCGGCTCGTTTTTTAACATGGACGCGTGCTATAAAATGATGCTTTATAAAACGTGTACTTTAATATACTATTTTGACTGCTCATATACTTCAATGGCTTCTTTATTTGTACTATACTCCAAACCCAAAATATAGGCAGTGACGTAGCTATCATAACCATGGAAACCAATGCAAACCACCAATGACAATACAGTATTTTGGCCGTTTCCATTGTTATGACAGCTACGTCACTGCCTATATTTTTGGGTTTGTTCGCTGTAACAAAATCATCAACATAAAATGAGTTTAGTAGCCGTTGTCCTTTTTCTTGGTTAGTTAGATGTTTTCTTAAAACAGCTGCCAATAAGAAAGGAGTAGGAGTCATACCAAATGACACCCTGCACAGCCTAAACGTTCTTAGCTTCGATAACTGCGTCTTCTTTAATGGGCTCGTCATACCAAAGATACCTAATAAAGTCTCGATCATTTTCATTTAAAATTTGCAGAAAAGCCTTTTCGATATCGGCTATCAATCCAATACCAATACGAAAATTTAAAAATATTTTCGATAAGTAGACGTCTGCTTCCAGCACCGGAGATGGCAGGACCTCTGAAGAAGGTCGCCACTTGTGCTAGCGAAACGTTAGGAAGCAATTCCAACCGACGACGGCCTTTAGACCCGAATGACTACACTATAGCTCACCGACTGGCCGCGAAAGCCTAAACCAATTTATTTTCGATAAGTCTGGAACTAAAATTGTCGCCCGTTAAAAGTTTATCATTTAATGAAGGCATACCCGTGCATGTGCATCAAAAACTACACGCACCTTAAAAGTCTCTTTATCCAGTTTATACACTGGCCTGTGCGGCATAGAATAGGCTTCATTACGCTTCTCATCAGTCTCGTTCACTAGCTCCGCGCACACTGAGTTTATATATTCGCGAATAGCGTTATCGCTTATCGCATGCGATAATTTTTCCGTATCTTACAGAGATTTTTGCACGTAAGAATACACCCTCGTAATTTGAGTCTAATTTATTATCCGACTGCCACCCCACCAAGCAAAAAACCTCGCACTCGCATTCGCAACATTGCAATCTTCCTTCAAAATTCTTGCAAGAGCAATATTGTATTTGAAAGCTTGTAGGTAAACACCGTGGAACTCTCTAAAACAACTTTTCTATTTAGTTAATTCCCGCAACGTTGACTTTTGAAACCTTTCATATTAAATATTGTTACAACATAGCTTTCGGATTCTCTATGCTATGTTCGATATATAAATTTAGAGAAATGTTTCAAGGGCAACTTGTAACGTGCAATATTTTAGCAATCTTCAGTTTAGAAAGTTTCAGGCAAATTACATAGCAACTTAGCAGCAATGTTGGTTTATGAATGTCTTTTTGTAATTGCAATTGTGCTGCCCAATCATCGCTTCAAATAGGTACGCCACGCGTCGGTCGGGGGGGTTATGTTTTCGGTCTCAGAGTCAGATCGGATCGGCCATTTTTATTTTGGCTTGGCATTTCTTTTAAAAGAGTGAAGGACAGTGTTTTATTAAGAAATAAGGTAGGTTACATTAAATTTAATAAAAGTTTATGCATGCTTAGGTACTTTTTTGCAGGGAACAAGTTGTTCTCTGTTAGGTAGGTAATTTTTGGAAATGGAGGTCGTGCTGTTAAACACAAAACATAACCTAGGTATTTTATTATTTAATTTGTATTGGTGTGTCTTGTGTGTGGTACTACACGTCACTGGAGACTAAACTGAAAGAACCCCTTCCAAAAAAATTACCAAAATTAAAGAAAAAAGCGCATGCATACGGTATTATAACGGCAGATATTCCAAAGTTTTCACTGGATAGGCTTGCAGACACAATTTTTTCAAGTTAATTCAATAGACAACTTAAGATATAGTGTACTCCCTAAAGTTAATTGAAGTTGAATTTGTAGGCATCTAGTACTAGCAATAGGTTACTAGTAAAAAATGTGTTTGCGAAACCTACACAGAAATTTTTCATTCGTATAACCTATACACGAGTAAATTTTATATAGTTACGGGTTCCAAATCAGTAGAATGAGAATGTATGTCACAAGCCAATTCCGATACCCTATAGTTGGGGACCTTTGTCCATTTTTTGCTATTTTTAAAAAGAAAATTATTATGAGAAATTGCACACAAATCATAAGTGAGAATAGCAGTGTTTTGAAATTTTAGATACATTTTTTGAGACTAACTGGAGGAAGAAATTTGAAAGATGCAGTGTACAGATGTTTGGAAAAGGTCTTCACCAATTATGTGGGGCAGTTTTTAAGTTGGACTGGTGCCAAGGGGAACTACAAAACAAAAACTTTAAGTAAGTAAGTATGGACTACTTCTTCAAAAAAAAAACTTTAAAACTCACTTCACTTATAACAGGTAGATTTTAATTTTTCTTTGGCAATACTATATATATTATATTAAATACATCAGATTTGTATTTAATCAAATTAAAAATTTTCATGAAAATTTTACACTCTTAATTTCAACCAATCAGAAGCTTGATTTTTCTTCGGTTACCATTAAAACCCACAGAATAACCGGAAATTTTTGACATTTGTGGTAAAATTAATAAATGAAAATTTTCGTGAAACGCCATTTCAAAGACATTTCTAGAATATATGTCATTTCTAATAAAAAAATTAATTTGTACGTAGGTTCTTTAATAAATGAGTTTAAAATTTTCTAACCGAAATCCCACGTGCTTAAATTAATAAACGGTAAATTTTTCCTCGATCATGAATATTCAAGTCTTCAGAAAAATTTCCGGTAATAATTTAATCACTGTATCTATTAGTGATTGTCATTTTTTTTTATTTTAGAGGCTGTCCGAACTAATTTTAAAGAACTTACAGATCAAGATTTTGAAAATTTTTACAAAAACTGGTTTCAGCATGCTAAGACACGTTTTGAACGAAGTAATTAAAACAGATTAGGGGTTAAGGAAACCAAACTTTGAAGGAATTAAATATAAGAAAAGTGTATACTTAATATATATACAGGGTAATTCACAGTGAATCGGAGAACGGGAGATACGTTTTATTTGAAAATTTGTTTGTCTAGATAAACGACCATGGTCTATCGTTCTAAAATATTTTCAGCATTGCGGCGTTGCCGCTTCTGCCCAAAACAGGTGGCAACATCGTTATTTTAAATAAAACAGCCTATATATTTTTATATTTTTAGATTCTACGTAACATTCAAATTATTTTTTAATATACTCCTTACTAGTCTATACTTAATAGTTTTCGAGATATTGACTCTTGAAAAATGGCATTTTTCAACTTTGACAGCTTCTAGCATTCTAACTATATATGTCTCTTAGAGCAAAACGGCTCACATGTTCCTGATGTCCTTGATTTTATTATCTTCCCAAAATTGTCAACTTTCGGTTAAACAGGATGGAACTCGAAAGCAGGAAATTAATTATTTTGATTGATTGATTTGGTTGATTTTTTGGGAAGATAATAAAAATTGAAGGAAGGAACACCAGCCGTTTTGCTCTAAGACATACAGTTAGAATGCTAGAAGCTGTTAAAGGTTAAAATTGTCATTTTTCAAGAGCCAATATCTCGAAAACTATTAAGTATATATATAACGTAACGTATAACAATGAATATTGTATTAAAAAAATTATTTGAATTTTACGTAGAATCTAAAAATTTAAAAATATATGGGGGGTTTCATTTACAATACCGATGTTGCCACCTGTTTTGGGCAGAAGCGGCAACGCCGCAATGCTGAAAATATTTTAGAACGATATACCATGGTCGTTTATTTGGACGACCAAATTTTCAAATAAAACGTATCGCCTGTTCTCCATAAACGTCTAACGTACCATCCACCGTGAATCACCCCGAATATATGTTATACCTATAATAATATTATATATAGCAAAATAAATACATTTGTTTTTTTTTATAACATGAATAATGAATAAACGAATAATTAATGAATAAACTGAACTCTTATTTCTATAGAGGCCCAGAAAAGGGCCTGCCAAACACCCTTAAAATGGCTAGTAACAAGTCCTGCAAACATACCTTATACTCTGTACTAAATCGAGCCTAAATCCGCTCCTATACTTGATTGAGAATATTTCTTTAAAACAAAAATTGCTTAAATGGATCAAATTTTTTAAATAGGGGAAGGAAATGTTTATTACCATTTAGTTGTGTTTCTCTTTTATATAGCTGTATTTTATCTTGTTTTGTTTGTGTTTTAAATGTTATTTTAAGAAACATTGTCCAAGCGAAGTTAACATGTGTTTTATAATGTTGCTGGAACCTGGCATGCAACTATTGCAACAACCTAGATATTTTTCAATCGCCGTCACATTTCTAGTGTAATGTTACTATAGAATTTCAAAAAATAAGGTTGCTGTAATGTTTTTGTGCCAAGGTTGCTGTAATGTTTTTGTGCCAAGGTTGCTGCAATTAATTGCGTGAAACGTTGCTGTAATTTAAATATCAATATCGCTAGAATGTTGCCGAAGCGATATATTTGTCAATATTGCAATTGAAACGTTCCTGAACGGCCGATTAAGGCTTGCAGGGATGTCCCCAACTTCACGCCGCAAGAAAAAGAGCAACATTGCAGCTCTCTTTGAAAAGTTACTACAACGTTGCTGCAACAACATTTTGCTTGGTGGGACGGTAGCGAAACTTGTTATCGATTATCTTGAAAATGCACACTCTTATCAAGAAAGTTCTCAGTAAAGCCATTTGTAGTTTTTATTTCCGAAGCTTTAATTCCCATAGTCTCTAAATCCCAGAATGTCTTTAAATCTACCTCTTTTAGAGGGTTCAATATAATTTTCAATAACTTGCGTGTGTAAAATAGTCGCTGCGTTAAGTTCACAGAAATATCCGTGTTAGGGAACCATGAGTTCCATAAAGCGTCCATCCAAATTTTGTATTTAATAACCGTTAAAATTTCCGTTAGATGTCGCATTTCATCGTTTGCAATAGACCAGTAATTATATCGGCTCCGATTAGCAGCGAAATATCACTCTTGTCGATTGAGTTTGTAACTTGGAATAAATTCAGTAAATACAGTAGTTGTTTTTTTTTAAATGCTCGGGCACGGGTATTAACATTTTAAGTTGTGGTATTTTTTTTTATATTGATACAGTGTGTCCCAAATTAGAGATATATAACGATATCGATAATTTTTTTAAATGACAACCCTAGTCTTTTATTTACTATTTTTAAAGTGCATGTTAAGTTATACATACAGTGTGACCAGTAAAGTCCGCATCATATGGGATTTTTTTTTATTAATAACTTTATTCGAAATTTGACTTTGGCATGAAGTTTTGCTTCGATCGAGACGAAAATTAAGCAAAAGAAATGGTAGTCACGTGATTCGCATTATAAGGCAAATTTTAATTTCTTCCAAAAAAGAATTCAAAAGTATCGAAAAAAATTATTAAAAAAAGTTTTTTTAAATGCAGTTTCTAGCCCACATGCCAAATTTTAGCTGCATAAGATAATTTTGATTTTTTACCCATATTTTGTAAATTGCACCACTTTTGCAAAATAAGACTCAACGCAACCTACATAAAACTTCTTAGTTTTAACAATGCTTTATTTCAGATACAGTTTCTTTAAAGTAGCGCGCATATTAAATGTGTATTTTCTACAAAATCAAAATTGGGCTATTAAAATTTGGTCGCATGTGATGCAAAGTTTATTTGTTTTTGACCCTGTATAAGGTAACTTCATAAAATAAGTATTTTTGAAAACGTAGATTGTGTCTGAAAGTAATACACCTTAATATTAAGACAAAAAAGAACACAGTGTCATCAATAAAGTGTTCATCAAGTGGAAAATAAATTTTAGTGGTGGGTAAAAAATCAAAATTATTTTATGTAGCTGACATTTTGCATTTAAAATAACTTTTTCTAATAACTTTTTTCAATATTTTGAGAAATAACCCCACTGTTGAATTATTTTTTGGAAAAAATTAAAATTTGACAGATAATGCAAATCACGTGACTACTATTTTTTTGCTTAATTTTCATCTCAATCGAAGCAGAGCTTGATGCCAAAGTCAAATTTCAAATAATATTATTAATAAAAAAAATCCCATATGATGCGGACTTTACAAGTCACACTGTGAGTATTTATTTTCCAATAAAATTCTTTTTTTTTGTTTAATTTTTTATAAATGACACGAAATACAAATTTAAAATTTGGTACTTATGTATAACTTGATATGCACTTTAGAAACTATGGGGTTGCCATCGAGGTTGCATGCCATTAAAAAAAATAATCGATATCGTTTTTTTTTCGAGGAGAATCTTCTAAAGACTGGCACCCTGTAAGGCAGAGTACTGTCCGATTCAACCCTGTTCGGTACTCCGACAACAGTCGGACTACCATACGCTCGATTAGGCGGAAATCTTGGTTTTTTTTGGTTTTTGAATTAAAAAAAAATGCTCTGGGTAACAACGAACAAACCGGTTGCCAATATACCTTTTAGACGGAATTTGTTTCTCTAGTTATCGCCTTCTTATAATCCTCTACTTATAAGAAAAAAGCTAAAAAAAATTGACTTATGAGTCAAAAGTTGACAGTTTTGTCATATGGTAGCTTGACAATCGACGATAGACAGACCTCGGTTAATGCGAAATTACCCGATTGCGGTGTACTGGACGCTCGATACAAAAATGCATCCGGGGACACACTGTATTTTTATTGTTTCCGAGATCTCTATAGTGAGCATCAAATTTGAGGTACCCTGTACTCCTGTACACATGCATGCAATAACGGGTGTAGAGAATGCGTCGATAAACATTTTTCCAAAATTAAATAAAATATAATTTTCTGGAGGACTTGTGGCCAATCCTGTAAGCCACGTTTCCTATAATTTATTATTTTCTTATTATTTTACTTTCCTATAATTTTACTTTATGAAGCGCTGGTTACCGTTATAAAATTATTAAAATTCTTTCGTAACATTTTTACTGCCGTACATAAATTAAGTTTTCTGGAACAAATTTAACTGCAAATTAAAAATCTTTTATTAAAATCGCTTAAAAGTTAGAAAAAAATTCTTACCGTGTACTTCTTCACCCCATAATACAAAGGAAAGCAATAAAAAAATTAGGCGAAAAAAACAGCTCATAATTAAAGTTGACTGAGTAAGTTAAAACAGAAAATTTAATTTAAACACTGAAGTTTGTTTTTGGTTTTAAAGCGGTTTTATTTTATTAAGTTTTGAATAAAATATAGGATTTTATTTTATTTTCTCCGTGGGGACGGGGAGGTGTTTATAATTATTAATAATCTCGTTTAAGGGTTCTGTAATTGTACTATGTAAATATACAGGGTGTCCGGGAAAATGTGGGAAATCTCCCGGATATGAAAAAAACACGTAAAAAGAATACTACAAGTTCATATAAACTTCTTTCGTATCGGCCTCCTCTTTGAAGATATGGGCTCCCAAAGAGCTCCCATGGAATTAAAGTTTTTGACACATAATTATTAAACCAACAGGTATATTTCTATTTTTTTTATATGATCTATACTAGGTAAGAACCTTCAAATTACTAGCCCAGAAAGTGTTGCGAATTCCTCACAGCTGCAGGGACGGAGTAGCTGTGACACTAATGTGCCCATTTTTTTTTACGCCCTGTATGATAAAAACTTTGGACAACCTTTTTCTACATACCTTTAATTATTGACTAAAAATTAAGTACTCTCCATTCATGTCGCTAATCCTAACCGTTTTCGGAAAAACGTAATTTTTAACATATCTACATCATGTAGGTATACCGGGTGTCCACGGAAGGTGGCTCGCCCCTCTAACTTTTTTGTTTTTTAAGATAATGAAATAAAATTCGGGGGATTTGTATACGACATAAAACTGCATTCTTTGACAGGTGACTCAACATTATGGAACTTCCGGTTTAACCGGAAGTGACATAAACTTTCAATTTTTAAATGGGACACCTGATATATTTTAACTTTTTTTGACTCCATATGACATTCTAAATACAACGATGTGTCACTTGTCACTTTTTGTCACCAAGAAATTTTTTTTTTCCAAATTTATTGTTTTATCTATAGGGCTATGAATACCTTAAAATCACTTATTTCAGTTCTTTAATCTTGGGGAAAATACAATTTTACTATTTTTGGTCCAATGCTATGTGCTATGTAAAATTTAATCTTTAAAGTTGTATAACTAATTTTTTTTAAATTGCAACATGGTGGCTCGTCGGGTTAAGAAAAAAGAGGATTTAATTACGATTATTTTGATACCATACACTATTAGGTTTTAGTAAAGCTGCCACTAAAAAACTTTAAAAAGTTAACTTAGAACTTTCCAAAAATGAAGAATCTTTTGAGAATAAATTTAGATTTAAATGCATCAAGTATCCTGTGACCAGCAGGCTTAATTATGAAATTAAATATGGTAAATACTAGTAAATAGGCCATAGATTAGGGAAAACAGCATAAGGATTCAGATTTCAAAAAAATTACCTTGTCGGACTTCCATTGTCTTTATTTTGTTACTTAACACAACGTTTTGGTTAGTCAGTATCTCTAACCGTTTTCAAGTGTAAACTAAATTAAAATTCTAAGGCTACTGTCTTAAATACTATCCATGTGCAGTGAAGCTTGATGACTCCGCCTACGTGCTTATTGAAGTGTGAAGTTTGAGCTGTTGGTTTTGGACAAAAAGAGGCTTCCAGATATTGGGGATATCTATACTTGGTTTACTAAATATATGGGTATTTTGATTCATGAAAGCTGCTTCTTTGAACTTTCGTTTTCTCCAGTGCTGTTCCGTGTCCAAAACCTTGGCTTCTGACCACTGTATATTATGCTGGTTAGTCCATACATGTTCCGCTATACCTGATCTTGAAGTTTCACCTCTTTGAGTATGTTTCAAATGTTCTTTAACTCGTACGGGAAGAGGTCTTTTTGTTTCTCCAATGTACGATTCGCCACACTCGCAAGGGATTTGATAGATACAATTTTTTGTGTTTTCATTACGGGGGGGTTTTACTTTTGTAAGAAGGCTTCTAAGTGTATTTCCGGATTTGAAGGCGGTTTTGATATTATAGTTTTTGGTTATTCTTCTAATCTTTTCAGAAATCCCTTTAACATAAGGTATATTGTGATTGTGAGGAATGCTTGCTCCTCTTTCGTTTCTGTATTAGTTTTTACTTCACGATTTTTAAATTTTGAGATGATATTAGTTACAAAGTTTTCAGGGTAACTATTCTGTTTTAAATCTTTTTTGATGTTAGACATTTCAATATTAAGGTCTTCCGGATTGTTGCAAACATTAGATGCTCTGTGATAAAGAGTTTGAATTATGCCCTGTTTTATGTAGTTTGAATGATTCGATCCGTGATTAAGGTATTGCCCTGTGTGAGTGGGTTTCCTGTACACTGAAGTTTTTATGTTTTCAGCACTTCGTTTGACGAGAACATCGAGAAAAGGTAGAGTAGAATGTTTTTCTGTTTCCATGGTAAATGTAATGGATTGTCTTATACTATTAATATGTTCCAAAAACCGTATCAGCTCTTCTTTGCTGTCTGTCCAGAGAATAAAGGTATCATCCACATATCTAAGCCAAAGTTTAGGTTTAATCTTGGCAGTCTTAATAGCCTGTGACTCAAACCATTCCATGTACAGGTTAGCCACCACCGAAGAGAGAGATGAACCCATTGGAAGACCGTCATCTTGGGCATAGAACTTATATTTTACTTGAAAGTAGGAACTACGTAGACAACACTCCAATAGTTCCATCACCCCATCCAGCGGCAAACTAGTGCGTTCTGAAAGGGTTGGGTCTTCTTGTAACTTTTGCTTGATGATATGCAGTGATTCCCCTATTGGGACGTCGGTGTATAAACTTTCTACGTCGAAACTGACAAATGTGTCTTGCGGTTCTAAATTGACGGTTTTTAGAATATTTACAAAGTGGTTAGAGTTTTGAACAAAATAAAATGACTTACCCTGTAACGGTTTAATTTTCTCAAGAAGAAACTTTGATAATGCGCTTGTAGGAGAATCCCTGGAGCTGGTGATTGGTCTTAGTGGCATGTTGTTCTTATGTATTTTAGGAAGACCGTAGAGATGAGGAGGTTTGCTATGGTGTGGTGTTCAGTGGCGGCTCGTTAATGAAGGGCTCTGGGGCGCCGCCCTCCCTGTAATTAATTCAGAATCCAAGAATACTTTACTTAAAAAAAACAAGAACGCAATGTATGTAAGCAATCAATTAATATAATTCAAACCAAACGTAGCCCTATTCCAACGGGTAGGCTATACTCATATACAAGCGAGTTGCGCGCTCTCAAGGTTGTACTAAGCGCAGGCGGGCGACCGATTATTCGCCCCGATTCAACGCGAGTTGTCATGACCACAGAGGCGTGACGTCACCTACACATCGGACAACGAGCTGCCACGGATGAGCTCTAATTTTCCGCGCCCAACAGATGTTCGCGAATCGCGATGCCACGGTAGAATAATCGATATATTATGTACTCTGACGATGCGACTTGTCGATGCCGGTAATGTTTCGTTTATTTGTTTTGATTGGATTTATTAGTTACGTTATAAAGTTGGAAAATTTCGTCTAATATGAAGATCAGTGATTTACAGAAGCTTGTTTTTAGTTCTATAAGCTTAAGTGAAAAACTTGATTTAAAAAATGCAGAGCGGCCACTACCATTGAACATAGTACAAGTGCAATCAAAATGTAAAAGTAAGGCACAGTTTATGCGTAAGTTTTATAAAGAAATATATAATAAAAAAATTCTGGATATGCGGTTGTGAGGACAAAAATTCTCTTTTTTTTTGTTTCGTGTGATCGTGTATCTTCTTTTTGACGGGGATGATAATTGGACTATAAATGGGGTGCAGGACTTCAAAAATCTTTCAGAGAAAATAAAAAAAAACATGAAAATAGTGCAAAATATCGTCATAATGTGGTACGTTTTCAGATGTTAGGACAAACTTTAACTTCTTTAAGTAGTGCTGCTTATGCTGATGAAATTAAAATTCACAACAAGAAAGTTAAAAAAAAACAGACACGTACTTTCGAAAATAATAGACATTTTAATTTTTTTTTAACTTAAAGCCAGCGCCTCCCCTGACTCGCTAGTCACGAGCCGCCACTGGTGGTGTTAGTTTCGTTCGGAGGGCATCTGGAATGTAGGTATTCTCCTTTGGTCAATACTTCTTCAATCTTTTGGTCGTATGTTTTCAATGTCCATGATCACAGTGGCATTTCCTTTGTCGGCTGGAAGAATTTTTATTGAACTGTCTTTCTGAAGGTGTTTTAGTGCTGTTTCTTCTTGTTTAGTAACATTCTTATTGATTTTTTGGTATTCTCTAGGGCAACTCGTACCTCGTATCGGAGTTCATCTGCGACTGTTGATGGTAGGTTCAAGGTTTCTATGGATGCTATAATATCTAGGGTTGGTGAATGTTTAGGTGTGATTGAGAAATTAAGACCCTTTTGTAAAAGTTGTTCTTCTACATCACTCAATGATCTTTTCGAAGTATTGATAATTGTCCTTAC
Source organism: Polydrusus pterygomalis (assembly GCA_963969555.1). Lineage (NCBI taxonomy): Eukaryota > Metazoa > Arthropoda > Insecta > Coleoptera > Curculionidae > Polydrusus > Polydrusus pterygomalis. Next base: position 41,926,851 of record OZ018380.1, on the reverse strand, counting down.
CACATACTCAAAGAGGTGAAACTTCAAGATCAGGTATAGCGGAACATGTATGAACTAACCAGCATAATATACAGTGGTCAGAAGCCAAGGTTTTGGACACGGAACAGCACTGGAGAAAACGAAATTTCAAAGAAGCAGCTTTCATGAATCAAAATACCCATATATTTAGTAAACCAAGTATAGATATCCCCAATATCTGGAAGCCTCTTCTTGTCCAAAACCAACAGCTCAAACTTCACACTTTAATAAGCACGTAGGCGGAGTCATCAAGCTTCACTGCACATGGATAGTATTTAAGACAGTAGCCTGAATTTTAATTTAGTTTACACTTGAAAACGGTTAGAGGTACTGACTAACCGAAACGTTGTGTTAAGTAACAAAATAAAGACAATGGAAGTCCGACAAGATAATTTTTTTGATATTACTTTATTGTCTACCACCTTCAAACAAACAATTCAGATTTGTCAACCGACATTTAATTAAAAAGACATTTCGCTAAGTCCGCTTGCTTTGTGTCACCTTATTCTTTAATTTTCTTCATCTTTCATTATATCATATCAAATACCTCTTATAGAATATTCCAAACCATTAATTTATGAATAGCTTGTTTGTTTGCATTAAACATTCGTACGTGTGAAATAAAGACAGAAGAGAGAGAGAGAGAGAGCGTTAAAATTCCGACCCCGCGCGGTGTTGAAATTTGAAATGGCTCAAAGATTCCGAGCGATCAGTCAATCATTGCCTGAAAAGAACCGTGGCTGTGTTTAGGGAAACAGGTTCTATACAACACAAAAAAGGAGCAGGAAGACCATCTGTAAGAACAGAAGAAATTGTTGCAAACATTCGTAAAATAATGCAAAATACGCCAGCAAATTGTATAAGACGCCTGTCCCAAGAAGTGGGAAGATCTTATGGAACATGCAGGACTATTCTTAAGAAGCAGCTAAATTTATTTCCTTATTTATTTATTTATTTACATATTTAGCGTATGGCGTTACAGTACGGTACAAATGACAGAAGTATGTGAAATAAAAATATATAGAAACAGGGAAATCTTAAATATATAAGGGCAAACATAATTATCACGACAAACTATATATCTATATCCAAATTGAGAAGCCATTCAGTTGCCTCTGGTGTGGCTTTCATAAAATTTTCCAGGTCATGAGCGTAGGAACGGTTAGGACATTCTGATACGATGTGGCGGATAGTTTGCCGTGGAGATCCACAATCACATTGTGGGGATTCTGCCCTGCCCCATTTGTGTAAGAGGTCAGCACATTTCCCGTGACCTGTTCTAACTCGGTTGCCCATAGTCGGCGTGGCAGGTCAGATCCGTTAAAACAGTGCGTTGGATCGTCTAGTTGGATGTAGTGGTCTTCTGCAGTTTCTGTCCATATGTTAGTCCATTTATTGGCCTCATGGAAGTTTTCGTTCGATTTCAGTGCTGATCGGATGGCTGGGTGTCTCGATTTGAGCCGATGGTACTGTCCTGTTAGGTATGGGATATCGGTATGGACTGGTAGGTCTACGTTAGCCATAATTTTCTTATATTCTCCACTGAGAGCCGTAGTTCGTCGGATATCTGGTGGTGTGATATTACTGAGCACTGGAAGCCAGTGCGTTGGTGTTGGCCGTATAGTTCCAGTAATCAGTCTCATTGTTTGGTTTAGTTGCACATCTACTTTTGTGGTGTGTGCACTGTCGATCCAAACAGGACAGCAATATTCTGCGACAGAGTATACCAAGGCCAGAGCCGCTGTCCGGAGTACTGCCGCTGTAGCTCCCCATGTTGTTCCAGCAAGTTTTCTTATGATGTGCAAGTATTCCAAGAAATACAAGCCGCAGATTTTGAAAGACGCAGGAATTACTCTCAATGTTTTTTTCATTTAAAGAACACTATTTTTAAAACCAGTTGCAAATTTAGAACAATTACAAGAGAGGATTATCCAAGAATGTGGTAAACATTTCTCCAGAGATGCTGGTCAACACTTTCGAAAATATGAAGAGACGTGTGAATGGAGCATGGCGGTGGCCAATTTCAGCAATTTATGTAATTATTTTTCTTTTTCTTTCTGTATATTCTTACTTTGTTACTTTTGTAAACAACAAAAATAAATTTTGTATTTGTCTACTTATTTTATTACTCATTAGTTTAGCATATATCATGTCATAATATGAATTGGACAAAATTTTAACCTAGATTTGGTTAGATATCGTCCCCATATCATTGTAATCTAAACCAAGCTCTACGTTTTTTAATCCAAGCCCTCTTTGATGCAAATAATTTTTGCTCGCACGGTATTAACATTTGTAGCTTTTTGCAATAATTATAAGTACTTGTAAAATATAGGGGAGAGATGGGCAAGTTGACATAGGTGGGCAAGATGACACAGTAGCCCTTCCATGGAAACTCCACCGTCATCCGAGCATTTAGCATGCTTAAACAAGTTCGCTCGTTGGCAGTGTCCACTTAGAGGTGTTTGTGGGTGGAAGTTTTTCGCGGTGTTAGAAATATTAACGATTTAAAGTAATTTACGATTTCGTTTTAATGTAAGTAAACTATGATAAAGATTATAAAAAAAATACTTGACTGTTTTTCTTATATTTTTTAATTTTGTTTAATACATTTAGTTTTCAACTATTCATTTCGCGATCAATCTTTTTTAGATTTTATTTTAAAACCCATTTTGTATTTTTTTTAAATTCACGTTCATTGTCGGGCAGGATGGCATACCTTCATACCGAGTATGTCATCTTGCCCGCACTGAAAAGATTTTAGACTAGAAGTGTCGCCAATGGGCTCACGCTGAGTGTGCCGGCCTATCCAAAAAATCAAAACAATTTATTTGTGATTTATATTAACTAATATTTTATATTTATACCTACTTATTTTCGTATGTCAACTTGCCCTATAGGGTAGGGCAAGATGGATTTTTGTATTATATTTGTTAAAGTGGTATTGTTTGTACAAGGAGTTTATATTTCGTTTCGTTATATATGTAGGTTAAAGACATATAACAACTGTTTTATTTTGCTTACATTTATTAAAAATAAGTCTTGGTTTTTTCTAAGATATTTTTGTTTAAACCTTAGGTATGTCAACTTGCCCACCCCTCCCCTATATAAGTATCTTATTAATTTTATGAATCTGCTACTTAACACTAAGTCTGGCAACAGCTATTCTTTTGATGCATGTGTTAAGTATAGTGGACTATACAGCTAACCAGGCAAATTGTGAACCCTGGCATCTTTGATTGCTTTAAAATGTAAACAATCTGGTTTATGTATAAGAGGTCTTTGTATCATATCATCTTACGTTACAGTAGAAAACACCAGCAAGCGTTTGAGTGTAGAATTAATACTCCGGATCAAAATTTGTATTGCCAACAACATAAAATTTAGGGGGTCATAAAAAAAAGAGAACCTAATCTAATGGATATCCTGCAAAATATTGGACCTAATAATAAATTGCCATATTTCTAGGGTCAAAATTTATTACCTACATTCATACATAGAGTTCAAGTAAATAAAAATTCTAAAAATAAAACAAAAAATATTATTGTTAGGCTTAGCTACATTTTGCAAGAAAAAAGATAATATTCTTTTTGCAAAGAAAGCAAAACGTTAAGCAAGGGAAACAGGATTGTATAAAATGAAAATCACAGGAATTTCTGAATACTTTATAAACGAACATCTGACTATGGCCAACAAACTATTATTTAAAGACGTTAGAATAATTGCTGCAAGAAGTAAAACTATAAGTTTGTTAGGACGAAAAATCGGAGAAATGAAGATGTTTTTATTACAATAAATGACATGTTATTATATTAATAATATACACGCAAAAATTTGAAAAAATCCATATGTTCTTATTCGATAATCATTTGTTTTCAAGTTATATCGTAATACCAAATAAAGAAAAGTTCATAATATATTAACTGTTTACTAATCATGGCGTTCTTTTAATAAATGTTCAAAAGTACCGCCATTGACTTCTAAACATTTTCTGCTTCGTCTACGTTGCTCTTCTAATTGCTTCGTGTCTTTCTTCTTAAAAATTGGCTGCAGTATTTCTAATACGTCGAATTACTGCATCTCGGGTGTCCACTGTTACTTTGTACACTTCATTTTTAAACCAGCCCCATAAACAATAATCTAGTGCTGTGAGGTCTGGAGATCTTGAAGGCCAATTAATAGGACCACCGCGACCAATCCAACGCCCTGAAAATGTTTCGTCTAAATGTTGCTTGCCTGACGAGCAAAATGTGCAGGAGTTCCATCGTGCTGGTAATACATTTGCCTTCTGATATTTACAGGAACATCCTCTAGTAGTCCTTGTAACTATGTTAAATAGTTTAGAGTCTTGAGCATGGCATACTCTAATTACGTGAAAATTTTGATAAAAGTGGAACTTAGAAAAAAAATTGCTATTGCGCTATAACTTGAAAACAAATGAATATCGGATAAGAACATATTGTGTTTTTTACATTGTTTTCGCGTGTATAATACACTACTGAAATTTGGTCCGTTCCTCCAGACTCACCCTGTATACAGGGTGTTTGGGGACGAAAGGGCAATATTTTGAGAATGTATTTACACTGAGAAAATTAAGTTTCCTAAGTTATCGGGCTGGACAAATTTAGCAGCTGTTACTAAATAAACCGCTATATTAGTTAAAATATTGTTTAAAGGTGACATGATGATCTTGTAGTCGTTGCAGTATATATTTTGCTGGGTTTTAGAAATCTTATAGTGCTGTTATTATAACATATTTGTTAACTGTTGCTATATTATTATGTCTATACCAGCTAAATAATTTTATAAAGAAATAAACTTAAACGGCTAAGTAATTATTGCTATCTGAATTAGCACTCCTAGCGTTACAATTGTTAATCGTAACCCTAATGCACTTTGCCAGGTACTTAAAGCCATGATAGCTCGATCGCGGTTCTACTAGAGCAAAACGGTTTATTAAGATTCGTTATTTGGATGTAGGAAAGGGTAAATTCGGTTGAACGTCAGCCAATAAGAAAGCGCTTGCTCTGCCACTCGGACATGAGGAAAATCAAAAGTCCAATCTGTAATCGTATCTTCCGCGAGATAGTTGTGTGACGCGATACGCATTACGCGCATTATTTTTCAGTTCTGTATGCCTGTGCTGTACCTACCTAAAGTATTCGTTGTTTTTTTATGTGATTTTGTACCTCCTGTTAACTTTTGTTCTAATAAAAAATTAGAAAAAAAAATTAGATGGGGCATAATTTAAGAGTAAATTTTTTTAGCTATAAGCTTTAATCAGTTTTAAATAATATATGTCTTTTTTGTAATAAATACACAGAAAAAAAAGGATTTTTGAATCAAAGAGTTAGAAATGTTTGATTGATAATTATTTCAGCCAAGACATTATATTTTGATTCAACATCGGGTTATTTGTATCAAAGAAATGCACTTATTTGAATAATAAAAGGAATGTATTTGACTACAATTTGGTTCATCGAAAGAAAGGAATTCTTCAATGAAGAAATTATAAATGTTTGAATGACAGTTATTTAAGTCAAGAAATTATGTTTTAAATAAATGCAGAGGGTTATTTGAATAAAAAGAAAGCAGTTTTTTTTTATTGGAAAGAATCTATTTTACTATTATAGTGTGGTTAAAGGTATTCTTGAAACACGACATTTTTTTTAAGCAAATGCCGAATCCCTGAACAGAAATTTTTGTGAGGCCAACATTTGTTTAACAAGTCACTATAAAATTATTATAAACAAAATTTAAAAAACGTGTATATAATCTGAAAAACAAATACCAAGAATAAGTAATGCAAAAAATAAGGCTTATCATCATCAGATTATTTTTTCTCTCTTTCTATCTCACTTGCATGTCATCTCCACTGTGGACTGTGGGTAGGTCAGTCAAATTACACATTGGTAATTATTCACAAAATAAACATATTTTTTTGCATTACGTAATTTATTGCAAGTATATAACCAATCAAATAATATTATATTTTGGACTCAGCTGATTAAAATTTATGTCTGCTCGAGTTTTGATTGGTTCTTCCCGACTGTAAAAGCGTATTTATGTTAAAAAACGCATCTGGTGACTTTTTATTTTGACCGTTTATATTTTTATTGCGTTGGCAGTCGGCGTGGCAACGTGTGCTGTTCGGCATTTCCGGACCGGTGTTTCTTCTTATTTCTAACCTAACCTAACTTATTAGCGTCTCGTAGTCGTCTCGTGTGTCGTGCTGTGCCTAAGTTTTTTAAGCAATTTTGTGTTTGTGTGTGAACTGAAAAGAATAATAATGGACGTGGAGCATTTTCTAAAAAACATAGAATTTGCAATAATGCATTTGTGGCCAGTTTTTGAAGGTAAGAAAGCATCGTAATCTGTGTATCATTTTTTTCAGCTAAGTCAAGGTCGGCAAGCGACGTTTTGCATAGTTAGTTATGTAAACTAATATAATAATATGTATTAATAGATATAAATTCTTAATTAAGATTTAGTAAAACGATGCAAGCGAAGCCGCTGTTGCTAATTTCATATCAAATGCTTATTTGCACTTGCTATTGGGCAAAATGTTTATATTCGTAAAATTAAACAGCCAATAGTTAATAATTACTGATAAAAGAAGTTTTTATAAACTCGACCAATGTTGGGTTGCACAAAGATTTTTAATAATTAACTAATCAGTTACCTACTTTAACATAACTGACATTGGCAAGCTTTATTAACTCACAATGTGATACACTGTGTATATATATTAAGAGATAACTAGAGGAAGCTATACAAATAGGGCATCTAGATATAAGATCACAATTATTTATGTTTTTAAGCCTATATTACACGGGATATCTCTCGTCAATTTCTTGGCCAAGAAATTGTGCAATTTATTCGTCAAGAAATTGCCAAATTGTCGATCGTTTTACACGAGAATTTTCTTTGTGAAATAAATTGTCGGAAACTTCAGGAACACCAACCGAAATGCCACACTTGTCATTTTTCAGCCTTTATAGATGGTATGCCTGTTTAAACGAATGATTTGAGGTTATGATAAAAACGTTTAGGTATCTCCTGTGTTTACTGCGTTTTCAGTTTTTTTTTATTAAATGTTTGTTTGTTCTGGGTCTTTTTTTGGGAATTGTTCATGAACTAGGCGTAAATTGCCTTCACCCTTTTGAAGCCAGGGGCGAACCCACCAACGTCTACGAACACGCGCATGCAGCCTCTCTTCTTTTCGTTATTAAAAGTAATGAAATAACAATAACTTTTAAAGCATTCAATCGCTTTCTATTTCCAAGGAACTTGATATATATACATTGCAGGCGATGTCTTAAACTCTTAATTTAAAATTTTTTCACAAATAACAACAAAAATTATAACCTCGAAATTGGCAGTTGGCAGAACCAAAAAAAATTAAATATAACTAGAACATTACCAAAGTTGGTCAATAAATTTGAACAAAACCTATCTCGTCAGTTTCTTGTTAAATAAATTGCCGCAAAATTTTGGTGCTTTACACAGCAAAATTTGACCTTGAAGATATTGTTCAATTTATTGCCCAATAAATTGACGATTAAATGGTCCGTGTAAAAACTGCTTTAGAAATTAGTCTTATTTTTGCTAGCACCTGTCAGTTTTAAAGAAGTGCGTTTTTTTTTTAACTTCATAAAAGGTTTAAATAATTAAACGTTTTAATACTTAAGTAATATGTGATGTTTTTCTTTCATCAATAATACGTAAAATCTGATTATTTGTTTGGAACATTAATTGCTTCTTCTTTTTCCTACCTTTTCAAAACACATGCTTTTAACTTTTTTACTAATATTTTATTGGTTTTCGTTTTATCCAAAGTGTGTCCAAATCGCCTAACTTTTTCACCAGACCAACCAAAACTTTTAACTTTGGCAAGGTAGGTACCTGATTACGCCATTTGGACTAAATTTCGACAAAATGAAATGGCGAATGCGGTAGTATTTTGGGTTTTTATTTATCGTTATCCAAAGAAACTATGGCTTTGCAACAAAGAAATATTTGTTTGAGTCCGAAATATAAAATGTTTGCTTAAACCAACTTTTTTTGACCCCAATGTTTGTAGATTTCAGTCAAAACTTATTAGTTTTGAATGAATAAGCATGTGTATTTAGGTGAAACGATCGGATAGTAACAAATATCTAAGCGGTTTGTTTCAAGAAGTTATTTATTTTACTTAAACATGTCGCTTTATTGGATTAACCATGTCAGATAATTACAAACATATAAGTTCCTTAATTCAAGAAACTGTTTGATTGACCCAACATACCTTTAAGTAGAAATTCAAGAAACTAAGAAAAGAAATTCAAATAAATATTTGGTTGGCCCTATTCAAAACACTGATTTATTTGGATGAAATTATATTTTTTTTGATTCAATGATTTCGTTTTTTCTGTGTACAATTTATTAGAATAGAATAAAAATCTGAATAATTTCTTTAATTTCATTGAAGTTTGTCGCTAAAAACATGTTAACGTTAAGTATAAAATGTCCTCAGTTTAAAACATGCACACCAACTTTTTTTAAAACTTTTTATTACAATACAAGTTAACAGAGGGGGTGCAAAACTAATTATGTAAATCCTTATGGCCCGCGTTTAAAAAAACTTACCGTAGGTATATAAAACTTTCGTTTGAACAGCACATATTTATGGAACGCCCTGCATAACTACTTGCTAAACAAAGAAGCAGTGATTACTAAACAATCATGCTGCGATAAATAAACAATTATGCTGTGATTGCTAAATAATCATGCTGTGATTACTAAACAAGTATGCTCCTTTACTAAACGACAATACAATAATTACCACACGAGTATATTGATATTACACGATCATGCAACAGTTACTAAATAAACTGGCTAGGACTATTCAATATGTGTTCCTTACTAATATTCAATTTTGCTAAAGCAGCCAAATTTTCTATTAAGAGCAGGTTTTTATGGATCATATTGTTACTAAAATATGTAGTAATGATTACTAAATAGACTCTGCTTAATATATTTGGCAGTCACAACACGACGTTAGGGCTGGCGCTATATTTACTCTAATATTTAGGCATAGGGTAAAGTTGGTATGGATGCCCCACTTTTTCTTAACCTGGCCTAAATTTTATAAAAATAAATAATAAAAAAAATGAGCATGCTTTTCAGTAAATGAAACTTTATTCAGTTACGATATTTATAATAAGATGCAAAAAAAAACAAGTTTTATTTCACAATAATGCATAAAGAAAAAATTTTGTAATTGGCCATCTCTCCCTTAGGGGTTGGGTAAGATGCCCCACGCAGGGTGGTAGTGATGGCCTATGTACGCGGATACAAAATAATTTAGGTCTTCTTTTTAGTAAAGTCGATTCGCTCAGTAAACCTGCAAGATGGCCGACATGTCATATGACAAAAGTCATTGAAAATGCAAAAATTTACTTTATTTAGCTGGAATATGACTTTTGTCATATGACATGTCGGCCATCTTGCAGGTTTACTGAGTGAATCGACTCTAGCTACTCTTCCACAGGGATAGCAAAAAATAACAAATTTGCTGCATCCATCGTGATACCATTGCTCGCAGTGTATACATTTTACCCAGTCATCTTTTCTGGTGGTTTAGGAATATTTCTCTCCACATCCCGCAATATTAACAGGCCATCTCTACCCACTTTGACTAGGGCATCTATACCAAAAGATGGTATAAGATGCCTCACCATGTATTTTGTATAAATATACAGGTACATGTGTTTTGAGGTTAGAATATTGTAGCACATGCATTCCACAATTGTTTGACCAAATTGCAAATTAAATAAAAACATATTAATGATTTTACAACCTATAGCGTAATCATGTATAAAAATTTGCACCTACCTCAAAAAAACGATCACAAAACTTTGTCAAAACCAGACAATTGTGAGCAGCTACACCACTTTTCAGGCTTTAGCATAAACAACTGATTGGGTTTGGACAAACCAAACGATCGTATATGTAAATGTTTTCGAGTTATAAAGGTAGGCCATCTCTACCACTGGGGCATCTCTACCAACTTTACCCTAGTTGCTTTATATAAAGCCATCATAGCTAAATATTTTTCTCAGTGTAGAGGGTGAAAATAAGAGAAATAAACCCATACTTTTTAGTTCGATTCTCAACCATTTCTGAAATAATAGGTTCTAAAGTTTTTGTAAGTTAATTTTTATTTTAAAAGGGAATAATTGCATCACGTACTGCAGTACAAAGTAACTTTTATATATTTTCAAAAACCCCTTCACCAACTTCAATACATTTTTCGGCACGTTTGTTAATCGCTCGGGTAGCACGGTATGGACGTTCAAATGTCCCGCCCTTGCGCCATTGGTGGCCAGCAGGCACACTAACACCTCTCTCTTTCTCTCTCTATTGTGTTGCGATTTTTTAACATGGAGTTAACATTTCTAATCCTATAAATTTTCTTTGCTGCACAGTATACACGGCACCGGTGCATGTGAAAGGCCACGTGGGCTTTCTAACCCCTTGACCGTATGACCGCTGCCGTTTAGGATGGTCGTCGTGTAAAAATCGATTTATATTATTGGTCAAGTCATCAGTCATCCGATCAAATATTGTGGTCAACATTTTATTTTATTCTTTTGACGTTCCAGTCAAGTTACAACCGTGTATCTTTTCAACAATATTTTGATCTGACTGTGACAGGACCGTGACTTGACCTATAATTATGGAGGACTTGAGGTAGGAGGCCGATCGCAATGCATTGGATTCGGTCCGAAATTAGCATCGGTAATTCAGCTTTACGAGTTGCCATAAGATGGCGCTCGTGTTCGAAGTGGGCTATCAAATAACTGGTTTCTTATGGACGCGATAACTATTTTTATTTAAATTAGTTCTTTAAGGAACAAATAAGAACTTTTATATGAATTTACACTTACTTTGTTATACTTATTAGTAAACTCGGCCTGTATAAAGTTCCAACGATGCTTCGTTTTTAAAATACAGGAACATTCTAGCTAGAGGGTTTTACCTTTGGAGCTAGAAAGAGACTTATTTGGCTGCGTTTCATCTCTGAAGAAGATCCTGTCTTACCACCCCGACACAAAGCAAACTCTACTTTTATAAATTGTACCATTATTCATTATAAATATGGAAATTAATTACAATACGACGTTATTTGTCTTGCCTTGTCTTCAAACATGATTTGTTATTTCGAAAAATAAAATGTCAATTGTCAAAAGTAAAAGCACAGAAAAATAAAGGGTTTAAGTAAAAGCTAAAAACTATGGAGGATCTAGTTTTCCACATTAAAAACGAAGAAGAAGAAGACAACATCAGCCCACTTCGGACGCGAGAGCCATCTATCGGCCAATAGCGAATTAACCAAAAAACCGGGACAGAATTTGAAAATGCTGCCATTGTCGATCGGCCTCCTACCCTATAGTTCTCCATACCTATAATATAAATCGGCCTTAAGTGTGCAACGAGCCTAATGCTTTCTCGTCACTTAAAAATAAAGTCCGCATCATATAGGATTTTTTTTTATTAATGGCTTTATTCGAAATTTGACTTTGCCATCAAGTTCTGCTTTGATCGAGATGAAAATTAAGCAAAAAAATAGTAGTCACGTGACTCGCATTATCTGCCAAATTTTAATTTTTTCCAAAAAGTAATTCAAAAGTGGGGTTATTTCTGAAAATATCGAAAAAAGTTATTAGATAACGTTTTTTAAATGCAGTTTCTAGCCCACATGCAAAATTTCAGCTGCATAAGATAATTTTGATTTCTTACCCATATTTCGTCGTTGTAAACGTGTTTTTGGTGCATCATTCTAATTAATTTTTTGGAAACTGCTAATAAATAATAAAAGGCTATTTATACTTTTTTTATGACATAACTTAATAACAAATTTTAATAAAGTGGTTTTAAATTAAATCGTTGAAAATAGATAAACTTGACGTTAAGTTAAACCAAAGTTTATTTTCCACTCAATGAACAATTTACTGATGACACCGTGTTCTTTTTTGTCTTAATATTAAGGTGTATTACTTTCAGACACAAATTACTTTTTCAAAAATACTTATTTTATGAAGTTACCTTATGCAGGGTCAAAAACAAATAAACTTTGCATCTCATGCGACCAAATTTTAGTAGCCCAATTTTGATTTTGTAGAAAAACGCACATTTAATATGGCGCTACTTTAAAGAAAATGTATCTGAAATAAAGCATTGTCAAAACTAAGCAATTTGCGTTGAGTCTTATTTTCTAAAAGTGGTGCAATTTACAAAATATGGGTAAAAATCAAAATTATATTATGCAGCTGAAATTTTGCATGGGCTAGAAACTGCATTTAAAAAAACTTTTTTTTATAACTTTTTTCCATATTTTCAGAAATAACCCCACTTTTAAATTATTTTTGGGAAAAAATTAAAATTTGACAGATAATGCGAATCACATGACTACTATTTTTTACTTAATTTTCGTCTCGATCGAAGCAGAACTTGATGCCAAAGTCAAATTTCGAATAAAGCTATTAAAAAAAAATCCATATGATGCGGACTTTACTGGTCACACTGTAGATAAGGCTGTAGGTAAACATTGTAAGATATTTTAACTATTAAAAAATAAAATCATATTTTTAGAAACCTCATGCGCAATAGTTAACGCTTTAATTTAATAACTTAATCCTATTTTGGATTTTATCTTAGTTGTAAAAAAAATGGGAATTGGCCTTCTCTTCCACTCTTATAATTTTTTTACTGGGGCGAGGATAATGACGACGATGGTGATGAATGGGGATTTCGCTTCATATTTTTCCGCAATGACGAAACTTATTCAGTTTGGATATAAGTGAATCCTAGTTTTAATAAATGTTGAAGATGTGTAATAAAATAATCTTTTAGAATTACAGCTGTTTATTTTAATAATTTTTCTGTAAAAACCGTTTCTATCAGCCATTGGTTGCTGAAAGGTTCTTTGGCGAGCTTGTCTATATCTGCTAAACTCCAAACATACGTTTGCTGGATTATTTTTTCGTTTATCGAAACTGACTTGCTTCATGGATATACACTGTCCGCAAGAAAGTTCGCATCAAATGGGATTTTTTTTATTAACCGAAAAACCAAAAATGACGTATACTGAAGCAGCTGCACGACTTGCGTTAATTACCTGTCAAATTTGACATTTTTAATAAAATAGGTTCAAAAATGCCATTATTTATCAAAATATCGAAAAACTTTATTTGAGAAAGTTGTTTATTTAGGCATTTTTAGTCTCTGTACGAACTTTTGACAGTCTAATACCATTTTTATTTTTTGCCAGGTTCTTGAAAATTTTAATCAACCCTCGTAGATTAACTTTTATACATCGATGTAAAACCATTTGCCTTTACTTCATTCGTAATCTTAATGCAATTTTGTGTAAAATTTTTGTTTCCCATTATTTATTTTGCTTCAAAAACTGAAATTGTTATTGATCAGTATGTAAAGTTTGATGCAAAGTTTATCTAATTACATCAGTTTTGCCAAAACCGACGTTTCTCATTTTTCTTAAGTTAGTAAACAGATGTACAAAAAGAAAATATTGGAAGCTTTCGTTGAAATTTTACTTAATTAATATTAAATTAAATTAATTATATTAAACTATATTTTTGTTGAATAAAATGTTTCGAGCGATTAATATTTATTCTTTTTAATCCAGTGGGGGTGCACTAGAAGCCCGCTGCAGGCGAACATTTTTTAGACCACGGCCAAATTTGGTTAATAATTTTTAGTAAATTTTTTAAAAATTTATGATTACCTACCTACTTATTTTATTGAAAATGAAATAAGATAAAAAAAATAAAAAAGGCCAATTTATTTTTCATTAGTGGGTACATTGTTTAAAAGTAAAGTCCACTCTTCTGTTTTTATTTACAGCAAACTTATCAATAACAATAAAGTCCCTAGATCTACACTTTGTGGTCTGTGTCAAGTTAATTTCGGGTTTAGGTCTTCCCTCAATTTTAATTTCAATTTTTGGCTCAATACTTAATGAGCTAAAACTGTTTCTCAAATATTCCACATTCATCGTCGTTTTGGCATTAAAACTGTTCATTTTTATTAAAATAAGTCTTTACTACCCCAAAATAATAACAAAAATATAAAGGAAAACTCCAAATAATAAAGTCATACAGCAATTAACACGCAATGAACTCAACGGCGCACATTTAAATTGTGCGAGTTTTCCTATTAGAATCGCGCTTTCCCCCATCACACCTGCTAGTACAAGATGCATAGAGAGACAGCAGAAACCCCGCCTACTTTAACGCACGTGCGACTTTAGAATTCCTACGCGCTACGTCGTCGCTCTTGACAACCGGCTTGGCGAGAGCTATTAACGGTACGTTAAAATAGGAGGGTTCTAACTTATAATATACGGTATCATATATAAGAAAATAAATTTAAATGAACATTATTTTTTCTTTATGGGGTAATTCTTAATGGAGTACCTATGGGGGTGCACAAATTAACGACTTGAGAGTACTTATATAAAACGGTGAATTCAAATCGTTGTCTAATAAGGATGCTGGCGAAGAGATTGCCCCGGGCCTTTTTACTCATCCTAGGAAGGTGTTATTCCAGCAAGTTTAAAGAAACAATTTCCACTTAATAGATAACTCTGACCAAAATGAGAATTAAGTATGTATACAAAATTTACACAATAAATAGTTAAATAAATTACTCAAGAAACACTTAGGTACGCAATTGGAGCAAAATAGACTGGTTCTGGTGCAGAACTCTTCATGACTTCAAAAATTGCTGAATTTAGTCTTGACTTTAAACTGAGTAGACAAACGGGCAGAGGTTACCCTTACACTTAAATAATTGTTACAACTCTCTGAGTAAGTGTTCCGTCGAGTTTTTATATAGTTTTGAAACCCTTATCAACTGGAAGAAAGGGTTCCGTTTTGCTATGTCAGCAACAATTTTGCACGTTAATAAAAGAGGGGATTTCTCTGGATGTACTATTAGAAGTAAAACCCTTTATCCCAACCAATTACCAACAATTATTTCTTCTCAACATTTTTCTACTGACTCCTCCTACGAAACTAGAAATGTCCTTGTCCTTGTTCTATACACTATCTTTCCACCTTAGCACCATACAGGGGCGGATTTAAGGGGGAGGGGGCGACTGGGGTTTCGCCCCCCCGCTGAGCTTTAACCACACCTAAAGTCAAATACGTCATTCGCGAATTTCAGTGAAATAAATATAGGGGAGAGCAAGGCATAATGACATAGCAGGCAAAATGACATATTACCTGTTTTCGGCCCAGTTTGATTACATTCGTGTTGAGTTCTCTACTACAAAACACATCTTAATACCGCTAAAATCGTCAGTCGTAATAAAATAGCATAGTCGATCGTTTGTTGTTTTCTAGAGAGTTTGTGTAATTGTGTATTTTCCTATGTAAAATATCAAAGTAAGTGATTGTTGAAATATTTTTGGTTAAAATGTAAAAGGTCGCTGCCAATGTTTTAGTGTTAACCCACAACTATTAGCCCTCTAGTTTTAATATTACACTAACATTTAAATAATTGAATAAAATTATAACCTAGAAAATATATTTATTCTTTATATTGTACATTGGGCAAAATGACATAGCAGTGTGTCGTTTTGCCTGTATAATTTATTCATATTTTGTTTCAATTTTTTTTTTTAATTTCGATAATGTACAACAAACTTAAAATATAAGTAGAAACTACATTTTACATTTACGCATTGTTTTTTTTTTTTTACTCACTGGACAGTTAAATTCATACAACCATGTCATTTTGCCTTTAAGGGAAAAATTTGGTACTATGTCAATTTGCCTTACCCTATAAGGTTAAATGGTTTTTGTAATGCTTGTTATTTTTCGAAATTTTTCCTAAATGTTGCAATTCTTACAAGTAAAATATTTTAATTCACTTAAAACGTTAAGAGGCCATATTAAAAGAAAATAATAAAACCTAATATACCTTTTGGTTTAGTAAAAATTGATTTTTAAAAGATATTACCTATGTCATATTGCCTTGCTCTCCCCTAAGAAAAAACTTAATTTCAACTACACATAATTAATAATAGAAACTTTTCGGGGCACTCTTGTCAGTGTGGGTAGGCGAAAAGCCCGAACATTTTTTTTTAACTATACGTCCAAATTTTAACAAATTTGGTCAATAATTTAGAGCAAAATTTTTAAAATCGACTATGTATTGAGAGTATGGATGTTCGTACATCCATGATTTCTAAAAATAAAATACTAACATTTTAGTAGGTATGTCTTACTTTAAAGAATAATAAAAAAATATGATTTCATAAAATTGTAATAGAGTTGCTAGCTGTAGGTATAAAACTCAAAGCGCAAATCAAAACCCCGAAGGTGCCCGAAAGCGCGCCTGCAAAAGGAGAACATGATGCGAATAGGAAGTTTAACCCCCTCCTAAATGCACCGGGTTGTTTTTATAATTTTGTTTTGTATTTTTTATTTTTCCCACTTGAAAACCAAGCACCATGATTCAAAAAAGGGCGTGGCACCCAAAAAATTTTCGCCTACGGCGCTATTTTTTTTGCGCCTTTGGCGCTACTTTTTTTCCGCCTCCCCCTGGGCAAAATCCTAGATCCGCGCCTGGCACCATAGCGAAGTACGAGACGAGTAATCCATCCTTAAGAATACCAATCCATCAGTGTTGCCAGAACTTTTTTGTTTTGCGTCCCTACTAGATTATAGGGTTGCAAAAAGTACTAGAATTTCATAAAAATGTACTAAATTTTATTATGCATGTGTTTAAATAATAAATTATAAAAATAAAACGTTTTTCTTGTTAAAAAAATCCAAAATAATAATCTAAACATATTCAAAATGTTTTTTCTAAGTATATTACATTACCACAGGACGCGCGGTGTAGTATCTATTACTATACCTACCTATATGCTTTAGCTACCTTTAGAAATAAACACAAAAATACCAACAAAAACAAAAATATCAATCATCATCATCTTCAGATGAAGATGATATAATTTTTGAGGTAGAACCTGAATTAGCATCAGAATGTTTTGATTTGATACTTTTTTATTAGAAATCTAAAAATACAGTATCGCAAAATATATCAAAATTTCTAGGTGTAGGTACCTACCTAATTACACACAACTCCAAAAGTCTGGGACCCTCCTTTTTTGTTTCATAACATATTGAAAATCTAGTGATGATCTTTTCCTAAGTTTACGTGTTTTGGCAATTTATCTTGAAAAGTCATAGTGCCTTTTAGCCTTGTTCAGAAAAACAAAACTTTTTTATAATTTTTACCAGAGGTTTTAGCGCCATATTCGAAAGAGGGGTACAAAATATACCCGTCCTAAAAAGTTCACATTGATTGTACGATTTATAGTCTAAATTTGCAATTTTAAATTTGCCAAGAATTAGTGCTTTTCGGCAATATTTATTGAATTATTTTTTGGCAATTTCAAAATTGCATATTTAGAGTAAAAATCGTACAATGTGTAATTTTCAGGACGGATATATTTTTACCCCTCTCTCGAATTACCTGAAACCTTAGATAAAAACTACTATTTTCTAAATAAGGCTAAAAGGCACTATCACTTTTTAGGAAAAATTGCCAAAACACGTAAACTGAGAAAAAGATCAAATTATTTATTTATATCACTAGGTTTTCAATATCTGATGAACCAGGGATTTATGAGAATCAAAAAGGGAGTTCAAGACTTTTGGAGTTGTGTATATATTGTAATAAATAATAAGTAAGCCTGCGCTGCTGTTAATAATGTGTACATACGGACATACCTGTCCATAATTTTAATTATTATCTGCTAGCAAAGTCGCTAAATATTTAAAATTTAAAAACGTCTGTAAACTAACTAATTATCTGCTCTGTTCCCCGTCCCCGTCACTTATAACTATTTATCAAAATATCAATATTAAGCCATTAAGCATACTTGCACACTGTTACTGTGACCTGTGTTGTCCTATCCACCACCCCTGTAACATATCCCGTACCTATTTAAATAATAAGAAAAATCTAAAAGAACAAAAAAGCTCGACTCGCACTTTACCGATTATTTTGTAAAATAATAATTTGCTCCACAATATGTAAAAAATCTCCATAGGTATAAACGCATTTATTTTAAAAATATAGTAGAGCAAAACGCGTTACGTAATTGTATAACATACCTTTTTCTTATCGTCAAACAAAAAAGGTAAACTTCTTGCCTCGATTTTAATATTTCGGTCGTCACTTTAATCCCAGTGGTTAAACCGTTCGGAGATCTTCTGTAATTTTTGGAAAACCTACCGCGGGGTGGTTCGTTGCGTCCAATTTTTTTAAAACTCCCATTGGGATAAAGTGTCTTTCGGTTTCGGGAAACTTTTTGATTTCGCGCATCCTAATATAAAGTGTGCTCTGCTTCATTAAAAGGTAAGTCTAGCTTTGTGTACTTTTTTTTATTTATTGTTATTTTGTTTATGGGCGGTGGGATCCTTTTGCAATTAACCTTTGTTCCTTTTGAACGAGCTAACCAGGAGCTAATTAACTGATATAAATATTTTTTTTTCATACAGGGTGTTCCAAAAAAGTGTGACGTTATAAGGGTGTATTTTTTTAAAATACATGCCATATATTTTCTTACTTTTTTGGGTGCCTCCTATAGTTACCTATATACCCCTAAAATTTTATTAAATTCGATTCAATATTATAGACGAAAAAAAATTAAAAACTAAAAAATATCAGTTTTGCACCACTGGTAATAAAAATAAAGAAAAAATTAAAATATTGCCTCGTTAATAAAATTATACAAATGTACTTATTCAATAAGGTATAGCAGTTTTGTTAACCAAGTTTGGTTAATACGAATTGTACAGGGTGTCCAAAGTTTAGTGTCAAACTTTGCAAATTTTAAAGCAATTTATTTTTCTTATTTCAAATGGGAACCCCTGTATATTTTTATGTCATTTGATGCAGAATTAAAAATCAAACATTTTTCCTATTTGCAACCCTATCGCAATTTCTAACGCATCAAGACTTATTTGCAGAAAACTAGTTTTATCAACTATTCCAACAGTCATTATTATGAATAAATATCGAAGGTGGTTTTGAAAAACAATTTATTGGTATTAAAGTTTATTAAAGTAACAAGAGACAATTTTGACTTTAGTAATCTAAAAGTTTCAAACATTGTTAAATTGTTGGTAATTATTTAAGCTGTTATAATTACTTTATATTGTTTTTTGTGATGGACTACAACCAAGAAGAGCTCGTAGATATGATTTTTATATTAGGAACATGCGAAAAGAACTCTTTTTTGGCAAGCCGAGTTTATGCACGGCGTTATCCATAACATATTTTTGTAGTTTGTACAAACGGGAAATGTAAACTACCCAAAACCAGTGAGAAATAAACCGGTCCGAACTGAACAAAATCAATTGGCTGTGCTATTATCTGTTATAGAAAACCCTTCAGTTAGATACTCAACAAGCGGTCGCTGATGCCGTAGATGTAATCGAAAGAACAGTTCAACGAATTTTCAAGGATAACCATATCCACGATTATCATTTCCAGTTAATAATTACTAACAATTTAACAATATTTGACACTTTTAGATTACTAAAGTCAAAATGGTCTCGTGTCCCTTTAATAAACTTTAATACCAATAAATTGTTTTTCAAAGCCACCTTCGATATTTATTCATAATAATGACTGTTGGAATAGTTGATAAAATAGTTTTCTGCAAATAAGTCTTGATGCGTTAGAAATTGCGATGGGGTCGCAATTAGGAAAAATGTTTGATTTTTAATTCTGCATCGAATGACATAAAAATATACAGGGGTTCCCATTTGAAATAAGAAAAATAAATTGCTTTAAAATTTGCAAAGTTTGACAGTAAACTTTGGACACCCTGTACAATTCGTATTAACCAAACTTGGTTAACGAAACTGCTATACCTTATTTAATAAGTACCTTTGTATAATTTTATTAACGTGGCATAATTTTTATTTTTTATTTATTTTTAATACCAGTGGTGCAAAACTGATATTTTTTAGTTTTTAATTTTTTTCGTCTATAATACTGAATCGATTTTAATAAAATTTTAGGGGTATGTAGGTAACTATAGGAGGTACCCAGGAGGCATTTATTTTTAATACCAGTGGTGCAAAACTGATATTTTTTAGTTTTTATTTTTTTTCGTCTATAATACTGAATCAATTTTAATAAAATTTTAGGGGTATGTAGGTAACTATAGGAGGTACCCAAAAAAGTAAGAAAATATATGGCATGTAATTTAAAAAAATACACCCTTATGACGTCACACTTTTTTGGAGCACCCTGTATGAAAAAAATATTTTCCTGAAATGCGCCCCAAGATACAGATAAGGTCTGCAAAATATGAAAATTCTAACTTAATTACTAAGTAAGCTATAGAAGACAGGAGGTGAGGTGCAGGACCCTGTATAGGTAGTTATCTAATTCTCCTTTAACAGAATTTTTTCCTATCAATGGTTTGGTAACATGTTAGTGCTTTTGACCTACTATATTAGGGCTTTACGTAAGTACGCGTGTGAATTACTTACGTAACATTTGTTTCCTCTGTCCGTTAAATATTGAATTTGTTATTGAAGTTCCTCCTCTCTATCGGGTCGCTTTTGAACTTAAGCCTGTAGCCTGTTTGTTAAACTGACGTTTTCGTCTGTAGGTGGCGTATTAAAGTTAAACTGTGCTACATACTTTAAGCTAAAATAACAATTTAATATAAAATTGTTGTCATGTTTAATATTTTTTTAAAATTTATTTTGAGGCGTGTTTTAATTTGTCTGCAAATTATAAAGTAAAAACTGTAGCCGATAAATTAGAAAGCGTCATTCAAATACGTACCTACGCAACAGGGGGAAGAGGCGTTTTCCTAGCGTGAAGATAGGAAATACGGGCCTGGATTTTTTTATAGAGATCGTTATGCCCCAAACTATGTGTCACGCGACCCAATTTTCTTACGTTTCGGCCCATAATAATTTTTAAAAACATTATATCAGTACTTAGGTACGGCTAGCTATATATATTCTGTTATTCTACTAATAAATTCAATACATTTAGTTCAGAAATTAAGTTCTCAGTAACATCCTCAACTTATAATTTTTTTGTGTCTGATAACAATTTGTTCGTAGTTCTCTATCTGAAGCTAAAACTGGTGGAGGTTCAAAAAAGGTTCCTTTGATAAAATAAGAATAAACGTATTTCGGCATTTTTCCGAAACTCATTTAAGGGTTGAAAAAAGTCAGTCCATAATTTTAAGCTATAGGTATTTCTAAAAATTGGTTCTATGCTTACTCTGTTAAATTAAGCAAAAGTACGTGCTTTGATGTTTTGGGAAATTTTGACTCTAGGGGGTGGAAAAAGCGGTTATCAATTTTATTGGAAAACAAAATTTTGACGAAATTTCTTAAAACTCAGCATAAATAATATACAATTAATAAAACATGTAGGTATTTCTTATTTTTTTGAAAATCGGTCCCGAAACGAAAGGGGTGAAAAAGGGGCAAAAAAAGTTTCTATTGAAAAAATATTTTTTGTTATATTTTCTTGAAATTTAGCACAAATACTGTACAGGGTTATCCAACCAAGACTAGACAAGGCGATTTTTTGACTTTTCCTGTACTTTTATAAAAAAAACTGAAATAGCCATCTTAAGTCATTTTCTCCCGTGAATTCGAATATCTTCAGCAAAAAACAATTGAACATCAAACAAAAGTACTAGGGGTCACTTTGATATTTTTTTAAATGGAACACCCTGTATATTTTTACATTTTTAAATTCCACATAAAATTATAATTATTTTTTATTAAATGCACTATTAGTCTATACTTCATAGTTTCCGAGATATTGACTCTCGAAAAGTGACATTTTTGAACTTTGACAGCTTATAACTTTCTAACAGTACGTCTTAGAGCAATACGGCTTACATGTCCCTATCTTCAATTTTTATTATCTTCCCAAAAAAATCATCTTCCAGTTAAACCGGAACAACTATATTTCCTTCTTTCAAGTTACATCCGGTTTAACCGGAAGTTGATTTTTTGGGAAGATAATAAAAATTGAAGATAGGGATATGTAAGCCGGTTTGGCTCTAAGACGTACTGTTAGAAAGTTATAAGCTGTCAAAGTTCAAAAATGTCACTTTTCGAGAGTCAATATCTCGGAAACTATGAAGTATAGACTAATAGTGCATTTAATAAAAAATAATTATAATTTTATGTGGAATTTAAAAATGTAAAAATATACAGGGTTTTCTATTTAAAAAAATATCAAAGTGACCCCTAGTACTTTTGTTTGATGTTCAATTGTTTTTTGCTGAAGATATTCGAATTCGCGGGAGAAAATGACTTAAGATGGCTATTTCAGTTTTTTTATAAAAGTACAGGAAAAGTCAAAAAATCGCCTTGTCTAGTCTTGGTTGGATAACCCTGTACAACACAAATAATGCAAAACATATACGTTATTTTTTAAAAATCTGTCCCTAAAAGGCTAAAACAGGGGTTTAAATAAAGGACTTTTCTTTGCGTATTTCAATATTTTAATAAATTCTACCCCCAAGTTGTTTATAAACGCCATGTCAATGGAATGGTTCTGTGAGCTATTAATAAAGTAAACCTAGACGACCTAGACATTGATCCCATCTACCGGGACGAAAGCGAGGCGCAAGGCGGCGAAATAAATGCCGAGAAGCGAAGTGACTTTAGACAGATTCGCGATTGCTAAACGTTTATCACAGAAAACGTTCGGCCCAACTTGTTACAGATTTGTACATCGTATACAATTATGACCGGTAAATTGTTTACATTGGATGGTTTCTCTTGTTTTTATTTCTCTATTTGTGAGCGTTATATTAACGATCTGTAATTAAGTAGATATAATATCTTTAAAGAGTTTGGAAGAGAAAAATATTTTTTTATTAGTAGGTAGGGTCAACTGCGGCTATTATGATACAAAAATTAAAACTTTAACAAAAAAAATATAAGTTTTAATTTTAAAAACCTCCAAAAATTCCTAGTTGTAAGCAATGAGGTTCTCTACCCAGTTTTGAGGGAAAAATACAAGAAAAACAATAGTTGACTGTAAAAAAACAACTTTTGTTACAGAGTGATAGTAATGATACAGATATGATAAGAAACTGTTTTATTTCTAAACTGATTTTAACTTTACAGAGAAATAAAATGTAAAATACATGTTTCAACTAAATATGGAAACTACTAACTACTTCACTAATTTTTTTGGTAACTACAACAACCTTTTGTTTCTTACGGAAGTGATGACAACTCATAAAAAACAAAAAGACCAAACCAACTAAAAAAAGGTGTACCAACATAGAACTATTTTGATTGTTACAATCACACCCACACTCAATCAAAATTTTCCTATCTTTATTTTAATATAACATAGAACTTCGTAATTTTTCAAATGTCACCTTGTTTAAAGGTTTGGTTAATATGTCTGCAATTTGTTCACTACTAGCAACATACTTTAATTCTATGATACCTTCCTTAATTTTGTCTTTTAAAAAATGATACTTTATATCTAAATGTTTAATTCTTTTCAACTGCTCATGAGAGCTTAAAGAACGAATTGCAGATTGATTATCTTCATAAACAACAACTTTGAGCTCGTTTACCAATTTTAGCTCCAATAACAAATTTCGTAACCAGCAAGCTTCACTAATACAAAAGCTCAAAGCTATTATTTCAGCTTCTGTAGTTGAAATGGCGACAGTACTTTGTTTCTTTGAATTCCACGATACAATATTATCAAACACATAAAGGCAAAAACCACTTGTAGATTTTCGATCAGTAGTATCGCCACCCCAGTCTGCATCGGCAAAGCCTGAAATAATACTATTACCTTTATTTTGATAAACCAACTTGAGCTCGAGTGTGCTTTTAATATATCTTAATACTCTTTTTAATGAAGTTATTAATTTTTCACTAGCACAATTTTGATATCTTGACAGCACACTGATGCTCGAGCACAAGTCTGGCCTAGTTCCTAGCATAGCATACATAATACAGCCGATTATTTGTCTACACTGATTTTCAATATCAAAACTCTCAGATTTATCACATTTCAACATATCATAATCAAAAGCACTGTCCATTGGTGTGTTAACAGGTTTACAATCAAACATACCAAATTTAATAAGAACATTTTCCAAATATTGCTTTTGACTTAATACAATAGTAGCATTTTTTATATCGTGTTCTACAGAGATACCTAGAAAATAGCTTAGCAAGCCTAAATCTTTCATTTTAAAACATTTACTCAAATTTAACTTTAGGTTTTCAATTTCTTTTATGCTGGAACCACTAATCAAAATATCATCAACAAAAATAATAACATATATAATTACATCATTTGTAATTTTTATATATAAACAATAGTCACATTTATTTTTGTAAAAACCTTCGCTTGTCATAAAGTTGTCAAATTTTTGGTACCAATACAATGGTGCCTTTTTTAATCCATAAATGGCTTTAATTAATTTACATACCTTACCATTTGTGTTACAATCTTTTGGCAAGTACATATACAAATTTTCTTGCATTTCACCGTGCAGGAAAGCATTACAAACATCCATTTGAAAAATAGTCCAACCTTTTTGAACACACAAAGCTAAAAAAACCCTTACAGTTGTTAATCTAACTACAGGACTATAAACATCCTCAAGAACGCTTTGTTTAAATCCCCTTGCTACTAACCTACATTTAAACTTGCTTATCTCACCTTCTTTGTCCTTTTTAATTTTAAAAACCCATTTGCTGTCTATTATTTCACATTTTTCTGGCTTTTCTACTAACCTCCAGGTGTCATTTTCTATTAATGCCCTCATTTCTTCGTCAATCGCTTCCTTCCATTTACTTGCATACTTACTTTCCACGGCCTCGTCATATGTGGTGGGTTCATCAGCATCTAGGCTAAAAAAACTTAAATCGTAATCAGTATGCAAAGTTTGTGGCATTTTTAATACACTTGATGGCCGTAATCTTCTGTCTCTTTCTTTAAAAGGCTCGCTGAAAGGTATTTGATCTTGCAATGGCTCTAGAATTTCCTCATGTTCAGAAATTTGCGAGTAAGACTCATTTAATGTCTCTTCCTCGGTCTCCTCCTTTATGTGATTTATATCAGTTTCCTCATTATTTTCTAACCACCTAGGTTCTGACATCTCTACGT
Source organism: Polydrusus pterygomalis (assembly GCA_963969555.1). NCBI lineage: Eukaryota > Metazoa > Arthropoda > Insecta > Coleoptera > Curculionidae > Polydrusus > Polydrusus pterygomalis. The sequence goes on along the minus strand of OZ018380.1, from coordinate 41,901,597 downwards.
CTAAAGATACACATTTTTCTTCCGGGTCTTCTTCCATTGTAAACGTTATCTCTCTTTCTATGGCCACTTTATTTTCTTTTTCATAATACACTCTGTATCCTTTTACATTTTCAGAGTAACCAATAAATAAACCCTGCTTACTTTTCATGTCTAATTTTTGTCTCTTCTGTTTAGGAATATATGCCCAAACTTTACTTCCAAAAAATCCTTTTACCATTTTAATGTCAAAAGTTCTATCAAATAACAATTCGTAAGGTGTCTTACCTGTGATAGGACTTGTACCAGTTCTATTTAATAAGAAAACAGCAGTATTTACTGCCTCTGCCCAAAATATTTTTGATAACTTACCTTCTGCAAGCATAGCCCTTACTGCCTCTATTATTGTGCGAAATTCTCTTTCGGCCCTACTATTTTGTTGGGGCGTGTACGGCACTGTACACTCATGTTTAATACCATTATTTTTTAATAATTTCTTTACTTGAAAATTCTCAAATTTAGTTCCATTATCACTTCTTATGACCCTGATCTTCTTACCTGTTTGATTTTCAAAGTAAATCAACAAATCCTTCAGTTTTTCATACACCTCAAACTTATTTTTTAAAAAATATACAAACCTATAACTGCTAAAATCATCTTTTAACAAGAAAACATATCTTGAATCATTTAAAGACGGTTCCTCCATAGGACCACATAAATCTACGTGTATTATACCCCCAGGTTCTTTTGCCCTATTTTCATTTACTTTAAAAGGTTCCCTACACTGCTTTGCCTGTATACAAGAGCTACAAAACTGTTCCGTTTGTTTTACTTCAATGTTATTTTGTTTTAATATATTACTTACATATCTAAAATTTTGATGACCTAAAGCTTTATGCCACCATTTTAAATCTCTGCTGTTTTTTGTAAAATAACAATTTTCCCTCTCTAATTCATTTGATTTTTGATACATGCTAGTGTGTTCAGAAAAATTGGACCTTTTAAACATCATTTTAAAAAGCTTATCAGAACGAATTGCGACCGCTACAGTGATATTTTCCTTGTTTACAAACTGTGCCTTTTCGGCATCTGAAAACAATGACAAACCCTTGTCTAAAGCTTTCCCCTGTGAAAATAAATTGACCTTAAGTTTTGGTACAAAAAGAACATCATATAATGTGACAGAATGAAACTTTTCACCATTAAAAGCTAAAACACTTATATTACCATGTCCTTCAGCTTGCAAAGTTGTACCATCACCTATTTTTATATATTTAGGCACTTTTAGTTTCTCTAGATTTGAAAATATGTGCTCTTCCTTGCACATATGTTGTGAGGCTCCACTGTCCATATACCATTCCAGATTTATTTGAGATTGAATATCATTTGAGACAGCAATAAGCGCAAAATTTCCACCACCAAGATTTGCACTATTTTCCCGATTTCTGTCTCTTTCCATTTTATTTTTCTTCGCATAACAATCTTTTAGTAAGTGACCCATTTTTTTACAATAGTTGCACTCCATATTTCGACACTGACTTTTCAAATGGCCTAATTTTCCGCAACTAAAACATTTCATTTGATTTTTGTTTACATTTTGGTTTGACGTAAACTTTGACACATGCCTTCCAGCTGGACGTTGAAATGTCATTAGTGCCATTGACTCTTCTTCTTCCTTTTTTAATCTTTCTTCTTCAATCAATAGACGGGCTGTCAAATTATTCAAAGTTTGATTGACGGAACTGACACTGTCCCAAGCTGAACGGAAATGTTTAAATTTTTCAGGAAGCGCCATGATAATTTTGGTGAGAACCATTTTCTCAGGAATGTCCTCCCCCAACTGCATAAGTCTTGCTTGCAAATTTGTCACTTTTGTAATGAAACTATTCACCGTTTCATTTTGGAACTTCAGATTATAGAACTGTTCGTTCAATAAATGTGTACTAATCTCGGATTTTCTTTCAAAGATGCTTTCTAATTTATCCCACATTTTCTTTGCGGAATCACACTGCATTACATGTGAAATAATGGCATCTTCCATTCTACCAACAAGCACTTCTTGCGCACGGGCATCTTTAATTTTCCACTTTGCGATTCTTTCTTGGTTATCGACAGGCATAACTTCATCGCCAGAAATAATTTCAAACAAGCCCTTAGCCAACAAGACCACTTTTACTTGAAATTTCCAAACATTCCAGTTGGAATTATTGAGCTTGTTGATGATCGTTTCCATGTTTCTTTTTCACTATGGCTCACAAAATGAACGCGAAAAAAAACTTCAGATTACTATCAATTTTTTTTAAACTTCCTTGGTGTCTGGGCCCATAACCTTTTGTTACAGAGTGATAGTAATGATACAGATATGATAAGAAACTGTTTTATTTCTAAACTGATTTTAACTTTACAGAGAAATAAAATGTAAAATACATGTTTCAACTAAATATGGAAACTACTAACTACTTCACTAATTTTTTTGGTAACTACAACAACCTTTTGTTTCTTACGGAAGTGATGACAACTCATAAAAAACAAAAAGACCAAACCAACTAAAAAAAGGTGTACCAACATAGAACTATTTTGATTGTTACAATCACAACAACAAAATGATGTATCAAAATAGCCCCACGTTTGGGGCTATTGTTGATACAGCAAGGGGCTATTGTGATGCAACGCTTTAATTCTGTAGTGGAGATATATTTAAAATATGTGGGGCTAATATAATACACTATTGTCCTTCATCAGTTGATCCTGCAATTTTGACAGCCATCTTTCAAGTATGTTTTAAGTTAGATACAGGAAAGTAACTTCATGTTTTTTTTTTCACTAAAGCTACTGATTGATATTTATAAAATTATAATTGGTAATGTGACTGTTAAATGTGAGATTGTTAAAAAAAAGTACAAATGTTGTAATTAAATTTTAATTCACAAATGAAGGGTTTTATAATAATATACCTAATAAAAATATTAGCTCCATCGAAAAGCAACAAACTACAACTCACAAACGAAAATTAAATGTTTAAGTCGAGGTCTAAGTATTATAAAATACCAACAAAAATAATAGAGACAGAGAACGAAATACTGAACAAAATAAACAAAATTAAATTGTTAAATGGCCTCAAACACCGGCACTTCTTTTTTAAAAATGTATTTTTTCCTATTCCCAATTATATTGGGAACGGGCAGTTAAGCAAGTATATCCTCCCTGTTTATTACCGATATATCGTTTTCTTTAATTTTAAACGTTTTCTTATTATTCTCAGAAATAAATCCCATTACTTCAATGTCGTTCTCATCATTTGTATGCTACTGAATTTCTTAAACCGCCCATAAATTTAGAGAAAGAAAAGAAAGAGAAGAAACTAAAGAATGTATCATAAAAGCCCCAGTGGTTGTCTCAGAAAAGCCCCAGTTGCTGTATCACAATAGCCCCTTCACTTTAACGTCCAATATACCTGCTTCAACATTGCTCAAACTAAACAAACAAGGCTTTAAGTTAAACCTCTAAGTCTGCCTTATATGACAGGAACCATAAACACATACATTATTATCGATAGTTTTGCCTGCAGTAAAAGTTATCACTAAAAAAATAAAAGTTCCCAAGCAGCATTTTAACAACGTCCGACTAATTTTGTGCTACTGGCGACGACGCCTTAGGTTTAAATAATAGTCGCCCTCTGACTATTACTAAGCGATATTGGGGCGACGTCGGATTTTGTCATATAAAGAATAGACGTGTTTAGTCCATGCAGCCAACGACGTTATTACGTCGGTGAAGTCTCTACTAAGGTACTTTCATTTAGGTGATCTATCCAATGTTGTAACAACGTCGGTATCCAACTAAGTTCTAGTAATTTTAGATTTTAAGGTTATTGCATGCTTGGGCTGAAAAGTTGGCAAACAATTTTTTCTAACCTTGTTTTTTATAAGTAGGTCATTTCAATTATTCAGTAAAATAAATACGTCGTTTTAAATATTCTGCCACTTATTATAGAAAAAAAACAAAAAAACTGCAACAGCTTCAAGAAGGTTGCTTAAGCTCATCTCCTACTGGATGCCAAGAAGCGGGCCAAGAAGTCATCAACAACCCTATCTCAGATCAGACTGAAGTTTCCATATCCTCTGCTCAAGACAACTCGGTATAGTTATATTTCGTGAGGCACTGAGTAAAAAATTACTACTAGAAGTTCTTATTAGTAAAAGTTTGGTCGTTTCTACGACTACGCCATTTTAGCAGTTTACAACAATGTATTTTCGGTGGCCATTGTTGTTCAACTTTAATTATTTTTGTTTTATACTATGATTACTCCTAAAATAATGTTTTAACACACATTGAAACTTCATAATAAAGCAATATGATTATAATTTTAAAGTTTGACGCTAAAATAAAGTTTTTCTCTAAAAAATTTTTTTTACAAAAATATATTTTTTTTACAAAAACAGTGAATTATCGCGGCCCTGTTTTATTTACTATATATTTTACCCATATTTGTCAGTAAAGTACCATGCGTTTGCATTTTTACCCGATGCCTAGCGTGAACTAAAATTATTTAATTAGGTACCTACCATTTATCTTTTCCCATATGCTTGCCATCTTTTTAAATAAAAACATATTGGCATGAGGTACAAGTTAATTTTGTTCTATCATATTTTATAGGTTAGGCGAGTAGCAATAATATAACCAATTAGTATATTATGCCGACTATTACTATCATTATATAAAATTTTGCACGACATGGTTTGATTTTTTGCACCACAAGATGTTAGTCGCCACTTGCTCTTGTCCACAACTTTAAGGCGGATCCCGACGTCGAAACGACCCAAAAATGATTGACCATATTGGTCCAACCAGGAGTTGTAACGACGCCGTAATGACGTAGGATGGCGACGTCGGGTCGCGTAGACCAACGTCGGGTCAACGTAAAATTGCTGCTTGGGTTTACTAAGCAAAAATTGTGGCTGAAGTAGAAATATTTTTTTTATTTTTTAAACGTTTTACATTTTTGCAAAAGTGAATATGACTTATAATTAAGTATATAATTCTCTACTTTACCAATTTTTCTTACTTTAATTTAATGACTGTAAGTGTTTTTAAAGTAGCTGTATCATAATGCCCCCACTATTTTGACTGTATCACATTAGCCCCAGTTGACCCTATAAAAAAAGCCATTCTTTATAAAAACGTCTGCTTGTGCTGAAAGTATAATTTCGAACATCACATTAATTTGCTATTACTATATACAGGGTTCGTCAGAAACAACATTTTTACTTTTTAGGATTTTTTTTTTCAATTCCTTCATTTATTAAATGAATTTTGCTAGGATTGAAACTACAATTTCAACTATTAGATTTGCAATTACTATACAGGGTTCGTCACAAACAAAATATTTTTAGTTTTTTGGATTTTGTTTAAAATAAATTTACGTAAAAACAAACAACTATATTGTGCTTTTTTCCTTCGAATATGGTTTTATATCTGGCCGAGTAATGATTTTGTTGTAGGAAAATCATTTTGTATGCAAAAGTATTTTTATTATTACATGTCATATTTCTTCAATTCTTTAATCATAAATTATAAAACTTTTATTCAAACGTGGTACCACCGAGTTAGCGCATAGTTCAACCCGACATCTGAATTACCGATAACAGTTCCTAACTTGCTGTATATTGGGATATTTGCAATAACTACTCTTATTTTTCTTTCAAGAGATCTAAGTTATTATTGAAATTGGTTTTATACACATGTGGCTTCAGATATCCCCATAAATGAAAGTCGATAATTGTGAGGACGGGACTCCTACGTGCCAACTGATTTGGACCATAGGTACCTTCCAATCCATTTGTTTCCAAAGTGATGATTTAGCCAATCATCAAAAGGAATTGACAATTAGAATTAAAAAAAAAATCCAAAAAACAAAAACTGTTGTTTCTGACGAACCCTGTAGAGTAATCGCAAATCTAATATTCGAAATTGTAGTTTCAGCACAAGCAGACATTTTTATAAAGAACGACTTTTTCTTCTATACCTACTAATAAAAAAGTTTTTCCTCTTCCAAACTCTATCTGTGGACACACTGTATATTTTTGGTATTATTGTCATGAACAAAGCTATGAGATAAAATTACATTTTTATTGAAAGAGAAATAAATAATGTTAGAAAGCACCAAAAAGAAAGTGTTTTTAAAAATAATATTGGTATCTACTAAAGGTTCTATTGAAGGTACCCGCTGCTCTGTTTCAAGAGGAAAATTATAACAATTAAATTGCGCCAGCGAAGTCGCGCTATAGTAATACCTAAAGCGCCTATTTACACTTATTTTTCCTCTAGTCAAATTCTAACCACACCGACGAGCCATGATACAGTGAAAGGCATCTAGGGATGGATCTTTTAAAATAACAACTTTGTTTTCAGTTTTACTTTATAAATCTAAAATTATCTTTTTACACACGAAAATCTAAATTCCCGCGTCGTGGTCGACCGGGTGGACGCCACTTGCACGTAGGATACGTCCTCCGGTATGTTTTCGAGGATTGTGGGAACCCATTCCAAGAACAACAACCAATGGAGCTTTCGGACCTGAGTTTTCCACCCCAGGCCTTTCGCCGGTGGCGTGGGTCGCACATCGGGGGGGGAAACCGGTGCTTGTGGGGGAAATCTGGCGTGGATACAAAATTTTATTATCCAGAAACTTTTCTCGGCGGCCTTATGTTTCTGGACAACAGCAGAGCACTTGAAGAAAGAAGAAAGTACGGCCAGCACCTAAAAATAACTAAGGTAAGTTTTTTTACATATTTGAGATTTATAAAATTTAAGTACGAAATGTTTTAAAACTGGCTCTTTAGCAGGAAAATTAAAAAAATTAACATAAACACATGTTAAGTATTACTCTTTTTTTTTTAAATTTTATTAAGTACCTACTCAAAATGATTTCTATTTTGTTCTAAACAGAAATAAAGTCGATTTTCAAATTCCTCTTCAACTTTCCGAAAAATCTCTCTTGGAATACTTTGACAAGTAGGTATCAATAATATCACAATTTTTTCAGAAAAGCAGGCTGGGTTTTGTAAACTCGTGATTTAATATAACCCAATAAGAAAAGTCCACGGGGGTAAGATCAGGTGATCTTTGCGGCCACTGAATTGTACCTCTTCTGCCAATCCACTGATTTGAATAATTTTGGTCAAACCACTCTCTCGAAACAGCAGGATAGTGTAGGGTGCACCATCTTGCTGAAAGTATAGAAGTTCTTCGTTCAAATTTATTTTGCCATGTTAGTCTTTTTGGTTTTCAAGCTCCTGCTTGGTTGAGCATTTTAGCCTAAACTTGACCGATTAAATTTCCTCTAATAAAAAAAGACCCTAAGATATTGTCTACCAGTATTCCCAAATTGAAGAATATTGAGTGTGCCTCTCTGTCAAAAATTTTGGATTAACGTCACTCCAGTAGCGAGGGTGAAATTTATGCATTTTCAGTTCAAACTTATTTTCTAACAGAATCTCTGCATGGATACTTCGATAACTGTTAGGTAAATGACGCAATGACTTATAGAAACTTGCCCAATAACTTAAATATGCATATCTTTATACAAAACAAAAGGTTGTTGTCTATTTTTATTTCTAGCGGATTCAGTTTCTTGAAATTTTGAAACCAAATCTCTTATGTAGACGTGCCTTACATGCCTTGAGATTTAGCAATCCAGTATCGTTATATGTATATTATTGACTTTTTTTTTTTCAGATAATTAGTGATCAACTAAACAGAAGTGTGTGCGCGTGTGCTGATTCTTCTCTTCAGAGGAATAATGTACCTAAACATTGTCGTTGTTTAGAAGCGCGGTAAAAATTGCCTTTAAAGATCCACGGATGTGTGAAATGGGCTGGACAGGGCGGCCTGTCCTGGGTGCATCGGCACCCATTTTCTCGTATCCTCTGACGAGTTGAAAATGAACAATATGTGTATATGGAGACGAAAAATGAAGGAGAGTCATCGGGCAAATGGATATGGAACAGGAGGTAAATATCGCGTAACTATTGTAGACATTTTTAACCGAGCTTTACATAATTTCCCACTTGAGAAATTTTGAAAATAAACCATATTTTAACGCAAAAACGAGGTTAAAATTAAAATCGGAAATGTGATGACTTAAAAAAAAGTAAGAATAAAGCTGTTTTGTCACTGTATTTTAAAAGTAAGTGTAAAGGTGTTTTATCACACCATATATACCTGCATACATTTAGGAGATATAGATATATAATAATAAATAATAAAATCTTTTTGACTACTATAGCTGTCCAAAAACTATATTTTTCAAAGACCCTAAAAAAATTATGGACATGTCTAAACTTTTCTAAGGACCCAGTAGGATCATTGAGAATCTACCCTAAATATCTTGACATAATATTTCATACTTTTTAGAGCATTTTTGAAGGCTCTCCTGTGTGTATGAAATTAAATAAAACTAAAATAAATTATTATTTATTGTTCTGGCAATAAAAACTTGTTGTTTGGCGAAATTATGAACTCTGAAAATCAGGAACTGTTTAATAGTTGTCCCGAACATGTGTATAAGACTAAAACAACAATTAAGTTATTGATATTTTAAAACTAAACAATTTTTCTTTTGTTTCAGATTCAGCATCAATAATAATAATTAAAAAGTGTAAAAACCGCGTCGCGATTTTTTCAGGGTGGCATAAGTTACAGAAACCAGTAATTTAAACAATCCTACCTTTCTTAGTCTAACGTACAGGAAATGTTGGATTACCGGTTTTTATGTTTTATTTTTAACATAGTTAACGAAGAAGGTAATATTCTATAGGATCTCTCCAGTTTAACCATTTCTGTTCTAAAAATTTGACTTCCATTATCTATTAATATATTCTATATATGCACAATAGTGTATGTAATTGGTCTCTGACCTAGACCTTATTTTAGACTCTGGCTATATCTTTAACTAGGCATCAGTTGAATACGACCTCCATATTATTGGCTCCATATCGTTTGATTATCTTTTTATATACATATTACAGAGATTCTATTATCCTAATTTACTATTGTGCCATTCTTATGTATCAACATTTATTTATGCACGTTCATTTGCATCTATATTCTCAGTCTTTCTGCACATAGTCCAAGTGCACATTCATACAAGGAATTCTAGTAGATACATCACATGCCTTCTTTCTGGAAGTACCTACTTTCTAACATTCCAATCTTCTAAAGTCGCTTTCATATTATTCTTAAATTACTTATATATGTATGAACATTTTTATGTATTTACGTTTAAATGTTTCTGCCCTTAATTTTCCTTTACAGCAAATAGTCCAAGTGCACATAATACAAGGAATTCATGGCAACACTCACACGCCCCCTTCCAGAAAGCAATTTCTAACATTTAGATCTTCTAAAATCGCTTTTATCTTATTCTTATATAATATGTACTTAGGTATCAACATTTTAATTCTCAATCTTTTTCACTGCACATAGATGAAGCGCACATTGATATAAGGAATTCAAGGCAATACTTCACAAGTTCCTATTTAGGAAGGACTTTTATATTCTATACTGTCTATACTACTTTAAGCTGTCTTTTTTGGACAAGCTTGCTTTGCCTGTCCGCCACTACCTAAATCACGCTTTTACATGATTGTTTATGTATCTTCAGATTCTTCATTGCCTTATCATGCTTCTTTTTTTTTAAATTTAAATTAAATCTAAAAGTTACGATCACACGACCACAAGTCTGGTCAGAGTTAGAGCTGGTTTCTGAATCTGTTTAATTGTCGCTTCGAGGACAAGTTGTTGCAAAAGACAGTTTGTTTTTTGAATCTGTCTGAGGGGCTTCAATTAGGTGCTGCCATGAAAAGCTAAAACAGAATTTTAAAGTTCGGGACAAAAGCTAGATTAGAGCAATCTGCCGAAGGATTTAAGGTGAGATATTTAAAAGTTGTTACATAAAAGGGGTAAACTAACAATTTTATTATAATTAAACAGTTTTATTTTTATTTTTTGGGTGCAAAAACATGGACATTGTAAATTTAATAATGTTCCTGTAATGCTGTCGCAAACAGCTGGAACCATCCAGTGAATATAACTTCTAAAAGTACTCGAAAAAATATAACAAGAACTAAAATTGATTCACAATTTGATTTACAAGTAAGTACATTAATAACTAATAGATTTTCTCTTTTGTTTCAGGTCAGTAAGCATGGGTTGTAATATCGTTGGTTCCCGATTGTAAGTAAACATTCCCTTCGCGAGTGCGCGATTTTTTTCGGGTGTTTATTGTGATACCTTTTTAAAGAAAGTTTATCTTCTGACAAATTACTTTAACATAATTCAATTATTTCATTTTTAAAAGGTAAGGTAGTTATCTTTCCTTTTCTGTTACCGCAGGTGAAAGAGATTATAATTTCGTTTTACTGGAAGTAAAACTACAAAAGCATAAATATTTCTGGGACTAAATGACTCTTGGTTTTAAAGTTAAACATCTGTAATGACTAAAAAGTTTTCAGTTTAAGACTATATAGTGTCACCAGTAAATTCCGCATCATATGGGATTTTTTTTTGTTAATAGCTTTATTCAAAATTTGACTTTGGCATCAAGTTCTGCTTTGATCGAGATGAAAATTAAGCAATCTGTCAAATTTTAATTTTTTCCAAAACATAATTCAAAAGTGGGGTTATTTCTGAAAATATCGAAAATAGTTATAAGAAAAAGTTTTTTAAATGCAGTTTCTAGCCCACGTGCAAAATTTCAGCTGCGTAAGATAATTTTGATTTTTTACCTATATTTTGTAAATTGCACCACTTTTGCAAAATAAGACTCAACGCAACCTACATAAAACTTCTCAGTTTGGACAAGGCTTTATTTCGATACATTTTCTTTAAAGCAGCGCCATATTAAAAATGTGTTTTTCTACAAAAACAAAATTGGGCTATTAAAATTTGGTCGCATGTGATTTTGCATCACATGAATGAATGACACCCGAATGCAGCGTTTGTGGTTTGTAATCCCAGTTCCCCGATCCAGTTTTTGTAATCTGTTATCCGTAGCTATGCGTCGTCATTAGATTATCTAATCCGGATTAGAAATCTGACAACGACGGAATCGCACAATTTGTTGATGATGTCGAGGATATCTAGGTCATCATCAATGAATATTTCATCCTCTATAAACTCCATTTTATCCCGAAATAATAAAAAAAATTGCAAAAAAATCCAACACTTACAAAAAAATAGTGCCAAAATTTGACTTTGAAGTTAGATGTCGATCGCTAATCCAGGGCAATCCACGCTTTGTTGACCGATTAGATAAGCTGAAGCTTAAACTACATTTTTCCTGCGGCGCATGTAAACATTTAACCTAATCCTGGATTACCTAACTAATCCGCAAAATTTGCTTACGGTGCATTCGGGTGTAAATAAATAAACTTTGGTTTATTTATTTTTGACCCTGTATAAGGTAACTTCAAAAAATAAGTATTTTTGAAAACGTAGTTTGTGTCTGAACGTACTACACGTTAATGTTATTATGACATAGCTTAATAACAAATTATAATATAGGGGTTTTAAATTAAATCGTTGAAAATAACTTTAAATTGTTAAAATAAAATGTATTTTCCAATTAAAAAACACATTACTGAAAAGACTGTGTTCTTTTTTGTCTTAATATTAATGTGTATTACTTTTAGACACAAACTACGTTTTCAAAAATACATATTTTATGAAGTTACCTTATACAGGGTCAAAAACAAATAAACATTGCATCACATGCGACCAAATTTTAATAGCCCAATTTTGATTTTGTAGAAAAACACACATTTAATATGGCGCTACTTTAAAGAAAATGTATCTGAAATAAAGCCTTGTCAAAACTGAGAAGTTTTATGTAGGTTGCGTTGAGTCTTATTTTGCAAAAGTGGTGCAATTTACAAAATATAGGTCAAAAATCAAAATTATCTTATGCAGCTAAAATTTTGCATGTAGGCTAGAAACTGCATTTAAAAAAACTTTTTTCGATATTTTCAGGAATAACCGTACTTTTGAATTATTTTTTGGAAAAAATTAAAATTTGACAGATAATGCGAATTACTTGATGCCAAAGTCAAATTTTGAATAAAGCTATTAATAAAAAAAAAATCCCATATGATGCGGACTTTACTGCTGACACTGTACCTATATAGTTTTAGAATGGTATTTAATATAGGTACGATCCGATATAAGTACCTACCTACCTACTTGCAGACTGCTTTAGTTAATTTGAGGCAATAATTTTACAGCTTTGTTTACTAAAGTTTTTTAAAGTTTAGTTGCTTTCCTTTTATTTTTTAATGATTAAAGTATATTGAGAAATAACGGAACTGCTTTCAAAACAAGATGTTGCCAATTGTAAGAAGATAAATGAGTGTGTGTGTGAGACCTGCGGTGAGCTCTTAATTGCTATGCAAACAAAAAGGAATAAGGTATGTAAAATAATAGTTATATTATGTCTTTAGTTTCTTAAAATGATATAATATATATTTAAAACTAGTTGCAAACTAATAAATTTTTTGCTTTTAGGGTTCTTTTGCTCTTTCTGTTTGCCGAAAAATAAAAATAAAGAAATACTTACTTGGGTTGAAGAAAAAGGCAAAAATATGAAAACGATGTAGAAATAAATAATGCAAAAGTTGCATATTTTAAGGTAGGTAATGTTTTTTTTTAGCATAAAAGTTTTATCCAACATTTAAAATTGTGAACCTCTAAATGTTGATAAAACCACCCTTTTTAGGTGTTGAACGTTGCTTATTTAAACGTTATGTTTTTTTGGTATAACGGTTTTATCCAACATTTTACTGAGAATGTTGATGCATAAAACCGTTTTTTTGGTTTTGATGGCTGTAAACTATTACATATTTTTTTAATATAAATGGTTTCATCCAACATTTAATTGTAAGATTAGATGTTGATACATAAAACCACTTTCTTTAAGGTAGTAAGTTGCATATTTTACCCTAATGATTTTTAGTATAACGGTTATATCCAACATTTCACTAGATACTAAATGTTGATGCGCAAAACCATTTTTCTTTTTCAGCTCTTACTAATTAAATATTTCTTTTTTAGATCTTAAGAATATACTATAAGTGATCAGATTTGTAAGATCCTTGTATATTCTGGGCAGCTGGTTACGTTTCAGGTAACCATAATATGTACACAACGAGTAAGCAGCTCTCTGTTGTTGACCGCGTGTTCCGAACAGTGTCCATACAACACTGATGATGGCAAAGGAAGGGCGAAACAGTTGCTGAGGCTTTGAAGGATGTATATAGAGGGTATGATTGTTTTATGCATTGTTTGTCGTTTAATTTTCACGGATAGAGTTTGGAAGAAAAAACTTTTTTATTAGTATATATCGCTAAAGAAGAGAAAGTAATTCTTTAGAAAAACGTCTGCTTGTGCTGAAACTACAATTTCAAATATCAGATTTGCGATTACTACACAGGGTTCGTCAAAAACAACATTTTTAGTTTTTTTTGGATTTTGTTAAAAATAAATTTACGTAAAAACAAACAACTTTCTTACTTCGAATATGGTTTTATATCTGGCCGAGTAACGATGTTGTTGTAAGAAAACCATTTTTTATTTGCCTACTTTTAAAGTATTTGTATTATTAAGTACATGTCATATTTCTTCAATTCATTCAATTATTAATTAGGAAACTTTTATTTAAACGTGGTACCACCGAGTTAGCGCATAGCTCAACTCGACATCTGAATTCCCGATGACAGTTCCTAACTTACTGTATGGCAATATTTGCCTCTTATTTTTTCTTTTAAGAAAGCGAAGTTATTATTAAAATTGGTTTTATACACATGTGGTTTCAGATATCCCCATGAATAAAAGTCGATAATTGTGAGATCGGGACTCCTACGTGCCAACTGATTTGGACCATAGGTTTGTTCCCAAAGTAATGATTTAGCCAATCATCAAAAGGAATTGAAAATTAAACAAAAACTGTTGTTTGTGACGAACCCTGTATAGTAATCGCAAATCGAAATTGTAGTTTTAGCAGAAGTAGACGATTTTTATAAGGAATGACTTTTTCTTCTATACCTACCTACGATTAAAAACGTTTTTCCTTCCAAATATTCATGGACACACTGTATATTTCAGAGAGTTTCAATACTTTACTAGGGAGTAGGGACTTACAAATTCATAATTTTTCTTTTAAGGGGGTTGACAAATTCATAATTTTTTTTTAAGGGGGTTGAGCATTTTTTTATTAAAGAATCTTTATTTGTAGGTACAGTTTATTTTCTAAAATATTTTTTAACGCTGATTCTTGTTGTTTTTAGTAAAAAAGGAAAACGTGCTGGCTTTCTTGTCGATATTCCGATATATAGATTCGTATATAACCACTTGACTATGGGATCAAATTGGAAGCCTCCATGCATAGGAACCAGTTATAGAATAGTAGCTAATGGTTATTATGTGAAGTACATATTTCTGCTTTGTAAAGTAAAAGAGCAGGAAGATCATACCAGGTATGTCCTCGAGTTAAATCGTTATAAAGTTAAATCAAAGTTTAAAAAAAAATGGACAATAAAACGCACAATAAATTTTTGAAATTTACTTGCTGCTGACACTAAACAAGGATAAAATCTCATTGAAGTTGCCATGCGGCAAAGAAAAACAGGTGGTCAACGTCTCAGAAAGATGGGGAATTACCGCATCGTAAGCAGCATAATACGCTGTTGCCGGCTCAGCGGCAGCGGGGCCATATTTTTATACTGATATATAATAGAATTTTAGAAAAAAAAATATTGATATATGTCAGGATAAATATCATCGCATAAATATCATGATTTTTATCAAGATATAATATATTAGGATATTTATCACGGATATATATCCTGCTAACCTTGGCTGTAGTTAAATGACAAGAACAATATCACACTAGAAGCTATTTAAATTCTTGAGAACTACAGTAGGTACTGATTTTTAGTGGTAAGTAGATGCCTTATTAATCGTAGCAAGCAAATATTATTATGATTAATCTTAAGTTTTATTACAACTGCCAGTCGGAACTAATAGGGGAAGTGTGCCTGAGATTGCATACTTTTTTTTTGAGCGACATGTTTTTTTCCTTTATGACAAAAAAAATATTTTTACGTAGGAAATATATAAATAAGGTATAAATAAAGCGACTTTTTACAAAACTCAAACTGTTTTTCATTTGAAAACAAAAAAATAAATATTTAAAATAAAACATAGTATGCTATCTCATAAGAGTTTGTATTGATGAGATGACATAGTCTATGCTATCCCATCAATACATGCTTTTATGAGATGACATACCATGTTTTATTTTAATAGTAATAATAAATATATTAGGCTAGCTACAAATTTCACATTTAAACATTTTTGTTTTTCTCTCCAACCCAGCACATTCTGCATGGGCCCATTTCTTGCAAATTATACATTGGAACCATAGTTCCCTTGATAGAGACCAAGAATAAAGTTCATTGCAATAAATACAAGGCAAGTCCTCCTCATCTAGGTCATCTGGGTGAAAATCCTCGGTCTGCTCATCCTCTATAACAAATTTATTTTTCACGGTTCTCGCCGACTTTCTTAGCATCCCTTCTTTTTTTAGTGCATCCTCGTCCTGCTCTCCTGCTCAATCTCTCTACCAATTTTTCTCTTCACAGTTCTCGCCGCCTTTCTCAGCATCTCTTCTTTTCAGTTTATTTTCTAGATTTTCATTGAATGTGGTTTTGTGACCTCCTATGTAACCTTTTTTCCAGCCTTCCTCCTTACTTGCCCTACCTACGTCTTAAAGTCCCAAATGGAACATTAAACGTTTTTGATGCTAGAAGCCACCCCATACGTTTCGCCTTAGCAGCTACGATGGCTTCCTGCATATTATTTTCATCCCATGACTCTCTATTTGACTTCCTTTTGTAGCGACCCATTCTAAAAAAATATTATTTTAAATTAATAATTGAGTTGCTGAAATGGCATACCATGCCATCTTATAAAAACTGTTGTATGCCATCTTATAAAATTGACGATTTATTTTAAAATAATACCATTTTTGCTAAAAACTATTTTAAACTAGATATTTGATATCCTAGATATAATATTCAATAAATTCTATATCTGAATACTACAGTAACATACCTTTAAGTCACTTCCGTGATGCACCAAACTATCAACGAACGACGCGTAATAATATTTTAAGTAAACACAAATTTGACAAATGTACGTTTGAAACACTCAAAACTAACTGAGCTGTTTCCGATTAATGCAATAGTGTGTTTGAGCGAATTGCTTTAAGGGGGCGCCACAAAAGGCGCGTAATTCAAAATGTATGTACATTAAATAGCGACTATGCCAACTCAGCAAGTATGCCATCTCGGGCACACTTCCC
Source organism: Polydrusus pterygomalis (assembly GCA_963969555.1). NCBI lineage: Eukaryota > Metazoa > Arthropoda > Insecta > Coleoptera > Curculionidae > Polydrusus > Polydrusus pterygomalis. The sequence goes on along the minus strand of OZ018380.1, from coordinate 41,885,204 downwards.
CTACAGTATATAAAACCCGATTACATCCCCAATAGAACTTGATAATTCCTGTGAGTATTCAAAGCGATAGTGGCTATAAACCATTTTATAGTAGCATTAAGTCCTATTTCCTATTGACTAAATTACCGTAACATTATCACTACACAACGGTCTAGCAATTTTCGTTGTCTTACATGCAGTAGGAAAGCGCGTTGTTGTCACATAATTATAGTATTAAACAGTTGTATAAAGAATATTATGTGAATTCTTATAAGAGTTAGAAGGCTTTTTCTCAGTGTAAGCTAGTTTTTAAGAACTATTTTTCCCCAGAGTATTCACAAAATCCTTAATTTTTTTCGATTACTGCACATCGTTTTGAAACTATAGATTATCGCGTCACTGCACATAAGTTATCCTTACACATTTATGAAAACATCAATACATAGATTGTTGAAATTGAGCAAGACAGATGTATCAACCTATAAAGAACGAAATTGAAAAAATCACATCAGCCAAAGTAGTAAGACGCCGCCGTCGCTTCCCCTTCCTCCTTAACGGGGGGTAAAGATCGCATGCACGGCGCTTCGCGTCGCGACGGCCACCTCACTGTTCGGAGGGTTGTCGCACCGGGACGCCGAGGTCATTTTTTTCCCTCTGTACGCGTCTATAATTGATCAAACTACGAGTTTTGATTACGTTTACATGTCGTGAAATAAATAAAATTCTGGACATATCATTAAAAATAGTTCTGCTATTAATTAATTGTAATCGTCTGTAAATTTGTATATTGTAGCTCACTTGTTAGACATACATTATTTGTGCTTTTAGTGCAATATCTTGGATATTTATTAGCTGTGTTTAAAAAAATTCAGTACTTTGTGGATGATAACACTATTATAAGGTAAGAGTCTTATGTTGGGTTGTACAAGGGTTTTTTAACAATAACTAACGCTGACTGTGACATAATAGTAATTTACGTAAGAAGACCGGAAAGTAGTGTTTTTTAGGTCGAGACAAGCATTTTCAGGGCGAGCCGTAGGCGAGCCCTGGAAGCTTGGAGAGACCTGCAAAACACCAATTTTCGGTTGCGTGACGTACAATATTTTTTTTAAGACCGACACCTCGATATACATTTAATTCTTTATTTTATTTTCTATACAGCTTCCAAAATTTCTCCTGGAATCTCATTTTTCATGTCGGATAATTGAAAGTCTGAATTCTTATTTTTAAATTTGCTGCTCGCGAAAGAAGTTTGACATAAACAACAAATTAAAAATCAACGAACTGTCACTCGACAATACATCGAAATGTTGTTATCATAGTAACGAAATCAAGGTAGATTGTATTATCAAAGAGCGATTGGAAAAATGAAAAAACAGGGACCGGAAAAATCTTTTGCCGGTTCCTCTCGTCCATTTTTCGGTCTTGATCGACAAAACGTTATTTTCTAGACGAAAAATTGTCCAGAAAGTGTATATTTTCTGGTCGGTTTAAAAAAAATGATATTGGCAAGCATAATTTACTCACTATCAAAGTTGCCTGATTAATAAATCAAGAATTAAGCTAACCGGGCCACTCCGATTGCGAGAAAATCATTTCTGCCAATGTCACTTATGTCACAGTGCTGGTTTGTTAATTATATTTTAAAAAAATAAGGTCGATTTAAATATAATCGGTCAGTTCCCTATATCTGCATATTTCGAGATGAAAGAATTTTGTGAAAAATTATTTTAAATAAAAAAGTTCAATTTCAAAAAACCTATTTTTGGGACAGAAATTTTTTTTTCCTATCACCCAAAAAACAACTTTTATTTTTAATTGCATATTCAGATAGTAACTACATAAAAAAATACAAAACTGTTTTCTGAAATATTTTATTCAAGGATAATTTCTGCCAAAATTCGGCTCTGTTAAAGATTATCGACCAATAGCCTTTACTATCTTTAATATCAAAATTCTTGAAATAGTAATTTTTAAACAAAACATATCTTATTTAACAATTAATCTGGTTTCAGAGTTAATTTTAGCACAACGACATTATTATGTAAACTTAAAGATGGTATTTTAAAAAATTGGTATTCAAATTTTGTTAAGTACTAGTATTGTTTTTCTAGATCTAGCTAAGGCTTTTGATTCTCTAAATCATGAATTGCAATTTGCAAAACTTAAATATATTGGATTTAGTAAACACACTTGTGAATGGTTTGCAAATTATTTATTAAATAAATTTTAAAATAGAGAAATATCTTTATGATGTTTCAAACGCAAGTATTAAAAGAAGTTCCTTAAGGATCTGTGCTGGGTCCTTGGTAAATGAGGATATTTCTAATGTGTTTAAAGTAATAAAGGATCATGGCTTGAACCTTCATGAAAACAAAACAAGTTTACTTTTAATCGGTCCAAAATCTATTCATTCGAAAATAATAATGAACACAGTATCTAAAGTTAATTTTAACGATTAGGTATACGATACCGTAAGTAACATAAGCTAAAAAGCTTGGTGTCATTTTTGATCAATTTTTGACCTTTGAAGCTGAAAAAAATATTCTTATTAACTTTAAATTTTATATCATTTTAAAATGCCACTGATACAAAAGTAAGTCTTGTTAATTCTATTATTTTGAGTGGTTTAGACCATGGCATTGTTATCTATCATAAAAATATAAATTATAAAAACAAACAAAAGTAACAAACATGACAAAATAAATTGTATTACTTTTTGACTAGTCTTCAAAAATACAACCATCTTACCCCAACTTATAGACAACCTACCTTTTTTTATTATTATTTTACGTCGGCCTATTTCCGCAACGAGGCCAATCACCGACGCCAGGGAATTTGTCACACACTATCTGGTAATTTTGCCGAATCCCTCTTTGTCGAGGGTAGGGTTCTTTAACGTGCCAACATCCATGACACGGGACCCACAGTTTAACGTCTCTTCCGAAAGACGGTGCACCTCTTAAACCAAATTCCAAATTTAACATCGACGTTGCCTGTACCGGGGATCGAACTAGACCACAACGCCGATAAAACCTACTTAATATTATCAAACTTGAATTTAGACGCAAATTCGAATAACTATAGCGGGAATGAGGGCAGGCAATGAAATGACACAATTGTATTTATCCCAACGTTTCGTTTTTAATAAAAACTTTTTCAAGGGCCTGAAAAAAGAAAATTGAACGATTATCATACTAGACTTCAGTTTACTGTAGAATGTAAATCGAATAAGAAGATACCGTTTTTGGATACTATAGTCCTATACAGAACCGATTCCGGAACAATTAGGACTAAAGCCGGGCTCAAACGACTCGTGTACTTGGCGAATAATCGTTACTTGCGTATACTTGCCATGTCGTGTGAGTGGGTTACTTGTACAATTATTTGCTACTTGTTGGTTTTCCATTTGTGGTCGGTAAAAGTGGCCCGAGTCAAAGGGACCACGATTATTCGTACACTTGCCAAGTACATACTTGTCTATACTTGTAGAGGCGCTCTGACGAAATGCACAAATAATTGGCTTTTATTGCGACTATTCATTTAGTTTTGAAGACCTAGCAGAAGCGTACAGACGTTTTATTTGTGTTTTTTTTTTAATTGAAATGGAGTGGACAAATGACATTGTGTTGGAGTTTCTTGGCCATCCGCCATCTTCCTCTTCTCTTTTTCTTTTTTTTTTTAATTTTATTAAATAAGCAGAGCTCATCACAATAAAAGCCGCGGAAGCAACAACGGGATTTTCCAGACGACCGCTGTCCATATTGACTGCCACACCACTGATTCATTATTTGTCAAGGTTTTAGACAAATGTTCGCGCTCGCGTACTTGTAAATTGTACACGCCGTGTGAGCTCCCTGCTTGCCATCGCAATTCGCAAAGATCCTCTACTTGCCAAGTACGCAAATAATTGTGTATTTGCCAAGTACACGAGTCGTTTGAGCCCGGCTTAACTGGCAATGGCGGATTTACAAATTTGCCGCTAGTAGGCTATTAAATTTTTGCCGCCCCTATACCAGTGACGGCTCGTGAGTTGTGAAACAGGTGAAGTGTTCGGAAAAGAAAAACCCCGCTGCAGGCGAAATGCGCCGCAGGCGAAAATTTTTTAAGACCACGCCCAAATTTTGTCAATAATTTTTAGTAAATATTTTTAAAATGTATGATTACCTACTTATTTTATTGAAAATGAAATTTCTTTCTGCAAAGCCAGTAAAGTTCCAACTACCTTTTTTTATCCCCATTAACAGACACGGCCAACAATAAAGTTTATTTAAAAAAATACTACCCGTCGACCATGAATAAAGATTGTACCATTTATTTCTGTAAGATAAAAAAATAATTTTGGGGCAAATTTGCCGCCCCCTAAAATCTGCAGCCCTAGGCTCCAGCCTACTCAGCCTAATGGTAAATCTAGCACTGTTAACTGGTATATGAAAGAAACTAGCTCTGGTAGACTTTTAAATTTCCATTCTTGTCATTCGGCATCACAAAAAGTTGCAACAGTTATTAATTTATTGTTTATATCTTTCAATTTGTCTCACGTATCCTTTCAAGCAGAGAATATAATTAAAATTAAATAAGTTCTTAATAATAGCAACTATCCTCTTACATTTGATAATCGCGTAATAGCTAGATACTAAGACAGATTGGGGGATAATGTTGAAACCAAAGTGTCTAAGGGCGGTCGATTCTTCAAATTTCCTTATATTCCACAACTTTCTAATAAAATTAAAAACAGCTTTCAAACTAATGAGTGTAATATAGCCATCTATAGTAATACAAAAACAGTAAATAACTTATTCACTAAATTGAAGGATCGACTATCATTGGACTATGAATCTAACATAGTTTATGGCATTCCATGTAAGCAGTGTAACAATACTTTCTATGTTGGCCAAACTAAACAACTGTTAAAAGACAGACTTAGACAGCGGCGCACCCAGGATTTTATCTTAGGGGGGGCCCGCCAACCAGTGCTCGAAGCAAATTTTGTAATAAACTTTTAAGTTACGCATTTTTCTAGAACTTTGGAGCTTTTTTAACAGGTACTCTTGCAGGGAGGAGGGTTTCTTAGGGGGGGGGGCATTGGCGGCTTGTGACTTGTTGGGGGTGTACTAAAAGCCTGCTGTAGGCGAAATGCGCCGCAGGCGAAATTTTTTTAAGACCACGCCCAAATTTGGTCAATAATTATTATTATAGTAAATATTTTTAAAATTTATGATTACCTTCTTATTCTATTGAAAATGAAATAAGATAAAAAATAAAAAGGCTAATTTATTTTTCATTAGTGGGTACATTGTTTAAAAGTAAAGTTCATTCATCTGTTTTTATTTGCAGCAAACTTATCAATAACAATAAAGTCCCTAGATTTACACTTTGTGGTATGTATCAAGTTAATTTCGAGAGTTTAGGTCTTCCCTTAATTTTAATTTCAATTTTTTGCTCAATACTTAATGAGCTAAAATTGTTTCTCAAACATTCATAGTCGTTTTGGCATTAAAACTGTTTATTTTTATTAAAATAAGTCTTTACTACCCCAAAATAATAACAAAAATATAAGGGAAAACTCGAAATAATAAATTCATACATTCTATCAAACCATATTAAAACTCAATAAGTCAACTTTTGTCAATAATTCAACTACCAGGGGGAGGGGGGGGGGGGCAAATGCCCCACCTGGCCCCCCTCAAACGAGGCCCGTGAGGTAAATCTAAGAAAATTGACTTTTTAAAATACTTATCCACTTTCATAATTTTTCATTTCATTGGGGGTTTTGGGGGGGCCAAGGCCCCCTTGCCCCCCCCCCCCCCCTGGGTGCGCCACTGGACTTAGACAACACAAGTAATATGATTGTAGTAGGGTAGACAAATCAGACTCAACAGCACTGAGTCTTCATCACTATCTAACCGGCCATGACTTTGATTTTTTCCACCCACGATTATTCGACAGAGAAAGTAATTAGGTACATAAAGAAAAATATTAGTGAAATGATTTATATTAACTTAACTAATTCAATTAATTTTAAAACTGACACAAATAATTTGAGTGCTTGCTACTCTGGGCTGGGATCTTAAACAAATATAAAAATGCGTTTAATGAGAACAAGAGACATTAGTACCTCCAATCTTGTGGTGAGGGAGGAATCAACTTCACAGTCGGTTGTCTCGTTTTGTGATAATAATTGTTGATTATTCAAAACATACCATTGTTATAACGGAGCTCGTTATTAACTTGACCGACAAGTCCATTTGCAATAACTATCTATAATTTACATCTAACTTCATTTTTAAACCTCACTGTTTACGTTTTACTGTCAAGGTAGTACTGATAGTTCGGATATAAACTTATATCCAATGTGTTTTCTTGTAGAAAATGTGTTGTTATATTTCGCATTATAAATAGACCTTTATATTGATATGGACCTAATGTGTATTTGTTATTAAATCATATTTTTCATATGTATATTTTATTTAAACACAACTATTTATTTCATGGCCAAATTTGTGATGTATTTATGATTAGGGACCTACTGCCTTATTTTAATTTTTGCTATGACTGTGTTGGTAATTTGAATTTTTTATTTATTTATTTATTTATTTATTTATCGACGGGCAAAACCCAATTACAATTTTTACTTAACAAACTAATAGTAAGTAATAATTATTATATCAGTTAAAAAAACAAAACAAGATAACTTAATTTTAAATTAGCTCTCCCATAATAAAACAAAAATATAATTCTTACAGTGTAAGTTTGGAAACATTTCTCTTAAAAGAAGTGAGGGAAGAGTTAAAAAAGTCAATACTAATTTTGTTCCCATTATTAACGATTCTCGGTATGGGAGAAGATTTACCGTAGTTGCATCTATGGTGGTCAAGTGCAAAAAGAAAGTGATTTCGTGTGTCCCTAGGTGGAACTCGAAAGTTAACTCGATGTAATAGATCTGGGCATTCAATTATTCCATTTACTATTTTAAACAAAAAATATATGTCAAATTTGATTCTGCGTTCAGAAAGCAAGTCCAAACTCAGTCTCCGCCTTAGACCATCATAGGAGTCAACAGGCAATCTAAACTTGTATGCAATAAATCTAATAAATTTTTTTTGTACCTTTTCGATATTTTGAATGTGTATTAAATATGACGGTGACCACACACAAGAAAGGTATTCCAAATATGATCTAACAAGAGTTTTGTAAATCGTATTCAAGCTGTCCATATTTTGGAAATCTCTAGTATTTCTACACATGAAGCCCAATAACTTTAATGATTTATTTACAATATATTCATAGTGAATATGGAAATCTAACTTAACATCCAAGTGAACACCTAAGTCACACAGAGTGGTAACTCTTTCCAAGATGCAATCATTTAATTTATAATCATAGTTAAGTGGCTGCATTGTGCGATGAAAAGTAATTATTTTACATTTTTTAACGTTTAAGTCCATTTTATTTCTAACACACCACTCATACACTCTGTTTAAGTCCTCTTGGATCCTCAAAGCATCATAAACTGACTTAACAACAGCAAACAATTTTAAGTCATCAGCAAAGCACAAACGATGTGAAAATAAAATTTCCAACATTAAATCGTTGATAAAGATTATAAATAAGTAAGGACCCAAATGACTGCCCTGTGGTACGCCAGATGTAACGGATATCTCCTGTGAAACAAAACCCTTCACTTTGACAAACTGTTTTCTATTACTTATATAAGATATTAACCACTTAAGTAAAGTTCCAGAAAAACCAAAGCACTCCAGTTTATTTGCCAGAATATGATGATTCACAGAGTCAAACGCCTTGCTAAAGTCTGTATAGACAGCATCAACTTGGTATCCATTTTCCAAGGCTTCCAACACCGTTTGAGTAAAAATCATCATATTTGTAGCCGTTGATCTACCTCTACAGAAGCCGTGCTGTTCCTGAGCAATAGAAAACATTACTGAATTCTTAATATGATTACATACTATCTTTTCAAAAAGCTTTGGGATTGAACTCAAAATAGAAATCGGTCTGTAATCTTTAGCATCTGACCTGTTACCAGACTTAAACACAGGAGTAATAAAAGCGTATTTCCACTGTTCAGGAAAAACACCACTGTCAAGTGAAAGTTTAAAAAGCAAGTATAAAGGCTTTGACAGAGAATAAATACAGTTGACCAAGAATTTTGGAGTTATACCATCAGGACCTGGTCCTTTATTTTGATTCAGATTTAGAATATTTTCAAAGACCTCTCCCAACGTGACTGAAACGAAATTCAAGTGCAAATCGCTGTTATTAGTGTGACCTGTGGAGTTGTTATGGTCAACATCAAGTTTATATACACCTTGAAAATGCGTCCTAAACACTTCCACTATTGACTGCCCATCAGTTCCCGTCTGCCCGTCCAAATGCACACAACTCGGGATACCACCGCTCTCCCTCTTTGAGGTCAGAAAACTCCAGAATTTTTTTACGTTATCATTTAAATCGTTTTCAACGTTCTGTACATAATTAAGATAACAAGTATGCTTTAAAATATTACACTGCGATCTCAAGAGGGAAAACCTTTCATAGTGGCACCACAATTTAGTTTGTTTATATTTTTTGTGATATTTTTTCTTTTCAAATACTAGGTTTTTGAGCTCATTTGAAAACCATTTCGGGAACTTTGGGTTTTTTAAACGGTAAACAGGAACAAACTGGCTAATTCCACAATACAATAACTCATCAAAAATGCTTTTCGCTTCATTCACGTCTCCGGCGGATCCTATAACATTGTCCCAATCAATTGAATGATAAAAGTTATTTAGACTAATATAATCAGCCCTACCAAAGTCATAAGAGTAAGTATCATACTGCAAATTTTCAGACCTAACTGAACAAGGCACGTCAACTGCTAAAGCAGGATGGTGCCGATCACAAGAAAGTAAGCACTCATGCGCAATATTTACAGAGACAGACCTATCATGCGCAAATACTAAGTCTAACATTACATTATTGGCATTTTGAATGGTATTAACTTGAAAAAGTTGGTTATAGGCAAGGCAGTCACTAAGCGATCTAACAACTTCTCTATTATCGAGAGGTGCACACACACCCAGTTCGTCGTTTACCCAATTAACATGTGGTAGGTTGTAGTCGCCCAGCAAGCACAGTTTCTGGTCCGGATATTTCTGCAGCATGGAATCAATAGTAGAACAATGGGCCTGGACAACATCGACGGATAGAGGTTGAGGCAGATAAACTGCCCCTATGATCAACTTTTCCGAGCCATTGTAAACAGAAACAAATAATTGCTCTACATTATTTTGTTCATCATTGATTAGGAAGGATTGGAAATGGCTTCTCACTGCAATCAACACGCCGCCACCCCAACACTTAAGGCTGGTCAAATTTTATTCGCATTAATTTATTGTAATTGTCTTCTCTTTCTGTTTTCAGACCCTTGAAAAAGTTTTTATTAAAAACGAAACGTTGGAATAAATACAATTGTGTCATTTTATTGCCTGCCCTCATTCCCGCTATACTTATTCGAATTACTAACTAAGGGCGCTATACTTACGTAACTTTAGACGCAAACTTCCACTAAAGTTTCTACTAAAAAAACAGATTATTTATATGAAAAAATTCAATTTAGAATTAACAACAACATGAACACTTGACGTAAAAATATTTTGGAAATACCAATACAGTATACAGAAAAACATAAAACTTCTTTTAAATATAATGGTTTAATAATATACAGGGTGACAATTTAAAAACTTGAAATGGCTATATCTTAGGAACGAAAAACTGAAGAAAAAAACGCAAAAAACAGTTTCTATAAAACGAAGGGAGAACAAAAACAATCTTATTATCCCACCCTTATCTGCAACCCCTTGGACAGGGTGAGATACACCCCTAAAATCTTAAATAGAAAGGGGGGTCGAGTGATACATCATTTTGAAGCTCTTGAAAAATGCTTTTCAATAGTACCATAGAAAGCTACATTTCAGCAAATTCTTCACTGTTTATTAAGGAAAACAATAAATGAAACCACAATTTTGAAATTTTTTATTATTATTTAATTAAATGTTCAAAATGATTGCTACCAATATCCTGGCATATTAAGAGATATCTCTTAAGAATTCTAAACATTTTAAGCCCAGGTGTTTTGGTTTATTTGCTATGTTTTTTTTGTCGAAAAAAAAATTTGTTTATAAATATTCGCATTTTATTATCACAGAATTTACTTTAAAAGTACCTTGTACTAGTATTATTATTTTAAGAACAGTTGACTTTCGGTTCCGTTTAAACGAAAAGCAGCACTTCTTATCTTTAACAATGGTGTACAGCACAGCTGAACGTGTAGAAATTATTTTCATTTATGGTTCCCAGGATCATTGTTTCTTAAGGACAGCTCAACGTTTTAACGAAAAACGAAAGGCACCCAGGTCAAAATGTAAGCCCGTAGTATGTTCGCCAACTAGTAGCCAAATTTGAAGAAACTGGTTCTGTCGCGAATAAAAAGAGAAATCAACCGAGACTAGCCGACGAAGCAGCGCAAATTGAAATTCTGAGGCAGTTTGCAATGAATTCAACTTTATCAACTCGTCAAGCAGCTGTAGCAACTGGATTATCTCGTGAATCAATAAGAAAGGTACTTAAATTTCATAAGTTTTATCCCTATAAACTGCACATACTGTAAGAACTTGGTGACGACGACCCGGACAGAAGAATTCAGTTTTGTGAAATAATGACAGATAGAATTACGGCAGAACCTCGACTAGTTAAAAATATTTGCTTCAGTGATGAGTGTACCTTTTATTTAAATAGGCGTGTTAATAAGTAAAACTGTCGTTACTGGAATGACGAAAACCCCCACGTATTTAGAGAAGGGCATACCCAGTACCCCCAGAAAATTAATGTTTGGGCTGGTATATTGGGAGATGGTATTATCGGCCCAATATTTATACAAGGAAATTTAAATGGCGACAGGTAGGCTGAAATGCTACATAGGTCTAATCTCTCTAATAGTGCGAGAATTAGAAAATCAGAGGGACATACTCGGAAATGTATCTTTGGAAGAACGCTTACTACATTTCCAACAGGATGGAGCACCTCCGCATTATGTAGTTCCCGTTAGGCAGTGGTTGGATGATAATTATCCCAATTCCAAACCAGTGGATTGGAAGAAGAGGTCCTGTTGAATGGCCACCTAGATCCCCGGACCTAAATCATTTTGAACATTTAATTAAATAATAAAATAATAATAAAAAATTTCAAAATTGTGTTTTCATTTATTGTTTTCCTAAATAAACAGAGAAGAATTTCCTGAAATGTAGCTTTCTATGGTACCATTGGAAAGCATTTTTCAAGAGCTTTAAAATGATGTATCACTCGACCCCCCTTTCTATTTAAGATTTTAGGGATGTATCTCACCCTGTCCAAGGGGTTGCAGATAAGGGTGGGATAATACGCTTGTTTTTGTTCCCCCTTCGTTTTATTGAAACTGTTTTTTGCGTTTTTTTCTTCAGTTTTTCGTTCCTAAGATTATGGCCATTTCAAGTTTTTAAATTGTCACCCTGTATATAAGAATAAACAATCTGATATAAAAAAAAACATTATCTAAGGGTCGGACTGGAAGAATAAATAAGTGTTAATCAAATTCCCACCTTTTTGTACTGGTATGTTACTGTCACCAACAGTTATTTTTGGATGTTTAATTACAATATAATTTTACTTAAATTAATTTTTTTATATACAGTGACCGGCAGAAAGTGCGCCGCATATTATGGGAAAGTTTTTTATCTTTAAGTTAAGAAAATTAATTTTATTTTAAATCGGTTCTGCATGTTCTCCAACCAAAATAACACCCATTAAATCCGGTAAAAGTCTTATGGTATACGAGGTAGGATCAAAAATTTTAAATTCCGCTTAGAGTAAAGTAGTAAATATTTTTGTTACTAAGAATTAATTGTTTTAATTTCAAAGTTATACCCAAATTTCAAATTTCGCGATCCTTATTTTGCGTGACGAATAAAATTTGTTCAAAATATATTTTTAATTTAAATTTTTTCCTTTATAAATCAAAAGGAAACTTTCTATGCATACTTCAATGTATAAAAAACTATTTAGGAGATGCTTTAAGTCAATGTAAAATCAAAAAATATCAGTTAGATAAAATTAACTTGTTCCCTCAGAAAATAAAATACGGTGTGCAGCAAAAATATTTAATATTTTTATGTTTTTATTTTAAAAAGCCGTAATATTATGAAAACAAACTAATCGGACTTATGATCGACCGCTATCTCTAACAAAATCTTCAAAAAATCTTATTTTCGTACTGTTTGGTTGCCATTTATTTTTTATACGGGGTTATTATTTAGAAAACACGATTAAATCCATTTTTTTGTCCAAAATAAGCGAAATTTGGAATTTGGGTATAACTTTGAAATTAAAACAATAATTCTTAGTTAAAAAATATTCTAAAATGAAAGATGGAGGTACTTTACTCTTAGCGGAATTTCAAATTTTTGATCCTACCTCGTATACATAAGACTTTTACCCGATTTAGTGGATGTTATTTTGGTTGGAGAACATGCAGAACCTATCTAAAATAAAATTAATTTTCTAAACTTAAAGATAAAAACTTTCCCATATGCTGCGCACTTTCTGCCGGTCACTGTATAATTTATATTTTGACACAAATAATAGTATAGTATAATATTATTAATCAAGGTCTAGACCGCTACTATTCTTGCCCGAGTGTCGAGTTTAAATCACGATGAGCGAAGCGACGAGTAATTTAGGACGCGAGAGCTATAAGCTGTCTAAACCGTAGTTGATATAATTTTTTTCCACTGCTAACACATTTACAAGATACTTATTTTTACAGTATTAATAATTATAAAAAAAATAGGTACCTATGTATTTAAACGATTGCCTCTGTAACTTTTTCAATCAAGTTACCTGTGCTGGTCAATAATAATAATAATTGGTTGCCTTGCTACAAGAAATCACCTTCCAAGTTATTAATGCAGAATCAAAAAAAAGTTAGCTGCTGGTTCTTATACCGGGTGTCCACGGAAGGTAGCTCGCCCCTCTAACTTTTTTGTTTTTCAAGATAATGAAATAAAAATCGGGGGATTTGTATACGACATAACACTGCATTTTTTGACACGTGACTCAACATTATGGAACTTCCGGTTTAACCGGAAGTGACATAAACTTTCGATTTTTAAATGGGACACCTGGTATATTTTTACTTTTTCTGACTCCATATGACATTCTAAATACAACGATGTGTCACTTGTCACTTTTTGTCACCAAGAAAATTTTTTTTTCAACTTTTTCACTCCTTGTAAAACTATTATTTTCCATGTTTTTTAAACAACAAACTAATTTACTTTGGCAAAAGCTGTTGCATTTCAATTTTTTTCAAGGCATGATTTTGTTTTATCAGTTTTCTGGTCACAGGCTACTTGATGCATTTAAATCTAAATTTATTCTTAAAAGATGCTTCATTTTAGGAAAGTTCTAAGTTAACTTATTAAAGTTTTTTAATGGCAGCTTTTCTAAAACCTAATAGTGTATGGTATCAAAATAATCGTAATAAAATCGTCTTTTTTCTTAACCTGACGAGCCACCATGTTGCCATTTAGAAAAAATGAGTTATACAACTTTAAAGATTACATTTTACATAGCACATAGCATTGGATCAAAAATAGTAAAATTGTATTTTTCCCAAGATTAGAGAACTAAAATAAGTGATTTTAAGGTATTCATAGCCCTCTAGATAAAACAATAAATTTGGAAATTTTTTTTTTCTTGCTGACAAAAAGGGACAAGTGACACATCGTTGTATTTAGAATGTCATATGGAGTCAAGAAAAGGAAAAATATACCAGGTGTCCCATTAAAAAATCGAAAGTTTATGTCACTTCCGGTTAAACCGGAAATTCCATGATGTTGAGTCACCTGTCAAATAATACAGTTTTATGTCGTATACAAATCCCCCGAATTTTATTTCATTATCTTGAAAAACAAAAAAGTTAGAGGGGCGAGCCACCTTCCGTGGACACCCGGTATGTATAAATTAATATTATGCACTTTAAAAAAGTCAGTAAAAAACGAGGGTTGTCAATTTAAAAGAATCATCAATATCGTCATATCTCTAGTTTGCACTGTATCAATATTATTTTTTTATAAAAAATACCATATTTCAAAATGTTTGTTCAAGCATTTTTCCAAAAAGTAACTGTACTGGACTTACTGAATTTATTCCAGGTCACACTGTATACATAACATACAGTGTCACCAGTAAAGTCCGCATCATATGGATTTTCTTTTTATTAATAGCTTTATTCAAAATTTGACTTTGGCATCAAGTTCTGCTTCGATCGAGATGAAAATTAAGCAAAAAAAAATAGTAGTCACGTGACTCGCATTATCTGTCAAATTTTAATTTTTTCCAAAAAATAATTCAAAAGTGGAGTTATTTTTGAAAATATCGAAAAAAGTAATAAGACATTTTTTTTTAAATGCAGTTTCTAGCCCACATGCAACACAATTTCAGCTGCATAAGATAATTTTGATTTTTTACCTATATTTTGTAAATTGCACCACTTTTGCAAAATAAGACTCAACGCAACCTACATAAAACTTCTCAGTTTTAACAAGGATTTATTTCAGATACATTTTCTTTAAAGTAGCGCCATATTAAAGGTGTGTTTTTCTACAAAATCAAAATTGAGCTATTAAAATTTGGTCGCATGTGATGCAAAGTTTTTGACCCTGTATAAGGTAACTTCATAAAGTAAATATTGTGTCTGACACAAGCCTTATTGTCAAAACTAAGAGTTTTATGTAGGTTGCGTTGAGTCTTATTTTGCAAAAGTGGTGCAATTTACAAAATATAGGTAAAAAATCAAAATTATCTTATGCAGCTGAAATTTTGCATGTGGGCTAGAAACTGCATTTAAAGAAAACTTGTTCTAATAACTTTTTCGATATTTTCAGAAATAACCCCACTTTTAAATTATTTTTTGGAAAAAATTAAAATTTGACAGATAATGCGAATCACTTGGCTACTATTTTTTGCTTAATTTTTATCTCGATCGAAGCAGAACTTAATGCCAAAGTCAAATTTTGAATAAAGCTATTAATAAAAAAAATCCCATATGATGCGGCATTTACTGGTGACACTGAACCTATATTATATGATTTAAATATCAAAATAAAAATACGCGTCAGAACAGTGGAGTTTCCACAGGAGGAAAATTTTGTAAATAATGGCTCTATGGTTGTCTAAATAAATCCAAAAAATCTCTGTACCTTGACTTTTCAAACTAGAAATTGTGATTCTTAAGATTTATATAAATTGTTTAATTTATTGGTGTTAGGAAATTAAATGTTACAAGGGTAACACTAAAAATTACGACATTCCATAAACTATAAATTTATTCACTTTATTTATAGGTACCTACCTAATTCCAGATTTTCGGAGAATATTCCAAACGTGGCATGTGGCAGACATTTTAATGGAATAAACTTTCGAAACAATAATTATTTCGAGGCATTCTAAAATTAATAGCCTTTATATTCAACTCCATTTACTTAAAACTTAAAATAAAACAAATTACGATGGATTAAAACTTTCTAACCCGCGCAGCGCCTCTCGCAGCGGACAAAACCGAGGTTTTAAATAATGAACTATCGTGAATATAATAACTTTTTGTCTGCTTTTGAGATTTTAATTTACTCGCCGAATCCGGCAAATTTAATTTGTAACTAAATACTGCATTTTAAATTAAATTAATTTTCACACGGAATTTCCAATTAATATTTAATAAATCATACATTATTCTATTATAATCTCTATATACAGACAGAGAGTGACTTTTTAAACCTTACACTGAGGGAAATAATCCCATATAACAGGTTTGCTGAGTTTCTATTGATAGCTTATAGTGTTGCCGCGAGACGAGATAAAATGGGTCTCTCGTCTCGTCGAGAGAGGGCGAGACTTTGCTTGGTATTTACTACAGGGTGGCCCATTAGTGCGACAAAGGTCGATATCTCCTGTACCACTAAGATAGCGGAAAACTTTTGACGAAGCTTATTAAGGGTTAAGAGGTGCCTCTTATAAAATTATTTTTGTCTATACAGGGTGTTTCAAAACACCAGCACGGTAAGAAGAAATTTCCATTTGCAAGATATTGACTTTAAAAAAATGTTATTTTTGAGTTTCGACAGATCTAACAGTACGTCTTAGAACAAAACGGCTTACATGTCCCTATCTTCCATTTTTATTATCTTCCCAAAAAAATCACCTTCCGGTTAAACCGAAAGAACTATAGTTCCTGCTTTCGAGTTACATCCGGTTTAGCCGGAAGTTTGATTGATTTGGGAAGATAGTGAAAATGGAAGATATAGACATATGCGCCGTTTTGCTCTAAGATGTACTGTTAGAAAGCTATAGGTTGTCGAAACTCAAAAATATAATTTTTCAAAAGTCAATATCTTGGAAACTATTAACTATAGACTAATAATGCATTTAATAAAAGTAATTATAAATTTATGTAAAATCAGCTAATTTAAAAAAATTTTTTTTGAGATACCCTCTCTCGAGGGTTAATTCAGTGATGAAAAATTTGTACACCATTTTCCATATTGCCGAATTTTCTTCGTATTTTCTGTATTTTCTTAATGTTTCTCGTATTTTCTGTATTTTCCTCGTAATTTTTGTATTTTTCTCGTATTTTCTTGGTATTTTCTGTATTTTCTTCATATTTTCTGTATTTTCTGTATTTTCTGTATTTTTTTCATTTTTTACATTTCCTCGTATTTTCTGTATTTTCATCGTAGTTTCTGTATTTTCCTTGTATTTTCTTAATTTTTCTCGAATTTTCTTAATTTTTCTCGAATTTTCTGTATTTTCCTTGCCTGTATTTTCCTCGTAATTTTTGTATTTTTCTCGTATTTTCTTGGTATTTTCTGTATTTTCTTCATATTTTCTGTATTTTCTGTATTTTCTGTATTTTCATCGTAGTTTCTGTATTTTCCTTGTATTTTCTGTATTTTCCTTGTATTTTCTTAATTTTTCTCGAATTTTCTGTATTTTCCTTGCCTGTATTTTCCTCGTAATTTTTGTATTTTTCTCGTATTTTCTTTGTATTTTCTTCGTATTTTCTGTGTTTTCTTCGTATTTTCTATATTTTTTGCATTTTCCTCGTATTTTCTGTATTTTCTTTAGTATTTTCTAGAAGTTGTACACCATTTTCGCCAGTGAATTACCCCTGACCCTGTCTATTATGAGATTTTTAAAATCTTCTTAAATCCCTCTTATCAAAAATATATAATGTCCATATTTGAACCGACGGTTTTCGATTTATTTGACTGCAAATCATTTTATCCAGCGATAAAACGTCATAATAATATGTTATTCTGAATGGCCAGGCACGGCTAACTAGATAAAACTATTTGCAGTTAAATAACTCGAAAACCGTTGGTCCAAATATAGACATTATGTATATTTTTGCAACGAGGAATTTATGAAGATTTAAAAAAGCTCAAAAAAGTAACGTTTTTTGCTCGAGAGAGATTGAGAGAGACGAGAATTTCTCGACGAGATAGGGTACTTCTCTCGTCTCGTCTCGGAGCTTTATTCGAGAGAAAATACCTCTCTCGTCTCGTCGAGAGAGGGCCAGACGAGACGAGAATCTCTCGTCTCGGCGGCAACACTATTAGCTTATTTTTTATTAACCCGTATTAAATAAATAGCTAGTGTATCAAACCCACTTTAGTGTTATGTCCATTCCAGATTTGCTAGAATAGTGTTTTTATTGATTGTAATCAGTTCCATTAGCAGCAGTCTTCTTGAATGATGAGCCATTTTTTATACAGCAGTTTTCTTAAGAAATAAATTGAATCTTCTCAATGCGATCCATTTTTTTCCCTCTTAACCGCTTTCTCTACTAAGAAAGCAGAACAACGTCTCCCAAAAACTACCTATACCTACCTATAATCCACAATACTTTGGTGGGGGTTCGTAGCGATCGGCAATCGCCGCGCGCCCTAGTTGTAGTTTTAACGTATTTAGAAAAAAGGAAAGCACAAAGTCTTTCTTCACAATTTTTTATTCGAATAACTAGGCGAACCTAGAATGATTCATAATAAATTGAATCGACATGTTTCGAGTGTAGAAACACTCATCATCAGGAAAACGAAGTAAATTGTACAATGCTGATGTTGTTAGCAGTAGAGAAAATAACAAGTAAGACTAAGCCGTAATGGAGCTTTCAATGGTACAAACAAGGAGTGAAAAAATTTGAATAGTAAAAAGACAGAAAAGATTTCAGCATGCTGAAAAGTCAAGGACCAGTGCGAAGCCACTGTCTTGGGTGGGAAATGAAGAGAAAAAAGAAAAATTAGGGAGTTTTTCACTTTATTTCCCACCCAAAACAGTGGCTTTGCACTGGTCCTTGACAGTATGCTAAAATCTTTTCTGACTTTTGACTATTCAAATTTTTTCACTTCTCGTATGTACCATTGAAAGCTCCATTACGGCTTAGTCTCACTTGTTATTTTCTCTACTGCTAACAACATCAGTATTGTACCATTTACTTCGTTTTCCTGATGATGAGTGTTTCTACACTCGAAACATGTCGATTCAATTTATTATGAATCATTCTAGGTTCGCCTAGTTATTCGAATAAAAAATTGGGGAGAAAGACTTTGTGATTTACTTTTTTCTATATCATTTAATTCAACTTTGAGTATGGACTACTTCTTCAAAATTTAACGTATTTGTTACGCAGGTCACATCGTTGTTCCGAATCTTCTAGCATCCCTATCTAAATTTGAATTTTATTGATCGTACCCACCAATACCTATTTCAATTAATTCATTTTTACTTATTATTTAAGATTTTTTAAACTTTGCATGTCAGATAAAGCAATAGAATATTCTTATTTCGCACAACCCATTATTAGTATAGGACTTTATTGGCTACGGACGAATTTTACTATCTCAGTAAACCATGTTGCATAATAGATAATTATATGCAATGTTAAACGACAAGAACAATATCACACTAGAAGCTATTTAAATTTTTGAGAATTACAATACTGATTTTTAGTGGTAAGTAGTGGTATAATAAGCTTTATTACCCGTAGCAAGCAAATATTATTATGATTAGTGTCAAGTTTCATTACAACTGCCAGTCGGAACTAATACAGTATATAAAACCAGATTACCCCCCAATAAAACTTTGGTAGTTACTGTAAGTATTCAGAGCGATAATGGCTATAAAAACCATTCTATGGTAGCATTAACTCCTATTTCCTAAATTACCGTAATATTACCACTACACGACTTCTAGCAATTTTCGTTGTCTTACGAAGGCGCGTTTCGGTCACATATAGTATTAAACAGTTGTATAAAGAGTATGCGAATTCCTGTAAGGAATAGAATACTTTTTCTCAGTGTACAATGGTTATATTTTCTACACTTAAGAAGATATCAAAAAACCAAAAATACCATTTCTTTATAAATGTGGGGGAGGAAAAATGAGGTATTTTGTGAACCATCTTAACCCATCTCTGAAGAACTACCGTTATCCATTAATGGTACCATCTCACTTATGACACCTCTCTGGAAAGCTTATCAAAATGAGATTTTGAGAACATTTTTACAGTGACATGCAAAATTTGACAGGAAAAATTAGAAAATAAACGCAAATAATGAAGAATTATCCCAACCCTAAATTAAAACACTATTGTAGTACTAAAAACTTCTCAAGACGAAGAAAATATTAACCAGTGAATAAAAATGCCGATTGATTGTTATTGATTTTTTTTTCAATTGCATGCATTTTAAATTATCGCCTTATATTGCGGTAAAATAACGGAATTAGGTACTGTTCGAGCAAAAATTATTTGCATCAAAGATCGCCTTGCATCTAAGGCCGTAATACTTAGCAGTAGAGCTTAATACCTGTTGGGTGTCAGTAACTACCTACCTGAATTAACAATCAATCAGTTATTCCGTCATCTTTGACAATCGTTACAAGTAATTTGATTCATCGGTAATTTTTCCAATTTCTTGAACAATTCACACAATGGGCTTTACGAAACAGCACAAAACATTCATGGTTGAAGCGTATTTTCGAAACGGGGTTAGAGTAAATGGTGAGTGGCAATACAATCCGGGTTTGTTCATGGACAATTTTCACGAACATTTTTCTAACGTTGCTTTTATTGCTGGAGATTTTTATCATTGCCTGAAAAGAACCGTGGCTGTGTTTAGGGAAACAGGTTCTATACAACACAAAAAAACGAGCAGAAAGACCATCTGTAAGAACAGAAGAACTTGATTTAAACGTTCGTGAAATAATGCAAAATACGCCAACAAACTGTATAAGACGCCTGTCCCAAGAAGTGGGAAGGTCTTATGGAACATGGACTATTCTTAAGAAGCAGCTAAATTTATTTCCTTATAAAGTGCAAGTATTCCAAGAAATGCAATGTCCGACCGAAACCGAATCTTTGACCTTGGTCTCAGTTTCGGCCGACACCGAAACCGAAACCTATTCATACATGCTAAAAATTATATTGTATACTGAAATCTTATGTATTTTTTACACATATACGGACAGTGAAGCCGCAGATTTTGAAAGACGCAGGAATGGTTTCAATGGTTTACCCAAAATTTATTGGTAAGAAATGATTTATTAGACCTGACATTTGTTTCGGATGAAGCCTAGTTCCACCTCTCCGTTTATGTGAATTCTCAGAATACACGCATGTGGAGTAGTGAAGATCCCCATTTTTTTGTAGAGTCCACATTGCACACTCAAAAAATTGGTGTCTGGTTAGCTGTTTCCCGAAGAAGAATTGTTGGTCCTATTTTTTCCATGACACAGTTACAGCACAGCGGTATAAAGACAATATTTTGAATCCATTTGTGGAGCAATTACTTGACGACAAACTACGTTTTGGATATTTTCAACAGAACGGTGCAACCGCTCATACAGCCGCCTATTAACTACTTACGCAATTTTTTTGACGACCGATTGATCAGTTTTCGATCAGACATTGAATTCCCACCTAGATCACCTTGTTTAACGGTTATGGATTACTTCGTTTTTTCTCATTTAAAGAACACTAGTTGCAAATTTAGAACAATAATTACAAGAAAGGATTATTCAAAAATGTGGTAACATTTCTCCAGAGATGCTGGTCAACACTTTCGAAAATATGAGGAGACGTGTGAATTTATGCTTGGAGCATGGCGGTGGCCAATTTCAGCAATTTATGTAATTATTTTTCTTTTTCTTCCTGTATATTCTTACTTTGTTATTTTGTAAACAACAAAAATAAATTTGTATTTGTCTACTTATTTTATTACTCAATAGTTTGGCATAATATCATGTCATAATATGAATTTGACAAAATTTTAACCTATATTTGGTTAGATATATCGTCCCCATATCATTGTGATCTAAACCAAGCTCTACGTTTTTTAATCCAAGCCCTCTTTGATGCAAATAATTTTTGCTCGCACGGTATAATCCTTTTTTCCTAGCAATTCATCTATAAATCTGTATAGCATGATAAAAGGTTTTCACATACATTATTGATTAACTCTATTCGAAAAATGCATTGACGATTTGTTACAAGAAAACTGATACGATTTCCTCTTTCCTTAAACCCCACCCTACCACTAAGTTCCCCAGCTTTTATCCTCATATAATATGCCACGGTAAGCTTTAAAAGGAAAGCGGAAACTTACCAACCTCGATGAAAAAGTATAAAACGAATGATAATGTGATTTGAAGGGAATTACTTTTGAGAAAAATGGATCTTATAAAAGTCACACACCCTTTCAGATTCTCCATAAAGTTGATTAATAATTTAATAAAATATTGATTGAAAGTTTAGAAATTAGAGACCCTATTTTAATAATAGCGGTATTTAAAGTGTCTTTATACTGGCGATTAAATTGACCAATTCACAGCAGTTTATAGGCTTACATGTACATTAATAATATACAACAATACTTTAAATATTCAAAAATTTTGATGCAAGTACGCAGATAACCTAAATTTTTTCAGAATAATTAGTGTCCCGGGGTATTATTTGCAATGGGCCTGCAGAACGATCTTAATGCCTTGGTAAAATTCTGTGAAGGTCAGAGTTCATTTCTTAAACTAGACAAGTGTGTATCTATTACGTTTACCAGAAAAAAAATATACACCATTTTCGTTATCCCATTAATAACAGTGATCTCAAATCTGATAATGAAATGTGTTATTTACTTATTCGTGGAAGTGCCATTCATGATAGACCCACACGTCACTGCCAAAGGTTTAATGCAGGGGCGGATGGGCCCGCCGGGACACCGGGAGATATCCCGGTGCGCCGGTCCCTCAAGCGCCGATAGGCGCCGCCGCTGCTAGCGAACTTTTTTCTTTTCTTTTTTAACAATTTGAATTAATTTTGAAAACAATTGAAAAAGCAAACAACCAGAATTTATTTATGTTATCTTTATGTTAAATATTTTTTATTTAATTTTTATATTAAAGTAATAATAAATATTTTTTTCACCTAAATGTGTTTTAAATGTAATAAATATAGTTTAAAAAAACTAAAAAACACGCTTTAATAATTAATCAAACTAAAAAGCGGAAAATAACTATAGTTTAAAATTATTCTTTAAATTCTTAATATAGGCAGAAAATAATAATGAACGATAAACATTAGTATTACTGTGAAAAAAGCATGGGGTGTTCGATATACGAAAAATATAGCACAAAGCGCCCCACGCTTTTTTCATAATAATACTAATGTTTATCGTTCATTATTATTTTCTGCCTATATTAAGAATATCAAGAATTATTTTAAGCTATATTTATTTACCGCTTTTTAGTTTGATTAATTATATTAAAGCGTGTTTTTTAGTTTTTTTAAACTATATTTATTTTTCATTTTTTAGTTTAAGTTATTGTTAAGAATTGTTTTTAAGTAGATTGAGCTAGATTATTGTATTGTCAGTGGTTCTTGATAAGTCTACAAAATTTAAATTAAATCTGACCATTTAAAGTGGGTCAGAATCGGGTTCAAAGAAGTTGGTTACAAACAAACATACATACAAACCCGATCGTATATGCCGAATTATAAGAAAATAACAATATTTGCAAATTTTTTAAAAATTTTAATTTTCCGACATTTTCCATACATATTTCAGGAAAATTTCGTAATATTCATAAATTGCCATTTTTCGCAGAAAGTATAAACTTTAGCAAAAATCTATAATATAGATAAAAAGTTGTATCTCGAAGAAATCTACATCTCAGCTTCTTATTATTTTTTCGTATCTCTTACGGTTTTCGAGATATCGGCCAAAATATGATTTCTATATCTTGCCTCATATCTCGAAACTGATAATACTTGGACGAAAATTTTTAAAATAAAAAAGACGCGCCTTCAAACGTTCCATTAAAATAGTTATATAACATTTTTCTCTTAAACTTAAAATAACGGAGTTATTCGCAAGAAATTAAAAAACGACAAAAATTTTCAAAAATTAAAATTTTTTTTTATTTTGACGGGTAGAATTTTTTTTATAATTTTTCTCTATTCTTAGCGACAATATCTATACGACCCCACGTTTGTTTCATTACTATCGGTTATTGTAATAATCGTGACATATTGACACTATTGACAGATGTCAAATTTTGACAAGAGAATTTTTTGCGTATTTTTTTCAACTTTCCACCGTCAATATACATGCGACCTTATAGTTTTTTCATCATTTTTTTTAGACGATTTGACATATTGACAGCTGTCAAATTTTTACAGGAGAATTTTTTGCTTATTTTTCCCGAAGTCTCCGCATCGAATACTATATGACTCCATAATTTGTTTCGTCAAAATCGCATCTTTGTTTTATACCTGACAGCTGTCAAAATTGTATTGTCAGCGGTTCTTGATAAGTCTACAATATTTAAATTAAATCTGACCGTTTAAAGTGGGTCAAAATCGGGTTTAAAGAAGTCGGTTACAAACATACATACAAACATACAGATGAAGCTAATAATTAAAAAATAAAGCGTGTTAAAAAATGAAGTTTTTTTTTTTTTATTTATGAGTTAT